>CAXIVR010000002.1:189174466-190374466 GCA_964035755.1 Teleogryllus oceanicus | reverse complement strand
GTAAATGGTAACACACCTAGACGCCATAGTGCTTCACAACATTCTTTGCATTCTGAGTAGTAAGCAATTGTGCGTTTTTGTGAAGACGCTAATCACCAAAAGATTTCACGCACCACATCCAACTCACGTATCTCTCTCCACACAACTGAGTAAGATGTCGACTGCAAACTTACAGCATTACAACAATTAAAGATAAAATTACGAATAACTCGTATAAACTGCTCAGAAGTATTTGTCATTGATGTGCGATATTTTGGTCAAGCAACTTATGGATCCGCTTATGTATAATTGTTGTTTTTTTTGTGTTTCCGGGCGCGTCAACTGCTTTGGTCATTAGTCCCGTTACCGTAGTGCATGTTCGTTTCTCCGGAGATGGCGGTGGTCTTCCCCAGCTGGATGGCGAGATCCGGCGCCGACCTACCGTCGGCTAGTGGGGTTTCCCCCAACCAGGACTCTTGTTAGTGTGTGTGTGTAAGGGAGAGGATAGAACAGGGAAGAGGAAGGACAGATCGCGCGCGGTCCGTGGCCCGTTTGTAGGGTACAGCTCCGGCATTCGCCTGGTGTTGATCGGAGAAACCACGGAAAACTACCGATCAGAGCAGCCGGCCGCTAGAATTCTCCTCCAGGCAGCGACTGAATTCGATCTAGCTGAAAAGCTAGTGTCGAAAATCCTGCCGCCGTCAGGACTCGAACCTAGGACCTCCCGGTCAGAGGCGCTGCAGTGACATCAGTTGATGCACTGAGCTACCGCTCCCGGTTTATGCATAATGCAACATGTACTGTACTAATGATCGCTGCACATGACACGCCCGGAAAAATCATCAATAATATCTTCAATCACCTTCCAAATGAAATCACCAAGAGATTTCAGGGAGATGTATGTTGAAATACACACAGTAAAAGGTGTCTTGGAGATACGACGTTTACCAAGAGAGGGAAAGCTTCAATCTCTGGGAGTCAACTTAGTGGCGCGTGTGATGCCCCAAAGAATGGAGGGGCGAGATCAAATGCTTCCCAAGGCCGTTTGCAGAGTGTAGATGCCTTGCGTGCACTTGACATCCAAAGCGAAGTGACTGTGCTCAAAGAACACGCAACAACCTTAATGGAAGAAGGACGGCGCATCTTTACCTAAACGCTTTCAGTTTTCTAAAAGCTACATCACAACACTCACTATACACAGCATGTTTTGAGTTTTCACAGACGTATGTCATCGGCTATACGGTCCGTTAAGACCAGTAGATATTTACTTACTCGTCTTACTTGGTAAGAAGAGATGGTACTGTAATCGTGGGAAGGTAAAGGGTAATTTTTCGACAAAAAATCTCATAGCCGTACCCTTGTAACGAAAAATGGTGGGTTTGTTCTTGTACGAAGTTAAATACTTCCTCTAACGTAGTGTAGACAGATTTCAAGTTTGTGGGATGATACAAATCTAACCTTGATACCGAAAAATCTATTGACGTTAAAACGTCGGTCTGTCAGTCTATGTCTGTGGTCAATACTAGCGCCTAAACCGTTCAGATGAGGCACCAAAATTGTTGTTACCCGCACAATTTAAAGGAACTCCAGACCCTGCGAGTTTGAAATGGAATATTTTGATTTTACCAGAAGTATCAATTACATTTTCGAACTTTTGTCAAAAATGGTTCCAATTTTTAGACTATACTTTGTACTTTAAAAGTGGAAATTTAAAAGATTTTTAAAATTGTGAAGTTCAAATTTTTTCGACGACTTCCACATTTGAATAACGAAATAGAAATATTTTTCTGAATTAAATCTACTTTTCGAACACAGGTTTTCAAATAAGGGAATTCAACTTTTCGAAAATATGAGTAGTTTTTGCATAATTTTGCGCGAAACAGGCAATTACATGTTTAATTTCAATCTTTAGACCGAACAATTGAGAAAATGTGAAAAATGATCATTAGGGGAGATGGTAGCTGAGAAGTGGGCGAGACAACACTGAAAACTAGCCCAGACTAAAGGGATTAGGAAACCAATTAGTACGAGAAAGTCTACGCCAGCAATAGAAGCTGAGTTTTTAATTTCTGAAGTCTTCTATATTGGTGAATAATTTTTTGGTTTCGCTTTTGAATACTTTTGTTGAAAAGTTTTTAGTTTTCTTTTTAATACTTTCAATTAACTGAAGATATTCTTTACCCGTTGCATGTATTAGGGGGATTTTAATAGTTACAGTTATTAAAATTGTTTAAGGCGTTAAAGCGAGATATCATTACCCATGTCGATTTGTCATCATTACCCATTACCCGTTCTACATAAGGTCTACTACGGTAAGTCTAAGTCTGTTCATTGGCGCTGTCCCTTAGTTCCACTGATTTTTATTTATTTATTTATTTATTTATTTTACGTCAGAAAAACAGTTAAAACTGCGTATGACGTGCTATGGGGAAAAGTGAATTGTGTACATTTTCAAAATTCTGTGATCCCTACACTTACTCATATACTACTTAAAAACAAAAAAAAAAAATTTAAGAAAAAAAAAAACTCCCATGTAATAAAATCTATTGTCAAAGATAAATAAGCAATAAATTTTGGCTCTTATTACTTCCTGCCGCGACAACAAGGAAACGATAATTTGAATCATTGTATTTCCCACTGAATACTAGAAGACGTGCACAGAAAATGAAGTTACATTTATGTCCAGAAGTAAAACAAGGGCCATCTCAGCATTTGCTCAATGGATCAGGGAAACTGGACGAAAAACCTGATCGAGATGGGGGTCATTGACCCGGAAGCTGTAGTACAATAGTTGTTACAGGTTGTTTATACTCATTTATACAGTCCAAATGGTAAATAATGCATTATGTATCATTGTTAAAATTAATGTTACTTTTCTTGTTATGCTCAGTATAGTCTCTAATTGTATAGAAACAGTTATGCAGCAGAAACGATTTCACTTGGGATTTAAACTTTTCTATTGAATTTAATCGTTTAATGTCATCTGGCAACGTGTTGTAAAATAATGTACATGTGTTGGATGTGAATTTTTGTAATGAGCTGTTGATACTGTCACCTGATGAATATGATTTCTACGTCGAGTGTTATAGTAATAGACTTCTGCATTTTCTGAAAAATATTCCGCCCTTGAGCAAGTCATTTTTTACAAAAACCACTGATTCGTAAATAAGAAGACACGGTAATGGTAGAATTCCTAGATTAATGAAGAGAGGCTTACATGAATCACGTGGGTGGGATTTGGTTATTATTCGTACAATTCGTTTTGTAATCTAAAAGTCTGGGAGCTATAAGATGTATTTCCCAGAATATTATGCCATATCTCAGGCGGAATGAACATTCGAAGTATACACAACGAGCAGTATGAAGGCTGACTGAATTTGCAAGAATTCTGAACGCGTAGCATAAAGAACTTAATTGTGTGTTCAATTCATTTAAATGGACGTTCCATTTAAGGTTTGACTGAATTGAGAGACCTAAAAATTTTGTTGCCTTAACATCAGTCAATGGTACACTGTTCATTTTCAATGGAGCACAGAATTGTTTATTTGAAATGGAAAACTGCATTAAAACCGTTTTCTTTTCGTTTACTATTAATTTGTTATTTCGGAACCAATTTGAAACATCTGATATTGTACTATTTACTGTTTCTTTATTGCAAAGGATGTTCGTATCATCTGCAAAGAGAACCGTTCTTCCGTTTTGAATCGTCGAGGGCATATCGTTTACGTAAAGTAGGAACAGAATAGGGCCTAAAATCGATCCTTGAGGAACTCACATGCAACGGGCAAAGAGTCGGAAAGGTGCGTACGTAATGTTCCATCATTCCAGTAAGGTATTTCAACTCTCTGAGATCGTTGTTTAAGGTACGAACATAACCAATCTAGAGCAATACCACGAATTCCATATGAAGGTAATTTGGAAAGCAAAATGTCATGATCAATGACGTCAAAAGCTTTGAAAGATCTAAAATAATCCAATAGGTGCCTCGTTTTGATCTAATGATGAGGCGACATCTTTAAGAAAAGAAAATATAGCTGTTTCCGTTGATTTTGATTTTCTAAATCCATGTTGGCAATCTGAAAGCGCGTCGTGTTTAGTGAGAAAGGTTTCCATTCGTACGTAAAAAAGTCTCTCTAATATTTTTGAAAAAACTGATAGAAGAGAAATGGGCCGATAATTTTGAATTTCATTTTTGTTGCCTTTTTTGAAAAGCGGCTTAATTTTAGCTGTTTTGAAAATATCTGAACGTTCCAGTGCATAAAGATGCATTAAATATGTGAGTTAACGGATGTATAATGGCATACGCACAAGTCTTTAACAAAGAATCCGGGAATTCATCTAAACCGGACGAATATTTATTTTTTAGTTTACCGATTATTTTAAGAATTTCATAGGAAGAAGTTTCGGAAACGAACATTGTGTCTAATATTTTGAGTGAACTGTCTGTTTTTGAATTTTGTGCCTGTAGACCCTTAGTGAGATCGGCAGCAATTCTCGAAAAGTATTGGTTAAAGAGATTAGCCACTGTTGCCGGATCGTTCACATTTATATCGTTATATTTTAAAACAACATTCTCTACGGGTTTTCTAGTTGAGTTGGTAGTATTATTTATTATATATTTTATGATAGGCTGAGTACTTACTTAACTTAAGTAAACTTACAGTTTGGTGAGCTCGGACGTTTTGCACTGTTGATATCAAAGTATTGTAGTGCTGCGCGCTAGAATTTCTGGTAGACTGACGGGTAGAGGTTGATCTCTTAAGTTACCGTTCGATACTTGTGTTTTATTGTGCTGAAATTAAGCGCCTCCCCTAGTGACGTGTTGAAGCGGTGCAAGCTGCAAAAACTGATGTTAACGAAGCTATTGCTGCAGTGGGTATAGCATTTGTTAAGAAGTAGCTGTTATTGTGCAAATTGATAAGGCTGGATGATTTCTGTTGATAATTGTTCCATTTCTTCGCTCATTTTTGTTTCCACTTTTTGTTCATTGTGGGATATTATTAACTATTTAAATAGGTTTTCTGATTTTTGGCAGCAAATCATTATGTAAACTATTAATACTGATCCTATACACTATTCGGGAATGTAATATTCATTATCATTTAAACTATAATTGTTAACAGTTGAAAACTTGAATTAGTAAGAGCTGCCTCGAAAGCGATGTTTTCACCATGGAGGTTTAAGCCGGACTCTATCAGTAAATGTTGCTGTGGTTATTTCCTCCGATAATGGTAAGCCAGCTTTTCTCAGAAACTGTGCACGGGAGCTATCTGCCGAACTGCATACTTTAACTGAAACGTCCGTCCAACCAAAAATTTTCCCAGAAACTGTGCTAATTTGTGTACATTCTTTTGTTTATTATTATGTAAATATAATTTAATTTTGTTCACTAATGATAAATTAATATCTATATTTATTGTAATGACGTTTCCCTTTAAATAATCATAAATAAGTCATAAAACGTTATCATTTCATGTTTGCCCGAATATTAATGTGACTGACTGCAGGTCCGTAGTGTGACCTTTCACTTATTTTAGGAATACTATATGACGAGGTTATATCAATTTCGAACCTCACGTATTCACCAAATATGTGACCGCTCCCTACTATGGGATACAAATGAGCGGATCACTCTAATAACTTAATGTTACTACTTGACCTTTGACCTGGTAAATCAATGTCGCATCAAAATTTAGGAAGATTTTCTTATGTCCTAATCGTCCTACAGGAGTGGGTCCGTCTTTTATCCTGCTTTTGATTATTAAAATAAATACAGACAAGTTAACTTTTAACTTTAACAAAGTTTTGATATATTCTACCAAATCTTCTGATACAATTTCGTTAAGAATTTACACATTACCTAGAAATTCATATTACTTGCTGTAGTGTTCAGCAATTTCCTAAATATTGATCAACTGCAGTTGTACCTTTTCTATTTGTAAAATACTTTGAATGACCCAGTATAATCTTTCACTTTTACACAAACACAATGAAATACCTTTATACAATTCACAAAAAAAAAAAAAAAAAAAAAAAAAAAAAACATCAAATCACATACACTGCTGAAAGAAAATTTACATGTGCAATATACATTTTGCATATACCTTTTAAATAAACTGGTACAATGACTGAGATCCCTTTAATAAGCGGTTTTACTGTCACGCAACTTATTAACCTTTTTCTATTTAATTAAAACAATTTAAATCATGAATTGCAGAAAAGAAAATTCATTAGAAGAACAAATATAGTAGTTAAACAAAATAATTAAAAGAATAAATTTTACACCTTTTGCATGAACAATTTATCTGAATTCTCGTTACGATGGCAAAATACTCAAAAGTTACGCTTAATAGCCGATAATTTAAATGCCTGACTATCTCTGTCTGGGCGTGAGGTGAATTCTATATATTCTTATGCGTGATTTCCCCTCCTCTCAACTGTTCTTTTAAAAGGGATTTTGTCGAAGTTTTAAAATCTGGTCTTTTTGACTCACGACGTCGCCGCGATGACACGTTCCTGCCACTCCAGACGACGGCGATGGTCCCGTTGCGTCCAAGGTCGAATTAGCCTCTTGCGTCGTGAAAAACCGTCCCTCGTCGATTTGTTGCACGCCGACCTCGGGAAGTAACACAGCTCGACGGCGGTCTCCAACGAATATACGTTATTCCTAACTTGGAATGTCCAAGCGAAATATTACTTGCAATAAAAAAAAAAGAAAGAAAGAGAAGCTTTTTATAAAGTTTCTGATGGTTATAATTTGTTGGATCTCCTCTCGTTCAATATCCGATCGCACACCGCAAGACAGTACAGGTCCGTTCCGTCCGAAGGTTCACAGCAGAAAAAAAAACGTTTTTCCCGTCATAAATTCTTCAAGGCGATTCCTGATTGGATGTTGATTTCTACTACGTGAGTGCGTTCAGAACTTTTACTCAGAATCTGATACAGAATATCCTTTCTTGCTGGCGCACCCGCTTGTAGTTCAGCGGTACTATTACTGCTTTGGTCGTAGTTTAACATTGTCGCGCGCTATTTAAACAATGTAACCGACTTATGAGCGGTTACAGTAGAAACTTGTGAAATGAATGCGAATCATTTCTATGAGTTACTCAACCACTCCACCTCCCTCTCCAATATAGTTTGCCATCAGTGAATGTCAAGATAAACGTCCACGTGATTGAACAGTAAATAGCTATCCCGGCAGTAGCTGAGATGCCAGAGTCAGAGACCTTAAGTTTGAAACTCAATTTGCAGAATTTTCAACTCTTCTGTATTTCTGAATTTGCAAAGTTATGTTATTTTGGGGAAGATTTTTTCGACCAATGATATTTTCAAAATTTTCACAAAAATGGGATCCAAAAATTTGTTTTTGAAATGTATTCCCCTGATAGACCAAGGACGGCGATATGGCGATTTTCTTTTTATTCCCTGAATTTTCGAAAATTACAACATTTTCGGTGTGTTCCAAAAACTACAATATAACATTTTTTTCGTAATTAAACGCCGTTCTTCAAAAATACGTCTTTAAATAAGATAAGTACAATTTTTTTAAAAATACGATTGGTTATCGCGTATTTTTAGGTGCATCAAAGTAATTTTAAAACCAAACGGCATCGTATTGTTTTTGAACTTTTTTCTTGAATAGAGCAAAAACACATTTAAAACGACGTAGATCCAATTTATTGTGAATTCTCTGCATAATACTTAAATAAGATGTCATGTTCCAAATCAACGACCAGACGATGTTTTGCCTTAAATCATTTTTCAGTTATCTAGAACCCACAAAATGATGATTACGGCTACAGAACAGTTTTAGACAAAGCATTTTACACACACGAAAAAAAAGTTTCCACTTTTCGGGTATCAGGAACCAAAAATACGAATTTTCTACCGAAAATTTGCCGTTTTCCCCCACAGCATTGCATGACTCTTTGTGCTACTTATTAGAATGCAAGAAAGTAAAAACAAGAAATTTTTGCGTATTTTTTCTTGGAGTATAGGTAACTTATAAAAAAATTCTTTAAAACGACTTCAAATATTTTTTTTATTATTTTCGACAGAGCAAAAGAACTTCAAAAATGGCGGAGGTTCTAAAATTTGTTAAAAATTGACATTTTTAAAATTGTAAAAGCTATGAATAATGCCAGTTGTTGTGGCACTCGTTTTGCTCTTGTTCAAAAACCTATTTTTTTCTAGTTGAAGGTGAGTTTTCCTTCAGACCGGTTGACCAATATTCTACGGTTTTTACACTTATAATATGTTGGAATGAAGAAATTCATTCATTGCGCTGGTACGCATGCTGTAACAGTCACAGAACTGGAATTTTAAATAATCGACAATCATGACCCAGTATGCAGTTTTCCGCCTTTCTCCAACAAAGAGGTATAATTTTAAGATGTCCTAACTGTAATTTAATTTTAATGTCATGGTTTATTACTGTATTTAAAAGCATATTATATCATTAGCAATATTGAGCCAAGTCATAAGAATAGAAAAACAAATGTTGCATTTTCATTTTCAGCGAAGATGATTAATGCAGATTTATTTATATATTTCTTGAAATACATTTATGGAGCCCGAAAATTTGACAAAATGCTTTTTTATTATTGTAACGATTTTATGACTTTTAATCATGGGAATCACTTCATTATTCATCTGGAGTTTTAGAAAATTTTAATTTTGCCTTTTTTTAGCTTCTGAAAACTTTGTTTTGGCATTCTGCCTTATTTGCGGCTTTTTCTGCCTTTTAGTCATTATTTCTCCTTTTTTACCTCTTGGCACCGATCTCTTTCACGTAAGAAACATACCTGCGAACCTGGACAACTTGAAGGCACGGTCATATATTTGTTTTTCTGTGGGCGCGGAGGATCCAGTGTCAGGTTATGTTGAATATCTAAAAGCGAAGTGAAGATAATACTAGTGAAGATTTTTGATATTTTTCATTGTTGCTGACAAACTTGTTTGCTCACGAGGAATCTAATCCCATGTTTGTGTATGGTCTCGCATCCCTTTTGAGGACAGAGCTGTATATATATGAAATACCCTTCACTGTTCCTTCTCTTCCTCTCTTCCCTTCTGGCCAAGTGTGAAGAACGAAATCTATAAATTCCGTTTTCACTGATACCATTTCAAGATTAAAATGGGAGTTCACATTAACATTTCGTAGAGATATCATTGCGAGCAAAATAAATTCATAGCCGTCATACATGGTCATGTGCAGTCAAGATTTCAAAGAAAAGATAGTTCCCTTCTTCCTAAGTGCTAATGTAAATTTTAGAGTTAGAATAAAAATGTGAGTGATGTTATTAATTATTTTTTTAGAATACTTATTTTAAATGGTGATTTTTCAATGTTTCCTGTGTTTTTACACCCATAATTTGGCCAGAATAAATGCTCTGTTTGGATGTCTATTTTAGTAAAAATAAATGCCTTTTATTTTGCGTATTTTAGGAAACAAATGCCTGAACTTCTGGGATCTCCTATACATTAGATATGTTCTAAAATGATACTTCCTAGACTTTTTTTCATATTACAAAAATATGAGTAAAATAGTGATAAATTTGTAGATTTAAAAATTGTAGTTCGTGTTTTTACAGATTTGTCTTATAAGTAGTACATTTTTAACTCATCTAAAATTTCAAAGAGATTCAACGATGAAAGAATGTTTCGAATCTTACGTGTCACAGGCACAAAACAAGATATTATACAACTTGTCAGTGTTTGACTCCAATACATGGTCTCATTAGAAACACCGCCGCTCGAGAGTAAATTTCTCCTTAACCTTGAACGTTGTTGTGCAATGTCCTTGGCACTGAGAAGAAACATCTGCATAACACATTAAACACATTTTTAACGGAAAGCTCTTATAAATTACCGGTGAACTACGAAGCATCGACTTCCAACAGGAGGTTTTATGACAACCAATAGATCCTAGTTCACCGCAGAAGTAGCATTATATATCAATAAGTATGCCAGTAAGTTAGCCGCTCGTAAGAGGTGTGTTCGTACATTACCTTCAACTTTATAGACCCAGGTAGAGCTTCACAAAACATGGCTGTTATGCGTCGGGCATATCATTACCTTCACCCTTTCACGTGGGTATGCTGTTCCTGGTTTGAGGCCCGAGGGTTCTGTTTTCTTGCGAGAGAGGGGCAGTTGCGAGACACGATTCCCCACGACATTTAACACGTATACGCAACAACTAAAATAAGTACTCATACATCGATATTCGAACATCGATATTCGATACATCGAACCTCTGGTACTAATACTATCCTTATCGATCAATTTATTTGAAGAATATGAGATGTAATCTACTTTCTGTTCATTGAAATTTTGCATTAATAAAATTAAAGTGTCTATGATTTCAATATAATAGCCTTTTAACAAGCTTGTTTTACAATTTTTTACTCTATTTTTAGGCATATTAATCCGCAATGCACTGCTCCACGAATTGGCAAAGCTATACAGATTTCAATGAGACGTCCTGTGAAATTTAGAATATTTTCTAGAACTTTATATTAGATCATATGATAATAAGATAATAATTAAATAATAATTAAATAATATTTAATACATTATCATATTAAATAATAATAACCTTTATTTCTTTGCTACACATTTTCCCACCTAAAACTCAACAATTTTGAAACAGTCAACCTAGAAAAGTATTGGTGTTACCTGTCCCAATACCCTTTTCAAAACCATTTTGGAGTCTATTGCTCAAAAAGTAACATCAATGATCAAAGAATTCACGTAGAAAAACAAAAAGGATGCCGAATGGGTGCCCAGAGATGCAAAGATATGGTTGTGACCGGGCAAGCAAAAAAAGTCAATCAATTAGTTGGATTGACTATCAAAAGCATAAGACTCAGTTCCTCATGCTTGGCTCCGAAAAGTCTTTGCAATTATGAAATCTCCCAAAAATATTTAGCTACAAAAAAACATAATTATTAATTAGAAGTTGGAGTTGAAAACAAACAACAACCTCAATACTTTCATATTTTTCTTTGCCTATTTGGAAGTTCGAGGGTGGTTGATTCTTTTTGCGATTACTTACTCTTTATTTGAGTTTCTGACCTTTGGATTTTTTCTGGAGAAGGGTTGCTATCCCAACGTCCAACCCCCAACCTGGAGGCCGGGATTTGTATTGGGTTTTCTCCCCTAGAGAGATTGGCTTCCCACGCCTTAGAATCTCTCTATACAAGGTTTTCTGTCAAGGTTTTCCTTCTCTTAGCCTTTGGGCTAATCCCTATCCGCAAGGCAGCATTCAGCTACTGATGTGATGTGTCAGAAATGTCCAGAAGGTTGTCGACACTCAATGGCTGGCAGAAGAAAGAAATGTACTACCTCCGCGGTTCTTCACCTCATTTTGTGATGAGAGCAGTAGGATCTTATGAAAAATGCTCTGGAACCTACAAGTGAACATACTGTTAGGCGAGGTTAGAAATATTTGGTCTTAGGATTACGAGTGTAAAAAATGTAAACCTCAGTTCTAATTACCGGTTCTAAAAAGTATGCTATACCAAAACTGTGTCAGAAGTGACTAGTTTTTCCCTAATATTTACACATGTTGTATTCTCTCTCTTAACTGTCTTTCTTTTCGTGGGAAGTAATGTTTTCATGAATTGGTCAGTTTCATATTTTATAGGCATATGTTCAGTACCTTCCAGTATTTGCAAATATTTCGTAGAAACAAAAACAATGCAAGCCCAACTAAAATACATACTTTTCAGAAGCAATACTACGTCATAAAGTGCATGCCGCGTGTGGAAAAGATCTGTTTGAATGTTTTAAAATTTTAAGTATCCGTAAATGGAAACGAAAAAATATTGAACTTAACATGTGTAAGGGGGGATAATTGCACTCATGGTATATACGAAAACTCGCTCCTATCGTCGCTCGTTTTTTTGAACATACCATTCATGCAATTATCCCTCTCTTTATACACTCGTTTCGTTAATTGCTATAATTTAACCGAAACTAATTCGAATAAAGCCTTTAATAAACAACTACAGTAAAATAACAATTTATACGCCAAACTCATATATACAGTAATAACAAGATCTTCAGCTCTGTACCAGCTCTGTCTGGATTAAGCAGCAAAACCAATATCCATAAAATACTGATCTTAGAAATAGAATACAATTCATAGAAAATAAATTCCTACGAACTATACCCGATGCACCCTGGCTGAGTACAAACAAACAACTCCATAAATAAATTCCAATAAAACATATATGCACCACATCACTAAATTATCCCACATTTTTATGACAATATTTCGCCAATTTCCCACTACAATGTAGATAAATCATCCAGAAACTCCACCACAACAAAAAATATATTTTCCAAACATGTTTTTACAAACAATTTCCAAATATGGATGATTCGTTCTGAAATACTCAGTGGGTTTCCTCTCCTTAAGAAAAAAAAAGTTTTATAATGGTTCAGTATTTTATATATAGATAGTAAACATAAAACACGTGAAAAATTTGCTGTTACTAAACTGAATCATGTATCTTATTCAGAATAATAAAAATAAGAAAGAGAAATGTACGAGTATGTAGAAGGGATTACGTTTGTAGTAATAGGGTGTATGTAGTACGTAGAAGGTTTTTTAAAATTTATTTTCGTCGAAACAACAACGTGGGTATTAGCCAAATTTCTGTTACAATACGTCAATAACATCGCCAATAAATGAACAAATACATCAATTAATTAATAAAAATACATTATAATTAACAATAATTTTACAGTAGTAACAATTCAGAATAATAGTGACAATTAACATGTATCTATTGAAATTAAATGTCCAGAAATGTACGGATAACTTCACAAAATTTAATTATTCTTTCTTGTTCTGCTTTGGAATGGAGTATTGCTTCATGCTTATACCCAGTTAATTGTCTTTAACTGTTATATTTGGGACTTACTTTGAAAATGTGATCAAGATTGAAGGGGGTATTACACTTCTACGGTTTTTTTTATTAACACATACTTTTATTTTTCGCTTCCCATCCTCTTTTTCACAGGATCAAAATAATTCATATAATTTGACGAACACACCGCCGCTAATTTCGAGAGCTCTATACAAAAAATGAGAGCGCCTACTGATGCTTCCGTTCAAGGCACTAGTTGCATAGATAAGCGTCTGGAATGTCACAATGATGAGTTGTGTGCTACTCCTAACAGAAGGCAACACTGACATCGGAATAGGAATACTTCTATCACAATATTAATAAAAAACGTTTGGAAGTACGAACACATACATTCCTTTGGTTATTAAAAATGAGTCCTTCATTAAAATTTAGTTCCACTTTTAACAATAATTAGCTTTCTTTTTCGGTGACGAATAGTAATTAACAAAACCAGTGAATTTAAAAGAATACAATTTCACTAGAAGGTATAATTTAAAGAAAAAGAGCGAAGATAGGAGCAAGTATACTTATTTACCACGAGTGACGTTGTAAGACTTTTTATCCATGTATAACTTTCAATATTTTTTCGTACGCATTAAAGAATAATTTAATGTATTCGTGTATTACTCATCTGTTCCGAAATTTAACTGGAGGGAGAAAATTATTCTTCAAAGATTGAATTGACACTATCGTTAATCGAATGAATATATATCACAGAATGTCAAATCTACTTCACTTCCTTATAATTTAAACAGTCAAATAACCGGTTTGGAACCAGCGAAAGTTTTCACATAAACTGTTGGTTCTGTGAAAGTACAGCTTCCCGTATTATCCCACAACTTGTAATGAGACCATTTATCTTCGCATACTAGAACTACTCAAGTTAAATTCCCGAAATTTAAACCTATTAAAAACTGTCAACAAAATTAAGACCATAATATTACTGTTGTTGTTATTGTTATTATTATTATTATTACTATTATTATTATTATTATTATTATTATTAATAAGTTGATGAACGAAGGCTTTGAGGTGCAGCAGTAAGTGGAGGACTGACACTACTACATACTAGGGATGTAGCTAATAATAACTGTTATTTCTTAACAGTTAACGCTTCGTAACTGTTACGCGAAATAACAGTTATTTCGTTTATCCTATTATTGACTGTTATCGGTTGAAATTCATAGAACTGCAATCTACTGTGTCAAATCGAACTACTACAAGCCTTTGGGCAACCATTTTGTACGAAAACAGCTTCACTGCAGCTAATCAACCGTGAGTAGCAAGATTTCAAATTAGAGATTAATTAGTAAATAATTAGTCATTATTACACAAGATGTGACACAATATTTTTATATTTTATTGTATACACTACAAGAAGAAGTTTATCCTTTTATTTAAATCTGTCCAATATGTTTGTTCATTTATTTTCGTCCCATTTCTGCTTATCTGAGATCCACCAATATTTAATAATAATAATAATAATAATAATAATAATAATAATAATAATAATAATAATAATAATGTCTTCATTGATATGGCGAGGCTCAGGCCAACAGGCCGCTCTTCCCTAACACATGTCAGATGCATACAAAAGATGTAATATTATACACAAATGTAAAATATATTTAAGATTGTAAGTAGTTAGTAGAACCAAGTATAATTTAAGTGCAGCTTTAAATAGATAAATGAAATATTAAATAGACACAGAAATGTGGCAAATTTTTTGAAGAATTATAAATTAATAGACGGACGTTAAAAATAATTTGAGTTGAATAACATTGCTCCATTGCGTGCTAGCGCAGCTGGTATTCACCGAGCGACTATAATATTTTAATACAGAAACACACCACCTCACTCGCCGCTCGACCCTGGAGGAAAACCCGCTAAATATTTCCCTATGCCTCATAAAATAAAATGAGTTACGGTCAAATAACTCGCATTATATTTGATATTTAACTATCACTTCAGCTGTAGGAAAGCAAAAACAGTTTCTCCTCATTATTTTTGGCACTCGTCACTTCACTATGCCACATTCGAAAGAATATTTGTACCCGAATCACGAATCACTTTTATTTTATAATATTATATATACACTTGCTACTAATTATATAAATTATTCTTCCTTGGCAGTTCATCCAATCTCGTTCATATCAGCTGCTTCTCTGTCCCAACATGTTTGGGGAAGTAGTGCAAGCAAGCGCCGTAACGTAGCCGCACAAGCTTTACAATGCCACCAACGATTTTCGTTTTGCATGATATAACTCTTGGCAGTCGCCACAACTGATTATGAATTTAGCCGTTGACACTAATCAATCAATACTACACAAAATTTGGAATAGCATATACAGTTGAAATCAACATACATATATGAAAACGCCCCTCAGTATCTCAAATTTGGAGCCGGCAAAGAACACAGACGGTCGGCAGTCGAACAGGAAATCACAAGGTTTTCCTGTGGGTGAAATTTCACTCTTGGCCGAGACATCTTCTAAAACAACGCAGACCTCCAATGTTCAGAAGAATATTCTGTGTTAAAAACATTCACAAAATACTGAATGACACAACGAGGCAAGTGGAGGCTGAAAAGCTCAAAAACAAAATCAAAATCCAAGTTTGGATTTAACACATCAACGTGGAATATCCTTGTAGAGAATCGATTGTTTGAGAGAGATACTAAAAGATTTTATCGAAATTTCACTCAACAAGCGAAGGAAAATGCTGTCCCGCAAATGACGGCGAGTCTTTTGTGAAGGAATTTAAGGAGGCAGATTCTACAATGACGTATTTTGTCTACAATCTGAAGGTGATGCCACAGATGAACTTGTAGAAGCAGTCGAAAATGTTCAGGAATCCTCGAAGAAGACCTCACCCAACCGATAATATGGGGAACTGGAAATATCCAAGTACTGATACAGAATATATTGATAATATTCAGAATCGTTTAATCAAGAAATCGACGGCATTTTTGGCCAACACACTTCATGGATTAGTTTTCAAATATGGAGAATGTCTCGGTGCGGCTCACATGTGGCTTCACTTATCTGTCAATCTAAGAAGGGGGTCAGTTCGTTGGCAAATTATTATAGATCAATCACTTATCTGACACAAATGTATAAAGTTGTAATTGCACATTAGCTAAAAATGTGTAGACATCGATTGAAGAACTGTAATCAATTGAACATAAAGAATATCGTTAGGTTCCTGCAGTTCTAAGGAAATCTTATTTCTCAACAAAGTCAAGTTAAATGAAGTAAGAAAATGAATACATGATTTGAACATGACTTGAGTTAACTATCAAAACGCCTTTGGCAGTGTACCACACGTTTGATACAGCAGACCTCAGAGATCCATCGATCTTATCCTAGACTTACTGAGTTTTGAAATGTTAGAGTGAAGTCGCGGAGTACTCTACCAGCTTATTTACATAGATGGCACTAAGAAGTCCATAGCGTACTTGTGTATGTAAGTAGGTATAACCAGAGCTTGATTTCTGGCAGAACGTGACGGCGTTCCGGTACCTCGGGAATAATCATTCAATTATACTACAATTATGTAGTTATTTCCATTAAATTAATTCGTATTTTGGGGGTACGTTTCGAAACCTAAAATTTTATAAATCAAGCACTGGGTATAACTATAAAGAGTAGTATTAATAAGTTTTTATTGTTTTCATTTTTATGGTTTTAGTTGCAATAAATAATTTTGTTGATATTGAAATTTTTTTTTTAAATTTTATTTCTTTAAGGTTCTAGAGCAACACCATGAAGAGTATAATACTGTAGCTGCCACCAACCTCAATATAAATTCAAATGAATTTTTTTTTCGATAGGACACAATTAGTTTTCAAGTTCAAGAATAGCATTTGAGGTTGCGATTATTTAATGATAAGAATTCTAATGATACTTGTTCCACTTACACAATCGTTGCAAGCTGAGGTCAGTTTAAAGTTATATGGTGATGAAAGACCAGTAACACATTTAATTTACAGGAATGATATCAAATTGTATGCTAGGAATAAAGAAATGCTCTTTCAGATGCTATCCGTGGTAAATGAATTTTCTGAAGTGAAATTGGGCTTGAAAGTTCAAAAGACATCCTCGAGAACTTGTGTAAAATTTCTTATAACTATCACGCTCTTGTATTTTGCCAGGGGGAATGCACCTCGGCGTGGGCACCTAGGCGCTAGCCTCTATGCGCACCTCACGCAGACGTACAAGTACGCTCTTGGGCTGATATCTGGGTCCCGTCAGAACGCAATTACCCTCTCGGTAACTTCCCCATACAGTGCCTGGGTTGAGTCATAGATTAAAGAGACTAATTCTTTTCTCTATGGTCGGGTCGCTCTGCCAGCTCAGAGCTCCTAGCTTCCAGGTAGGACCAGAGTCAACACAATGCACAACTCACATGCCCCGGCAACAAATTCCTCCTTTTTGTCCAGAGTATCGGGCCACTGCCACGATGATGGCCACTGCCCAACTGGGAGCCACCGAACTAAGGTACGAGAGACTCGGACCCCCATCCGTCTCCTCACTGCCTACTCCTTTAGGCTAATGATAGATTGATTGATTTTTTCGTGTTTTCGGGCGCGTCAACTGTTTCGGTCATTAGTCCCGTTAGTGTAGTGCATGTTTTTCTCTCGGGAGATGGCGGTGATTTTCCCTCGCTGGATGGCGAGATCCGGCGCCGACCTACCGTCGGCTAGTGGGGTTTCCCTCCTAACCAGGACTTTCCCACCAGCGAGGCACCGCCCCAGACAGGACAACCTCTCAAAGTCCCGACCGGTCTACCGGAATATGGGGTAGTGTAGGGCATGTTAGTGTAAGTGAGTGTGTAAGGGGAGAGGATAGGACAAGGAAGAGGAAGGACAGGTCGCGCGCGGTCCGTAGCCCGTTTGGTAGGGTACTGCTCCGGCATTCGCCTGGTGTTGATCGGAGAAACCACGGAAAAATACCGATCAGAGCAGCCGGCCGTTCTCCTCCAGACAGCGACTGAATTCGACCTAGCTGAAAAGCTAGTGTCGAAAATCCTGCCGCCGTGAGGATTTGAACCTAGGACCTCCCGGTCAGATGCGCTGCAGTGACACCAGTTGATGCACTGAGCTACCGCTACCGGTTTTAGGCTAATGACGTGAGTATCCCAGAACCTGGGAACTGACGTAGGTATAGTTTCCCGCCGGACTTTTCTATGTGGATCCAGAGCATTCCAAAGACTATCCTTCATCCAATCCTGCCCAATGTTGACGCGCCAGCCCAACTAATGGGTTACCGACAATCCTGGCAACCAGGAACTTAGCATCGCCTACTTACTGCCTCCACCGGTGGAAGCTAACGACATGAGTGTCGCCGCGAAACGTAGGGTCCGGGTGGCCATCTACGACTCTCCACCAGTTTCTTAGAACTGGTAGAATATCGTTATCGTTTATTTTCGCAGAGGAGATTAGATCTAAAACATGCTGGAAAACGAATATTTTCACGTGTTTCCGTCGTCTCTTTGAATTAAAGATATGAACACCATCCTCTACGCAACACATATCCACATCATCTCGTTCTATCGATTGTGACACCTCATGCCACGGACCCTGTTTCGGTAGGTGCTATTTAATGACGTAACATTCAAACGCACCGTAACATCACGCGTGACGCGAATAATCAAACCAAAAATGTATATGAGTACACGCGGAGGCGCGACAGAACGATTGCGCCATTCGAGGGCGGATATGATTGCAGATAATTGCGCAGAGCGGAGTGCAAAGGGGCGTGACGCGGTGGCACACTGCACAAAAGGCCCCGGGAGCGAGATTCGCGGAGGCAGCGGCGGCGCAGGGCGACTTTCGACGGCTGAGGCAATCCATTGCTTGGAGGTAGCGCCGCGACGCGGCAGCGGACGAAACACCCGGATGGACAGCGGCGGCATTTCTGGCGGCGGTGGCGGCGGTGGGTGATGGTGGCGGCAGTGGCGGCGGCGGCGGTCGCGGTGGTGGCGGTGGGCGATGGCTGCGGTGGCGGCGACGGCGGTGGCGCGCGGCGTGGGGCGGCGGCGGCGGCGGAGTGGCGGCGGGGCGGCGGGGCGGCGGGGCGGCGGGGGCGGCGGGGCGGCGGGGCGGCGGGGCGGCGGGGCGGCGGGGCGGCGGGGCGGCGGGCGGCGGGGCGGCGGGGCGGCGGGGCGGCGGGGCTGGCAGGGCGCGGCAGCGATGGCGCAGTGCTGTGGGTGGTGCAGGGAGTGGCAGGGTCGGCGGCGGTGATGGTAGTGGTGATGGTGGCGGGGCTGCTGGCGCCCGACGGTCTTGCCTCGGGCCAAGAGCAATTGCAAGCAAAGCACGCTATCCCCACGCGACACGTTCTCTAAAGCTACGCCAGCAGCTATAGTGTAACACCAATAACTGCTTATTGTCCTAAGGCTTTCTACAGAATTTAAATAAAACAAAAACATTCGTAAATACGGGTCCTAAATCCAACCCAGGCTACAACACAAATGGCGCTCGTGTGACACTAGCACTGCTACTAGGCTTTCCAGATCATTGGAAATGCACGGTAAGGTAAGGTCAATGATCAGCTCATCGCTCATATCAATGAAAGGAGTGGGAACAGGATGGAGAAGGAAGTATTTTTTTAATGATTGATGTCCGGGAGCGTCATCGCTAAGTCATTAGCCCCGTATGTGTAGTGCATGTTTTATCACGGGAGGTGCTGATATTTCCCCTTTGGATGACGAGATCCGGCACCGACCTACCGTCGGCTAGCGGGGTTTTCCGCAATAGGTATCTCCCACCAGGGGGCACCGCACTGGCCGGGACAAGCTCTAAGCTCCTGACCGGTTTCCCAGCGTGAATAGTAGTGTAGTGCATGTTAGTATGTCTGTAATTAAGAAGCAAATGTAGGAGAAGGAAGATCGTGAGTGGTCCGTGGCCCGCTTGTGAGGGTACTGCCGGCATTCGCCTGGTGTGGATCTGTGAAACCACGAAAAACTATTGATCAGAGCAGTCATCCGCTAGAAGTTCCTCCAAACAGCGCCTGAATTCGACCTAGCTGACAAGCTAGGATCGAAAATCCTGCCACCGCCGGGACTGGAGCCCTAGGTCCTCCCGGTCAGAGGCGCTGCAGTGACATCAGTTGCTGATCTGAGCCACCTCGCCCGGTGAGAAGGGAGTATCGCGGTCCTCAGCACTTTGTTTGGGATTTTGCACTTGGAATAGTGGGGAAGAAACCATCACAGCTGTGGACCTCCAGCGAGATTCTGTCCAGACAAGGTGGTCATCCGCCCGAGCTAATTAACGAAAAGCCGAAACATGGACCGGGAGCGGTAGCTCAGTGCATCAACTGATGTCACTGCAGCGCCTCTGACCGGGAGGTCCTAGGTTCGAGTCCTGACGGCGGCAAGATTTTCGACACTAGCTTTTCAGCTAGGTCGAATTCAGTCGCAGCCTGAAGGAGAAATCTACCGGCCGACTGCTCTGATCGGTAGTTTTCCGTGGTTTCTCCGATCAACACCAGGCGAATGCCGGAGCAGTACCCAACCAAACGGACCGCGCACAATCTGTCCTTCCTCTTCCTTGTCCTATCCTCTCCCCTTACACACACACTTACACTAACATGCACTACACTACCACATATTCCGAGAGACCGGTCGTGACCTTAGAGCCTGTCCCGGCTAGGGCGGTGCCCCGCTGGTGGGAAAGTCCTGGTTAGGGGGTAACCCCACTAGCCGACGGTAGGTCGGCGCCGGATCTCACCATTCAGCGGGGAAAGATCGCCGCCATCTCCTGAGGAAAAAACATGCACTACACTAACGGGACTAATGACCAAGGCAGTTGACGCGCGCGAAAAAAACAAACCAAACCGAAACATGGTACTGGAACCCGGCCTCCCGTCTACGATGCTTCACTTGCCGACGTGGGAGAGCATATTTTAAGGCATAAAATTTTTTCGATCGTTTCCTGTATTATTTCAGTATTATAGATACTTTTTGTGGCTCTCATACGCATTGGCGGTGACAATCTTTATAAATGTGGTCTCTAAGGAAACAGAATTTCACGGAGACGTGGCTAATTCCATTTTGACTTTAAAAACGCGAAGGATTTGATCTTAGTAAGTCATCAGCGGTGCCTTTGAAACTCCACGATCAAGTCGTATATTACATATTCTGTAGTTGTATAATGCAAGTGTTCTAGCTAATGGGATCTACGTAAGACTGATTACATAAAAACGTGTGCCTCCCACAACAAAAAATAGAAAATGGCCATAAACCGATATGATCATTGCTTCATACACATGACTGACTCAAAAAGCTATTCATTAGAGGTAAACCGGCTTTTGCAAAATATTAATATGTGTTACGGTAGTCGTATATTTTTATTATCCTCCCTTGTCGCCTTGCTAATAGTGTATTCTGATGCGACACGTACGCCATGATGTGATGCGATTTTGTCAATAAGAGTAATGAAAGGTAAATAAATAGAGCTAGTCAGAATGAGTGAAGAAAAGTTGAAAAAAACAATATATCAACATTATATAAAATGAAACAGGATAAGTAAATCACTTTAACTCGAAATTTCTTCATTAGACAAACCATAGAAATCGATTTAAATTATTCATTACCTGAACACTTCTTCCTCATACGCCACATACACATTTCACTGTTTTTTAAGGCAAATAAACTAAATTAAAGCACAAAAATATTGCAAAGAATAAATACTTAGGGAAACAACTGCAGAGCGAGTATTTTGGAAGGTAATTGGTTTATTCTGTAGTACACTTAAAAAGACTGAGAATGCAAATCGAATAGTTAGTTCTCGTCTTGCCTCGTTTAAGCCTGAGGAACTGTTGCGTGCGCTTTATGTGCGCCCATTATGTGAATAAGCAGCCGCCTCCCAGGGAAACGGGGCAAATGAAAAATAGTTGCACCTACACCCACACAATTTCCGCGCTTCCCGCGCCAACGTTATTCTCGCCGTTGACAGCGCCACTGACACCGTAATCTCCACTGTGACTAGAACTTCCACCTCCGGATGGGGATTAGAAGAGTCCGAAAAATGGATAGTATGAAATGCCAAAATATGTACAAATTATAAAAATTACAAGAATATGTAACAATAGTAGAGGGATATTACGTAATATTAAAATATGCTCTAATTTATAGAACATTTATAAACAAAAATTTAAAATTACGTTAATGAAGTATTTATTAAACCGGCCTGCATCAAACAATTTCTCTCGTAAATTAGAATTAAAGATCAAGAAACACGACCTCAGTGAAACTTTCTACACTTAAAGAAAATATTCTCAGTTCTCACGCGCATCTTCAACACGCAATTCGAAATTTGTGTAAGAAAAAATATGCAGATTTTTTTAAAATAAAAAATTTTTAAAAATTCAATAAATTCCAGAAATTAAAACAAATTTGCAAAATATGTAAAATATATAGTATAATACAAAATTCGTAAAAATATGTAAAGAAACATTTGGATATTGCGTTAGTTTTGTCCTGTTTTGCCAATATCACGATTTTGAGAACAGAACAGAGAAAGACAAACAATATGTAATTACGTTAAAAATTCCGGTCTCTTGTAATTAGAAAGACACAAAAAACAATTTCCAGAACTGTACAACCATTAATGCATCTTATTTTCTAAATATTTTGTAGTGGCAACGGTGTCAGTAACTGTGTAAGCGGCTATATCTGCGGCAGTATCGGTGGCGATATCATTGACATTGGCGGTGGCCGCGATAACAGTGGCAACAGCGGTGTCTGCCATGGTGTCAGCGGCGGCGACGGCGTTTATTTACAGGCGAATTCTGAGGAAGAAATGGGAGACGGAACACCTTAGACAAGATTGGGAGAAAAATTGACAAAAACTTTTTATTCAGTAAAACGCAATTTGCATCTACAGCTTCTTAGTCTGGGTCTTGGTTTGAGTTCTGACGGTGGCGGATTTCTAGCCGAAAGGTTTGCGTTGACTCATTGGCGTGGCATCACCCTAGTATTAAAGGGACTGTGAGCGCCAGGAGGAGTATTTGGTAATCCATTTCGGAAGATGGCAACCTAGTTCGAGAATGGTAGGAAATACGTGGAGTTTACGACATTTGTATCATAGAAATGGATTTGACAGCTTGTCTTGTCTGGACCGAGGCCTTCAGCCGCCTCAGAATCGCATTGAAGATGGCCGCAATGCGACCGATAAAGCTTTCTGGAGAAAAAAAACTGTCGACAAAACGACAACTCAAATTCTTTTTTAATTGGGGAAGTGGCTAGAGTTGGTGCCTGGAGTAAAGTATCTACTACATATGTTAGTGTACCTGGTTTTGTTTTGTCTATTGAGGAATGTGAGCTGCGCTATAATTAGGATCGCAGATTGGTTACGAAGACCGTGTTGGAAACATTTTGTTTTCTACGATGTGATTGGTAAACTGATTTGCAATGGCATACGTTGATTTGGGCTATTGTAAACCAATGCTCAATAAACTGATGTTGACGTTTGTGAACCCATTATTCTGCATACTTCAATAACCACAGGAGCGAAAAAATATGGAGCTGAAAATTAGAGGAATATTGGACCTCCGCCGCTAGCACTAGAAACGCGACAGCGACAAGAAAACATCGATGTTTCTAAACATCGGTGCTCAAAATTAAACATTGATGTTAATAAAACATCGACCTAAAACCATCGATATTATTAAACAACGATGTTTTTAACCTAGATACCACACCAAGTAACCATTAAAGTTACGTGGGGGGTAATTTGAAAGTGGTCTCGTTTATTAATTTTTAATTGGGATTTAAGTGACAAAAGAAATTAAAAATCGTCAGGAAATTAACAAAACTGAATTATTATCTGACCTATAATTCAAAAATAATATAGGCTTCTGTATTGACGAAAACTCGGTTTTATTTATTTTTCACCCTTGGTCACTTCGATTTGAGGAATATTAAATTATACTCAAATTTGTAGAACATTTAGAAACAAAATAAATTTAGACAATTTGAAATTACGTTAACAAAGTATTTATTAAACCGGCTGCATCAAACAATTTGTCTCGTAAATTAGGATTAAAGATCAAGAAACAGGACCTCTCTGAAATTTTCGACACTTACAGAAAATATTGTTAGCGCTCACGCAGACCTTCAATACGCAATTACCGAGAGCGGTAGCTCAATGCATCAAATGATGGCACTGCAGCGCCTCTGACCGGGAGGTCCTAGGTTCGAGTCCTGGCGGCGGCAGGATTATCGATACTAGCTTTTCAGCTAGGTCGAATTCAGTCGCTTCGGAGGAGAATTCTAGCGGCCGGCTGCTCTGATCGGTAGATTTCCTGTTTCTCCGATCACACCAGGCGAATGCCGGAGCAGTACCTTCAAACGGGCCACGGACCGCGCGCGGTCTTTCCTTCCTCTTCCTTGTCCTCTCCTCTCCCTTTACAGTCACAATTACTCTAATATGCACTACACCACCACATATTTCGGGAGACCGGTCGGAAGCTTAGAGCTTGTCTCGGCTGGGGCGGTGCCCCGTTGGTGGGAGAGTCCTGGTTAGGGGGAAACCCCACTAGCCGACGGTAGGACGGCGCCGGATATCGCCATCCAGCAGGGAAAGATCACCGTCATCTTCCGAAAAAACATGCACTTCCCTAACGGGAATAATGACCGAAGCAGTTGACGCGCCCAGAAACTCGACGAAATCAATCAATCAATCAATTCAATACGCAATTACAAATTTGTGTAAGAAAAAATACGCATATTTTTTACATACAAAAACTATTTTTGAAAACCGCTCTCAGGGCCTGCACGGCCCTGACAGCGGCGGCGCGGCGGTTGCACCGTCGCCCGCGCCGCGTGCTCCGCATGCGCTACCACGCGGTGGGCGCGGTGGCTGCGTCAGCGACGCAGGGGGGGCGACGGCTATTGACACTTTCACCCGCGCAACATGTTACGTGTCCGTCCGTGCCGCAGTCACGCCGCGCGGGACGTGCCGCTGCGAAGTGGGCCGCGGGCGCTCGCACGCCACATCAAGCGGCGCCACGTGGCAGCCGCCTCCGCCGCCCCCGCCGCCGGGGATGATGGAGGGGGGAGAGCGGATGCGGGCGCCCCGAATGACGAGCCGGCAAGACCCAGTTTTTGTATCAACAACAATATTAATAATTAAATTCTGCAAATGTGCTATTTCTTACTTTTTCTTTATCCTCAATAGTCTCAATACACATTTTATTAAATGAAGAAATGTATACGTACTGTTCTGACAGTTAAGCAAAAAAATTGGGTAAAACACAAATATAAAAACTAAAAGAAACAAAGATGAAATGGTTTCAAGTATGAAATAACACATAGCGGCCATCCGAATAAACAGAAATAAAAGAACTACATAAAAACCAAATACACACACACACACTAGGAAACATTTACCCCTTCACCATCTCAGCATTTCACTTCATTTCACTGCATGAACTTTCGCTACTCAAAAATTTACACATTAAGAGTAAGTTATTCCACCGCACATTTGTTTGCCTTTCCTGATCCTGAAAAACGGCACTGCACTCTATACTTGCGGTCTCAAGAACCCTCGCACGCATACCTCGTGTGCTCCTGGAAAAGTCACTAGCCCCTCTGCAGGTAAAGTTGTTCCCACAACGAATTCCAACAGGATTTTTGAACGAGGCATTAATGAAGTTTTGTCCAAGAGGGAGAGATGCATAGAACTTAATCTGCGAGTTGGTAAAACACTATTTGATCCCCAGCTATACTACATTATATTTTGTCACTAATTTTTCGCTATTAAATTAATATAGTAGCGTAAAACTGAAGAAAGAGATTTCTTTTGACAGTCAGCAATATGCTTTCCTGGTAGATTGCCGGGTACATCGTTTGCGAAGAGCAAGTGTGAATTTAGTGACTCTGGGTAACAACAGATCTCAGCATTTTAATATAAAAATCAGAGCAAACTAATAATATAAGTACATATGTGTTAAAATGTCATTGTCAATTTTGAAACACGTTATTTTATTCTAACTCCCATGGGAGTTAATTTTGCTCTAAAAGCTCTTTTTTACGTTATCACATCAGTATCGTAAAATTGGGGGTAAACAGTACATTTAGTTGCATGAAACAATACTGTTCATTCACCTGATTAGATACAGTCAAATTTCATGTCAACTAATGTATATTTACGTATGTATATGTCATTTTAGGGTCAAATTAATCCAAGTTCTGTCAGGTAGCAGTGGTTAAAAAAAGCGTGGCGTGGGGTTAATAAAGTGCCAGGAATGGTTAATAAATAAAAATAGTTACTGCAGCGCCTCTGACCGGGAGGTCATAGGTTCGAGTCCTGACGGCGGCAGGATTTTCGACACTAGTGCCGGAGCAGTACCCTACCGAACGAGCCTAGGACCGCGCGCGATCTGTCCTTCCTCTTCCTTGTCCTATCCTCTCCCCCTTACACACACACTTACACTAACATGCACTACACTACCACATATTCCGGGAGACTGGTCTGGAGCTTAGAGCTTGTCCGGGCTGGGGCGGTGCCCCGATGGTGGGAGAGTCCTGGTTTGGGGGGAACCCCATTAGCCGACGGTAGGTCGGCGCCGGATCTCGGGGAAATCACCGCCATCTCCCGGGGAAATCATGCACTACACTAACGGGACTAATGACCAAAGCAGTTGACGCGCCCTGAAACACGAAAAAAACAATCTATCAATCAAATAAAAACAGCTGGACCTGGAGGTAAGGACATGTGGCGAACATGACCTATTGCCATCACTGCATGTAACGTACTTGGCCTGATTGAGCTTTTCTTTCGTCACATAGCAATAGAAACTGAGATGATTATAATGGAAAGTTACTGCTCTCTTTTTGCCCCGACCGGCAATCGAACTCGGGATTGCACCATTGAAGGTTAGCACACTGACCGTGATCTACCCATGGAACTTGAAACTAACATCAGTTTCGTAATAAGAACTACTAGAACACGAGTATTTTAGTATTCTATGACCTACTATTAACAGCCATCATCAGTTTCGTTATAAGCATTGCTGCAACACAAGTGATCTAATATTCTTCTGTCATTCTGTTGCCTTTCGAAGGATAAAACGAAGCTTGATACAACTAAAGACATGCGTACCATTACATATCACAATACTCGGCCTAACAGCACTGCCCCATTTTCTTATAATTTAGTTTTCATATTTCTGAATGTTCTAAGGAATCCGTTTACGTACATACGGTACAAATAAAAGTATGCGTGTAAGTGTGATAATCATATTTATGAGTAAGTCCACCATCGTTGATATTCGTCTTTTACGGAAGTCACGTTTCTTTATTTTTACATTTACAGATATTGTTGTCTGATAACATCGTTCTCACTCTGGCAAATGACCATGTTTACGTTACGTCATTCAGGGGCAAACCCTTGAGTCATTTATAGGAAAAGTCTACAAAATCCATGTTCATTTCAAGGTGAAAGTTTTGGTGCCCGGAATTCTTTAGATTAGAGCTATTTTGGAGAAGCCATTTTCCAGACAATTCCCCTGATAATTCGACCTCCACATGGCGATTTTCTTTAGAAACTCAACGACCTCACTACTCAATGTATTTATCTTGTTATTTATTTGTTAAACACTTGAGGACTGCACTAGCAACGATCAGTGAGTTGAGTGGTGGAATAAACGATGAAAGAGGTATGGCGCAATTATAGGAAACAAATTAAAATCTCCGGAAAACCAGCCTCAAACCAGTTTTATACCATAAGTTCCACTTCGTTTCGCCGGAATATGAACCCGGTACCCAAAGGACGAAAGGATTAAGGCCGCTACTTTACGAAACGCCTCGCTCCATGTACATATAACATGAAGAATTTGGTCACGAGGGAAAGGTATATCTTCCGTCCCCATCCCCACGCTTTCAATTCCAACGTTAACACCACCTAATCATCTATATGTGAACACCTGAGTTATTTTTGCTGCGTTTAAGTCATCCATAGCGATTAAGCTACTAAAGCATGAGACAACTCCACGGCCTGATTAGAAGATTCATGGCTTCGGATTTTGTTGTGGGCATGGATGGCTCTTGGCAGTTACGTTCCGTGGGTGTTTCCGAAGGATCTCGTATGATGCTGTCCCAATTACTCAGGAGTTTTCTAGAGAGCGTCAATGTCAACGGGGAAACATTCCTTCTAATGAGATGTGATGGTCAAAAAAACATATTTATTCCGATGATAGTGATGATGTAACGATAATAATATTCAAAATAATAATAATAATGATATGAAAGTGAAAGTTGAAATTATCATTGTTCCAATTTTCAAATAGTTCAAATCTTAAGAGTAATGCTCATAAAAAATCTCCGGATGTCTCCGGAGTACATCAAACAAATAAAAAATGGTAAAAAAATAAAAAATGGTGTCCTCAGTACTCAATCCATCAAAATGCCGAAATGTTAAATCTTCCTACAAACTTGTATAGAGTATTGCAGAAACCAATTTATATCAACGATTAGATTTGACAGATTTGTGGAAACTAGATCGCACAGTAGGTCGAAATTTAATCTTTATGTTAGTAATAGATGAATCTGTACAAATCATGGAACCACAAAGGTTTAGTTATTATATAAGATTCTTACAGTGGAAGCCACCTACAGACCTGACGATATCCACATCCGCGTTCAATTTCATTTCCCTACTTATCGTCTCCTATATTTTTTCAGTAGTATACATACCTTTTGCGGCTCTCACCTACAACCAATCTTTATAAATGAGGTCTCTGAAGAAAGCGAATTTCACGTAGACGTGATTAATTGGATTTTGACTTAAAATATGCGAAGGATTTGTTTTAGAACAAAACATCTAAATATTCATGTGAAATGCAACCCGCCTTTTTTTATTTTTGCATCTATATTGTTAAATAATTCCTAAACGAAGCGTTTTGGGGGCTTAAAAAGTAAAATTTTGAGGCTAAGGACCTCAAAAAAGGTTTCTTACACCCTAATCTAGAGGATGAGATCTCCCTGAGCATTCTATTACATTTTTGCTGATTCGACGCTTCTCTATTCTACCCCAACTGTTCAGAGCCTGTAGAATATGCAACTGTATGTGAAATTAAACTGATTACCTGATATTCTACGCGACTTAATTACACGGGTGTACATATTTGCTCAGTATTAACGTTAAATAAAAGTAGTATTAGGAAGTTTTTGCAAGACGGAAAATCCACTGAGTAGTACGTAAACATTATCGTCAATAGGAATTAATCATTCTTCAGAAAAATGAGATTTTACATGTAGTACAATCGAAAACATACATTAAAACTAGGAATAATTGGAACTGAATACCTCTAACAGTATCTAAAAACATCTGTCTATCTCTGAGTCCATTTTTGCTTTTATAAGCATTACAAGATGGTAAAACGTATGATAGACATCTATATGAAATTAAAGGAGCCTCAATGCTTACACAACCTCCAAATCTTTAACAATTACGTTAGTTTATTTCTATCATATTTGAATTAACTTAAAAAAGTAGTCATTAAGTTCCTGCCTTATTATATGAAATATGAATATTGTATTTTCATTACTTCCATGCTTATTGTGTATTAGTGTTGAATTCGTGTTTAGAGGTGGCGGCGAAAACTACGTGAAGTGTAAGTTACGAACACATTTGTCGTAGACGATAAAACAAGGAGAATGTCGGGACCCGTCAATCGAAATCCCGTTATTTGATGTCGGCGCATGCGCAATTCAGTTCTCCACAGAATTGTCGTGTCTTTGAAATCAACGAAATGCGAAAACTCTCTATTGACAAGGTGTATTTTATTGTTATCAACTACAGGGAGACATATAGAACAAGCGACGGAGGATAAAAGCGGCTTCAAGAAAAAGTTATATTACAGGCTTAATGTGGAAATGTAAAAATAGGGAAGAGGCTGCGGTTTAACATGCTTAAAGTTCTCACACGGGTACGCTAGTCCAATACTTATTACCGTGTGATAGAGACAGGCATATTACAAAGCTGTCTAATGAGGAACGTAGGTATCACTAAGTCAATGAGAGTTTTTTTAGAACATAGTGTAGAGGTGTCATTTAGACGTGGATTTTTTTAGATGCCAAAAGCTGCGAGAAGAGATAAAGAACTTTACCACCATTCCGAAGGTATGCGTGAAGATCCTTTAGCCCTTAAAAATGAATGGGTCCGGGGTAAAATTGTCATTGCAGGTACGCCGGAACGTTGACGACTCAAGGGAAAGAGGGTTCAAATCCCGCCCTAGGCTTCATGCGTGATCTTGTGTTTTCATGGATATCTTGGCATACTGTAGGGCATATTAAAGTGTCGCTACTGTAACACCTTTAGTATAAAAATGGCGATTGCATGAAAATCCTAATATCAACGAAATTGTTGAATGCCTGATAATCCATAGTGAAATCTGTATCATCCACACGTTACCCTTGGAAGCTTTAAAAACGTATTAAAAATGCATTCTGCACGTTGTAAATAATTATTTTTGATGTGAAAATAGAGTAATACAGAGCCTTTTTTAAGGCTACACTCTGAACTGGACATTTTATCACAGAGGCACACAATAGTTATTTATGTATCAAGGGCGTTAAGCAGTAGATGTTTTTGCCCGAGGGGCCCAGGGGGGGGCGGCGGGTCTGGGTTCGAAAGCCGGGGGGCCGGACTGCTCGCAGACGAGAGGGCGGCCCCGCACCGGCATTCGTCTGGAAGTTATTCGACTTCCAAAGGGGCGAAAATCACAGAGTCGGGACTTGGCACGTGAGCCGACACCTCAAAAGTGGCGATTTTGGAGCTAGCCTGGACGCCGGGAAAAGGACTTTCAAACCCGATGGCCTCTGGCCCGAGGAGTTGGAAGACGGATCATAATCCGGTTATTTTAACTGCCAGCACAACTCGACCAATTATAAATAATCTACCAAGTTTAAATACTCACAAAGTTAACTGGAAGAAGTTTCAACAACATCTCGCATCATATATCCCTCCTATTAAACAATTAACAAAAAAATTAACCCCTTATTATCAATTCTATCGAAAATTCTTCCCCAAGCACTTTACAAACAACTCGCGCTTTAAACCATCCTCAGCTCCCGGAAGACATCCAAATACTGATAACAAGAAAGAACAAAGTAAGAAGTTTTTGGACTAAACATAGATTACCTCACTTAAAATCAGAATACAATCACCTAATCAGACTTGTCCGCAGCGCACTAGACTCATTCCACCTTACGAAATACAAAAAATACGTTGCAGACCTAAATCCCCACGATGGCTCCTTGTGGAAAGATACATACAGGTTGTTAGGAACTAAATCAAACATTTTAATTTTGAAAAATGGCAACATGACAGCTCATAGCGATAAAGAGAAAGCCGAAATGCTCGCTGATTACTTTACTTCAACCTTCCAAACCCACAACATTTGGGAAGAATTTCATAATGAAGTCATTGAATTTAATAGTTCCCCTAATTTCGACACACCAAGACGGATTCCTTTTATAACTCCCCAAGAAGTTTACGATACCACTAAAAACTTACCGGCAAAGAAATCACCAGGTCATAATCGCATCAACTCCATTGTTTTGAAAAATGTCCCCAGAAGCGCCATAGTATTTCTAACCTATATATATATATATATATATATATATATATATATATATATATATATATATATATATATATATATAACTCGGTGCTATGGACAAGATATTTACCCAGTTCCTGGAAACATTCCGTAATAATTTCTGTACCAAAACCCAACAAAAACCATGCCATCCCTACTAGTTACACCCATCTTCCCATTGTGTCAAAACTTTTAGAAAAATTACTACTAAATAGACTCCGTAAAGTTATATATCAAAACAACATTATTCCTCCCTTTCAGTTTGATTTCTCGCCAAGTCACTCCACAAGCCACCAATTACTGCGTTTAACAGAAAATATTCACGAAGCATTTCACTCTGGCCATCATTTATTAGCAGTCTTCCTCGATGTCGCTCAAGCATTCGACAGGGTCTGGTACGAAGGAATCATATATAAACTAAGAAAACTAGGTGTACCGAAATATTTAATCAACACCATATCCAATTTCATTAAAGACCGCACATTTATTGTACAAGTGGATCAACCTTCTCTTCACCACGAAATAGTTCAGCAGGAGTTCCACAAGATTTCCCGTTGTCGCCATTCCTCTTTAATATTTCATTTCAGACATTCCAACGCACCCTAATGTACACACTGCCCTATTTCAGACGATATTGTCATTTTTGCTTGTGACCAATAGCTCAATACCACAAGGAATTTAATTCAGACACACCTCACACTATTGAAACATGGTGCATAAACTGGAAAATCAAGATAAATCCAAACAAATCCAAATCCAAAGTTTCCACACTACGATTTCCAGCCTTCCCATTCCCACTAAAACTTGACTCGGCAGTAATACCATGGTGCTCCTCAACCGCCCCAATCCGTTATCTAGGTGTCCTAATGGACACCAGATTGACTTGGAAAGACCACATCACCTCCAAGGTGAACGAAGCTAATAGACACCTAGGTATTCTTCGACCAGTAATCAACCGACAATCACCATTAAATCTCCATTCTGCTCTTCTTATATATAAAGCCATTTTACTTCCATTACTTACGTACGCTTGTCCAGTCTGGAGCAATGCCGCCCCCACAACCATCAACAAAATCCGAATATTCCAAAATAGGTTCCTCAGGACTGCAGTTAACGCACCTTGGTTTATAAGCAACACCAATCTCCACAAAGACCTAGCCATAGAGCCCGTCCTAACATAAATCATTAAAGTTTCCTCATCATTCTTCCAAAATCTACCCTCAGTTACCGGTGCTTCCCACTACAACATAGGTAAAGAGATCCCGTAAAAACTCGTCTCCGCAACCGACTCCCCTTCCACATCTTCCTCCGGAAACTGACTGATATAAGATAAATAAATAAATAGTCCTCCCATAAAAAGTCAACAATATGCATTCCTCCACTTTATCATTCGCACTACTTCAATCTATGTTTAATGGGAGGTGGCCGTAGCCACTCCCTTCGCATATTTTCGTCTGAAAATGCTCGCTCCTAACAACTGAAAAGCCATATGGCTGAGCGTTGTATAATCAGCTCACTCTGTTAAATAAATAAAAAAAAAAGAGTTGGAAGTCGCCTGAGGAGAAAAAAATCTAGTAACGCCCGTGGTGCATACAAAACTTTATGGTTTACTAGTTCGTTGATGAATAAACGAGAATTCGAAACATTTTATAATTTTTCTCGCATCTAAAGTGAAAAGACGCATTGTAATAGTCATTTGTCAATATGACGTCAGATAAACAAAACAGAGTGGGTATCTAATTACTATTGCATAATCGTTATTGGACTGATTTGTTCGTACAAAATGAAAAGATTGGGAAGTTCCTCCGGAAATTCTCGCAAATGCTAATAAATAAAATACGGACAGTGGTTTTCAGTGAAATTTCAAAAAATGTATCAAAATGTTTATGATGTATTTGAGAGTTATATAACAGTGTAAATTGCATTGATGAAACACTACTTTTAGGTTATTTGCTTCCATTGCCAAAAGAAATTTAGAATATGTTATAACACAAAAAATAACATTTCGAGGACGTTATGCGATGTACCTTATACATCTTATTACGTATGAGCAGAACTGCTACTCAAGAAGAACACACTATGTCTTTAAAAAAGGTGACACGTAACAGTGAAATATGAGTGACTGATGGCAATAGTATATAGACGAGAACATTCCATAATTGCAATTTTCATATGAATTAAGCAGTATAAGGTTTATAACGAGTTATTTTACTTAAGTATTATTACATTTATTTACTATTGTATTTGCTTGCATCGTAACTTTAATAAATTGAATTTATAAAAATGTATGTGTGATGTTGGCATTAGAGCGGGACATACAGTACTCAAAAGGCCAGAGGGTACAAAGAATCACAAAGGCCCGCAAGAGTATATCGTTATGTGTTTTGTTTGAGGTCCATAAACACACAGCAATGAACTAGTAAACCATACAATAATGATGTGAATACAGTATTTTGAATTATAAAATACTTATAACTATTAGTGGCATGCATCAGCCAAAAGACTGCTATCGAGTGTGTGGAAATGGAGATCTTGCAGCACCACAGAGTATATTGTTCAACAGTTCTTCATAAACCAATAATATAAAAATATTGAGTTTTTGAAACGGCATGCGTGAATGCTGAATAGGAGATCACAACCGCAATTTGTGATACCTGATGTTTCGACTGTATTCTCATACTCAATGCATCATTACTGACATCATGCGTCGAGGAAAAAAAACAAAACAAATAGAATCGCCTGATTGCAACCTGCGGGCAGTTTTCCGGGACACTCGCATCTCAGTTAATACCCTTTCACTTTTGACTTCCTGAGAAGGCAAAAACCGATTGCATCCCGGCCTGTGTTTCGGGAGGGGGAAGGAGGAAGTTTCGAACCATGACGAACACATTCAAACGTCCTCGCTCCATTTGAGAGGGAACTTCGAATAGAAGTGTACGAGGCAGAATTGTCGCAACTGTAATGCAATTATCTACTTTATATAACAAATTTTCAATACGCTAACTAAAAAATAATTTTTGGTGCTCCAGGATCGCATTTTCCCCACACTGGACTGTAACATTTTTGCTGCTGCTGGCCACTAGTATTTATTTTCACTCACCTGGATCGAGAGGAGAATGGTTACGAGGGAAATATGAAAAAACTTTATGATGCTACATGTTCTTTCACGGAGGGAATTATGAGAGTGATTATGAAAGGGAATTATGAGAAGGAAATATGAAAAGACAAACCGAGTCAATAATATGTATACTATATCTACTTTTGAATGTGTAGCTCCGGTTCTTGTTGTTTCTTTTCAGTTGTTTGCAAGCCCTGATGACGGAAATATGTTTTCCGGAACGTTGGTAAACACTGTAGTAAAACTTTATTCTCCACTGGCCATGTCCCATAAACCCGACTTCATTAAACCGAATCGCGTTAACATCTAGTTAATTAGTAAATAAGTAAAACCATTGAAGACAGGTTAACGGGGCTTGGTCAGAAGTAAAAAGGATCTACAAGCTGGTTGTTTGCCCCTTTGCCCCTATGCAAACAACCAGCTTGTTCATCTCTTTTACTTCTGACAAGCCCTGTTAACCTGTCTTCAATATTTCATCAATTGGTCGTTAAGAATTCTTCACGTTAAGTAAAACTAAGTCATTAAAATTAGGTAAGAAATAAAATATTGTCCATTTGTACCACGAACGTTAATTGGTCCTAACGTTCTCATGCGCAAAAAGCTCTCAGACCACGTGTTAGAACTCTTATAAAGCCCTGGTGATACTATGCTCGCACTTTTTCTTGATCCTCGAGCTCCCTAGTCCTCGCTCAGACCGGCATAGCACGGCCCGGTAGAAAATATGAGCTCCACTCGGAACATCACGGCTCAGTTTGCAGTGCTGCCCACCTCCTTCCTTTCCAATGCGAACTTCCTAGTTTTTCGTCCTCTTTCTATCGACCTGTGCGTACCATGTTACTTCTTGTTACTCAATTATTTCTGTAACTATTAATTATTTCTTCAAAATTTAAAAAAATCTCCGTAATTTCTCATAGCTATCTAGTCCAAGACGTTATTACGCCGAGTTTTCTGTCAATAAAGTTGCCAGCTCTGCTCTGCCCTGACGTAGACAGAACCCGCCTCTCCCCGCACCCCCCGCTGTGGAGTATCAAGAAAAAGTTCGCGATTAGTAAATAACTATTTCGCAAGGGCAACGCCCGAGCTCACCCCCCCCCCGTGAGGAATCCGCCCCTTTCCCGCAACGTACGCTCCCTGCCCTCTGGCGATAACGCCACGGAGACCGCAGATCGTCCCGTCAGATGGCATCGTTCTCGCGTTGTTTCGTCTTGCCTCTGAACCCCACGCGATGCTCAGATTACGCCGTGATGCGCGGGCTGGCGTGTGCCTCGCGTTCCCTCTCTTTGTATTGTTACCCACCGTAGTATTATGACTCAGTACCTCGAGCGCAGATTTTTGACAGTTTTCCTTGCGCGTGTGACGGTTGGAAGAACAGGAAATCGACGTTTGTGTCTGATGAAATTATCCTGCAATTACTCTCCTACTCTTCCGAGTTGGTTTGGATCGTTGATCCCACCTCCAACAACCCAAAAATCTCAAATCGATATCCGGGGAAGGTCGTTAACACGGCAAGGATTCTTACTCCAATATTTGAAGGAATCTTTTTCGCAATGTATAATCGCAATAACATTGTTATTGTTGGCCTAAACTATTCTCATTGAGAGATGACTTCCCAAAAATGTTCAGTTGAAATATTTGTTCAAATGTGTGTATCTCATATTCCTATGCCATACATTTCGTTTCATGCATTATGTAAGAGGTGAATCTTGTCTTGTCAAAGAGAACATTCCTGACCACAGGCTTGTCGTAATAATATCCATTTTCTGTCACTTGCCGGCATATCATTATGTATATCTCAGGTTCCTTTTCCTGCTGTAATGTCAATTGCAGGAAGCAAGAAGATTTTTACTTTACTTTGGATAGTTCCGGGAGATAGAAGAAGTTAAACGGTGCATTCCTGATTACACGCTTTCGCGTGTGTTCGTGTCTGGCGGAAGAAGAAAGCATCTCGGTGCATTAGAATTGGTTGTGAGTAGAGAGAGGGCTTTTTGCGCCGATAGAAATCTTGAAATATGCTTTTAAAAATATGCATTAATGTCCTAAAAGTTCTGATTGATTGATTGATTTTTTCATGTTTCCGGGTGCGTCAACTGCTCTGGTAATTAGTCCCGTTAGTGTAGTGCATGTTTTTTTCTCGGGATATGGCGGTGATCTTTCCTCGCTGGATGGCGAGATCCGGCGCCGACCTACCGTCGGCTAGTGGGGTTTCCCCCTAACCAGGACTCTCCCACCAGCGGGGCACCGCCCCAGCCGGGACAAGCTCTAAGCTCCCGACCGATCTCCCAGAATATGTGGTAGTGTAGTGCATCTTAGTGTAAGTGTGTGTGTAAGGGAAGAGGATTGGACAAGGAATGGGAAGGACAGATCGCGCGCGGTCCGTGGCCCGTTTGATAGGGAACTGCTCCGACATTCGCCTGGTGTTGATCGGAGAAACCACGGAAAACTACCGATCAGAGCAGCCAGCCGCTAGAATTCTCCTCCAGACAGCGACTAAATTCGACCTAAAAATTTCTGAAATATGCGCTTTAATATGCAATTAAATACAATAATATTTCTTTTCCTATATAAACCTTCTTGATAAAATTGTGGAGAAGCGTGCTTGGAATGAAAGGTAATTTTTGTGCAAACATAATATAATATACCTTACTTCACGAAAGAAATAATTGAAGTAAATATTCACCTAGTATGTCTTGTGGCATTTCTTCTGCTCGGTTTATAAAATATATATCAGGAACCTACATTTTCTCAAGTATTTTATCATCTGTAGAAAAGAAGAAAAAAATGCAAACTGTAACAAGTTCTTTCGAATTAATGAACGCTCACAAATAAAATGGTTCTATGAAAATATGAAACGTTTTAGATATACGTCTCTATTTAAAGGAAATGGGCGAAATATGCGCTTATAGTTTACACGAATATGCAGCAATAGGAAAAATCGGCCAATATGCACTAACATTAATCTACACAGCATCCAACTCTAAACAAATGTAAAGAAATTTCACTGGGTACGGAAACGGACAGAAATTTGCAATATCATAGAAATCTGCTCACTACTTATGAGATTTTTGTGGTACCCACTCTGTAATGAGCAGATGACGTTTTAAAAAGTCCTGAAAGATGAAAATCAACTTTCATGGTTACAGGATGTGAATAAAATGAGAACAGTTTATATGTACTTCATGAAATTTATTTTATTTATTTATTTAAAAAATTAAAAAAATTTTTTTTCAAAATTCTGTGATCCCTACACTTACTCATATACTACTTAAATTTTGAATTTTTTAAAGGGAGAAAAAAAACTCCCATGAATAAAATCTATTTCAAGGATAAAAAAGCAATATATTTTGAAATGTAAAATCAAAACAAAAAAAAACCCAAAAAAAAAAATAAATAAGCAATAAATTTTGGCTCTTATTACTTCCTGCCGCGACAACATGGAAACGATAATTTGAATAATTGTATTTCCCACTGAATTCTAGAAGACGTGCACAGAAAATGAAGTTACATTTATGTCCAGAAGCAAAACAAGGGGCCATCTCAGCATTTGCTCAATGGATCAGGGAAACTGGACGAAAAACCTGATCGAGATGGGGGTCATTGACCCGGAAGCTGTAGTACAGTAGTTGTTACAGGTTGTTTATACTCATTTATACAGTCCAAATGGTAAATAATGCATTATGTATCATTGTTAAAATTAATGTTACTTTTCTTGTTATGCTCAGTATAGTCTCTAATTGTATAGAAACAGTTATGCAGCAGAAACGATTTCACTTGGGATTTAAACTTTTCTATTGAATTGAATTGATAATTACGATATTCGATATTTATGGGCACCTTTCTGTGGGGTGTAATTTGAGTTCGATGGCAGTGAAATATTATTTATTCTTTAAGGATGAAGATTTATTCCACTTCAAAAAATGTAATGGCCTTTTCAAAATATCTATTTAATTCACGGAATAACTACAAGTTATTGCAGATCATGTTTCATTAACATAATTCCGAAATCAACTGATCTAGATGAAGATTTTGTAAATATAAAAAATTAACAAACATAATATACAATACTTAAGAAATATTTTAAAAGAACTCCCCCTGCTGTGGACGCTGAGGGAATCGAGTACGTCAGAAGCCGCCGTTGCCGGTCCCAAGCCCTGGAGGAGGGTTAGAACAATTGGGCCTGCAATCCATTCTCTGTAAAACATCGCCTCGGTAAAAAATACGAACAGATGGCGACTGACTCAGAAAAAAGACTATCTCTGTTGGCATGTTGGTTATATCAATACCTACTAATACAATTATGAAAAAGAAGTAAAAAATTCCCATAAATATTAGGAAGAAATAACAGAAAAAGATGTGAAAATACTGAGAAATGCAAAAACAGGAATGTAGATCTGCATCTAACATTTATAGACCTTGAAAAGCTTATGATATTGTTTCGGAAAGTAAGCTATGAAGGCGTTAAAAGAGTACATTTAAAAGAAAAGTGGATCAACATTGTCACGAAACTATACAAGAACATTGAAACGAAAATTAAAATTGGAAAAAATAACTCAAACTGTATTCGTAAACTGAGCAAGGATGTGGCCTATCGCTAATTTTGTTCAATATTTACCTTGAACAAATACTGCATAAGTGGTACAAAAAGTGTTTGGACATGGGGACTGAAACTGGAGACGACAACTTCCACTCTCTCCACAGGATGATCGAATCTTATTTGCTCAAGAGAAAGAGGGCAACGATTACATTTTAAGGAAACTTAAAGGGGAATACAACAGGTGGGGTTTAAATATAAAGTTTAGTAAAGCGAATTCATGTGCATTGGACGGAATTTTAAAATAGTGTATTATGGTGATTCAGTGGTGATACAATTCAATCCTGTTACAACTTTAAATACCTTGTCTCTGTAATAAGTAACATTCGCACATGTGATGAAGATATTTACTCCAGAACGATAATGGGAAAAAATGCACCGAAAGTTATGCACGGTGTGATATGGAATGGTAATATACGACAAGAAATAAAGAAAATAATATTTCCATTGCTAGCGTGATAGAAAATGCAATTCTTTATGGAGGAGAAATGTGGCCTCAAACAAAGAAAATTAGAGACAAAATAAGTACAGCGGAAAATGACTGTATGAGAAGATACTGTGATGAGCCCGGAGACCCCCATTTTGGCAATATAAACATTATATCATATTCATCGAATATTATATTGCTATGTTTGGGTTTATGCGTACGCAGGGAAAGGAACCAGCATGGACAGGTTGCTATGGTAGCGGGAGTAAACAAACAAAATCGGGAAAAAACGAATGCTCGCAGTACAATAAATAGTTTATAACGGAAGAGGGAATCAAAGCCCCTTGTAATGAAAAGAAATTATACGTGTAGGAGGCGTAAGTATGAATAGAAGAGACCGGGAGCGGTAGCTCAGTGCATCAACTGATGTCACTGCAGCGCCTCTGACCGGGAGGTCCTAGGTTCGAGTCCTGACGGCGGCAGGATTTTCGACACTAGCTTTTCAGCTAGGTCGAATTCAGTCGCTGTTTGGAGGAGAATTCTAGCGGCCGGCTGCTCTGATCGGTAGTTTTCCGTGGTTTCGCCGATCAACACCAGGCGAATGCCGGAACAGTACCCTACCAAACGGGCCACAGACCGCGCGCGATCTGTCCTTCCTCTTCTTTGTCCTATCCTCTCCCCTTACACACACACACTTTCACTAACATGCACTACACTACCACATATTCCGGGAGACCGGTCGGGAGCTCAGAGTTTGTCACGGCTGGGGCGGTGCCCCGCTTGTGGGAGAGTCCTGATTAGGGGGAAACCCCACTAGCCGACGATAGGTCGGCGCCAGATCTCGCCATCCAGCGGGCGAATACCACCGCCATCTCCCGAGAAAAACATGCACTACACTAACGGGACTAATGACCAAAGCAGTTGACGCGCCCGGAAACATGAGAAAATGAAATCAAATTAATAGAAGAAGCGATATCTTCTCTTTCGACAGCTGACCGTGTAGCCAAACACAATATATCTGGCACGTTGAGGATTATTATTAGGTGGATGGCGTGGTGGGCGATGTTGTAACATACGAATGTTAGTTAAGACATAAGTTGAACGCAGGAGGGAAGTGGACTGGCATAATATTATCATTACTATCAGAAAAAAAAATAATTTGAATAATATTAATATCACATAATTTGTGGATTGAATAGAAACAAACATGGATATGCGAAAGTTATTATCTTCATTAATCTAGGAATTTTACCATTACCTTGTCTGTTTATTTACGAATCAGTGGCTTTTGTCAAAAATGACTTGCTTAAGGGCGGGAATATATTTTCAGAAAATGCCGATGTCTATTACTATAACACTGGACGTAGAAATCATATTCATCAGGTGACAGTATCAGCAGTCATTACAAAAAATACAAACATTATTTTACAACACTTTGACACATGACATTAAACGATTAAATTCGATAGAAAAGTTTAAATCGCAAGTGAAATCGTTTCTGCTGCATAACTGTTTTTATACAATTAGAGACTATACTGAACATCACAAGAAAAGTAACATTAATTTTAACACTGATACATAATGCATTATTTACGATTTGAACTGTGTAAATGTGTATAAACAACCTGTAACAAGTATTGTATTGCAGCCTCCGGGTCAATGACCCCCATCTCGATCAGGTTTTTCGTCCAGTTTCCCTGATCCATTGAGCAAATGCTGAGATGGCCCCTAGTGTTGCTTTTGGACATAAATGTAATTTCATTTTCTGTGCACGTCTTCTAGAATTCAGTGGGAAATACAATTATTCAAATTATGTTGTCGTGGCAGGAAGTATTATTCCGAAAGACAACATGGATAAAAGCCCAAATTTATTGCCTTTTTATCCTTGGAAAATAGATTTTATTACATTGGAGCTTTTTTTCTTCAAAATTTAAGTATTATATGACTTAGTGTAGGGATCACAGAATTTTGAAGATGTGCACACAATTCACTTTTCCCCATAGCACGTCATACGCAGGTTTAACTGATTAACTGTTTTTTGACGTAAAATAAATAAGTAAATAAATAAATAGAATGCAAATTATATTAGGAAATAAATTGTAACTATTTCATTCCTTGAACATGTTTATTTGTGAATGTTAGGAAGTGACGCGGTAAGGCGCCCGCCTGAGGCGAAGATAGGGAAGTATGGCGTACGTGAATCAATTTATTACAACTATCCGACTAACCGAATAATAATTTGGCAGAGTCACGGTTTGACATTTTCCTTTAGTAGCTAACACCGTGTAATATGGCGTTGAGCAGCGAGGTAGGATATACCATCGCGGTGACAGAAGAAAGCAGACACCTTGGCCATGGGACGCTTCTTCTTCCGGAATTTATCCGAGAAGGTTCTCAATTCGCGCGAAGACACGACGTGAGCAACGAACATTTAAATTGATTTGTAAGAGGAAAGACTATGATCGAAAACGATGTTTAATATAAAATGAACTCATTAGGCAATGTTAGTAACTAAATTGAAATAAATATTTTATGTATTTGAAAGCGAGGCTGATAATTTGTATTTAATTGGAATTAATCAAAGAATTAATTAGTCAAACACGAACTTCAGAAACCCCTGAACTGTACGGACAGACAGTCTGCATACCATATCGTCTGTCGACCAGGTAAGCTATAGTCCATCGTGTGTCGGTGTCCACCGGTAAAAACTATAAAAACGGAATGTTATAGAAATCATTAATTTTAAAATAGACGTGAGCAGTGCAAGGCAACTGAAACTATATAATGAGTGAAATAAATCTAGATTAGCTTCAAATAATTGCGCATGTTGAGAAGATAAAATTAAATAAATAATCAGGATGAAATATTAAAGATCTTTTAAATGCCTACATTTAACATGGTACGATAAAGCCTGAAATGAGGATGTATGGAAACACGTGAAGGTAATCTCTTCAAATAGTACATGATTAGAAAACAAAGCACTCCGGGGGTATGACCACGTCCAGAGGATGCCTGAAGGAAGATGGGCAAAGACAATATTGGAATGGAAACCATCAAGAAGAAGGAAGAAAGGAGGGTCAATTCTGGTATGGGAAAATACATAAAAAACACATGGAAGTCAGAAGTTTCGGACCTGGACATTGGGAAAATCGAGATCTGTGGAGGTAAAAAACGGGAACGCCTGAAGCAATGCCGGAAAAGGAGAAGGAGAAGGAGAAGGAGAAGGAGAAGGAGAAGGAGAAGGAGAAGGAGAAGGAGAAGGAGAAGGAGAAGGAGAAGGAGAAGGAGGAGAAGGAGAAGAAAAAAATATTTTGAATACAAAATGAATAAGTAAGATAATAAAATTCATAGGATCAACGCTTAGATGAATGTTTTGCAACAACCCATAATTTCTCGAAAGTTTTTGCTGATCTTATTGTTACATCATAACAGTTGTAAACTGCAATCTTCATAGGAATCTTCATAGGGCGTAAACACTCGTATTCGCGATATTAACTTTTATGGCGCCTATTCGATACTTTGATAAGCAAAATATTTGTTTCATGAGCATGTAAAAAATAAATAAAGAAATAGCAGAGTTTATTGGTGCAATTATGGACTGCATTCCAATAGGAGCGAACGTTCTTATGTGAGCATTCAATCTTACGTGAATGACCGTGAAGAAAGTGAGCGGTAGCAGTTGGAGTTCTACTTCGTTTGCACACACCAATTTTGGGTTGTGGGCACATGTGGGCCCTGCGGGCGTCCCGTCGGCGCCACCGGAAATGGTGAAGCGTGGACAGTTGCCTCATCAAGAGATCGCTACTTGCAAATTCATTATATAATTTTGTTGCGCTATTCTAAAGAATTTCGACACCAGTAACTCTTCTACCCTTTAGAGCTGAAGTGCAGAGTCAATATGAGCTTTGTTTGTCATTTTCGTTGTCATTTTAGTCTAAGCTGACTGGAATTCTATGACGTCTCAAAGGTAGAATGCAAATTATTTGTCGTTTTTTAAGTATCTTTTCTTAAACACTTCTTCTCTTAGTTTTTCATCAATTTCTATTATTATTATTATTATTATTATTATTATTATTATTATTATTATTATTATTATTATTATATATTTAGAAAATTATAGTTTACATTGTAAATCTTTCGTAATCTTTGTTTTTATATTTCTTAATATTCTGAGACTAGCGGTAAAGCAATAGGTAATGATTTAGTCTGATTGGTTAGAGAACTTACTGTGTCCGATATTTATTCACTGACGGAAAACGGCGCTAATTTATGAAATTTAGCAAAAATGTGCAATTAAACACTTATTTTTGTTTTTCATGTTTGAACTTAAATATATTATAAAAATGAAATATTTATAAATCTTGTCATCGATCATAAATCTTGTCATTGTTCATCGATTTCCTCAAAATATTTATCCAACTTTCATGGAGCTGATGATTCGCAAACCATCCATGGATTCCATGGATTTCTAGAACTTGTAATTCAAGGTATAGAATGGGAAGAAATTAATATTAAATATGTAAAAAGGCATATAATATTTGATTATTCACATTTTAGTGGAATTTTTAAAAAGGGTAAAAATGAAAAGTAATTAAAAACCATGCTGTGCATCCTTGTACCTTCTACTCACAGGTTGGTTTAACTAAACATACTACTTAGACTCCATTTCCGCTATTTTATGAAAGCTTGTGGAGCGGACAGGATGTACAGAATAGGTTTCTTGCCCCTAACACATCGATAGTAATACAAACAATGATTTCGCTACTTGACGCGAAAAATATTGACTTGAAAAATGTTGATGTAAAATTCCTATAATTAGTTTTATGTCAGACTTCCTTCGCACCACGACTTTTATTTTTTCCTCCCTATTGTCGTCAGACGGATGCGAGAGTTGTGTACTCCATGGTTGGCTTTGGCACGAAGCATCGGCGCCGAGCCAAGTTGCTCCACAGTAGTTAGCAACGCTCCGTGCGTCACGAGACGTGTTTCTAAAGTTCGGACAAATGTTTGAAACGAAAACTTACTAAAAGCATCGTATGCGATGCCACTTCATTCCTCACAAAGGGGACAATTAATGGCCATCTTGGGCAATCAATTCTTATCCGAATGATGTTCGTCTTTTAATGCCTTATATGATAAAAAAAGTTGAACGGAAAAACAACTGTGCATTACTATTCAATTGTGGTAATCAAATATAACCGTCCATATTAATTTTCATTAACGACCATGAAATACGGACATCGTTAAAAGAGGTTCGTACAGTGAGGTTAGCCACGTAATTGGGAGGAAAAGAATAGCTCTTTCGAAACATGGGCTAAGGAGGACAAATTACGTGACTAAACTCACTATGCGAACCTCATTTAACGATGTCCGAATTTCATGGATCATAAATGTTTCCCTTCCATATTAACAGTACTTGATGAAGACAAATGAAAAAAGTCGCAACATTGTACAGGTTACACATTAAATCTGTGATATGATTTTATTAAATATTTTATTCTTTTAAAACTGTAACATCTATATAAAAGAATATGGGATCATAAAAAACAATGATTATGTAGGTCTCTGCGGCCGGTGTTTGTATTGTGTAGGGCAGGCTGTCCCCACTAAGCTGCCCGCAGGCGGGCACGCAGGCGCCCGCAAGCCATCGCGGGCACCGGCGGAGACCGGTAGGCACAGACTGCTGTCACCGGGAATGGTAGCTCAGTGCACCAACTGATGACACTGCAGCGCCCCTGACCGGGAGGTCCTAGGTTCAAGTCCAACGGCGGCTTCTAGCTTGTCAGATAGGTCGAATTCAGTCGCTGTCTGGAGGTGAATTCTAGCGGCCGGCTGCTCTGATCGGTAGTTTTCCGTGGTTTCTCCGATCAACACCAGGCAAATGCCGGAGCAGTACCCTACCAAACGGGCCACGGACCGCACACGATCTGTCCTTCCTATTCCATGTCCTCTCCTCTCCCCTTACAGACACACACTTACACTAACATGCACTAGACTACCACATATTCCAGGAGACCAGTCGCGAGCTTAGAGCTTGCCCCGACTGGGGCGGTGCCCCGTTGGTGGGAGAGTCCTGGTTAGGGGGAAACCCCACTAGCCGACGGCAGGTCGGCGGCGGATCTCGCCATCCAGCGGGGGAAGATCACCGCCAGCCCCGAGAAAAACATGCACTACACTAACGGGACTAATGACCAAAGCAGTTGACGCGCCGGGAAACACGAAAAAATCAATCAATCAGTCTGCTGTCAACACTAGCCACTGGTGCCTGGCGAGATATAAGCCCCCGGGGCGCGTGTTGGCTTGGCCTTTGGCGACAATTCGTCACTGATAGTCGAAGCAGGGCGCGGTTAGGTTAGGGAGCGGAGGGCACACCGAAGCTCACACTCAGGAAGAAACCTCATTAACGGGAAACGTAAAATTCGATTCAATTGAACAACAATATTTTATGAAATTAATTTTATACATATTCTCTTAAGAAGTGAAGCATATTAGTGTCAGTCCTTGGACTGATGCGACGCTGACGTTCTTCAATGTTGTCCTGAAGTTGTTTGGGAGAAAAGCTGCTCACAACAATATGTTGACCCAAAAAAGGTATAATATTTGCTGCATTTTAGAAGGTAGGGAAGACTTCCACATGTAAATTCTGATATCATTGTGACAAAATAGTAGTAAATATCTGTCCTTTACAAGAAGTGAGGTCTGAAAATCTAATATCTGTCCTTTAAAGATCGTGCGAGTCGGCAAATCTAGATATCTACGCAGCAGTCTCTGTCGCGGTGGCTGACGTTCCGGCCAACATTTGTGGCCTTCCTAACGTCTGCTACGCAGGGTGGCTTCCGGCCAATTTGGTTCCTTCCGTCTCTGTCGAGGTGGCTGCCGTTCCGGCCAACATGTTGTGGCCTTCCTCAGAGCGTACTGCTTACGCAGCAGTCTCTGTCGTGATGGCTGGCGTTCCGGCCAACAATTTGTGGCCTTCCTAATACCGTTCTGCATACGCAGCAGTCTCTGTCGAGGTGGCTGCCGTTCCGGCCAACATGTTGTGGCCTTCCTCAGAGCGTACTGCTTACGCAGCAGTCTCTGTCGTGGTGGCTGGCGTTCCGGCCAACAATGTTTGGCCTTCCTAACGTTCTGCACGCAACAGTCTCTGTCGAGGTGGCTGCCGTTCCGGCCAACATGTATTGGCCTTCCTCAGAGCGTACTGCTTACGCACAGTCTCTGTCGAGGTGGCTGCTTTCCCGGGCCAACATGGGCCTTCCTAACGTTTGCATCAGTCTCTGTCGGTGGCTGCGTTCCGGCCAACATGTGCCTTCAGTCTGCTACGCAGCCGTCTCTTCGAGTGGCTGCCGTTCCGCACATGTGGCTTCTCTGAGGTACTGCAGATACTACATTTTTCACAGCAGTACGCTCATGTTCAATGGAATTAAGCCGATCTCATTTTATGGACATGTTACGTAAAGGAAATGAAAACGAATTTCTCCTATCATCTCAGCATTGTCAAATTACTTTTTGAAACATGTGTTTATTGGGCATTTTCGGTCGATTGTCCGACTTTGTCGGGGTCCCTCATGCCTGGGCCTAGTTCAATTCCCACGCTTGGGGGATAAGAAAGGCATGTGACGAACTATTCTCTTCACCGTAATTAACGAACTCCTGCCTGAGCTTTCCTTCTTCACGCAGCTACAGAAACTGAGATGATTTTTGAAAGAAAGCTACAATTTAACTTTTACGTCGATCAGGAAATCGACCACGTAACCATACCACGAGAAGATAGTACGTTGTACTTGAAACATTTGAGAGTTTTCTCACGTTTCCCTTTATTTTTTTCGGCTGACATAGTTCAATGTCTAGATCATAGAGGAAATAAGTACTTTATCTCCTCTATATCACGTCTCACTTTTTGCACTTAATTCTGATCTCTAATCAACAGCCATATAGTTGAAGATTATATAACATCACATGACCTCATTGCTTGTTACACACTGTGTGCTCATAACACACACACGCTGACCTCATTGCTTGTTAATTTCAATGAATCAAATCCCAGGTTTAAGGTCTATATATTTTCTTGTCTCTTCTCTTTCTAATTACTCGCAATGACTTCTATGCTATTGATCGCATTCGCATGACTATGTTATTGATCATACTTCTGGTTAATAGAAGGGAGCAGCACTCAAGTGTTCTAAAGCTTGAATCGTTCCGGTTGTTTTTTATTAACGAAGCATCGCGAAACGGCTTCCGGGGTCGGTGCGAGGTCAATGAGAAAACAGCTGAAATCATTGCCCTCAACGTAAGCCAAGAACATTGCACTCGGAATTATGCGAATACTTGGAATATAGGCTACCTCGGATATGAAAACTAGTGGTACTAAAACAGTACATACCTTCTTGCATTGTTTCTAAATTTGCAATTTTCGAATATATAGAGAAAACAACGAAAATTAGACCCGCTCCATTCTTTTATGATTTCCTTCTTCTATCTGTGGAAAAAATTCGAAGGAATCATTTGGAGCGGTTTTTGAGAATTTTTTTATAAATTGCATAAACTTCAAGTCCAAATTACACTATAACCTCTCGTTTAAAAAAAACTGTATAATGACCTTTTCCAAAGAGCTCATTTTTTGGAAAAGTCTTTGTCTAAGGCAAAAATATCTATCTTCAATTTTGTAATTTTGAAATATTAACATTTTTGCAGTTTTCAGAGATTTCAGGGAATTCGCCGAAAATGGGACTAGTACCATATTTTTAATGTCCCTTTATATATACTAAGAGAAAATTTAAATAAAAAATTAGTGTCTTTTTATAAAAATAATAAAAATTGCCTATATTTCGCACAAAATAACGCAAAACTCACTCATTTTCGAAATATTGTTCAACTGTTTATTCCAAAACCGTTAAGACCGTCAAGATTTCAAGACCGTTAAGGAACAGATTTCAATAAGAGAAAATCTCTATTTTCAGTATTATAGTTTTAGGAAGACGCCCCAAAAACAATCCCCATTTTTTTCAAAAATCAGGGATTTCAACGAACATGGGACCTGCACCATTTTCTTTAACGTCCTTTTCGCTATCCGAGGACAAAGTTTAATCTAGTAATTTGTAGCCATTTTGGGAAAATTTTGAAAATTGTATTGAGACTTCATTTAAAGTACCCTGAAAATCAAAATATCCGTTTAAAACTCCCAAAGCCTCGAGTTCATTCAGAGAGATCAAATATCAATTTTGTAGAAAATCGGCGGAACTGTTGAAATTTAACTTATTTTTAAAATTGCCTTGATTTTTCTTTTGCAAAATTACGAGTAAACGACTCATATGTTCCAAAAATGTTTCATAGCCTCATTGAAAATCTAAGTTTGAAGAACAGTTTTAATTCAGAAGAAAAATCTCTATCTTTATTGCTACAGTTGTGGAAAGTCGTCAAAAAATTTCAAAGTTTTGCAATTTGATAAAAATTTAGAAAATTCAACCAAAATCTGTGACTCTCTTATAAGCGTACTTTGCTCAATGTGATTAAAAATAATCCAAAAATTACGGCCTTTTTTTTAGAAAAATTGAAAATGTCCTTGTTTTATGTACTACATCACTCTCAAAAATTAATATATACCCGTTTCAAATTCAAGGGTCCACAACATCAGCCAAATCGATTGGGGAAATCATTTTTGGTGTAAACCTTGCTTACGTTGTTCACAGACAAACGGCGAAAGAGACGTTTGGCCTTGAATTTTTCGGTATCAAAGACCCAAAAAACGTGAATTCTGACTACACGTGTTAGAGAAAGTAAATTACTACGCATAGGAGTAGAATAATTCACTTTTCCGGTTTCAGTGGCCTACAATACGAATTTTCTGCAGAAAAATTACTTATTTTTGAGTCTGCATTATATAACTTTCTCTATACTACGTATGAATGACGCAGGACATTAAAAAAGAAGAGAAAATTAAGGAAAGGTGACTATGTGATACGTGAATAGTGAACGAATGTTGACAGAAAGTTAATGTCGGGTTTTAGAAAAACATTCCTGGAATTCTGAAGACATTTTGGAGGGTATGACAGTCTCTTTGCTCATCCTAAGTATTGAGTTGCTGTTAATACCAACAGTCTATTTGCTTTTAATGCGACTATATTTGAAGGTTTGTAAACCCAGATATCAGTATTGGCAAGAAATCATGTGAATTATTACATCAATGCCGATGCATGTCGGCCGTCGGTCGACATCATACCGACGGTCATTAGTTCTTCATTGTTATCATCGTCAAATATTTTCTATATTTTCAGTTTTACAGGTCGCTTTTGAGTAGGAGATTGAATTACACATCTATTTGGCATTAAAAATAGTAAGTAGCGTAGCCTGATGCTCCTTTTTCTTTCATATAATACAATATGTTGTTTCGTTACCTTACATTATACAGATAATAATTCTAAGAAAGTGGCCTAGGCACATTATCAGAATTATTTCAGTCTTTACATGAAGCTCTGTAACATAAATAATACTGGCCAAGAAACTACTTAGATAAATTTAAACCTTCACATCATCACTGACTGACTGCGACGTGACGAGACTTGACTAGCAAAGTAATTACGGAGTTAGTAATTAACGGAGGATTACTCCAAAGAATGCGCTCAACGCCCCTTAAGGGGCTTGGAGACGCGTTGCGTCAAGATGTAGATGCATTATGATGCAAGTTCTTAAATCGCTCACCAGGTTCAACGAATAAGTGATGATTAGGGGTATGTTCTGAAGTCACGATGCCTAGAGCTGTGCAAACATTAGTGGCTCTTCCGGAACGTAAGTGTCCTAGTCGATACGAAAGCAAAAGTCCATGTGTAGTCTCACGTGTACTCCATGCGGCGTGACTACACGAGAAGGAGCACTCGAGTGTGTATCTTTCTGTTATGCATAAAGTGAACGGAGAAAGCAATGACATAAAATATCTTGTCAAGCTAGAAATAAACAGGTGTATCGTTTGCGGCGATTTGAGAAGCTGAGAATATATATGTAACTGAAGTTCAATATACACATATATTGAACGTCAGTTGATCAGCCAACAATATTCAGCCGCTTGTGTGGATGCGGGGTGATTAATATCAAGAAAATAAAAGAATATAGAGAAGGTTATATGGATGGAAGTTATATGGATGGAAATTATACTTCAAAAGAAATATCTTCCAACAGCAGAGTAAAATAATTTTATTTGGAAGGCACGAGAGTTGTGAAATACTAAGAAGTAGTCTGCATACCCAAATAAGTCCCAAAGCTTACTGATAGGCTCCCGCAACGCCATCAACAAATTAGAGAAAACCCTTCCGTCCATTAGTATAAATGGCTGCCCTCTGCCCTGGTGTAACGACGTAAAGAACCTAGGAATTCATATAGACAGAACTCTCAGCTAGACTACGCATGTAAGATTTGTCAAAAAGTCTTCAAAGCCCTCCACTCCCTAAAACGCGTACGAGAACTACTTCCTATTAACACACGTATGAACCCGATTACATCACTAATTATGCCCCATTTCGATTACTGTGATTTCTTGCTCACTAATTTAAAAACCAAGCAACAACGGAAGTTGCAAACAGCACAAAACGCATGCATTCGTTTCATATTCGATCTTCGTAAGTACGATCAACTATCAGCGTACTACAGACAGACAAAAATTATCTCCATTGAAAAAAGAAGAATATTGCATAGCCTCTTGCTTCTCCATAAAATCTTGCACAGCGGCCTTCAAACACACATGTCTAAGAACTTCAAAATCCTAACACTAGAGCGATCACGTTCGGCATTATTGCTGTGCATACCTCGACACAACACTGTATCATACAGTAAATCTTACACTGTCACAGTAATTCGAAACTGGAACTCACTACCTACACATCTTAAGAGAATTAGCAACTTTAGAAAATTCAAAACTCAACTTGGTGTCTGGATAAAAAACAATGAAATGTAGTTTACACACGCTCTCTGTTCTATCCGCAATTTTATCTTAATTATTTTCTGAAACAATGACCATGATCCTTTTTACATATCATCCTCCATGTTAGTCGTTTTTTTGTTGTTTTCTTTAAGTCATATTTTCGAAAGTATTTCTTCCCACTCCTTTCCTCCTGGCCATCTTCCTCCTTTCCTACTTCAGGATACAGTAAAAACTAATCCTATTACTGCTGAATCAATGTTTAAATTAGAGAAATTACATAGCTATATCTAAAATTCAACTTTGTTACTATAATGTAATATATTTCTAAATGTAAAATAAGAAAATATTATGTAAAACTACAGCTTACAAATGTTTCAGAAATTATGTTTGTCACTTTTATATTATTTATATATTTTATTACTATTATTGTTACAAAGAAAATCAGTAGTCACACTATTATTTTATTGTCATTTTCTGTATTTAATACTGTAAGATATCCTTTCGTAAGTGCCTTTACCTAATTATTAATGTGGTAATTTTCCATGTTTTTGATTGAGATTATGTTTTGTATATGTCATCAAGCACTACCTGTTGTTATTGTAATGGAGCGTCTTGCCTACTTATCCCAAATCTGTATGTAACCGCACCACGTTGCGGTGACAATATGAAATAAAACGACTATACCTTGAATCTCTCTACTCTATATAAAATCTATACAAATTTATGCCCTGCTAACTTTTGCCTCCTTTATCTAAAACTGTGCCTGTTACTTAGCTACTCCTTCAATGTTATAAAACTATTGAGCGTGAGGCTGTGGTTGGCCTGTACAGGAGCCTAACGAGATACTTGGACAGTTGGGCGTAGGTCACTGTTTAATACAAAATCACGAAATCATATTATATGGCTTACTGTCGAACCAAATACGTCCGGCATTATTTATTCTTTTCTGGTTTCACTCTTCCACACTCCGCTGGAGACATAACAACAAAACATACACAAATGCAATACAATAAACAACAAAACACAATACCTGAAAGACATAAAATCACATTCACACGTACTATTTACACAATCGACAAACAAAAACAAAACAAACCATTCACACTTGAATGCGCATCCCCATTCTGTCTGAATATAGCCTATCATTATTTCCGCAAAACTTGGTCTTGTACATTAAAATCTAATCTGTTCTTTCTTCCCATTTATCTGAACTATTAAATTACGCAAAGTTATTGCACTTTCCTTTCGTAGAAATCGGCCATCCGCGTAACGCCATTGTTCCATGTCACCTCCGTAGTATACATGTAGCATCCATTAATTCATCTCACACGTTTGTTACCGACAAATTTACTTTAAATGAAGAATATCCCTGATTAAAACTACTCACTAATTACTATACTAGTTTCTGTTAACTGCGACCGACAATATGGCGACAGTGTTCCGCGAACACTGTTTTCGTGAATATATATAAATATCTCTTCCACGTTTTATCTTTCCATTAACTCGACAGTTACTAAACACGATATATTTCACTCTATTCACAAACTGAACGCAATTTTCTATCAAAAAAATTTTTGCGGAGCGTTTCAACATGCATCCGTATTCAAGCTATTTCGACCGCGCTCTCCTCGTCATTGTTGTGTCCGGATCGTCAGCTCTTTTATTCTTTTAACATCACACGATCGCTGTTGCTTCTCCTACAAAATATTACATCATTTAATTTAATTCACATTTTCTGTTCTGGCGTAGCCCCTCGAAGTTTCCCAACGTTGCGACTGTTACCATAATTTTCTAAATGATTTATTCTGTTGGTTCTTAAAGTTTTGTTTGTATTGCTTCACGCGTTCTCTTAATTTTCGCCACAAACACCTTTTGATTTACTGAACCTTAAAGCACAACAATGGCTATCATGTCTGTTTACAAGCTGGAATTTATACTATACAAAATGTTCATATCTTTCGAACGCGTGATGCGATTTCCTTCAAATAACTTGCAAACGACTTCGCTACATGAACGCTACTGCCCTATCTTGTCCCAATTGTGAATTTGTCGCGTTTTCCGTTTACTTCAAAAACTATCGCTACGCGACATCGCCTTCATCTGTTTTTACAGTTCATGTTAATGTTATGCATTTTCTATTTATTCTTTGACTTGTGCTTATTCTTGGGGAATCATGAATATTACATTATGTAATTGTGAAATTATATGTACTATATTTTCCTTCTGATCCCCGCATCCTTTTCATTATCATTTCTTTATTATCTCCTCTTGTCCACCTCCATTTTTTTCTCTTCCCCTTTTCTTTTGTTTTTTACTCTCAGCCCTGATATTTCTTCCTCACAATATTTCGGCCTTAAGCCGCCATCCTGATTAAGGTTTTTTCTGGGTTTACTCAATCGCTTAAGGCGTATGCCAGGATGCTCCCTAATATTGCATCCCAGACGTAAATGTAAAATAACTCCCCCTTTTTTTGTTTATTGTTCACAGTTGAGGCTGTCGGTAATGACAACTGACATTTCGGGCGAATTTTGAATTATTGATTCTATGTGGAATAAGTCGGAGCTCTTTTTTATCTCATTTTTTAAGAATGTTCCTTACATCATGTCTTTCCATTTTGCAAAATTCCAATAATAAACCAAAAATGAGAATAAATTCATTTGGCTTATACAGATAAATTGATGTAGATGGTAGTCACAAATTGATTTTTTTTCTTCTTTTGCGACATGTCAGTTAATATTAATTACATCTGAACGCCTCAACTGTAATTTTTAAAATTGTAAATTAGTTAAAGTGGTTAGGCGGAAAAGCAGGTCTTAAGGGCTGAGCCTCGCCACAAATAAAGACAATTCGAAAGATTTTAGACAACTCCATACTCTTACTTTATATGAAATATCATTTATTGCTATATTCAAAATTAATGTCTGTAAAAATACAATTTAGGATAATTCATTATTATTTCTTTGAATCAGACAATTTTTTCGATTTATTTTCTATCTGTTCAACAATATATGTTTTTCAGAAAAGTAAATTTTTGCCAGTTCATTAACATTTGGTTATCAACCTAACTGCGGGTTCCCGTCAGGCAACTAAGAAATTTAGTTTTAATAGACTAATAAAAAGACAGATAACAGTAGATTATTTTAGATGTTTTGGTATAAGTAATTATAAATTTAATCTATTTACACAATATTCAATTATGGAGGCGAAACCAGTCTTATGAAAATTTTGATTTTATTCGGAAAACTAACACTTCGGTTTGACCTAGATTGAAATATTTGGCACAATTTGCAGACGGAAGAAGATAGAAAAAATTTGAGCTTGATTTGTTATAAAGCCTATTATGTTCTGGATTTGTAATTCATCATGTATTTGCTTAATTGAAATGAACCATGGTGTTTTTACTATTTTTCGTAAGATTTTATTTTGTGTGATTTGTAAATTATTCAGGTGTGTTTTGACAGTATTTCCCCACATTGAACAGGTATAAGAAAGCCTTGGTCGTATAATAGATGCATAAATTCATTTTCCACTATATAAATTTAGATTAGATTTTTTATTGATTAGTGGATAAAGTTGTACCATTTTTCTTTATTTTTGTTGATTGTGGATTGCAAATGTTTATACCATTTGAGTTTAGTATCAAGAAGTACGTCTAGATATTTAACAGGTTAGGAATTATCCACCCATTCCATAGAAATATTATTTTTTTTAATTGTGTGTAAGGTTGAATTTTTCGTAGTGAAAAAAGTTTGCTTATTTTACTCTGATTTTGATATTCCACTGATCCGCCCAGTCAGTGAACAGATTAAGATCATCCTGAAGGTAATAGATGGCTGTTTGTAATACATGATGTTTGCAAAAAGTGTTGTGTTTCTGCATATAGAGCTATTGGAGAGTTAATTAAAAATGGTAAGTCTGAAATGAAAATGTTAAATAGGTTGGGATTCCTAATAAAATTTTGTGAAGATTTGAGTTGGCAAGGTTTACTTTAACTCTGAATAATCTGTCCTTAAAAATTAAATTTAAATATCAAAATCAATGTGTGTAAAGTACAATTCAGAATAATTCATTATCATTTCTTTGAATTAGAGAATGTAATGACAATAAAACATGATGTAATGAGAATTTTCACGAAAGATGAGTGATAAATCTATTAGATGCAATCGAAAGAAATGAATCAACAAAAATGGCTGCAAAAAAAACTTAATGCTTACAGCCCGGACAAATTATTCCAAAAATTGTGATAGAATAAAAAAATCCCAGTTTTGAAACTTGTCACGATTGTGCGTTGGTGCCTAGCGCACATCATACTAAAAGTTCTGAAGGGGAGTGAGCCGGGGAAAGGACTTTTAAGGGTGTTTTTGCGACGAACTTTGCATATATTTCTGTAACTAACAATCGTAAAGAAAATTATGTTCTATACAAAATTAAAGTAAATAAAATTTTCTACAAAAATGTTCCTAGACGGTTTTATTGTTGAATTAACCATTTTAAATTCATAGGCTTGAAAATTCTGTGATTTACTTACAAGGCCTTATTTTAGTCATCCCTCTTACAAAAATGAAGTTATGATATGCTTGCAAAGAATTATTGTTACTTTTCCACCTCCAAACATACAAAATGAGCTCTGCAAAATCGTCGAACCACCTCAAAAACTTCCATTGATATAGATTTCGGTGAAGATGCTGCAGTGACTGTGCTCCAAGAACACTTCCTTGCTGATGAGAAAAACAAATCAAAGGTCATAAATCTGCTGTAATAATGACCAGTGTGAGTATTAAAACAAGAATAGTTGAAGGAAATACTGATATATTAAATGTGATGTTCCGAAATATTATTTTATAGATATGCCCGAGTTTTTCCTTTCAATACATCACCAAAATAATTTCATTTACCAATTTTCAGGACATGAATTTGTACTTCGGAATGGCTCCATATGGAAAACATTGGACAAAATTGTGAAAGAATAGTAAATATTCGTTTAATAAAATTTCTATAAATAACAATAAATATCATGAGCTTCTGTGTTGAACAAACAAAAGTATATTAATTCTATTTATTTACATGAAAAAGAAAAATTGAGAAAACAACATGAAACTATATTATCATTTTCATTAACTATTCCCACCCGTATAAGTCCATTATTTTTTCCTGTTTAAATAGCACAGCACTCCCTTTTAGTTTATTATCAATACGTAATTGGCTTATCTTGCTTTCTTCTTGGATGTTCCCGTTCACATTTTTCACGCCATTTTCCTCCTGGCGAACTTCAGCGCCCAATTAAACTTATCGAAGTTTCCATCTCACTTATTATCGTAAATATCATTTTATTACACAACTCTTGTTGCTATTAAACAGTAGTTCCTCTTTTTAAAACCGCCAAAAACAACTTCCTCTCTCGAACTTATGTTATCACATTCTATGTCAAAGCCTCCTTTCTCTCCCCGTCTTTACGCCGAGCAATGTTCAAGGGGTTTACACATAAATAATGCTCGTAAGTAAACATGTAATATGATATATTACACATTGTGCGAAGCAGAGTTGAACAGAGGTGCAACAGAATGGCACAGATTTTCTCGTACCAAATTTTTCTAACTTCCTTGATGTGGTCTAGCTATAAGGTCTTGCTCCATTCTCTGTCCAGTTGCCATTTATCGTCGCCCAAAGTACGTTTTTGACAATTTCTCAACTTTGTGCTTTCCTAGCAGTACAATTGACTCATTACGAACGTCAATACGACAAGGTTCATCAATAAGAATATTAAAGAAGAGTTAAAACTCGTGTTAAATAGAAGTTTTCATTGAAAAATTCGTCGTTTTTAAGAAAATGGCGATTAAGCATTACTGTAAATGCGAAATTTAACTCTTTTTCATAGGAATTTATTGAGTTTTTGAAAAACTTTATTTGAAGTCATTTGAAGCATATCTACTCATAAATGCATACAAATCGATAATGTCCATATTAACGGCGGAAGAGATATTTTAAAAAAATAATTTGTGTAAATTAAAAAACAGTGCAATTAGCACTATCCATTGAAAAAATTTGAAGAAGCAATTTGGAGCCATTTTTTAGAAAATGGCGTTTGAGAGTTTCTGAAAATGCGGAATTTTGAGCTCATTTCTACAGAAAACTCTTGAGTCTCGAGAAACTTTATTTGACATTATTTAAAGTAATGCAATCATAAATATATTAAGGTAAATAAATCACCCTAATGTAAATATTACGGACGTTGACAGACAAGTCAAAAAAATTTCATTTTTGAAATTATTGAAAAAACAAAAGAATAGAGCAATATGGCGTTTATGTCATGGTGTAGGGTTTGTTTGACACTAACCCTACCAAACATTTAAAGAAAAAATTTGGAGCGCTTTTTGAGAAATTCTTTTTTGTTATTTTTTTAAAAATGCAAATACTGCACGGACTATTGCACGAAAACTACTAAAAAGTTTCTATTTGTGCACAAATAGAAAGAACTATTTGTGCACAAAAAAAATTTGAAGTAAAAATGTCTGCCTTCAATTTTGTAGTTGTAGGAAGACGTTGAAAAAATTTTAACTTTTGCAATTCTGGAAAATTGAGAGTTAACCGTGAAAATCGGACTTATACCACATTTATAAGTCTACCTTACTCTATTCTTACAAGAAATTTAGAGGAAAAATATTTGAGGCCGTTTTTGAGAAAATTTTGAAAATGTCCAGGGAGCTTCTTGTAAAGTACTCCCAAATTTTAAAGATTGTTTTTCAAAATTTCAAAGCTTCAACTAGAGTCAGATGGACAGGGGTGTTTCTTCAATTTGGAAAATATCCAACGCACGGCTTAGGCGCTAGGTTTGGACGGACGTTTTGCTTTCGGATGTTTTTTCGGCATCTAGGACCCACAAAACGTCAATTCTGGCTACACAACGGGTTAGAGGATTTCTTTTCTTAATTTAGCGACTGGAGTTTTCCACTTTTTCGTTATCAGGTCCCGGCAATGAGTTTTCTTCTGTCGAAAATCCGCTGCTTTTCGCGCAGCATTACATAACTATCTCTATACTACGTATATTACTCCGCATATACCTACGGATAAGATAAAGTAAAAAGCACCATCTAACAAATAATAATACACTAAGATGTTGATTTTTTGATCTTATTAATAACATTAGCCCAACCAAAAACAAACTATTCTTCGACAAACCAGGGATAGGAAAAATGAAGACAAAAGCATACTCCTTGAAATTACAAAATATGAGTTATTCTCATACACGAGTGTATATGACACCACCTCATCTTGTACAGAAAAGATAAATCAAAGATTATGAAATTGTTTTAAAACATGAAAGCCTCAAAGCCGTTGCAGATGTATTTTATGAGTTCACCTTGTAACATCCGAAGGGCACAAGAAGACAAACTGTTGAAGAGATGTATTAAACATCATGCTCATGAAAAAGAGTTAAACTGCCATAGATACTTTGCAAACAAGAAGACAATAAATCTTTTATCTTTGCCACCAACCTGGTGCTCAGCCGTGCAACACGCTTATGGAATTTATTTACAAGCGCAAAGTGGTTGAGCAACCAGCTATCACCTAAGGAATGGGGTTGGATACAAGGCGCCATGGAACACTCGAGCCGCTAATGACAAAATCCCTGCAGCTCCTGAGATAATTTGTAGATATTTTCTTGCAAATTTATTACTGAAATGTTTTCAATATACGTATGAGTATTATTAATACCACCTACCGGCGTTGTGCAAGCCAATTTGAAACGTTCTTATATTCAGATTTGACACTATTTTGAACTTCAAACAATATAATTTTATTATAGATTTTATGGTTTACTGGTTCATTGCTGTGTGTTTACGGACCCCAAACAAAACAAAACACGTAACGGTATTAATACCTTTGCGGGCCTTTCTGATTCTTTACGACTTTTGCATACTTTATGGACCGACTTTACGGGCCTTTTGCATACTTATGGCCCGCTCTAATACCAACACAGCACATACAACATTTTTATGAATTCGATTCATTAAATTTACGATGCAATCAAATACAATAAATAAATTTCGTAATGCTCAAATAAGCAAAATAACTTGTTATAAACCTTATTTTGATTAATTGATATGAAATTTGCAAATTTGGAATGTTTCCGTGAATACATCATTGCCACCAGTCACTCATAATTATTGTTGCGTGTCACCTTTTTAAGACATATATGGCTTTCTGAGTGCAGTACTACTCGCAGTAATAAGATGTATAAGGCACATGGCTAACTTCCTAGAAATGTTATTTTTTGTGTTATCACATATTCTAAATTCCTTTTGCAATAGAAGCAAATAACCTAAAAGTAGAGATTCATCAACGCAATTTACACTGTTATTCACAGTTATATAACTTTCAATATACCAAAACATTTTCATACATTTTTCGAAATTTTACTAAAATCACTATCCGTAGTTTTGTTAGCTTTTGCGAGAATTTCCGCAATAACTTCACAATATTCTTTCATTTTCTCGGGCCAGATCCCCTCGGGCTTGGAAGTCGCCTTCGGGGCAAAATCATCTACTTAACGCCCTTGATACATTAATAACTATTGTGAGTGTCAGACTTCAAAGTTCTTGTATGATTGAGTAATACTTATGCGGGTTGACATCCCATTCAGTACAGACTGGGTGTTCTCTGAAAACGTACTCTGTTGAAAAAAATGTTAGTCTGTGGATTTTATTTATTAAATGAATAAGATTTCTTTACTCAATAACATATTTATATTGTTTATTAACTTGTTACTAATTTACAAATTTGACTTTTGAAGTAAAAGCACGCTATTAAATTTAAATATTATTTCTTGTATCTATTAAAAGTCTTTTGAATGTGTGTTTACTCTTCTCTTTGCAAAGATTTATTTAATTTACTTTTACGTTTTCTGCAACTCTTACGAATTGTCAAGTTGTTCTCGTCGACTGCGTGCTGCTGAAGTGAAGAAGTTCCCAAGAAGAGTCGCGACGCCCTAGGGGAATCTGCTATTCTTCTATTCTGAGGTTAAAATTGAACGAAAGTTAATGTAACTAAATGTAATTATTAAAATTAACTAACACAAACTATTTGCATTAAATTATTTCCGGAATATCTCTGATAGACATTTCTAATTCGACACTACTTCAAACCGCGTTGATTAAACGTTTATGCTACAAGGGTCTCTACCACGTCTGAAAAATTTCCCAAGTACTCGCTACGACGACCAAATAGCTTCTGCGAAAATAACGGTCTCAACTTTTATAAGTAATTTTGTCATTGACTTCCATCCGCCTGCCACAATCGCTCTCCTGTCCTGACGCCTACACCTGTGCTAAAACGTATCATCATTGGTTTTCCCCCTTCCTGCATTCCATCTATCATCATCCTGCATTCCAGCTATCACATTCAGCTATCAAAGTTTCAAAATAGCCTATCATTTCATTATTTATAAAATCAAACGTTCCCTCAGGATACCTGGGTATATCTCAAGTACTAAATGCGGGCAACGATATAGACGTCGTATGGCTGGCATAAGATGCATCCCAGTCTGTGCCAATTGCGAGAGAAACTGCTCAAATGGTCCTTCAACAGAAGATGTGGAATTTGATGAAAATATGTCTGAAGAACTTTTATTTTAATTACCAATTTTTTGTTCATCATTTCACAAAAAGTATTAATTCTATTATAAACTATGTCGGTAATTTAATAAATTTGGTATTTACATATACGTAATTTTCTTTAACTGTAAAGATTAATCTCCAAAAAGTTATTTTTTAAAAGTATTAATTCTGTTACAAACATTTTGATAATTCTTGTAAGACATTTCTACGTGCTTTCGATTCCCAATGTATTTATAAAAGCAATAATAACTGAAACTATAAGGAAAGATTTTATATTACCGATTATTTAACCGAGGCAGTCATAAGAAAAGTAATTATAATTTATTACAGAACGATCGATGTCGTTAGCGATTTTATGAACATTTGAACATCCCCCATTCCATGATCATTGGTTTCCCTCATCAAACATTGAGTGTCTTCTTTGCCATTGATACTCTCAGTTTTAGTTGTCCCTCTGGGTACACGGGAAACGCAATTATTGGATTTACACTGTTTTATAATTTATGTTTTGACAGTTTACATAATCGTTTAGCAAAATATATGTAACGAGCCTTACAAAATAAATTTTGTCTTATCAGAATTTTACATACCCCAGGTCTAGACCCAATACCTTGGATACTCGCAAGTCTACTGTACAATAAAAGATTTGATATGGTTGTAAAGCGTTCAGATACAGCAAATACAGATTGTTAATAAATGTTGAACTAAAATAAAATTACTCTAACTTTATTTTTTTTTTCATTTTATATAAGATGCCCATTACTTCCGTATATTGAACATAACACCATTATTCTAAGGAAATAATCAAAATAGGGCCTTATAAGTAAAGAAATCCAAGCCTATTACTTTAATGTTCAAGGCGAGTACTTTAAAAACGTTAATTCTACAACAAAACCTTCTAGGAACTTTCTTATAGGAAATTTGATCTACTTTAATTTTGTATATCGCATAATTTTCTGCAGGATTGATAGTTATGAGATATTTATGCAAAAAACGAAAAATAACCCTTAACGGCTCTCCCCCCCTCACTAATTCCCTAATCTCCCGCGCTTTAGAAGTTTCAGTTTGGTGTCCGTTATGTACTAAGAAACAATCATGCCGTTTCAAACGTCCATATTTTTTTACTCGATTTATGTAATTTGACTGGACTATTATCCTTTAAATGTGATTAAAATACCGAAAGCTAGTTATTACAATTTGTATGATACAACAATACAGTGAATGAAGTCTCACAACAAAATACGATCATGAAGATTACTTAAGAATATACAATAGGTTCGTTATGTTCCTTCGATGTCTTATCGCATCTTTCGACATTACATACATTTGCTCGATCATTGTTCTACCGACCATCGATAAGCAAGAAGGGTCGTTATACAATGGTTTTAAGTCCTTAGAACGTTTAGTTTTGGAGTTGTATAGCTAGTAGGATATAGATTTCGACATAGCTGCCCGTGTATTGCGGGTTGTATCTGACATGAATATTTGTATGCGTGGTTTTTGTTGTTGTTGTATTTGTTTTTTGTTTTACTCAACAAATCCGTCATGTGTCTAAAGTTAAAGTGAAACTCTTCAACGATCCGAGAAATTCTTTCTTTAAAGACTTCATTTTCATAGATTGGTTGCTTGCGCGGGTTGCAGAATATCTACACCACAGAAATAATGTAAGAGGATTTTTCACTACTGGTTCAGCTTGTATAAATTTAAAGTTACAATGAACATTAAAGGCCGTGCTGCACAAAAATGTCGTTTTTGTTATATTATTAGTATTATCAAAATAATATCGTGATACATAACCGTAACACGTTTAGAAATAGTAAGGTCAAATTCGGACTCAGACAGTGGTTTTGAGACATTAAAGCAGTGGTTTTGAAATTTTCTTGTGGCATGAATGTTTAAGTGGTGTTCGTGGCATAGAGGGGATTACGAGTCCCTCGTGTGTTTCATATATGCTTCATAATTTCTTACTCTGACGCGCTACAATTCTACGTGTAATATGTATGTATAATTGAGGATCTGACCCCGTACATACAGAAAAATTCCGAATTGATTAATTGATTGATTTTTTCGTGTTTCCGGTCGCGTCAACTGCTTCGGTCATTAGTCCCGTTAGTGTAGTGCATGTTTTTTCTCGGGAGATGGCGGTGATTTTCCCCTCGCTGGATGGCGAGATCCGGCGCCGACCTACCGTCGGCTAGTAGGGTTTCCCCCTAACCAGGACTCTCCCACCAGCGGGCACTGCCCAGCCGGGACAAGCTCTAAACTCCCGACCGGTCTCCCAAAATGTGTGGGTAGTGTAGTGCATGTGTAGATGTGAGTGAGTGTGTGGAAGGGGACAGGATGAGGACAAGAAGGAAGAGGAAGGACAGATCGCGCGCGGTCCATGGCCCCAGTTGATGCACTGAGCTACCGCTCCCGGTGAAGAATGCCGAACGTATCCATTAGGTCAATGTGATGAAATTTGGCTTTAATGTGCTGTGTCAACAGAAGACCAACTCGAGTGCCTTTGCTAACAACACGCATTACCTGCAGCGCCTCTTCCGGGGTCGTGACCGTATCGATTGGACCTTAGACGACTGGGAATCCGCAGCTTAGTCAGATGAGTCGTGATTTTAGTTGGTAAAAGCTTACGGAAGGGTTCGAGTGCGACGCAGACCCCAAGTCCGTGGGGTCATGGTCTTGAGGTCAGCGCCGACACCGTGGCCGTAGGGCCAAGTTGTTAACAAGGCACTGTGCAAGCTGATAGTGTCTCCATAATGGTGAAGGCTGCTTTTACATGAAATGTACTGGGTCATGTGGTGCAACTGAACCGATCATTCATTGGAAATTCAGCTACTTGAACATTTGGAACCATTCATTGTGTGACGTCGTGGGAACACAACAGCAATCACAGACACGAGCTTCAGATATTTACATATTTATTAATAAGTATTTACAAATAAATAGTTTGATCCGTAATGTACAGCTCTGATAGACCCTATACCCCGATCGCAGGAGCGATCATTAAAAGATGCAAATTTGCCTGACTCGTGGCCCTCGCCACTCCTCAGCGAGCTTACGCGCACAGCGTAGAGCCCCGACGACCGCAGTCACGGGTGGAAAAAATGTTCCATAGCGGCGTCCCAACACGCAACATGCCAAAACGTCATCTCGCTTTCGCGCGGCACTTCATGCCACGTGACTGTAGCCGCACCACGGATTTTGGGCATCCCTTTCCATGGATTTGAGGAAGTTCCCAAAATACTCGGGGTGCCTCCGCCCCTAGCTACCGCCTATTCATATATACTTTCCTTTCTCCAAACAGCATTCTCTGCCTGCCCTAATCCTGCGACGCGGTTCCTGCAAGGCGCCGGTCTTCCTGCTTGTTAATACAATACGTTACAATTGACTTCATGTTCCCGAACACCTTTGGAAATGTTCTGGATGACAATACGCTATCACACCGGACCACAATTGTTTGAAGTGGTATGGAAAACATTCTGGACAAATCGAGCGATTGATTTGGCCACCAGATTGCCCGACAAGAATCCCATCTATCTTTATTGTACATAATCGACAGATCGATTCGTGCCCAAAATGCTGCACCAGGAACAATTTATCAATTATGGACGGTATAGAGGCAGCGCAGTTCTATATTTCTGCAGAAGACGACTTTTAGAGTCCATGCACGTCGACTTTAGAGACTTCCAACGACTTTCAGAGTCCATGCACGTCGAGTTGATGCACTTCGTCGGGTAAAAGGAGGTCCGATACGGTATTAGGAGTTCTTTGTCACCTCTGTTATATAGTGTAACGAGTCGAAATTAAAATTTGTATTCTGAACATTCTAACGTCAAGAAGACATACGCGACCTTCTTGGAACGAAAACACATGGTGGTAATAATTTGCATGCTGTGGAAACGGTCAAAGTATGAAGAAGTAAGTCAACAATCAGATAAGCTGACCGCTAGAATTCTCCTCCAGACAGCGACTGAATTCGACCTAGCTGACAAGCTAGTGTCGAAAATCCTGCCACTGTCGCGACTCGAACCTAGAACCTCCCGGTCCGAGGCACTGCAGTAACATCCCTGAGTCATTTCTGTCGGTTACACTGTCTGGAAACGCAGCGGGTGCCCTGGAGCTTCCTTTCCCGGAGGCCTTCCTCATCTGATGGCTTTCCGCGAGGGCGCGCCCGGGCGGCGAGGGGGAACGCGGAGGAAGCGCAGCTCCGGGCGGAGGCTGGCGGCGCGCTCCACTCGCGCCAGGCACGCCCACCTTCCCCCTCTCCCCCCCACCCCTACCCGGTGGGTCGCTGAGCTCTCTCCACAAGGGGGCGGACGCCCATCGTGCCCCCTCACACGCTGCCGACGCAATGCGCCAGCCCTTTTGCTTTACCTTGTTTCATTTCTATTTCGTCTTTTTTCTTCCCTTCTTACTAAAATCATTCCTTGTGTTTGATCTTTTTTCTTCTTTGTTTTGCTTTCATCATTTATTTTTCCATCTTTTTGATTCTATTTTCCCAGTTTACTGTTCTTCTTTGTTTGGTTGTTGTGTTTTGTTACCATTGGTGGACACTAGGATTTTTTAAAAATTTGTTGCGTGTACACCTTGACGCAACGCGTCTCCAAGCCCCTTAAGGGGCGTTGAGCGCTTTGCACTGGGTAATCCTTCGTTAAAGTGCTTTTTATTTCGAGAGTAACCCTCCGTTAATTACTATATTTGTCAAGTCTCGTCACGTCGCATCAGTGCCTTTTATCCCTTCGGCCAGGCTCGACGCCGTTAGATCCTGGGTTCCTGACCGGTCACCCAACCACAAACCCGCGAGTCTCGAATTCGCTTAACCGTGGCTTCACGGAGCGTAGTAAACGAATTCGGCTAGCGCCGCCGACCTTTGATCTTCGAATTCGAATCGCCGGATTCGAATTCACTCACGGCCTTACAATCGTGTGATAATGGCTGTCATTCCCCATTGCAAATTGAAGCTTGTGTTGCAACACCGCCGGCAAATTTACGTGCTTTACTCACATTTTCGAAATTTTACAGTCTTGTACACATTTGCAAAGGTCTCTATAGTTATGCATGGAAATAAGATCAAAATACGTGTTTGGATGTAACGTATTCAAAACTAAGATTAAGACGTCAATATTTTTATATACATCTAATACATCAAAACAGTGGAGCTTTGTAAGACCCCAAAAGCCCCTGTTTGGTTTCAAGCGCGTCACCCATGGAGTTTTGGGCATTTGTAGTGGCATGTTTCAAATTAGTGGTGCTACAACACACTTTTTTATCGAAATATTTCTAACTTTTGCAATTAACAAAAGCTCTGAGAGTGCACTGACAAAGAAGTCTGCACCATTCTTTAAGTGTCCTTTGTTCTCTCCGAGGAAAAAATGTTACAGAAAATATCTGGAGCTCATTTTAAGATTTTTTTAAATTGTATGAAATTCACGCACAAAATACGCGAAATCTATTTTATAAAAAAATCAGGACTTTTTTGAAAATATATTTAAGAACAGATTTTATTTAAAACAAAACTCTTTACTTTCAATTTTGTTTTTTGTTTTTTTGCATGTTAATTTTTTGAATTTTTCGAAAGAGTTCGCTGAAAATGGGACCAATTTAATTTTTACCCGAACTTTGTTACAAGAACAGAAAATTTTAAGAAAAATTTGGAGACTTTTTAAGTTTTTTTGTGTTTAAAACTACCTATATATCACGCACAATTAAACAAAAACTATTTGTCTTGTGTACACTACCTTATTTGAGGGTCTGCCATTGAATACCAGATTGCATTAAGTGTTAAATGTACTACAATAAATCACACATTTAAACTACATATATTAATACGTACGCAATCGAAAAAGTATAACTCATTGTATCATAGAATGGCACAGACATTCCTGCACTATTTATTTTTTTAAACTCTTTAGTCAAAGCTAGCTTTTCGGTATTGCCCCACGTTCTTCCCACCTGCAACCTATCAGCCTTTAAAATACAATTTTTCATATTTTCTTAATTTTTCAAACCAAGGGGACACATGCATGAAAATGGCAAAAAATCACATTTTTCAAAAAACACATTAAAAAATGATATAGACTTCTAATAAAGTCTCTGCGAAATTTTACAGTCGTAACTTCACTCCAACCGGCTTTTAAAATTTAAATGCTCCTCGCTTGCCACGCCCCATTCTTGCAGTCAGAATTGTTATTATATGCTTATTTTTCAGTTTGTCTTCAGCATTTTGGAGATTATGAGTTTGTAGAAGTTCCATAATAGACAGAAGACTGTCTGCAGGCATGCCAACATGTTTTTGGCGCCGTTCTCTTATTCTGTGACTTGTTTTGTATGTAAAATAATAGCAATTTTTTTCCATGTTTCATTTCAAACTCTTTGATGGCGATTTTCCATAATTTACAATTTTAACTATTTCGGGAACATTTTCTTGAAAACTAATGACTGAACACGGATGAAATTTCGCAGGAATGCTCTGCAATAGTGAATTAAGAAATTTCTGCTGTCGTTTTCTTTAAGATTTGAAAATAATTGTTTAAAAATTAAAATTGTTGCCAAAATTCATTCACAATTTTTTTAACTTAAATTTAAAATTTTTTTAAAAAAAAAAAAAATGTTAATTCGGGGTTAATTTTTTTTATTATCCAAAATTACAAAACTTTATTAGTTCAAACAAAAATGTTCCTTGAAGTTTATAAACAAATAAAAAATGATTCCTATTTACTGGCAAAAAAAATTGTCAATAAAGTTTAAAAATTTTCCTAGTGTTATTCAAGTTTATTGATTGAACATTCAAAATTTGACATTTTTAAAACAAACATTTTTAATAAAAAATTTTTCATTTCGAAAGTGCATTTTCATGTATGTGTCCCTGAACTTCAAGAGTTTTAGTATCAAGAGTTTTTCTGTTGATAATTCACCGTTTTCCGGGTCATGATTACAATACTTTCCCTTTTCACTACATAACGGCGAGAGAGTAAACATTGGGGCCATTTTGGAGGAAATGTCGTTTGAGGTTTTCGAAAATGCGGATTTTCGAACACGTTTTTATAGAAAAGTTTTGTTTTCGAGAAACTGTATAAGAAATCATTTGAAGCACTTATAGTCATAGATGCAATAATGTATACATTCGCCGCGAATGTAAATATTAACGATGTGGGAGAGACATCAAAAAATTACAATTGCGTAATTTGTGCATAAACAATTGAATACAGCAAAATGGTATTTTTGTCATCTAATACTGCCTATTTAGCACTGTTCGTACATAACGTTTTAAGAAAAAAAATTGATCTGTTTTTGTGATCTTGTTTTTAATATTGCCCATATTTCACTCAAAACTCACAAAAATTATGCAAACCCTAATATTTTAAAATAAATTACATGACTGATTACAGGACTAATTATGAAGAACAATATTTTTAAAGAAATATCTTGAATAATTTAGTTTTAAAGAGACGCTGAAAAATATTCAAACTTTGTAATTTTCGAACATTAAGAATTAACAGTGAAAATAGGTTGTACCGTCTTGTACTGTCTATGTAAGTGTATTTAACTCTATTCTTAAACGCTGTTTTTAATTAGAGCCATTTATTAGAAATTTTCAAAAATATGTCAGGGGCGTCATGTAAATTTCCTCCAAAACTAAACGAATTATTTTCAAAATCACATGGCTTCAAGTCTGACCAGATCGATGCCAAAATATTCATTTTGGAAAAAATGCTGGGAATAGTTTAGGTGCTAGTGCATTTAGACGGAGAGGCGTAAACGAACGGCAGTATTTCCGTAAACCCTTTTTCGGTATCAAGGTCCCACAAATCAAAGAATTGTGCGAAAACCCAAAATATTTTCAAAACTTAGGCCTGCGCCTTCTTTTTAAGCGTGCTTTATATTCGCGGGAACTATTAAAGAAAAAATTTGGAGCCATTTTTTAAAGAAAAAATGCCTTTTTTCAAGAAAAAATTACGTGTAAATTACCCGTTTCTTTAACAAATTGTATATGACCTTATTTAAAGAGTATTTAACATTAAGAAATTCACATTTCATATATCTATTCTCTGACTTTAAATTTAAGGATTAAAAACTCACATTTATTTTTCTGTTAATTTTCAACGTACTGTATGTTAAAGGAACTGTATCTAATACCTTATATTTTATTAGAAAGAATATTGTATTTTTTCATAACGAAAAAAAGCACAAGGTTTACAAGATTATGTTTTATGTTTGACTCAAACTGTTCAAAATTAGTTATGTTTTGTTTATCATACTACTTAATCCAATTCTCCTCATACCTTTATAATATTTCCTGTAAAGTTTCTTCGAGATATATTATCACATTATTGCCCTTTACTGGATGATAATTATGCTGGTGGGAAAAAATTTATGAGATATATAATGCTTATCATGAAATGGAGCCCCATCGTCCCATTTGAGACAAGGAAAGTAGTTTGACTAATAATAAACGTTTAACTACGTATCATTTAAAATGATGAACGCAAAATGAAGGAGCTCTGCAGCTGCCACGCTATATTTTTCAAAATCGCTTATCATTAAGCAATACCTCTTCCTAAAATTTAACTGTTGTATTTTGTGATGCAATTTCATGTTGTAGCCCTAATCACACCACGACCAAACCATTTCACGTTTATAAAATGATACCAAATGATGACCACTTTTATAGTCAGTACGTGAGTATTAAACTACGAATACAAATATACCATGTTATTCTTTCAATATTCTACCCTTGAGCCACTGTATTCACAACAAAGAACCTGTCTTGTATTATTATGTAATATGGTCTTTTATGGGCGCCGTGTTCTTTGGTATACAAAATAAACAATTGTTTTTCAGAACTTCTCGCCATGGTAACGACTTTCTAGCTACCTTCGCCATTTCGTATGAGCGCAAACCGCCAAATGGTCATTTTCGTTAAGAGACCAGTCAAATTAGACCAACAACTGGTGATCTAAAGGAAAAAATTGCGGAGTTTTGAAATTTTGCATGACTGCTCGTTGGTACCTACTGCGTATTCTAAAAACCTTGAAATGTTGGTGGTGAGCCGGTGGTGAGGGGGGGGGCATTACAAGGTGTTTTTCTAGGTTTTTTACATATATCTCCATAACTATAATTGTACCTGCAATTAGGCTCTATTCAAAATTAAAACAGACAGAATTTTGTACAAAAATTTTTCTACAAGATTTTGTTGTAAAATGATCCCTTTTAAAGTTATAGGCTTGAGAAGGTCTTGTTTTTATTTTCAGCAGAGTCCCCCTTTTAGTTATTTCCCTTATAACAGTGATGTTAAATGTTCAATGCACGGAAGTAATTTTTAATTTTTGCCCAATATTTGTCGATACGTTTGCATAAAACATGAACTTTTTACAATGTTATCAAATCTTTTATTGAACAAGATGGATAAGAGCCTAAAATGTATTGCTTATTTATCCTTGAAAATATATTTTATTACATGGGAGCTTTTTTTTCCAAAATTCAAGTAGTATATGACTTAGTGTAGGGATCACAGAATTTTGAAAATGTGCACACAATTCACTTTTCCCCATAGCACGTCAACGCAGTTTTAACTTTTTTGACTAAAATAAATAAAAAATAAATAGAACAGAAGACTTGCAGTATCCAGGTCATTGAGACCGAGATTACCTGGGTACGAACATTTTGATATGACATATTTTATTTGGTAAAGATCGAGTACAAATGTTTGGTAAATGATAGTGTTACACTGTCAACATATAAATTACATAAAACAAAATACGAGTACAAATATTGTGAACGGAATAATCTCATTTACCGCGTACATAAAGGGAAAACTAACACAATTATGAACAGCAAACTCAGTTTTGACAAGGGAATCCAATGATTAAAGAATTCGAGAAATCACCAATAATCCTGAAATCGGCATTGTATCGGCGTTACAATACTTAAGGCTCTAGTATTGTTCATTGTCAGATGCTCAGGTCGTTTCAGTGCCATCAGGTCAGGCGCTGATGAAAGAAAGCGTTTCAAAACTCTATGGTATGTCACGCATCTCAATCAACCTTCTGATTTGAATCAGGTGAACTATGCTATTCATGCTATCTTCACCTATTACATAATATGACTTTTACTCTTTTTATCAACGACTTCAGATGACTTCAAGTTATACAATGGTTTGCAATGTCTGCTTTCTCTTCCATTCTGAGCATAAGTAAGGTATCGTTTTCGTGTGCAGAAGATAGCTCTCGCTGCCTTAACATACATGCGCAACCGCGTGAAGTAATGGGGAAAAGCATGAAAGTGGAGAAAGTTGCATCAATATTTCAACGAAAAATTTTAAATGCAAAAACTTGTATTCTTGTGTTTGAACTGGTTTAATTTATACTGAGATAAAAATTTCTTCTTAAAATTAACAGAAAGAAGTTATCACACCTGTGTTTCGCAGATGTATATTTACAAAATCTGCAAAAGAACTGGAAATAATTATGCAAAACCTATGAAAGCACTGGAATTCAGAAGGGCCAACCATGAACGAAAATAAAACGGTGTTGATGACAAATCATGATGAGAAACATGTGGCGATAACCCAAGTAAAAATGAAGTACGTCAATAAATATGTTAATCTAGTACCGACAGTTTCTTTTCAAAATACCACAGACGAGGAAATAGAAAAAAGAATTATCATTACCTGGTATAAATTTTGGTTACTTTCATTTTTACTTTTAGACAAAACACAGATAATTGAAGTGAAAAAATCTGTAATGTATAGCTGTTGTCTTCCGGTAGTGTTACGGCATAATGTTGGTCTCTGACAAAAATAAAAGGAGAAGCTCCCAGTCTGTCAAAGAAAAATTGAAAGGAAGATATTATAAAGATATATTAAACAAAAAGTAAAGAACGAAACAAGAAGAAAAAATACCAAGTTAATTGACACCCCAGCAATGGCCAAGAAACTAAAATGGAAGAGTTGAGTTGATCCCAAATCACTACTGGGGATCCGCCTATCGTGAAAAGAAGCTTGGGAAAACAGAAAAAGAGACGGTGCAGTGAGAAACAATGGATAGCAGAGCCAAATGAAAAAGAATAGCTCACGATACGTAGGTTACGAAGGAATGTTGATTGAATAGTGTTTTCGGGCACGTCAAATGTAATGGTCATTAGTCCCGTAAGTGCCCTGCATGTTTTTATTGCGAGTGGTGGCAGTAGTCTGCCCCAGCTGGATGGCCAGATCCGCCGTTGACCTACACGTCGGCATGTAGCCTGGACAAGCTATAAGAGGAGCTTAATTTGAACCAGTGGTGGAAAGCTAGTAGTGTTGGTTGTTACGCTTTTGTTCGCCACCGCACACCGCTCATTTTTCTTTGGAAATAAAGATATAATCATATCGTACCTTTATTTGTATGCGATAAAACCCCTTAAACTGAGTATTTCCGCAATCCATGCATGCATGAACGGTAAGATGGTACAGAAACGCGCATCCGTACTCTTCTGACGAATTCTGCGACCTGCGTGACGGGCATGCAATCTCCGAATATCCAGACGTTTCCCAACGGCCTTTCACGCACGCAGACCTTCCGGAATAGAACGTCCGTCGACCCGTTCGGCCAGTTTCTCCCGAATGCGTCTGTGGGCCCAGTGCGTGTGCTTGTCCAGCAACATTTTCTCCCGAGTCTTCGTTTGGGTTTGCTGACAGATATACCGTCCACGGTCCCCAAAACATTCAAGGAAACACGTTCCTGTGAGGTCAGAAGTTTGAGCAACAATATATCTGTATTAAGATAGGTTCTTACGTAGAGATTGATTAATTGATGTTTCCGGGCTAGCCAACTGTTCTGGTCATTAATGAATGTCCTGAGCCGAGAGATGGCGGTGTTCTTCCCCGCAGGATGCTGAGATGCGGCCCCGTCGTTCACATCGCCTTGCGGGGAATTCCCTCTTCAAGCATCACCCCCGTGGTCACCAGCTGGTGATGGCAAACATTAATTGACAATTATCAATCTAAGAAATGGAAGCCAAAAATCGATTAACTGAATGTTGCTTTTTTTGTTCCAATTAATCGATTCCAATTAAATGGAACCCACTAAAACGGAACGGAAGTACACTTTCCAAGTTTCAACGGAAATGCACGTTTTGGAGTCCTCCGATAACGAAAAAAATGTTGTTTTTTTTAAAACATCCGTCCGTCTACCCGTCCGTCCGTCCATTTGACTGTCCGTTCATCTGTCTGTCCGTCCATCTGTCTGTCCGTCTACCTGTCTGTCCGTCTATCTGTCTGTCCGTCTATCTATCTGTCCGTCTGTGAACACCACTGGCGTCTAAACCATACGTAGGATATTTTCCAAAATTGATATTCCCCGGTCGATCTGGCTCGACTCAACTGCGATTTTGAAATATATTCTTTAAAATTTCAGGGTACTTTACAAGAAGCCCCTGGGATACTTTCAATTTTTTTTCAAAAAGGCTCCAAATTTCTTCTTTAAATTTCTTGTAAGAATAGCGTAAAATACTCCTGTGAAGATGACATTGGTCCGTTCTTTACTGTTAACTCTAAAGTTTTGAAAATTGCAAAAGTTTGAATTTTTCCGGCGTCTTCCTACAACTACAAAATTAAAGATAGTGATTTTGGCTTCAAATAAAATTTGTTCACCATATTTTGTTATTTCATTACGGTCGTGTACATTTTTTTGAAATTTTTAATCGTTTTCGCGCAATATTGCGTGCAATATGTGCTACATTAAAAAATAACAAGATTTTCTCGAAACCGGCCCTAATTTTTTTTAACTTTTGATAGAGATAGTGCTAATTAAACTCTATAGGATGTCATTAATGCAATATAGCTCTATTCTTTGCTTTTTCAAAAATTACAAAAATGAAATTTTTTACTTGTCTTTCACGTCGTTAATATTTACATTAGCGACTATTTGTTGATATTATTGTATTTACAAGTGAAACTATTTTAAATAGTTTTATAAAATTTCTCAAAAATTTAACATTTTTTTGTGAGAATGAGTTCAAAATTCCGCATTTTCAGAAACGTTCAAACGCCATTTTCTCAAAAATGCTTCAAATTTTTTCTGCCATCTTTTCTAACGGTTAGTCCTAATTACACTATTATGACAGAAGTTTCTTTTTTTCTTTCAAAAATTACATAAAATTAATTTTTTATTATTTCACCCTTTTTTTTTTTAAATTTTGCATTTGTAAGTTAAAGGCTTCAAATGACTTCTAAAATTTTAAGATTTTAAACGCATTTTTTTAAACGTGTAAATTTTTCAATGAAAATTTCCATTTAGGACTAGGTTTTATTATTGTTTAATATTTTTAAAGTAATATGTCGGTTCTACTACTAGGAAACAAGAAAAGAGCAAATGTCAAAAAATGTACTTTGGGTGGCGATAGATGGCAGCTGGCAAGAGTACGTGGCCTCCAAGCAACGGCTACGAAATGTTGGAAGACATTATACAGAGAACAGGAAATGAAAATTGTCATCCTATTGTTATCGGAGTCGACTTAAATATTCCTGGCGCAAACTGGGAGGAAGCCGTGAGGGAAGGGAAAGTCCAAACACTTGTTTCGGATAGGGGATTAGCCTAAAGTGAGACGCTGCAGGACGCGATTTTGGATGCTTACCTAATTAAGCAGAAATAACTTTTTATATCTTGTGAAGATTTTGAGGAATTAGTGATCACAAAGCGGTTCTTCTGGTCTTAGACAAAATAGTTCAGGGAAAGGACTACGATAGGAACGAAAGTGCTCTGCTCAATAAAGTAAATGTAAACGGACTTCAAGGTTTCTTAGAGAGCAATACAACGCTTTCTGAGAATGGAAGGAGGTATGGAAGAAATATGGTGAACGTTTAAAGATTTTATAGAGGAAGCGTTGCAAAAGTTTGTAACATGCAAAATTCTAAAAAATAATCCGGGCCCAGAATATTACAATTCAAAAATTAGGCGAATGAAGGGGTAACAGAAAGGCATTTTAAAGCAGAAAACGCAGTACCGAGCATATGAATATTTTTCGAAATTGTTCAAAAGAATTAGAGCGAGAAAAGAAAATTGCTCAGGAGGCGTATTTAAAGATTATTCCAGACGGAAAGGAAAATAACTGACAGGATTTTATAAATATATTTGGAGAAGAAAGAGAAACAAAGAAGATATCCCAGTTGTTCCTGAAAATGAAAACACACATCACAGACGATCGGGCAAAAGCTAATGCATCTAATAAGTATTTCAGTTCGGTTTTCAGAAGCAATACGAACCATCCACTAATTCAACGGTCTTTGGTTGAAAATCAGTTTAATCGACGGAATAAAGTAAAATCTATGAAAAATGGTAAGTCAAGTCATTAACGGTAAGCCAAGTGACATTTCTACGGTCGTAATTAATCTAGGAGGAGAGACAATATTACCGTACATAATTATAACATTTCACGTGTCCATGAACAATTCAAAAGTACCTTAAGATTGGAAATTAGCTTTTGTCGTACCAATCTTTAAAAGTGGAACAAAACTATACTATGTAATTATAGGTGGAAGACTCACGTCAGTGGTCTGCAAACTTATGGAGCTCTAGTTGCGAGTTACTTTAAGCAAGAATAGGAAATCAAAAAATGGCTCTATCGTGGCCAAACGGGTTCAGGAGTGGTTACTCGTGCAAAAGTCAGTCTCGCTATTTCAGCAGATGAAATTGACGAGGGCGGAAGAGTAGACGCAGTAGTTTAAGATTTTGCCAAAGAGTTCGTTGTTGATCCACACGATCGACATGCTCAGAAATTAATGAATTCAGGCTTCGATCCCGGGGTGGGCTGGGATCCCCCCTCACGGGTCCCATTTTCCATTAAAGGTTTTTATTTACACATGATTTATTTCACTAGGAAGTTAATAAACCATACTTCAACAAGAATGAAACCGGAGCGGTAGCTCAGTCATCAACTGATGTCACTGCAACGCCTCTGACCGGAGGTCCTAGGTTCGAGTCCTGATGGCGGCAAGATATTCGACACTAGCTTTTCATCTAGGTCAAATTCAGTCGCTGTCTGGAGGAGAATTCTAGCCCGGCTGCTCTGATGGGTAATTTTCCGTGGTTTTTCCGATCAACACCAGGCGAATGCCGGAGCAGTATCCTATCAAACGAGCCATGGACCGCGCGCGATCTGTCCTTCCTCTTCCTTGTCCTATCCTCTTCTCTTAGATACACACTTACACTAACATGCACTACACTACCACATATTCCGGCAGACCGGTCGGAGCTTAGAGCTTGTCCGGCTGGGGCGGTGCCCGCTGGTGGGAGAGTCCTGGTGAGGGAAACCCACTAGCCGGCGGTAGGTTCGCTATCTATCAGGGAAGACCACCACCATCTCCCGAGAAACAAACATGCATTACACTAACTGGACTAATGACCAAAGCAGTGGACGCGCCCGGAAACACGAAGAAACCAAACCAAACCAAACAAGAATGAAAGTATAACCTTTATAATGATACAATTAATTCACACAATTAATTTCATGTTGAACAATTTACAGGAGAGTCGGATGGTTTGGAGAGCCCCCTAAGAGAAAATTCAAGGCAGTTGGTTGCAAGCCTCTTTTTCGATCCCGGCTTCCTTGAAAGCCTACTTCCGACGCGAGTCTGGGGACCTTTTGAGCCGGTGCGTTTTGCGGGCGGTCCCCTGCTGCGCCTGGGGTGTGACTCACCTGACATACCCACTACAATACACACCCAATAGCACAATTCGCCGACAATACCGCAATATACAAATTCAGCCACTCACTTAAGACCATTACCGATAGGATACAAAATCACTTAAATGAAATAGACCAGTGGTCTACATTGTGGAAAATCAAACTCAACCCGACTAAATCAACTGCCAAAATATTCTCACTAAGACCATTTTCTCACCCACCACCACTACACATTAATAAACACACAATTCCATGGACACCACAAAACCAATCATTAAAATACCTCGTAATGAATTTCGACACAAGACCAGCTGGAAAACACACATAACACTAAAACAACAACAAGCAAAAATAAAATTGCTCAACTAAAATGCCTTATCAACTCCAAAGCCAGCTATCCTAACAAATGCCATTACAATTTATAAAGCAATAGTCAGACCATTAATGCTCTACGCATGTCCCATCTGGACCAATGCATCTATTTCTAACATTAATAAACTTCAAATTGTACAAAATAGATTCCTCAGATTAGCAACACATGCCCCATGGTTCATCTCTAAGCTCAACTTCATAAGAACTGAATATATCACCGATCATCAAACATATTGCCCATCTTTCCAATAATTTTTACTCTAACCTAAATACAATTAACCAGGCCGTCCACTACAACCTGGCCACTAATTGACTTCCCTACTAGAATTAAGAATAGATTTCCTTCCGAAGCGTTCTTGAACATTTTCTTTACTAATTGTTCATAGTAGGGGCTCTTTAGTTTCCTACCTATAGTAAGGTAGTTTAGTTTTAAGTTTAGTGTTAAGTTTAGTATAGTTACAATGTAAGCCAGCAAATGCACATGAGATAGTAATTTAGTACTGATCTGTGTAATTTCGATCACTCAATAAATAAATTATATACATAAAAAAATTATATGGGTGTGACTCACTTTCTCCGCCAGATGTCGGTCTATATCCGAACTGTTTGGGAGAAAGAAGATCTCGTTGGGGCAGGATATTGTCGGGGGATTTAATTTTCCCGAGCATACGCCAGGGTTCTTATATATGCCACAAGAGTGGCATGACTACTGTGGATTTTCCGCCCTTCGCAAATCCATGCACCTCGGCCGGGATCGATCCCGAGCACTAGGGATTCAGAGGCCAGTAAGCTATCCCCCACCCATCGAGGTGCGAAAAATGCCGTGTATCTATCCCCTAATTTTCAGCTGTAAAGGGAAAACTCCGCACTTAATAATAATTACAGAAACAAATGTTTCATTACTTGGGTTTACGGGACCTTTTTCTAAATTTTGCGCATGCCTATGAGAATTCAACATGTATAAGCGTTAGGGTAGGAATCACTGTTCTCAAGAAAATATGCACAATACCCATCTCCATAACACTTCAATTAGTTTTTAACTTTTTTTGTCGATAGATAAATCATACAAATTAATCGTATTTTTCGATAAATGTCGGGAGTTTTTATTTTAATAGTTCTTTATGTAAATGAAGATTGATAATAGTTTTGAGGAAGAGCGATTTACTGAAAAAGGAGACCGAAAAACTTCACATTTTGCCAAGATACATAAATATATTGTTGTACACTTACCTCAACTAATTAGTTATTAATAATAACCGACCAAATGAACAGAAATGTAGATACCCCGAACATGACATCGCATCGTACTGAAGTCGACAAGAGCTATCTTTTTTTCTTATGACGTTAGTTTTGCTAAAGTTGGCTTTAGGATCATTAGCGTCCACGTCTAATATTAATAAAAAATAATTATCTATGTAAGGCAAGATAAGATTTAGACAGAGCCCGAAAAAAAGAGGTGAATGTAAAGAAAAAAAGGGATGCGGCATTCTTTCCGTACTTTGCTTCCTTCCTCGAGAAAAGAAATCATGAAAGACCCAGGTACGAAACCACCCGCTGAAATCCAAACTCATTCTTAGAAAGTAAGAACTAAGAGAAATTGAATAACAAGGCAAGCGCGATAACGAACGCTATGCTTTCGTTTCTTTTGTGCAGGCGCCGCGTCAGGGTCATGTCGCAATCGATGCTAACTTATGCAACGCAATTTCTTTCCGCGACCACCGGAGGAGGCGCGCAGGCGGGGGGGATTCTTCTCCGGAAACAGGGGCGCGTGCGCAGGAAGCGAGTGCCCGTCCGCGGGTGGCCATTGCGCAACGCGCGCGCATGCGCAGACCAGGCGGCGGCGACGGCGACGGCGGAGGACGGACAAAGGAAACAAGACGACCATCTGGTGTCGTCGACGCTTTTCTGACCGGAAGCTCCTAGGGTCTGTGTCCCAACTAAGGACAAAAAACATCAATGTTTTTAAAACATCGATATCTTCGACCTGAAACATCGGTATATGAACATCGATGCTTTGTGTTCGATGTTTTCTACACATCGATATACTTTTTTTCCAGAACTTTCACTGTTTTCAAAAAAATCTCATGATATAAAAAAAATTTCCAGGATTTTATTAACTGTTCTAAACCAAAAGGCAATGGCATCTATCACGGTTGTCGAAGCCCAGATGGCACGGAAACGTTTCTCCAGTGTTGTCAGGTTAGGAGATTCAATATGCACGTTTATATCCTTTAAAAGGTGAATTTGAGGAGTGGGTGAGTGAGAGATTTTTGGGAACATACCACCTGTTTTATCATATTTAAAGCATCGATATTTTAAAAATCCTGGTTTTTTGTCTGTTTTTTCATCGACATCGAAAAGCTTTTGGTGATGTATCGAAATCTCGATGTATCTATGTTTAGGTAAAATTTGCAATTACTAGTCCCAGCGAGCGGTGGCGTATTTTGGAAATGAGCTTTATAGCTAGGTCGAACTCCGCTGCCACCAGGAGAAAGATTCTAGCGACTAGCTGCTCTGAACGGTAGTTTTCTGTTCAATACCCGGCGAATGTAGGGAAAGTACCTTAAGAAATGGGCCGAAGACCGCGCGGGATCTTTCCTTGTTGATCTTCCCTAGATCTGATCATCCCTATATTGAAGTCCAATAAATCTCCTAGTAACCCCGCTAGTTACAGACCAAGTAGTCTTTTACTAATTATCAGTAAAATATTTGGGAAACTTATCCTCATTAGACTAAATATCTTCCGCAATACAAACAAAATAATTCCCCCCTGCAATTTTAGTTTTAGACCGAACCACTCCACCACCCTCCAATTGCTGAGAATTCCCAATGATATAGCCCATATCTTTCATAACAAACGACTTCCTAGACTTTGCTCAAGCATTCGATCCTGTATGGCCCACGAGGGCCTATTGTTCAAGCTTCGTAACACAAGAATCCCGAACTAACGTTGTTCAATGTAATTCGCAGCTTCAAATATTTCATTAAAACGAGAAAAACATTGGCTTCGCCCTGAATTGATCAACGTTTTGACAACACTTTTGTTGTCTTTTTCAAGTACTAGGACATATGTCATTTTCATATATGTATCCTATGAGGAGTCAATCTATAATTTTTAAAACATATTCACTGAATAAAATCTGTATTTTGATAAAATTCATTGGGAGCGAGGACTTAAGTACATAGATTTATAAAATGGGATATCTTTACTTATGAGGACATTTCTAGAACATTGTGTATTGTAATGGTCCAACGTTTCGAGATCAAAACCCAGATGCAACGTTGCCAAAAGTGGCAAAGAATAAACGTATATGTGGAGTGCAGCGATGCCGATAGAAACATGTTTGTGGATCCAAGTTAAAATAAGAAATTATAGCATGTGAGATTTAGGAAAATTGAATGTAATCATCCGATAGAGCAGAAATTATAGAACAAAATAAAACAAACGGCATTAAATTCGGTTGACGCATTCGGAAGTTATAAACGGAAATATATTTGGAATTTTAAGAAAATGAACAGAATATGGCCATTGTTGCATTGGGAAAAAGAAACATTACAAACAGGGTTTTGAAGAATAATTACCAAACGCACGGACCGATTTGGTTGAAACGTTGGGAAAGAATAGAATAAAATAGGAAGACGACAAAATTAATATCAACTTTGTCGCATTTTCGGAGCAAGTAATTATAAAATATGTCGAAGTTGTGATGGAGTCAATAGTAGAAACAAATGACGCGATGCCGAGAAGTTAAGGAAATCTTGCAGAACCAACAGAGCAAGCGTATATCAATTTTTTTGTGACAAAAATCTGTAGTAACAATGTAGGTTGATAGAAGAATCCAGTAGGAATGCAGATGTGAGAGAAGATGTTCGTGGACATGGTAATGAACGCTTCGTGTACGTGAAATCGGTGTGTCGTTAATTTTTGGGAAAGTGTAAAATAGTTAGCGAGAAGTAATGTCGAAAGATTTATAAATATCTTGGAATATTAGAAAGGGGAGCAAAATTTAAATTCATTGAATTCATGTTATTTTGGTAGTAAAATTTCAAGCAATCACGGATAATCAATTACGTTATATTCTAGTGTGAGGAAATTTGGCGCGTAAATATTTTTATTATGGACTTAACTGAATTAATGCACATCAGTATAATTTAGACGAGTATTTTCCAAGATAAATGGAAGTCAGCAAGAGAACTTTCTAGAAGTGACGTATTTGATGATACGCGAAAATTTGTTTCTGTTGTCGTGTTAAGTATTTTGCCGAGCAGTACGCCGCAAATATATAGAATTGATTAGTCGGTGATAAGCTAGCGGCTGGACTTTCACATTTATGTGAAATGTAGTGTTAACGAAGAGTGATTTTCGGAGGCGACGCGAGGAAGGATGGCCGGCGACCGAACATCGAGGAACATCGGACACCGGACATCTTCAGTACGAGAGATGAGCCGAAAAAGGAAGTGAAACGCATATGCATGTGTGTGTGTGTGTGTGTGTTTGTGTGTGTGTGTGTGTCGGAATTCCTTGAAACGCTCCGTATCAAAACGCATTCCATAAACAAAAACAATTTTTGTTGAAGATCAAGTTTGTTAGTAGGAGTAAAATAGAAATAGTTGAAGGAAAGTAGGGAATGCGCATTCGAGGGATGAATGAGATTTTGATACTGGTTGTACTAGTGTGTATGAATGATTTTTTTGTTACTGTGTATTATCTTGTTTTTTGGTTTCTGTGTTTGGTCATAGGGTATTATATGTTAGCGTGGAAAGAAAGACGGTGAATCATTGCCGTAGAAATGAGAATAGAGTAGAGTTATCAACGCAAATAAATTATCGAACCAGAAATGCGGTTCGTTTTGGATCAATTGAGATGTTCGTAGTAATTTAACCCAGAACGCACAATCCAGTTACCTCACTGCGATTCCGGTATAGGACCGCCAGCGTATCCACGGCAGTAGATAGTTAAAAAAGGGATTTATTATATATATATTTGATAGCAGCACGGGCATAGATAACGTAGAGAGGTTAGAAGATAAAATTAATGAATGATAGGAAGAGAGCAGGAGAGATTGTTACATTACATTAAATGGTGACCAACGGAGTAATAGCAGATGATAGATAAATTGTAGGAATAGGAGAGAGTAGATAGTAAGAAGTAAGAAGGAGGAAGTGGATTCATTACAGAAATCGCCAACGGTGGGGCAATCAATTATGAATAATAGATGAGAGGGAGAGAAAGGATTCATTACAGTATCAAGATCTGTTGCAAATGTTGAAATTCTTCGCTTCAAGAAGGATTTCAGAAAACACCTGGAATATGGAAAAGAGTAAGATAATTCACATTTCTTTTTCATGTATGTAGAAAATAATGGGAAGAAAATTGGTGTTATTCGATTTTCACCGAATTCTGTGTTTTCGGACACTACAAAAATTAACATTGCAAAAGTACAATATTGATTACAGAGATTTTTCTTAATGCTCTAAAAAAACAGATTTTTGAATAATTTCATGTACATTTTTTTTAAAAAAGTGTTTTGTGTAATTTCTGCAGGAAGTTAATTCAATTTCAAAAACAAATTTCTCAAAAAACGATTCCAAAGTTTTTCTTTGCATTTTTTCCCCTCGGATAGAGCAAAAGGCGCTCCAAAATAGAGTGAATCTAATTTTTGTTGAAGTCTCAGAATTTTCGAAAATTGCAAAAGATAAAAATAGCGGAAGAATATATGTCTCTTGCAGTACTAGTAGTTTAAAATATCGAATTTTATGGCAGGCCTTGCTGTACTGCGAGTCTCAGAATTTCGAAAATTGCAAAAGATAAAAATAGCGGAAGAATATATGTCTCTTGCAGGACTAGTAGTTTAAAATATCGAATTTTATGGCAGGCCTTGCTGTACTGCGAGTAAGCTGGGCGACTAGGCTTCCCGCCGGGCACATCTGTGTGTCGCATGAATAAGACTTGGCGCACTGGGCGTGTCTAAAGACGGCTCCACACATTCGTTATTCGGCGAACACCGAGCAACCGCTCGCCGAATCCCGAGTAGTGTGGATGAGTTGCTTGATATTTGGCGAGTGACAAACATTCGGGGTTCGCCCTACCACCGCGTGTCGGTCTTTTGGAACATCAAAGGAGCGAACATTCGCCGAATACGTCAGCTGCTCGGGATTGGGCGAGCACTAGCTCGCTGCTCGGCGAATGCCGAATGTGTGGAGCCGTCTTTAGACTTGACCACTTGCGGCGGTATGTTGCCGTGGTGTCTAGTAGCCGACTTCAGTGTTCATTTTGAGTAGTGGCAACCTGGTCACAAGTCGGCCACTAGTGATCTCCACTTTGTCAATCTGCTGCAGCATTTCAATTATTCATTTTACTATAATTGATGCTATTAGAACGAAGGTGTCGAAAGCATGGATTTCAACAAACACATCAGGGACACATCAACTTTTACACGTGAAGATGGTGTACGTTTTTTCTTTGCTTTCTAATGAGTTTAAATACAAACTTACAACACCTAGATACGATAACAGCGAGATCTGCTATAAGCAGCACGTAAAAAGGGGGGGCTCATTTGCTGCCCGCTGGCTCGTTACATGAAAGGGAAAGGCCCCAGAAAAAAAGTTAAGAAGTACCTTGCAGAACTTGCACCCTCCTTGGTTTTCTCATTGCTAAAGGCTACGACAGCAAAGAGAAAACGTTGACATTGGCCGGTCAGCCTTTTTATTGGCTATTTATCCGTTAAGAGAATCTAGATTTTTTTTTCCTGTTCATCTAATTTCTTTATGCTCTTAGAGATTAATTTTCCCCTCTCTATTTGTTTATAAATAATTGAACAAAATGCAGGTTTTTATTTCAAACACAACTCTTCAACAAATTGAAATATATTTTGATAATTCTTTTTTTTAAATTAATCACAATTGTCTATTCTAGTGTATGAACTAAATAGGTAACGGTACTGTGAAAACAAAAGAGACAGGATTATTTAAGAAAAATAATTGTTATAAATTTATTCTGGACATTTGTTCTTTAACTGAACCTTTTAGTCACAAATTACCTCTTCCAGTTCATTCACTAGAACAAATCATGGGTTACATACTGCAAAAATAATTATATTATTTATTCTCTTTTATAATTTATGATTTATGATGTTTGACATGCTGAATATGCTGAAAAATTCCATTCCGGGAAACTGCATCTGACGTTTACTCACTAAGAGTTTTACAGTTGACACTCGCTTCAATCATAATTATTTCCCTAAAAAACTAAGAAACATATAAATAAATGGTTTGAAGCATTTAAAAGAGAACAAATCCATACATACGACTCAATAAAAATTGAAAAACATGAAATTTCACTATTTTTATCATTTTGAGGTAAACAGCTTCATTAATGTCTCTGTAATATCTTTCGTATTTGCCGTATTTTTAATCGTTCACGTAAAATTTTAATAAAACGTAATAATAATAATAATAATAATAATAATAATAATAATAATAATAATAATAATAATAATAATAATAATAAACGTGATTAATATTGTTTTGCCTGGGTTTACACCGTCAACTATTTACCCTCTTCATCGAAATGAAACTTGGAGGTGGTAGCTCGGGCAATGACTTCAGTTACAACCCCGTGTAATTCTCATTCGTGCAGTAACTGTGGATCTGTTTGAATGCATTAATCACAAAAGCAAGACCTAGAGACGAGGTCCTTAAATATATCTCTTGCCCTTTTGACTTTGCATAGAGCAATGAACATTAGTTCAGTAGACTTACTTTTTCATTTACATAGAATGGAGAGAGTTAGGTAATTCTCCAAAAGTCTATGACGACTTATGACGACTCTTCTAGTTTCTTACCAAAAAAGTGTTATTTTTTGCAAAAAATACGTCTGACTACCCGACCATCTGTGTGTCTATCAGCATGTGAACACCGAAACATAGGATATTATCAAAAATGGATTTTCTCCGATTGACCTTGCTCTATTTAAGGTCTTGTGAATGTCAAAGTACACTCGGGGCAACTAAGTGGGCCGAACTAAATACCTAATGCTGGGGCATTGAGATGTCAGGACCACTAACTTCTGGAACAAACTGTATTCGTGCTCGACACGCGAGTTTCAAATTGACTCGAGTTTCAAATTCGAAATGCCTTTTGCCCGGAAAGACTCGTATTTCCTCTCTCCTATATTTGTTAGGTTTTGAGCTCAGCAATTAGTACACTATACTACCTACGTAAATATTTTGCTCTAATATGTATTACATATGTAGTTAATACAAAATATAATTACTATTTATAAATAATAAAATATTTTTTACATATCTATTAATGGGTCTAAACTTTGAAATTCACTACTTGAATTCATAATATATCGTCATTCTATTGGTGGTTTGTGGTCATACACTTATTCTTTTGTACTGAATACTGACTCATTGACATAGTAGAAGTTTTGTAATACCGTAAAATGGGAATTTTCTTCCCCTATATGATGATGTGATATATTTCTTCTGTGAGCCCTATTCCACTGAGGTAAGATGATCGTAATGCCTGTTCATCGAGATCTTCAATCGCTTTCTAGAAAGCAAAAGAACACGGGTCGATTAGGACAAAACAAACCCAACCTCGATAATCACCGCGACCATAAAAGCTCGGAAACTGGAGACAAAGGATTAGGCAAGTTGCCGCTTCCCGAAGCTTTCAGCATTTCTGCTTCGCCACGGTCGCTGTCGGCTGCGGTTTCTCTTGGCACCGCTCGAAGCGAACTGCACTCACGTCCATCGCCGCCGCACCGGTCCCCGGCCCCGCCCCCACGTCCCGCGACCCCCCCCCCTCCACTGACAGAGTTGGTCTCCCCCCAACTGTTGCCACAGCAGCGATTCCAATCGGAAAGTTCTACGGTCCGAGACCCGGTGGTGACGGATTTTCGACACTATGTAGAATGCTAGGCCCAATTCAGTTGCCATCAGGAGGAGAATTCTAGTAGCTCTCATCAGTAGTTCTTGGGGATTTCTCCGATCAAAACCAGGAGGGTGACAGAGTAGTACTCCAACAAGCAGACTACGGAACGCGCGTGATCTATCCTCCCTCATTATTGTCACTTTTCCTTGCACATACCCAGAAACCTACACCCACTACACTACCACACATGCCGGGAGTCCATGGGGCGCATGGAGTTTGTCCCGGCTTGGGTGGTATCCAGCTATTGGGAGATACGTCGAGGAGGGAATACCCGTGTGTGTGCGCGTGTAGGTAGGCCCCGGATCTAACGTTCCAGCAATGGAGGAACACTGTCGCGTCCTGGGATGTAGCGTACAACACGTATGGAAATAATTACTATAGTAATTGACGCACCAATCAATCAGTCAATCAATCAATCTGACTTGCCTCTGTACACACACTCCGCCCCCCGCACTTCCTATGGCGCCTGTCTCTTCTCTTCCCCACGCCCTACTCTGACACATTCCTCATTGTGATACGATTGTGCAAGACGAGGGACCGGGTGTTGCAAGGACCAAATAAATAGCGAATACAAGTGCAAAGCCAATTTATTCAGTACAATCTCGATACATCCAATCTTGATTAAGGAATGACTTAATATTTCGAACTGTATTCTCTACGGTTACGGGACAATAACTTCGATGATTCAAAGAAAATCAGTAGTGAGAAGATGCTACGAGACAGAAACGCAGTTTATGTTATTCAAATTGTGACAGATTTTCCATGTTTCCATTGAATGTAACGCAATTACAATTTCTTTGTTTAAATGTATTTCATGAGGACGTGTGTAATTGGAAATGAACACGTTTTATTGAGTCCTACGTCTAAATATAACATTTTCGACCTTATATTGACTTACTGATTTCTAACCACGTTAAATCTAAACTCGGATCAATACCATTAAATAAGTGATCTTTTGTTGGACTCGAAGTTTGTTGCGAAAATTTTCGTTACAACTTGCAGCCCCGCATGAGCGCAAAAGCTGATCTGAGACGAATAACTACACTACTTTCCATAGCAGACATATGTACAGAGGCTTTATCTCCCGCGTATAGGAATTACTAAAAAATATCATTTCCCCTATTTCGAGGATTAACAGCCCCAGCAATGAGGATGTCCAATGCCACAGAAAGGATCCGGTGGACCCATCCGGTGCCTTTCACTGACGACCTCACTGCAGTTACGTAACGTCTCTCGCAACAACAATAATGCTTTCTTGAACAAAATTAACGGTCCTATCTGTCGGTGGGTTTTCAAATAAGAGGTACCTTTTCTTTTCCTCGGAACTCCGTACTTCCGTACTAAATGGGCCAACACGATTATCCAAGATGTCATATACATATGTAATGACATTCTCTTAAGTATTTTTCAACAGCTTCCGTCTATGAATAATTTCAGTATGTGTTAACATAACGTTTTCTTGATATTTTATTTTTAGAAATTGATTTTAAAGGCTTTTATTTGGAAGTAACTGTGATTCGTGATTTTTATAAAGTTCCTCAGATTTTATCCTTCAAAAATCGATTGGGTGTTTGAAATTCGGAAAAGTTACCAGCGTAAATAAACTGAAATGTCAATCTGTGATTTCAAATGAATTGCCTTATTATAATCCTATATGGTTTTATACATTAAAAAAACTATTCAATTATTTTTACAATGTCAATATGAGGCCGCGCCTAAAGGGGGCGTCATGTGGTTTCAGCCCCCCTCCACCCCCTGAAGCCCGCTGATGCATTATTCACAAAAATACTTTTTACTCATTTTCTACAGTAACGAAATTCATTCAATATCTCAATTGAATGCGTTATAACAATGATTTGTATTGAATTAGCAGAGAGAGGGAGAGAGAGAGAATATGTAGTACATGCACTCGCAAATGTACATGGTGTCTGAGGAGGAAACGTCGAAAATTGGTAAATAAGCTCTTAAGACAATTTCAATCATATTTTGTCTAATAAACTACTTGGATATTTTGAATGGATGAGCCACAATAAGCACTCACAAGTTGGTTTGAATGAATGCTTTCGATGCAAACATTTGCATTGCAGAAGCATAGAAACACCCACGAAACATGTAAATTGTTTATTATTTACAAAAGAAATTCTTAATGAAATTCTTAATAATTCTTAATTAAAAATGGTTAATTCTGCTATTCCGCCTATTTTTATGCGGCACGTTCGTACTAAATTCTCACGTTTAGTGAGTCAGTAATTAAGACATAGCTGACGTCATGCGACAGGAAAGCTTCAATTTTCGGGCGGCATTTTCTTTTCATCCACTCAGTGTCATTACATGAGAAACACAGCATATGGGTACATGACTAGTGCTTAGATTACCTAGAGGACAACTCAACTAGTGTTATGCTATCTCTAAGCTTTGTGACAAGCCAGTTTCCTATTTCCTACCCACATAACAATGTTTTTGAGTGATTATGTTCTCACGTCAGTTATAAGAGCCATGAAACCTCGCTTCAAAACACCCCGCATAACACAAAACACAAAATACGTATTCTGTAATCTCTAAATCGCACTTCTTAATCTCTTTCTATATATAAGTTCGTGTTGTAGCTAAACTTACAACAAATGTGCGCGAACATTAATCAGTGTTGACAATACTAAAGTAATTCTCCAGAAGTACGAATCATCCGAAGTAATGAACGGAATAAGTGGACCGAATATAGTTAGAAATATTGGTCTACCTGTTACAAAATAGTTGTTTTCTATGTTTATATTTCTATAAAACTAGCCCGGAGCAAGGAGCCCCGCAAAGGAGGACCCCTGTGCCGCTATATTTGGAGAGGAAATGACCCACTGGGCTACCGGCGGCCGGCTGCTCTGATCGGTAGTTTTACGTGGTTTCTCCGATCAACACCAGGCGAATGCCGCAGCAGTACCCTATCAAACGGGCCACGGACCGCGCGCGATCTGTCCTTCCTCTTCCTTGTACTATCCTCTCCCCTTACACACACACACTTACACTAACATGCACTACACTACCACATATCCCGGGAGACAGGTCGAGAGCTTAGAGCTTGTCCCGGCTGGGGCGGTGCCTCGCTGGTGGGAGAGTCCTGGTTAAGGGGAAACCCCACAAGCCGACGGTAGGTCAGCGCCGGATCTCGCCATCCCGCGGGGAAAGATCACCGCCATCTCCCGAGAAAAAACATGCTCTACACTAACGGGACTAATGACCAGAGCAGTTGACGCGCCCGGAAACACGAAAAAATCAATCAATCAAGCTACCGGCGGTTGCCGCCACCCTCTCTCCACCCCTCCGCCCCACCCCCGCCACGACTGCCCCACCTCCACTGCCGGCGTCGACGCCCTGCACAGAGCCCTCCAACTCCGCCGCCCCGTCCGTCGCCCAATGCGCGCCGCTTTCTCCGGGCGCCGCCGAAGCCCCACTCCGCGCCCGCCGCCTTTTTACGCTAGGGAGAGTCATTTCAGGTTCTAAGAAAAATCACGTCAGCGGTTTCTTCATATCATTAGCAATAATTACTTTGGCATTTTGTCCCCAAAACATAGATAGCCGTGAATTTAGCTTGACAATTTCCAAAACAGAAGTGGAAATTACCTACAGAAAATGTATCTTGATTTTTTTTCTATTTCGTCCCAATCTGTGTATCACTGCAACGCCTTGCGCATTTCAATACTAGAAACGTTGATGTAGTAGACTAGAAAGGCTATTAGTGTTGTCTGTGAACAGTAAGTGCCTTTGGAATTCTCATGGCCGGCTCACGGTCTCGGATTCAGACGGCCTAAAATCGGGCGCGATGGCGGGGCCACGCGGACATAGACCTGTCGTGATTCACCGCCCAATTCCTTCACTTCACAAATTTACGTCTTTCTTCGTTTTATATAAAAAATAGGGGATCCTTTTCTTCGGCAATACTTAGACGGCTATCACAGTGGAGCTGATTTTGGCCGAAATTTCGTTTGGCCGACGTTGATGGACAAACGAAAAAGAACCGTCCGACAGCCAATGTTTTAGGACGCCGTCCGAAGACGTCGTTCTGGTACACAAAGACTATTTCTGTTTACCATCACGTGTTTGAACGAATTCGAAACGTCGGACAAAACCCGCCGACCGGAATTCCGTCCAAATTCCGCTTCACTGTCACCACTGCCTTAGAACCATCCTGAAAGCTTTGACTCGTTACAACAAACTCTGAACGTCCCAGAAGAAGAGAAATGTCAAGAAACGGTTATGCAGAAACGAAGCGTTTATCATCGAAATGTCATACGAATATTTTTTTCGTCTGCCCGATGGTTGGTTGGTTGTTAGTGATTCTGGAGGCATCAATTGCTAAGTTCATTAGTCCCGTAAGTGTAGGGCATGTTTTACATTCGGAAGTGGCGTTGATCTTGCCCCGCTGAATGGCGAAATACTGTGCTGACCTAACGTCCGCTAGCGGGATTTTCCCTCAAACAGGTATCTCCCATCAACGGGCTGTCCCAGCCGGGAGAAAATTGTAGAGTAGTGCATGTTAGTGTAAGTGTGTGTGTGTGTAAGGGAAGAGGATAGGACAAGGAAGAGGGAGAAAAGATCGCGCGCGGTTTGTGGCTCGTTTGTTAGGGTACTGCTCCCGAATTCGCCTGATGTTGATTGGAGAAACCATGGAAAACTACCGATCAGAGTATCAAAGTAGCCGGCCGCTAGAATTATCCTCCGGATTGTCTACCCGAGTGATGAAATTTATTACCACCTTAAAACTCTCCCTTTATGTGGAGCATCAAAACACCACTTTAAATATATTTTTCGAGGTCATAAGCATGAGAAATAATGGACATACATAGTATGAACATGCATAGAATTAATGAAAATTTTTTCTTTCAAAACTGACGGCTTATTTATTCGATCGCTTTAGGTAAAATGTGTGTTCTGCAAGCATTAATGTAATATTAATCTTATTCCCCATGAAATTCTTCTTGGACTAATGTCTTCACCCTGCATTGTTCGTTCTGAGGGGGAAGAAGAGAATTCACTTTTTTTTCGAAACAATTTTCGGGACACTTCCCCGGACTCACCCAGACGACCATTCTTCCTTGGGCGGGGAATCAGAAAGCGATTCACTCCGAATCATACTGCCTTCATCCGTAGAAACAGAAAGCAGTTCATCGATTCGTCATCTCGTTTCGTAAAGGAAGTCCTGGCGAGGCGAGCAGTTAGCGGACAGTTAACGGAAAGTACAGTGATTCGACACCGTATAGCGCGCTTTTCTTACGTAGCTTTCCAAAGTACTTCCCCGACGCCAAATTGATGCTCTCAAAAAATGACATATTCAACAGGTGATTGAACTTACGTTTTTTCAGTGATAATTGCATACTGAATAGAGAGTAGGAGAAAAGCATTACAAATTTGCGGTCCCGAAATTATTTCGAGTTCAAGTAACTAAAAAGAAATAGTGGCTGTTTCACACTTTTAGGATTTAGAAGTCACATCAGAAAAAAGTTAATAAATACATTCAAAAATTATTTGCAGGTTTCCTAATAATGCAATGAATTCAATTTTATTTCCATTTAGCAATTACTGAGGATTAAGTTCATTACATAAATACGAGTGTTAATTTAACTGTAAACGGATAAATAGTACGCTTTTATGCACTTTATACTGTTTTATTATTCGTCGACTTTTTTAAGACAATTTTTTCAATAATCGCGTCTCGATACGAAACTTTGATCGCTACAAGAAAGAAACATGAGAAAGCAGTAACCTGCATGTCATTCACCACTCTCTTATGAGGAAGTACTATCACAAAAGAATTGACAAGAGCAAAATATATACAAAATAAAAGATAAGTAAATTCCTGCATGGATTCAATAAGATTGTCGAGTCTACCGGATCTCTGAAACGCTACTTGCGAGGCCCTCGCCGTCTATGCGATATCCTTTTCTTAAAGCAGGTGTTTTTATTTTCTTGCTTTATGAGATACATTACGTATGTAGTAATGTATCGTGCGGAGGAAATCGCCGATTCTTCGAAAGAAAAATTGAATTGTTTATTTCAGAAACCCGTCAAACGCCAAAATTTAAAATGCGCGTTAGCGGTGGAATATTGTTCCATCGCTTATTCCATATTTACCTGAAAAATATTCATTTATTAACTGCTTTAAAATTAAAAAATATTTTGAAATATGAAAAATTGGGAAACTTTTTCTCACTTTTCTCGACATGAAAAATTTGGCGTTTGACGGGTTTCTGAAATAAACGATTCAATAAACAATCAAACAATTCAATAAACAAATCAATAAACAATTCAATAAACAAACGATTCAATAAACGATTGCCGGGGAGGGGATACAAAATAGTCATTGCCGGGCCTCGATGACGAATTAGTGGTGCTTCAGAAGTAATAAAGTTTGTAAATACATTCTCGGGTTATTTGCAATAGCTGTGCACCACTGCACAAAGCTTACATCACTATATAAATAAAAATATATATTCAGTAATGTAGTTGTTTGAGGGGATACAAAATAGTCAACCTTTTTCTATTTTGCGAAAATTAGAGTTAACAGTGAGAATTCGAAATATGCTCACATTGTAAATGAGTCATTCCACATCAAATCGCAAAAATTTAAGCAAAATTTGATCTTGATGTCCCAGGTTTTTAAACTTTTTTCTGTGAAGAGCACAAGCAAAAATATGAAACCACAGTTTTTTTCCAAAGATTATTTTTCGAGATGATATTAATTTTCACAATTTTCGAAAAAATGCTCTCATCGCTAAAGCCAAATCATTTTTAACCCGTGTTGTAATCGTGACAGAAATTTAATATTTTTCTGCATTAAAAAAAGATGCCCTTTTATTTGATATGTGCATTGAATTCGTTAATTTTTTAAATGCGTTTTTTGACTTATTTTATTTTTTAATTTTTTCTGTAACCCGACAGTAAAAGTTTGTAAAAAATTCCACTGTATTTCCCAAAGTGTTCTACATAAGTTTGGTAAGTTTCAATCTGGAACACCAAGAGGTTTCTGAGAAATTAAATACAATAGAAATCTCTACTTGCTGTTTTGTTGCAGCGTGGCTATAACGTCACACCCAAACACGTGCCAATCAGCAGTAGGCGATTATCATCATTGTACGTGCACAGAACAATAAATCGAAATATTCATTCACATCTTATATCAAATATCAAATTATCTATTAGGGTGTGCATGCCCTACCAGGACTAGCGGTATACGTATATTCATCATTGTCACTGTCCAATATATTTGAGATATTAACAAGTTCGAACAAATCTCGCTTTTTTGAAAAACCTTCACTTGACTCGTCAGGGGAAGGAATTTTTAAAACCTGTTCATCCCAAACATTTCATTTGACTGTCAACAGACAATTTTCAACTTCACAAGAATGTTGGTTGTAACAACGTAAATATACAGTTCTTTCGCAATTGTAGGTTTTCATACAAAGATTGTGGAAATAACAACAGTATTTTTATTATTGTAAGGCTAGCCGTGGTGATTAACTTCACAGAACAACGCACGTGTTTTTCGGATACCTCTGTTTGCACAACTCACTCAGTATATCTGAGAAAGAACGCTGCTTGTATTCAGGCTAACCCTAGCACTGTCAGTTATTTATAATTAAACCTAGATTTTCGCTAGAACCCGTCGTTGCCCGTTATTTAGTACTACCAAGTCAGATTCTTCTATGATAGCTTGCATTTTGATGCCTCTTGTGTCAGTTTTATACGATCCCCTGAGGGTATTGTGGCTATTGACATCACCTAATAGAATAAACGGCTTAGGTAATTGTTTTATGATATCCTTCACTTCATTATTTTCAAACTGATAGCTGTTGGGTATATATATGTTGCATATACATAAAGAAAAGGGAACTTGTATTTGAATTGCAATTGCCTTGATGTCGGAGCTAATATAAATATGGTTTGCTTTTATATAATTTTTGATAAAAATAGCAACACCCCCACTTGCAATAGGAGAAGTTGATCGATTTCTATTGTAGCACTTGAATCCTTTTAATTTACCTGTTTTATTTCCTTTGAAGTTGGTTTCCTGCACACAGACTATTTCAGGTTTATATTTCTCACACAAAATCTGTATTCTTTCATATCAAGGGTAAAAACCATTAGTATTCCATTGTAGAATATCCATCAGATGTATTTCTATTTATTTAATTTAAGCAGAAGCAGAAGTATCACTTCCTGAGTCTTCATTAAGTGGCTGATTTTTAATTTGTTTATAATTCTAGTGACTCTGTTTTTAATGGATCTTTCTGTTAGGAGAGGATATGTATTTCATCATCTGGATAATAGACAGAGTGTCACAGGGATAGTCTTTAGCTATTATAATTGGGTTTTTAGCTCCAAAGGAGTTTTCAAGGAAATTTTTAAATTGTATGTAATTGAGTGGAATTTGATCAGGTTTTTCTTCAATAATCTTCTGGATAGACTTAATTAGTTCATCTATAGTTTTGCTCTTATTGTCATCTTGTGTTATTGTGTTTTCACTTTTATCATTTTTAATTTTTTTTCTTTTTCTTGATTGGTTGTTTCGGGATGTCATTATTAGTAGTTTTGGAATAGTAATTATTAGCATCAGCTTGAGAGGAAGATTCAGATGTTAAAGTTCTTTATTAATAAATGGTAAGCTACTGTTATTAACCATATTATGCTCTTCTAACTGGTTCAGGGTGTGTTGTGGCACTTCTTGTATTATCATTGCCTCCAGTTCTTGACTTTGTTTTGGGATGTCATTATTAGTAGTTTTGAATGTGGAGTTATCATCATCAGCTTGGGAGGAAAATTCACATGTTAAAGTTCTTGTATTCATAGTTGGTAGTTTCTGTTATTAACCATCAATTTGCTTCAAGGTGGGTTGTGGCACATCTTGTGTTATCACTGATTCCTGTTCTTGACTTTCATTTGGTTCTTGGTTAGCATAGAGCATTTAAGGTAGGGGTCTTGGTAGGGCATTGATTGACAAGATGACCAGCTTGTCTACAATTGAAGCATGCCATGGTGTCATTTGTAAAGTAAATCCTATATGTTGTATTGTCAAAAATATGGTCATAGAATCTGGTACCTTGCTAATGTCCTCTGGGTCAATAAAAACCTGTCTCCTAAAACTGTCTCCTAATGTGTGAGAACCCAGGTTCTGTAACTCCTGCTTTGATAAAAGAAATTTTAGAGTGATTTAGTATGTTTCTCTTGTTAAGCTCTCTTTGAATTACATCATGAGGTATGATAGGACAGACATTTGATATGATAATTCTTTTTTGCTTACTTATTAGGGGCCTGATTGTTAACAAGTGGTCTTGGATATTAATAGTATTATGATTAACTGTAATATGGTCGGCGATTTCCTTACTGCTTAAAAAAACACAAACTCTGTTGTTATAAATCCTAGATATAAACCTAATATTCGTGAATCAACAATTGTGGCTAGCTTATTTAGATAGTCTTTTATGGTAAGTCCTTCTTTTGATTCTATTATATAGCTTGATCCTTGTTGGGAATACATCACTTGTGGCTGCGCTTGCATATGACTTCTTACCTTCGGAGTTGTTCATCCTGTTGGCTGATTGTTTGGTTATGTTGCTCTTAACATTGGACATAATAGGACCAGCCAGCTGCAAATGCAGCCGACTTGAATGTATTTCTGTAGTTTGTTCAGTAGATATTCCGTATGGTTATAACACTAGATACTTTACACAACTACACTCGTATCACAGACTTCCGAGCGGACACGCAACTAGAACGATGTTGACACCACGGAATCCCACTGAAGACGTTTCACGATGTTATTGTTTTCCAATTGTCGAAAATATATAGGCTTCCCCGAAAATGGGATCAGAATCAGGTTTCTTTACCGTCTGTAATGCGACGGCAAAATATTAAGAAAAGATTAAGAGCCGTTTTTGAGAACATAACAGTTTAAAAATAGCTATTTTCATACAAAATTACGTAAAAGTATACTCATATTTTTAAAATCGTTCATATCTGTATTTCAAGAGTACTTTGAAGAACAGATTTCATTTTAGGAAAAAAACTCTATCTTCAGTATTATAATTGTAGATTAATGAATCTAAAATTTGATAGCAAAATGTGGGTAGGTACAGGGTATAGCCGAATAAGGTGGTGAAAACTGCCTGCAAACCAAATCAATAGTCGCGATGCCCACCCATATGAAAGATAATAAAAAATGCCGTACAAAAACGTGTTTTTCAGTTTTTTTCTCAGTTTCTATTGCATGTATCAAGCTGAAAAAATTGGAGAGACAGGAAAAGATAATTAAATTTCAAGGTATTTGTCAACCAATTTTCAAACCAAATTCAAATAGAATTTTTTTTTTTTTTTAAAATGGATTTTCAACGTGATAACATTAAAGTACTGTTTCAGTTTTTATTCCCTAGAATGTGTCTTATAACATCATCTATGAACAAATCTCCATCGGAATATCCTTGGTGGAAAGAGATGGGCGGGCTCTTGCGCACCCGACTTCAGCCAATGAGCTTCAGGCACCAGTGTGTGTCGTAATATTAGAGTAAATTTTAAACGACAAAATTATCACAGTTACACGTCATTGAAACAGCAACAGATAAGCACTTTTTTCGTTTCTTTTTTTTTCAAGTATTGCATCTTTTACTTCAATTACACTAAATGCTATTATACTATTATTTTTGGTTGGTCTCCGTTGAAAATTGCCACTTTATGTCAATTCCAAAATGTTTCTCTGCATTTCTTGCTCTCAATGCAACATTGCAGCCAGCGTCGGGTCTCGTTTTTCAACCGAAGTGCGTCATATACGTCACGCTTTTCAACCGTGATGTGATCATATGGTTCGAGACGCAGATTGGTGCTCTGCAGAACGAGTAAAAATCAGTGTATCGGGGAAGCCCGCCAATCTCTTTCCACCAGAGGTATATGGGTGAAACGATATTATTGTGAACGAACGGACGGAAGTCGCAGCTTGGGATGCTGCTCCTACATAGCTGCGATCATACATGTTTTGGCACACGCTCGTCACTTGGCGAAAATTGTTAAACGGTTGGAAAGTTTGAGTAGACTTTTAAAAAAAATGATTCACAAATCTACAACTTAGTAATTTTATTTATGTTATAAATGGAAATTATTAATATACCTAAAACCGAATAATTTGATTTAGTTTATTAGAAACAATACAATACATCTGAAAACAAAAGGGCTTTGATGATTTTATTTCGATAATATAAATACTTTCCACATAAAAACAATCATTTGTCAGCAAAAAGTTGTGAACCAGACTTTTTTGTCTGTGTGACTGCAATTATATTTATAATATATATATATATATATATATATATATATATATATATATATATATATATTGTGTGTGTGTGTGTGTGTGTGTGTGTGTGTGTTTAAACACGTTGTGGGGAGAAATTCCAACCACATTTTGGCGCGAACTTCAAATTTGTGAACTGATATATGTTAATTTTCGTAAACTACCGTTCATATTGTTTAAAAATCTGAAAAAAATATGTTATGGAATGTTATAACACACATTCTAGGGGGGAATTGAGACAGTACTCCAACGTTATCACGACGAAAATCCATTTCAAAAAATATTTATTTTTCTATTTGAAGTTGGCGTCAAAATTGGTTGACAAAAATACCATCAAATTTTACTATCATTTCCCTTATCTCCCATTTGTTTTCAGACTGATACACATAATAGAAGCCGAGAAACAAATAAAACATAAAAAGGCATATCTCGTTATATCTCTGCAATAGATTGCTCTAGGAGGCCGATTGTGAATCTACGGCATTTTTTATTCTCTTTCATATGAGCATCGCGATTATTGATTTGGTTTGGAGGCAGTTTTCACCGCCTTATTCGGCTATACCCTTTGAACCACTCGTTCACGAAACCAAATGTGCGTAAAATAACTTTGATGAAAGCGTGCATTGAAAAATATTTATAAACTCCTTATTAGGGTTCAGTGCATGTGCTTTAGGTTACTTCATTGCTTTCTCACTGCGAAAGCTGGGGGTGGTGATGGGAGATCACTTTATGGTGCATGAGGTCAACGTTCGAGAGGCTGAAAGGAAGGAAGGAAGTTTTTTTCCCCTTTCAAAATGTAAGTAGTATATGACTTAGTGTAGGGATCACAGAATTCTGAAAATGTGTACACAATTCACTTTTCCCCATAGCACGTCATACGCAGTTTTTAACTGTTTTTTGACGTAAAATAAATAAAAGACACAAGGAAAATGGACCTCGCCTGCCCACCACTTCCCTTCCTTCACCTTGCTAGTGATGGATTCCTTCTCAGGTTCTCGATTGATTGTTACGGGCGCGTCTACTACCGAGGTCATTATTCGAGTAAGTGCAGTCCATGTTTTTTCATCGGAATGTGGCGGTGATCTTCCCCTGTTAGATGGCGAGATCCGGCGCCGACCTACCGTCGACTAGCGGAGTTTGCCCCAATCAAATATCTCCCACCAGCAGGGTACCGCCCCATCCGGGACAAGCTCTAAGCTCCCGACCGGTATCCCGGCATGTGTGGTAGTGTAGTGCATGTTAATGTAAGTGTATGTGTAAGAGGTGAGGATAGAACAAGGAAGTGGGAGGAAAGATCGCGCGCGGTCCGTGGCCCGTTTGTTAGGGTACTGCTCCGGCATTAGCCTGTTGTTGATCGGGGAAATCACGGAAAACTACCGATCAGAGCATCTGGCCGTTAGAATTCTCTTCCAGGCTTAATTCGACCTAGCTGAATAGCTAGTGTCGAAAATCCTGCCACCGTCGGGACTCGAACGTAGGACCTCCCGCTCAGAGGCACAGCAGTGACATTAATTAATGCTCTGAGCTCCCTCTTCCGGCCAGACCCTCGAAATTTGTGAGGTATACATGGAAGTAGTAACGATTGACCCGTCTAAGACAGGAAATCAAACTAATTATTTAATCGACGGTATTATATTACGGTATTTATTTCGCTTATTTGGAAAATAGGTTATTTTTTAACGAAATCGATAAGCACGTTTAGAATTTATTATACAGGAACAGGAATAAACCGTATAAATACTATTTAAGATTCCTGCCCTTTAGAAAGATCGAAGGTGAAACTGTTTGTACGCTTTTTCATAACTCTTTCAAAATGAGTGAATGTTCTGTATCTCATAAGGTAAATTTGAGTGTTTTTGTTATGGAGAAAACTTGAAACAGACGCGTAACTATATGGACGCGTATCTGTCAGAAACGCATTTCTTTAACTTATATAACATTAGTATTTGTAACGTGAGAATTAACAGCAAGGGAGTTACCAGGCCGTGTGAAAGATCTGAGTAATTAGCTGTGGTTCTCCCACAAATCTAGAAAATATATTATCTCTTTCAAAGTCATCGTCGCAGCACTTGCAAACGCAATGTTTAAACCGCGTTATGTATTGTACTTTCAAGAATGGGAGCAAACGAAGCCGCGTTCTGCCAACGTAACACTTCTGCAGACGCCGATTTGTTATGTCAGGTGAAGTTGCGTCTACACCTTGACGCAACGCGTCTCCAAGCCCCTTAAGGGGCGTTGAGTGCTTTGCACTTGGGAGTAATCCTCCATTAATGTGCTGTATTATTTTTAATATTTGTCAAGTCTCGTCAGGTCGGAGTCAGTCAGTGCCTTTTATCCCTTTGGCCAGGGGCTCGGCGCCGTTAGATCCCGGGGTTCCTGGCCGGTCACCCAACCACGAACCCGCGAGTCTCGAATTCGCTTAACCTTCGTGACTTCACGGAGCGTAGTAAACGAATTCGGCTAGCGCCGCCGGCTACATTGTTGCTACATTTTCGCTAGAGCAGAAATACAAAAGTTCTGAGTAAGGAAAAAAAAAAGAGCTTCTCATTATTAATGATCAGATGAGAAATTTTATCCATTGATTAATGAGAATTGAACTTTTTCCGTCAGCTGATTGAAATACCGACGCATCGATTTTTAGGGTCACAAAACACTGCAGTCAGTTCGTGTCCTTGCGCACACGATTGCAGATGTGCATTGCTAGTTTTTTACATCTTTTTCTTTTCTTTAAGAATTTTTCGAAGTTTGTTTGGTCATTTAAAACAATGATCTAATACGTGAGAAGTTGAGTAACAGTAAATAGTACTAGAAAATTTCTACCTATCTATGATCTGGCGACATATCTCCAGATATTAGTGATATTATTATTATTATTATTATTATTATTATTATTATTATTATTATTGTCTGAAATTATTATTAACATAATCAACTATTAATTCCCTTTTCTTGTGCATGAAAAGTTTTTAAATGCTTTCTGTTTTTGGAGCCATTAGACATTGCGCTCGATTCTGAAGTTTGAAATTGACTTTTATTATTATCTTCTTTCTTCTACCATTGTTTTTTATACCTTTCACTGTCAAATGATCGATGATGTGTAATTTGAATCACTGGAAGAAAATTTCTATTCTGATGATTCAATGGAATAAAATCTCTCATTCTGATTTATTATTATTATTATTATTATTATTATTATTATTATTATTATTATTATTGATGTTTTGTTCCCGGGCCCTCCACGTCAAGGCCATGGATAGCTGTAGGCTACCCTCTCCAAAGGCGAGAATTGAAACCTACTAAACGAGATATTGTCCGTCTAATTTCAATTCACGTGTAAGAGTATACTTTTATACACAAATTACTATTAACAAATAATATATAATTATAATTCTCTTTTTTCTATCTATCCATTGCCAATGAGAAAAATGTATACTAGATCTATTTAAAAACTTAAAGATGAATAAATGTCTTTTAAACTGGAAACATAAACAACAATTTATCTACGCCATAATATTAGTTGTCCCACAATTGCACAATGTTAAGCCAAAATTTCATTTCGATATTGCCAACCGTTTAGAAGTGAAGACGGTGTCCCAAAGTTCGTGGGAAACCTGGTATTATTGGCGTTGAAAGAAATGGGACGCAAATAAATTCTCATTTTCTACAACTTAATGTGTAATTGTAGAAAAATGTCGTAAAGCCATGTGTAAATAGCACTGGAATGAAAAAGAAACAGGGTAAAAAGTCGCCGAGGAAGTGAAAATTGGAATGGAGAGCCCGCCCTAAAAAAAAGTTGCGGGGGAAGTTGATGGTTCGAAAAATATCGCAGGAATTTCTTAGACTCTGTAACCCAACGACCGAGAAAAATGTGGTGACATTAGGTAATTACTCAACAAAAACTCATTCAACCTTACCGTTTAGGGAAAAGTAGCAAACCTCTGGAAAGAAGTTCTAGTGCCAGGTTTACGTCTTTGATCATGTTTGTTTTTTCAGTATTTATCCTTCCGAGGATAGTCTACAAATGACTAAACCATTTGACCATTTATAAACCATGCAGAACTCTCAATGTTTAGGGATCATTACTCTGCTATTTATTTTTTCTCATCATTAATTTCTAGTCTCGATTCTCGGTGGTCCAAAGAACAATTAGAGTTTCTAAATCTGACAGCTCTCAATTAAACTCCAATACTTATTGGAGTAGTTTTTGACAAGTTGTTAATTTTTTATGCTTCTTTTTTGCGCCATGCCAGAAATTACAAATGTAGGGTAGAAGATAAATATGGCGATCAGACTAACGGTGGAATGAGATGCAATATAAATAAGAAAAGATGAAGGAAACCTTCTGCGTAAGAAGTGCGGGGCTCTACGCATGTGAGGTCTGGGCCACCGCCAGAGAGACCCGCGAGTGCTGTTCGAGCAGAGAACTACTTCATCAGAACGCATTGAAACCAGCGCCAGGTGACGCCTAGCAAATGTTCTCCGCTCTCACAACACAAACACTATCTCCTCCGCCATTCACACGCTCGCCACGGAGAGAATAACTTCTCTCTTTTCAAACCTTGACACACACACCCTCTTTCGCCCCTACATCCAATACTTCAATAAAAAATCCCGCCTTGAACCAAAAAACCCCTCCGATGTCATCTTCCTCAAACCTCCCTAATTCTTCCCAAAACCCTCACTCCTCCCACGTCAGCTGCGCCGCGGGCGAGGAACAGATCCCGTAACATAGTATTTATTATTTTCAATGTTTTTCTTTTGTAAATTAGTATCTACTTCTGAACTTCTATTTCAAGCTGTTGACGTAATGTTTATATTAATAAGCTAGTTTTAGGAATTCTTAATTTATAATTCAATTATCTGCATTCGTGTAAATATCTAGGTATTGAGGTCTTAATAGGTTTAAACGTAGATTTAAGAAAATGGTTATGTGTAAAATAAGCTTAAATACTGTTAAAATATACATGTGTTAACCAAAAATTTCTTCCTATACCATTTGATTATCAACTTAGTATTTATTATTTTCAATGTTTTTCTTTTGGAAATTAGTATCTACTTCTGTACTTCTACTTCAAGTTATTAACGTAGTGTTCATAGTACGCTAGTTTTAGGAATTCTTAATTTATAATTCAATTCTCTGCATTCGTGTAAATATCTAGGTATTAAGGTCTAAATAGGTTTAAACTTAGATTTAAGAAAATGGTTACGTGTAAAATAAGCTTAAATACTGTTTAAAAATATACATGTATTAACCAAAAAAAAAATAAACACAAGAAAAAAAGACCGGTAGCGTGTGCGAAGCGAGAAATGACAAAAGAACTTCACATAATAGGGAGCAGCCAAACAAACACTCAATTGCAAACTGTGATTGCCAACCAAAACACCGCGGGCGCCCAACATGAGACAATCATAGGGCGCCCGCGAAAAAATGGTAAAGCATAAAAAATTCCAAATCAAAACGGAAGAGCTCCACCCGGAGCAGGCCGTTGAAACTTAAGACGTCATCACGCAAGGCCCTGCTGCAGCAGGAATAAGACACACTTGAAATTTACATATTCCGTAACTTTTCCATGTTTTCCTGCCCTAAAATGTCGAAATCCCATATCAATTCATTAAACTGTTTCTTCCAGTCCCAAGCCGTTTTTAGAGGCTGAAAACTAAAACCAAAACAGTGACATACCTTCTACTTTGTGATTCAATTTTTAAAAAGGGACAAAGGGTTTTGGGAGAGGTATCGCCTTTCATCTTAAGAGATTAGACCTTCTGGACGCTGGTCCTCACCAAACCCAGGGGCAAGAAGGCGTATAATAATGTAGTCAAATAGTCTCTCCTTGCCCAAGATCGTCCGTGCGTGGAGAGGAACCACATATCGCTTGAGTTAGCTCTGCTGCAACAAAACACGACGGATCCAGAGAAGCGTACCTCGAAAATAAAACCCCATGTCCAAGGAAGGAGCACCCCATCCCCTCTAGCAAGAATGTGGTGCACTTGAAATTTACATATTTAATAACATTGAGAAAATAGGCTGAACGGTTTAGACGCTAACGTTGGCCAGTCACAAACTGACGAACAGGCAGAGAGACTGACGAGCAGATGGACGGACAGACAGACGTTTTGCGGACAATCAAATTTTCGGTATCGAGGACCCCAAAACATGGATTCTGAGTAAACAAAGCGTTCGAAAAAGTAATTAACCTCCTCTCTCTCTCTCTCTCTCTCTCTCTCTCTCTCTCTCTCTCTCTCTCTCTCTGTATATATATATATATATATATATATATATATATATATATAAAAGAACATGATTTATGCCTTTTTTCGTTACCCGAGCCCAGCAATAATTTTTTTCTGTCGAAAATTCGCTGTTTTCCGGCGCACGATTACAATGCTTTCGCTTCTTACGAATTAAGTGCGAGAAAGTAAAAACTGATATCCAACCATTAATTAAGCTTCAGACAGATATACAATAGACCAAGTGCATAGAATTATAAATACAATAGAGAAAGGGAAATTGAAAGAAAAAGTAGTCTGCTCGACTATTTTCCTTGACGTAGCTCAGGATTTTGATAAAGTCTGGCATCAGGGTTTGTCTTGAAAATAAATAAAATAGTATGTAGAAATGTTAGCATCAAATTCATCTCCGAGATTATTCTGGGTCAAAGTAAATAAACAATATTCAGCGCTGAAAGGAAAGTGACAGTTCATAACCTAAATACGTAATTTTGGCTATATTTGCTGATGACATAGATAGATAATGGCTACGCATTCAGACGTAAAAATGTCACAAAAAGACTTCAAAATGCCTACGAATAGATTCACTACCTACGAGAAATGGAAGGTCAAATTAAATGAGTCAAAATCTGTTCACATTAACTTCATGAATAGGAGAGCTGCCCTCGTCTCTTGTTGAATTGTGTTAAAGTATCTTTTGAAATACTGCCAAATATTTATGTGTGTGACTAGGTGTTGAGCTGTGGTGGAAGACATATGTAAAAAGTGAATGAATTAAATCTCAAACATAGGCAATTGTATTGGGTGTAAACTCGAACGAGCTGGCCATACAAAACAAAACTATTAATTTACAACCAACCTTTAAAACCGGTTTCGTTCTACGGCATGCAGCTTTGGGTTTGTGCCAAAGAAATAAAATAAAATATTTCCAGACCTTTCAAAATAAAGTATTACGATGCATAGTAAACGCGCCGTTATGCATTAGAAATAATGACCTACATCGTAATCTTATGATCCCTTATGTCATAAGTGAAATCAGAAGATACACTAACAAACACGAAGTGCAAGTACACGAACACGTCAATGAAGGAGCCGTTCAGCTTCTTGATACCCAAAACCAGTTAAGAAAGCTAAAACGGACTATTTCATTTGAACTAGTAGGTCTGTGTAAAAAGTGTCTTATGGCATTCTTTATCTAATTAAAATACAGGGTATTTCAAAATGAATAGCGGGGTTTTAAAGTGTTATAATATTTATTACATCGTCACCCGCGGCTTGCAGCCGCGGGTGATATATCAAATGATAGAGGAACTCAAACAGTTTTACATAATAGCCTACAAGTGTTCAATGTGAGCACCCTTCGTTACTCGGCACACGTCAAGACGATATGCGAGTTCTTCCCAAACTTTGGTTAGTGTCTCATTAGTAATTGCCGCAACAGCTGTTTCAATCCTGTTCCTTAATTCGGGAAGGTTGGCTGGCATTGGAAGCACATACACTCGATCCTTAATAAACCCCAAAGATAGAAATCACACGGCGTTAGGTCGGGTGACCGTGGAGGCCATGGGAAAACAAGCGCTATCATTAGGCCCTTACGGCCAATCCAGCGGTCGGGTACTGTGAGGTTAAGCCAATCGCGTACCTCGTTATGCCAGTGAGGCGGCGCACCATCTTGCTGAAAGATGAAGTTCTCTGGTTCATCCTGTGTCAGTTGAGGGAAGAGCCATAGCTGTAGAGTATCCAGATAAGAGTGACCAGTTACAGTTGCTTCACCAAAAAAGAAAGGACCATAAACTTTCTGTCGGGATATGGCACAAAAAACATTCAATTTAGGTGAGTCTCGTTGCACTTGTATCATCATGCGGGGATTTTGTGAACCCCAAATCCGAACATTATGGGTGTTTACTTGACCACTAAGGTGGAAGGTCGATTCATCACTGAATACGACAAGATCCAGAAAATTTTCATTGTCATTCAAAACATGTCGTTAGCAAATTGGCACGTAAAACAACTGCAAACGATAAGGACGTAGTTGCAAGCGTCGCCGCAAAACTCTCCAAACAGTCGTCACAGGAATTGCTAATTCACGACTAGCCTTCCGAACGGATTTCATAGGGCTACGCGTGAACGAATTACGCACTTGCTCAACGCTCTCTTCACTAGTTCTTGGTCGTCCCGTACTCTTGCCTTTACAAAGGCAGCCAGTGTCTTCAAACTGATGATACCATCTACGAATATTGTTATCACCTGGAGGATCACAACCGAACTTAATCCGGAACGCACGTTGCACAGTAACAACAGATTCCGTCTTTGCAAACTGTAAAACACAAAACGCTTTCTGTTCTTTAGTCGCCATCTTTGCTACTAGCGCTTTCTATCGGATTGCGGCGACAACACTCCGCATTGATGCCAACAAACAAAACTGTTTGAGTTTCTCTTCATTTGATATATCCTTGTGGCTGTAAGTTTGATGTAATAAATTGACACAAAAAAAATAAAATTTCAATGTGTGACACCTTGACACTACATAGACAATATTGAGTGTATAATAAACACTCCGTGTAATTTAACTTAGATTTAAAAATCACTATATGTAATTTCATGGTTGGTCATTAGTGAACAATTTCAATGTGTGACACCTTGACACAAATAAAAACATTTTTAAAAATATGAACTTTTTAAGAATTTAAGTTCATTTCACTCCATTGTTGAACCGTTTATAATTAAAATTTCGTCATTATAAACTTTTTCAGAGTGCTTTGGCAAAACCCAACTTTTATCTTTTTTCAGAGTCGTGACAAAGCGAGTACATTTCAGCCGCCTCTTTGGGCGAACAGCCTCCAGAGTGGGCCTCTATAAAGTTACAATCTCAGAATCACTAATGCTCCGGGATAATAAGGAAATGCTGGCGACTCGCAAGAAACGACTAGTGTGAAGCAGACATAGGGTCATAAACTTTGAGAATTTTTCCGTCCAGTGTGTCATATGAGACAAGGGTGATTATGAAATAAAGCTTACATAGCACGGAAGGTTCCGCGAAATTGTGGCTCCTCGCTTCTTCATCGGATTTTCTATGAGATTTCCTTTTAGTTTTGTTCCGTCCTTAGAAACTTACGTTTTCCTGAAATGAATGTAATGTTTTGTCATTTCTATGTCCTCCTCTAATTAGCACAATTCAAACTAAGCCCCGAATTGTGGGTAGAATTTCAGCAAATGCCTAATCAAATTGCAAAGTGCTAATCTTTTCACAAAACCTTTATGTTCACTAGGAACGGTTGCGGTTCAGTGATGATGAATCAAATCTAACAATTTAAAGGACACATGACATTTCATAGAAAATTTTGAAGTGCTGCATTAAACGAGAATATTCATGTGTCTGTTGGAATATGAAAAACGTAAACATTTTCAGAAAGGGAAATTTTATTGATTTTAAAAAGTTTTTTTTATCATAAATGAGGGTTATACCGTGTGGCCCACCTAAGATGTTCCCTTCAATTTTCTCCTGAAGATACTGCGAAGATACCCGTTGCAGATACTGAGATGCAGTTTTCACTAAAACTACTATATGCAAGGGGCATATATGGACATGCATAATATTATTCTATTGCATTTTTTATTGCAGAATATGACCCAACGTCGAGTTTTTAAATGGAACCCTATACTTCAAGAAAATTACACGCAAACGAATCTTTTTTTTTCTTTCTTCATCAAATTGGGCAACAGATAATTCGGGGAATAACTAAATTAAATATTTGCACAATCAGTCAAAATAGAAATTATTTCATTGTTTTGGGATTTTTTTCAAGTTCCTGGGTATCTAATGAAACTATAAATACCACTTACAGAGCCGTAGGCTGCCTTGTTTTCTTTCAATTTCTACGTGCATTGGAAATTAATAATATAAAAGACAGAACATGCGTATTGATTATGTCAACTTTTAGATGGAAAAGTTCATTGGGATATTTCAAAGGAAAATGTTCGAAGCACTGACGCCCCAGCGAGCTCTTCCTTCCACTCCCGACGAAAACCAAACAAGACGCACTCCGACTATCCCTTCGCGAAAGCACATAGCGCCTGAGTTGCAATGGGGCCGTGCCCTTTGAAGAGGGAGCCAAGAGACATGAAATGATGACTGCAGGATTCGTCCGTTTTACAAATCTGCCATCGCGCCAGAAACGCCCTTGGGGAATGCCAACTCCGTGAGGTTCTGGATCGCGCCCTTGCGCCCGTCGGCTCCTTGACCGTAGGGGGGTAGGGGGGGGGGTTATTGACGCAGAGGGGGTGAGCAACACCCGGCGCCCCGGAGGAAGCACCGCTCCCCAACCACATCGAATTCCGGGTGGAGAAAGCGACGCCCAAAACCCAGCGACCTCACTCCCACAAGAGGATATCAACACAAAACACCGCGAGCTCGCACTACCTCAAAGGCCTCGGTACTCTTTCCCTATTGTGGAAATACCTAGACTTACGCACCGCTGCTTCTGGAAAATTTCCCCTTCTATTTTGGTCCAAAGGACAACCGTGACAGAATCACTGAAGAACATGGTGGGCTGCCGGGAAAGCACCGAGGGCACAGCGCGAAGTGAAAGATTGGGTGTAAAATGTTTTTTAAATTTTACTCAAAAATGTTAAAAATTACATATTAGACGTGCCATGGGAAATGTGAATTGGTGCACATTTTCAAAATTCTGTGATCCCTACACTAAGTCATATACTACTTAAATTTTGAATTTTGAAAGGGAGAAAAAACAAAAAACTCCCATGTAATAAAATCTATTTTCAACGATAAATAAGCAATAAATTTTGAATTTTGAAAGGGAAAAAAAAAAAAAAACTCCCATGTAAAAAATCTATTTTCAAGGATAAATAACAATAAATGTTGATAGAAATACATTGTGACACAATGGTCAAATGTTAGGGACTATAATTAACCATATTAGATATTCATTTTATTTTGCGTCTAAACCCGAAGTACCTCTCACTGTGCAGATCAATGAAAGAGTAATTGTGTTTGCAAAGAAAAGTTTTTCATGCATTATCAATTACGTAACTATTCTGCAACAAATGTGCAACTACTCACTAAGCACTACACACTGCATTATACAGTCTTATATTGGCTAATATCATTCCCTTTTTGCTTTTGGACAGTCAGAATTGATGACTGCAGAAAATTAACATAAAAAACATTAAACTATATGCATTTCATCCGCAAATCGGTAATTTGTAAAATGTGTTCAACGTGTTGGAGATATCTTCATCTCTCTCATCAGGTACTACAAAGTAAACGTACACAAGCTAGTCAATAGAAACGTCCACCTCGAAAATTCTGTAAACGGTTCTGGGATTCCGTAAAAGACACTGGGAAGGAATTTTCACTAAACAATTCAGAGCAGAGGCTACTACACTTACTACTTAATGATTTGATTTTTATATGAAAGACATTAGTTAACTTTTAAAATATTTTTACACGAATAGATAGATCTCGAGTAGACATCATCAATACTACGTATGTTGGTATTTGATGAATAATTATCAGCACAAAAAGTATGAAATCCGACCTCATACGAAGTCAGAACTCGGAAGTAGGAGGCACGGTGCCGATCAGCCTAGCAGGGGTCTCCCGTCCGCAAGATGCAAAAGCACTGCAGAGACCTTGCAGACCACATCGGATGAATTTCCCTTTCAAGAAATGTCTCGACGAATAACATTTCGTCCAAAAGAATCAATCGCAAAAACACCATTCGTAGCCTCCCCAAGGCTCCCCGTTATCTCCCGTACTTTATAACGTGTGTAGACGACGTTTCAAAAAGTAGTGATATAAAAATCGTCCAATTTGCAGATGACGCGGCTATATATTCATCAGGTCCTGCCATAAACACAATAAAAATCAGACTTCATTTATATGTAAACCAAATCGACCGCTTGGCAGCCAAAAATAAAATTAAAATAAACCCGTCAAAAACAGCAGCCAAATATTTCCCTAAGACCATTCAACACCCCACCCACCTTACAACTGAATCAAGAATCTGTACAATGGCATCCACATAACAAACCTATAAAATATCTAGGCCTTTTCTTAGACACGCCTCAATTGGAATTATCACATCGACAAATTAAAAATTAAATTAATAATAAATAATCAGCTAAATTACCCTACAAACTGCCTTACTGCTATACAAAATTATCATACGACCACTATTATTATATGCATGCCCAGTTTGGATCAGCGCAGCTAAATCAAACACCAATAAACTGCAAATAATCCAAAATCAGTTCCTGCGCACCATCACGAATGTCCCATGGTACGTCTCCAATGCACCATAAAGAATTCCAGATAGAACCGATTACCAACCGCATTATTTTTTATCCACCCACTTCTCCCAAACATACAAAATATACCCAACTAACCCCGCTAAACCTCAACCAAAACCCAACTCACACAACCCGCATTAAAAATATATTTCCTTTCCATATATTTCTAAATAAATTCTCAGATCACGACACAAAGCGGAGATATTGTAGAAAGATACCTCTACCACCCTGGTAGTAATGTAAGTTGTATTTTAAGATTATTGTAAGTTAATTGTAAGTAGATACAAACAACTATAACAAATGTAGAGTGTATTAACACTGATCTTTGTATTGTTCTGTCCAAAAGAAAATAATTTTTTAAAAAACCTTGGTAGTTCTCATTAGCAGCATTATTCACCAGGCAGATTATAACATCTTCGATTTTTAAAAGGGGCATACTTATATTATATATGATAGTGTATACGATAGTGTATATGATAGTGTATATGATAGTGTAAGGGGCATACTTATATTATATATGATACCCAATAAACACAGTGAACAGATTTTTTAAAAATTAATGGGAGTCAATTTGCACGACGACCTCGTTGTTCTTTTTAGAACGGCTTCGGTAGGTAGGTCTGCAAAAATCAGTTAAAATCAGAAATGTTTCTCGACTTCACTATGAAAATCGCGCTATTCGTGGAGAAGGACGTATACAACCTAGTTGCAACTTCAGTAACAGAGATATTGACACTATCTTTTTAATGTAACTAACCACTTTTGAATTGAATTTGCCTTATTTTACGTGGCGAGACTCAGGCCATGAGGCCTGCTCTTCCGTCTGACCACGCAAATTTCGTTACACTCCTTTCACCAATCATGGGAGAAAGAAGGTATTACTTGGGCGACGAAACGGGCGATTTGAATTTAGCTCAGAGGCGTCATTTAGGTTTGAGGATCTTTTACATGCAGTAAATGTACTAACATGGGACAGCCGGCTTTACTTCCCCTCCGAAGGAAGGCGTACGAAGGATTTTTTCGCCCAATTCACGGCTTCGATCGGGTTTGAACCCGCAAACTTGGGTATAGCAGTCCGATACGCTAACCGCTACACCATCGTCGCAGCAAACTTTTCCCCACTATTTATTCGTGAATTTGCCTTAAACCAATAATAAAACGAAAGGCTTGCTCGTGGCTCGTAGCAAAGTTGCTTGCCTTTTCCCACTGAGGTCCGGGTTCGATTCTCATCGTTTCTCGTCGAATCTCATCTGGAATGTGTTCTAATAAAACGAGTTTGGCTGCTTCACAAGGGCTAGTCCAACCCCTGTGAAGTGTCCTAAACCCTACCGCATTCCTAATTTCTTCCCATTTCTGGCCGTTGGGTGGTGACGCAGGAGCGCGTAGTAGGAGGTGCGTACACGGAGATTCTACCTTACGGTCCTCTTGACAACCGACAGACGAGGCGAGACAAACATAAAATACGCTTCGTTAATGGAGGATTACTCCGCGCCCAACGCTCGACAAGAAGCGAAGAGACGCATTGCGTCGATAATTGGTATAAGATTAAGGACGGAACAAAGTTTAAAAAAAAAACAACTTTTACTGAAATTACGTTGTTGATAACACGAATGCGTCGCATATTTCTATAAGTGTCTACGCCAACTGTTCTCAGAAACGATGGGCCGCGGAGCCACAAATTTCTGCTCAGCGTTCTCTACCTCATTCACTCTATAGTTACGAATGACTTATCTTCCGCGATTTATAGACTGCCCCATTTATATATGTACACTGCGGTGTCTATTGGAGGTCATGCGCCAGATATAATTTATTCATTTCTTCATTTTATTGTATATGTTTGCATTAATCAAGACAAATTGTACTTAATCAAGATAAACACACTTAATGAAAGCAACCACCATGTTTAAATGAGGTCGTCAGCTGAGGTGGAAGACAACACAGATTACGTAGTGAGAGCAGAGTAGGGAAAGGGGGAAGGAGGGACGGCCCAGTGGAAACCAATGATAACAGGGAGATTGGAAGAAAATTATCAGGTATTATTATTGCAGGAAATACCACGAATGCTTTAAAAGTTGTCGACTCGCAAGCGAGGAGAGGATTTATCTGAGAATTTCCAAAGCACAAGTGGTATTTAATAGAACTATTCCACAGATGAAATTACGTCCAGCATAGTTCCAAAATGCGCCAAATAGAGAAAATAACTGAAAGTATGTTAAAATGTAATGTTCCACAAAGTCAAATAACTCACGAAGGTGGTGATGGTAGAATGAGACACCACTTTGTCCACCATGAATGTACCACCATAAATATACTACCATGAATGTACCACCATAATTGTACTACCATGAATGTACCACCATGAAAGTAGCAAAATGAAGTCTCCAGATTGTTTGCCGATGAAAATAAATATTGCTCGGGTATTACTAGAGAGTGGAAATTCCTAGTTTTTAAATATCGCTCATAACGATTTGTTGGTTCTTTTACTCATCATTCAACTACTATGTGTAGTAAAAGAGTGGGGAAGGGTTTCTGAGGTTCAAGAAAACATGCGCAGATTATATTTCTACTATTATGTTTATCTCATCTCTATGTTAAAACATTTTCAACTGTTTTTGACGAAATAATTAAAATAATATCGCCACGGACCAACGGTTGATTGATTGATTTTTTGTGTTTCCGGGCGCGTCAACGGCTTTGGTCATTAGTCCCGTTAGTGTATTGCATTTTTTTCTCGGAAGATGGCAGTGATCTTCCCCCGCTGGATGACAAGAGCCGGCTCCGATCTACCGTCGGCTAGAGGTGATTCCCCCTAATCAGGACTCTCCCACCAGCGGGGCACCGCTCCAGCCGGGACAAGCTCTAAGCTCCTGACGTATCTCCGGAATATGTGGTCTTGTAGTGCATGTTAGTGTAAGCGTGTGTGTGTAAGGGGAGAGGATAGGAAGGACAGATCGCGCGCGGTCCGTCGCCCGTTTGTTAGGGTACTGCTCTGGCATTCGCCTGGCGTTGATCGAAGAAACCACGGAAAACTACCGATCAGAGCAACCGGCCGCTAGAATTCTCCTCCAGACGACTGGATTCGACCTAGCTGAAAAGCTAGTGTCGAAAATCCTGCCGCCGTGGGGAGTGAGAACCTAGGACCTCCCGGTCAGAGGCGCTGCAGTGACATCAGTTGATGCACTGAGCTATCGCTCCCGGTACGGATCAACGGGAATTTGTGCTCTGGCACTCGGGCTGAGGTGTAAAGTGAGCACTCAGACCGCTATACTGCGGATCTCCTTGTCAGCGCGAAGAAGACATCCGGAATTGGCTGCAAAAAGGGCACCGCCCTCCCTCCCTGCGCTTTCGAAACCGTCGTCGCGGTGCAGGCGGGCGCGTGCGCATGCGCCGTGAAAGCGATCGGGCGCATCGCTAGCTCCGCTTCGCGCGGGCGCCGGGGCGGGGGCGGCGTAAAAAGGAGCGGACACGAATTGCCGCCTCCGCGCTTCCGCCAGCGACCAGGAAATAAAACGACTCTTGGCGCTTCCACTTTCAGTGAAGTAACGTTATTCAAATACACGCTGCATTTTTAGATATATTGTGAGTAAGATATAAAATAGACATGTTCAACTCGCGAGGCCTCAAGGGCAACAACTAAAATCTTTTAGTTTAGTTTATGCCTTATTTTACGTGGCGAGACTCGCGCCATCAGGCCCGCTCTTCCGTCTAACCACGCAAATTTTGATACGCTCCTTTCACCACCTAGCGGAGAAAGGAGGTATTATTTAGGGCGACGAAAATGGCGGATCTCAATTTTGCTCAGAGGCTTCTTTTAGGCTTGAGGATCTTTTACATGCAGTAAATCTACTACATGGGACGGCCGGCTTTACTTCCCCTCTGAAGGAAGGCGTACGAGGGATTTTTTCGCCCTTAAAAATCCACGGCTTCGATCGGGTTTGAACCCGCAAACTCGAGTACAACAGTCCGGTACGCTGACCGTTATACCAGCGAATACGCAAATCCGCAATCCCTTAACATGGTTGCAGGCCATATGTGCAGTCCTCGAGCGGTCCATACCTGACTTCCCTGTATTGTTGATCTCTGGACTTTACCCGGTCGCTCTGAAACGCAATGAAGGAGGAATCATTCGCCAGGCCGTAAAATACATTGGCCAGTGAAAATCTACGAAATGTCTTCATATAAGATAAGTCTCTTCCCCACAAAGTCAAACGTTTTCGAAAAACTCCTCAAGCGCACACTTCTCATCGTAGCAGAGAACAATATTATTTCAGAATATCAGTTCGGCTTCAGGATGAAGCATGCACCGGCTGGACAAATCCACAGAATATTACATATCGTATCATCAATGAAGCTCTAGAGAAGAAATTCTATTTTCTACTATATTTTTGGTTGTCATCCAAGCCTTCGATGACGCATGGAAAAGAGGACTCTTACACAATATCAAAACAAAACTCTACTGTGCCACTAATAGTTGTGTGTTCTTCCCTTCTATCTTATTGGAAAATGTTTTCAAGTAAAATTTAAGGAAGAAACAACATCTTTCTATTCTATCGCCGCCGGACTACTGTAAGGAAGTGAGCTCGGCCCGCTACTGTAAGTACTACACACGGCCGACCTACCTGTTTTTACAATCATAACAACAGGCATGCTTGTCGGTGACACAGCGTTCTTGATTTTCCAGAATGCCTTCACAACATCAGAAAAATTACAAGAATTCCTCACTCTGTTGGAGGCCTGTATCACAGAGTGATATATAAAAACAAACGAAAGAAATACTGTGAACATGACGTTCGCACTCATATCAAATACATGGCCTCTAGTAAAAATAAATCTACAACACAAAAGGCCCACAGGCAAATAGCGTAACATACTTTGGCCTACATCTTCACAGAAACATGACGTAGAAAACACATATCAAAAATAAAATAAAAGCTCTCGAAATCAAAATTAAACAATATTATTAGCTTCTTGGCAATACCTCGTCTCTGTCTGTCTGTCTGTCTCTCTGTCTCTCTCTCTCTCTCTCTCTCCCCCTTTCTCTATCAGCTCTCTTGTCTCAGTCGCTCTGTCGTCTCTCTCTCAGTCGCTGTCTTCTGTCTGTCTTCTCTCTCCTCTCTCTCTCTCTCTTCTCTTTCTTTCTTCTCTTTTCTCTTCTCTCTTCTCTCTTTGACCTGAAACTATTAATGTAGAAACCAATATTAAAACTGTCGTAATACTGACGTAATACAACTCTGGGACACTTCGGACAATTCAAACATTAGAAATACTACAACAATTTCAGTCAAAAGCTTTTAAGGTTGCTTGGCAATGCACCGTGGTTTGTTTCATATAAAACATTACACAACGGCTTATACATACCATATACCAAGAAATTCACACCAGTTTCTAAAAATATAAGCATCTAGAAATCACCTAAACCACCTACCGCTCATCTTACTCGACAATAGTCAAGACTTAAAAAGACTAAGCAGATTTCATCCCCTGGATCTCCTAGATAGGTCTGACCTTTAAAACAAATACATATTAAAACAAAATGAAACTTCTATGATAATACCTGAAAAGTGTACTGTTATTAACTAAAACCACTTATAATTGTGTTAAATGTATGGAAACGAAATAGTGTTTATGAAAAATTAAGATGTTGAGTTATCTTGTGTGACTACAGTGCGCCAGAAAAGTCCCTTCGCAGCGCCACTTTGCTGGTGAGAGTGCAGAAAGTATATTGGTAGCACGAGTTGCAGCTTATAACAATAGAAAATTTAATTGCATACTTACCACAATCAAAACACATGCTGGAAATGTCCCATTCACTTGTTTCTAAGTGATCTGCTTAGTACAAACATAAATTCAATTTATCACAGGAGGCCCTGACTCGGCACAGTGCAGAGAGACTTTCGTGGCGCACGTTATGTTTAATGCATGCTATTTATAATTACTTGTTATTAAAAAATCCATAAAAGGCTGTGAGTGTCTGAAGGACTGTTCTTTCGCATGTCATAGTAAATTTGTCAACATATTTGCCTATTTTTCTGATAAAACAGAATGCAAACAAACATATATTTAAAACATAAGCTTCCTTCGCTTACCTCTAACTTGCGGAATTAAGTTTCGAAAATATTATATTGTAAAATAATTTAAACTTCTGATTTGCAGAGATCGCCCTTACCAGATAATTAAAATTAAATCAGTTTAATTCTGATCTAATTTTACTCTTGAAATATTTTCTAAGAACAATTTTATGTGATCGACAACAGGGTTTCCAATATTCTTCTTCTTATCTTCAAGTATTTAGGCATGATGCCTGTTACGTCGCTTAGTACTGGTCCTTCCAACGCATTCTTGGACGTCCTATGTTTCTCTTTCCTCTTGGTTGATAATTTGCCATTTGTTTAGGAATGCGGTCGTTGTTCATTCGCAACAGATGTTCTTGCCAAGAGAGTCTGTAGTTAGTGACTTTTCTATGAGACATTCTACATTTAGCTCATTTCGGATTTTGTGTTCCTTTGTCTATCTAGGAGACTATATCCCGCTACTGCTCTAAGAAATCTCATTTCTGCTGCTTGCAGTCTTGAGATATCTTTTTTTGTCATTGTCCACACTTCACTCCCATATAAGCAAGTTGGTATTGACATAACTTTATAAAATTTGATGAGTGTCTCTTCTCACTTTTGAACTGAGTGCTCTTCTTATGGTACCATTCATTTGATTGAATCGTTCTATTTTCTTATTTATGTCGATTTCGCCATAAAATATGTCTGCTCTCAGGAATGTGAAGTGCTGTATCTGTTCAACAGTTTTATTATTTACTACAATTTTTTAGCGTATCGGGTATCGTCCTTGGAATGCCATCACTTTCGTTTTGGTGTCCGATATTTCCACATTATAATCTGACATTATCCGCTGCAGTTCATGAGTTGCTTTTTGTAATATATCTTCTCCTTCTGCTATTATTGCTTGGTCATCTGCAAAAAGGATTGTCCATAATTTTGTTCTCGTTAAGTCTAAACTATAAAAGTTTAATCTGGTCTTCCACTCGCGAAGAGCTTCGTCTATGTAGATATCAAACAGAATCGGTGAAAGACTGCATCCTTGTCGTAAGCCTTGGTCCACTTTCGCTTTTCGATCTGGTTTCCAAGTAATACATATTTCGGATTCATTATACATACTTTCAATTACAAGAATCAGATGTTCAGGAATTCCTTTCTTTCTTAGTACTTCAAAGAGGGTATGCCTGGCTACAGTGTCAAAAGCTTTCTTGTAATCTAATAATTCTTGTAATCCCAATATTCTTGCTTCGCAAATTAGAAAACTCATAGTTCGCTTCAATATTTTCTGGTTATTTCTGGTTATTTCAGTGGGTAAATCGTTTGGCTCTTGGGCACTCTGCAAGATTGGGCCATCTGATGGCTTAAGTCCTGTTGTGAAACTACTAAGACTACTTGATGTCAACCTACCAGATGAAGCTGGTCCTTTCTTTCAGTTTTTGTGACAAGACGCCTATAGCTAAATCTTTAAAGATTTAAGAAACTAGTGACACTACAGAATTTTCGTGCTAGTTAAGTCCTTTATATACCTTTTCGGTTTTGTCACAACCTCTTTTCAGCTGCAAGCTGTTGGCGCCTAAAGGACATTTTTTCAGATGTTTTCAATTTTTCGGTCCGCTAATAGTAAAATTGAAATATGATTTAAAGGATATGATAGACGACTAAAAGCAGTTTCCTTATGAGCCATTTTGAGCCTTTATGAGCAATTTTTGAGAAAAAGTCGCTTGAGCGTTTCTGAAAACGCGCATTTTGAAGCACATTTTCACCCAAAATTTTTAGTTTGCTCTTTAAGAAATTATTTCGAGCAATTGTACCCACAAATGCTATAATGTTTAAGATATGCACATAATGTAAATTACTAACCAAATGACAGATATTTTTGAAAAAATGTTTTTGTGCATTTAAAAAATCAAAAGAATGCAGCAAAATGGACTTAATGTCACCTTAATCAGTCAATTTAACACTAAACATTGAACAATTTTAAAGAAAAACTTAAGTGCTGTTTTTCTAAAATGGCGTTTGAGCTTTTTTTAAATGAGTCAATTTGGTGTTCATTTTTACTGAAAACGTTTCATTTTTCGACATCATTTAACGCCCTTGTACTTATAAATGCAATAATGTATACAAATCACTGGAAATGCAAATATTATCGACGTGAGAGAGATATATAGAAAATACATTTGTGTTCATGGAATCACTCAATAGTACATCCAATATCAAAACCAAACAAAAATCAGTCACATCATAAAATTAACCGACTTATCAGTATTTTTCCCATTTAAATGTTTTAGAAAAGATCATTCTCGTCAGACTAAATAAACACGTAAATTAAACCAACTCAATTTCACCTCATTAAATCGGTTTCATGTCCAAACCGTCGACGACACGCCAATTACTGAGGCTAACAGAACATACCCTCTCTGCCTTCCAAAAGGAATATCTCAGTTCCACTGTGTTTCTACATGTGTCACAAGCGTTTGACAAAAATATGGCACTCAGCCCTCTACTTCTAATGAATGGACATTGGTATGCCAAACGATTTAATTAAGGTCATGAAAATTTTCATATCCATTTCTCAGTAAAAGTCATTGTTCTAACCCAAAATGAATTTCCGGCGAAATCTCTATAAGCTTGCCGCTGTTCTCAACTGTGTCTACGCACTGGAGACTTTTCGACTTCCCACGAAATAAATAACACCCGATTCCCTGCATTATATCTCTGGCACTCCATTAAAAATCATCAATTCCAGCTCCAAAAGCACCTAATCTTAATAACAAACTAGGCAAAATAAATATATGGATAATTAAATTAAATCTCTTAAAATCACCAGCGAAAGTTTCCTCTCTGAAATCTTTTGCGCATCCATACCTCTACCCATAAATAATAATGATGTAAGTTTGACCCTAATCACATAATCAATAAATATCTTGTTTTAAACTTTTCTTAATTTTTGTTTCACGTATATAAGAAGGGTCGTTAAAAGTAATGACACGGGTCTCATTTTCATCGAACTCTCTAAATTTTCGAAAATTAAAAAATTAGAAATAATGCAAGAAATGATATGCTGACATAAAACCACTAGATTCAGTTTTAGAAATGACAGCTTAAATGTAAGTGGAATAGAAGTAGCATGATTGCAATGTTTTGTAACTATTACCTACAATACGAGAGACAATGAGTTGTTGTAGCACCATTAGTTTTTTTTCTTGTAGCAAATATTAGCGTGCTTAAAGCAGACTTATTTCAGCAAAAAGTTCGTACTGTCACAACTGACACCGCACATAATCTCGGAACACGCCACCTTTCTGTGTTGCAGGCAGTATGCGAGAAAAAAATAGACATGTTGTGCATGAAGTCGATTCCCTTCTTTTCGTCAAATATTTCCAGAGATTTTATAACTCGTTTGAGATGTCAGCGCTCCCACGAGACAACAGTATGTAAACAGGATGAGATCCTTCCTTATCTATGCGGTAACTCAGATTTTTTCCTGTTCCTGTGGAAGACGAGCCAGTTATGACGACATTGTTTGTCACGCGATTCACCACAAACCATTTGACGTCCCGGCCAAGGACAGGTGTTTTGAAAGTTGCCTGGAGTTGCTTCAGAGACACGCTTGTTTCACAAACTGTCGTTTCCGACTAAAACACAACAAAAAATAAATGTTCTCCGACATTTTCGAAAAGAAATAATATTTTTCCAAAACTGAGGAAGCAATTGAATCTTAGACGTACAAATGATTTTTGTCGATTGAATCATTAAATGATGAATATGAATGATATTCACACGTTGTGAATAAATGCAAAAGTATATGAACGAAATATGCAGCCATAATTAACATTGATGTACACTTTTTAGTAAACGTTGTACCTCGGTTTGGAAAATAATGAGACGCTAACTTGATGTATTGCATTGAAACAAATGTGTTCCTCTAATAAAATAATACAAACATTGCTAAATGACAATACTGAAATAATTAAAGTGTTTACATTTTTTGATAAAATAAATATAAAACAAATTTATATAAAGCAACCTTATATTATACTATAAGGTAAACTCATATGTATATATTACTGTAAAACTAGTATTATTACTTATATATAAAAAATAAACCTTATGTGTGGTCCCTATTGACCCTGATGTTTATGGCACCTTTATCAATAAATCAAAAAAGAACAAAAGTAAACGTTATAAAATTGCAAACTCTACAAAAGTCAACAACATCTACAAAAGTTTTCTGCGCCAGCAGATTTGAAATATTTAATTATTAAATTTTTTTGAAATCACAATTGATATTTCACTTCCTTAAAACCATCTTTGACCTAAGCTCCATAAAAAAATCTTAAGTGGAGAACATCTCAGGGTATAAATGAAAAATTGTTCTGGTTATTTTTAATTCTCGTATTATTATTATTATTATTATTATTATTATTATTATTATTATTATTATTATTATTATTAATCAATTTTTCAAGAATGGTCCCTTTATTTTTTACAAGCTCTTTTTCTGTACACACGATTGTCAAAAATAAAGGGATCGTATGTTAACATTTGATATAAATGAAAATGTTCACAATCCTCCTTTTCTGATTAAAAGGTAAAGTAGATCGCAGTACTAACATATTGTATTATTACTGAAAACCATAGGCAGTCATCAGATGTTTCTTTTCTTTCTACCCCGTTTGCGCATTCAAGAACTCGTTACCCTTAACACTGTTTTTCTCTCTCTCGACATAACGGGTACAATACTGATTTAGAAGTGATAGTTCAAAAATACCACACAGCAGAAAAATATCTTAATGAGTTGGATAACATTACGCTCTGATAAACATGGACAGGCCGAATGTTCTTTCAACCTTAAACAGCAAAGGAACAATCGACATGATAAATAAGAACTGGTGGTGTTACAGAATGGCACATAGTTTCTGGAACTAGTTAGTTTCCTTGTTTCTTCAGTCTCGGCTACCTTTTCAGTTTTGCTCTCGGTTGCCACCTATTGGCCTCTAAAAAGTATTTTTTCTATTTTTCTCGATTTTTTGGAACACTAAGAGAATTGAAATACGCCTTTAAGAATATTATAGAACAGTAAAACCTAGTTCTAAATGCCTAGTTTTGTCGAAACATTTTGATCCGTTTTGGAGAAAATAGTATTTGCGCGTTTCTGAAAATAGGGAATTTTGAGTTCATTTTCACAGAAAAGTTTTGTTTTCAATAAACTTTTTAAGACATCAGGTGAGGCACTTGTACTCAAAAACGCAGAAATAGAAATAAGCAATATACAAATCGCCCGTAATATAAATTTTAACAAAGTGAGGGATATTTCAAAACAATTACATTTACGTATTTTTTCAAAATTCAAAAGAAATACATTAAAGTTCCGTTTTGTATCTCCTTATATAGAACAATAACCACTATCCGTACGAAAAGTTTAGAGAAAAAATAAAGAACCATTTTTGAGAAAACTTTGTTTTTAATATTTTTTTATATTGGCCATATTTCAATCAACATTGCTTTCAAATCCTAAAATTTAAAAAATATATGTATTAACCAATTGGAAAATTAAGGATGTCGGGAAAAAAATAAAACTTGTATAATTTTCGAAAAAAAAAATCGGATCATGCATTCTTTATAAGTTTATTTTACTCTGTTCTTACAAGAAATTAATAGAAAGAATTTAAAGCAACTTTTAAGAAAAGATTGAAAATTCCCAGAGCAAATTCCTGCAAAGTACTTCCAAAATATAAAGAATGTTTTTCAAAATTGCAGAGCTCTGTGTCGGGCCAGATCGACCAGGGAATATTCACTTTGGAAAAAAATCTAGGCGCTAACGTTGCTCACAGAGGAAAGAACAGACCGATGGAATGACGTTTTTACGTTTAATTTGACGATTCTTTGGTATCAAATACCAGCAAATTGTGATATCTGACAGCACAATTTTCTATATGCTACATTAAATAGCATACACTTCCCACTTAAAGTCGTGGTAACTAAGTATATTCTAGGCATTGTCGGATCCCCTGGGTTCCCTAGACTTCCCCACGGGACCAAGAAGTTCATTTTCTGCATTTACTGTCAGCAATGCTAAATTGCTCCATCGTAATTTACAAATTGCGTGTAAATCTTAATAGAGCATCTGAGAGCAATTAACGAGATAGTCAGTAAATCTCCTCGAGACATGATCCCCAACGTCTTGAGGGCACTGACTGTTGATCGTGGCATAGCCCCAGAGGTTCCAACCACCACAGGCAGGATTCTGGCGTTGGGCACTCCATGAAGTTGGGCTGCCAGGGGAATGACTGGTTGGTACTTTATCACTTTTTCCTCCCCTGCTTTTAGAAGGTTAGACCCATCCTCGTGGCGGACAGTCACATCGACCACATGGACCCCCTCCCGGCTTTTTATTACCAGGTCAGGTTTGAGTCTAACCCCTTCGGCAACGGAGAAAGTGGCTCCGTGGACACCACAGTGTCTGAATTCCGGAGCATCTTCCCTCAAAGAGGAAGTAATTTACTACATATTTGAACGAGATGTATTGACTTCTTCTGTGTCAGGGTCCCACAATACGAGTTTTTCTGTCGAAAAATTGCCGATTTTGCCATTACATTATTTTTCCATTGCATTATATAAATTTCCCTACACTATGTATACTAATGCAATGGCACAGACATTCTCGTACTAGTTACTTTCCTAGTCTCTTTAATCAGTCCTAGCTATTCAGTTCAGCCCCACACTCACCCCAGCTGCTACCTTTCGGTGCCTAACATTTTTTTTTTTAATTTAAGCCTTTTTGAGAAAATATTATTTTTAATATTACCCATTTTTCACTCAATGCTAGACGAAAACATTTTGAAAAAATTGTAAATGACATTAAATTAAAAGACTAATTGTGGACAGATTTCATTAGAAGAAAATGTCCACATTCGCTCGGCAGCAATGGTCGAGGCAACGTCGTGTGCCCCGCTCAGCAGAGCCTCGCGGTCTGGGACTAGTTTGCGTTGTTTACTCAAACTTTTTTTGTTTTGCGTTGTTTACTCAAATCGAACTCAAGAAGTTTAAGTGCCAGTGTAAAGCGAGCAGTCTACTTCAGTACATAGCACTGTTCTGATTACGACCTACCTTTTTCTCATTGCGAATGGGGAACAGGAAATAAATGGCTGATACCGAAGAGGCTATCTGAGGGCAGGCCTCTGACTCCAGGAGCCAGCCCGTTGTAGGAAAACAGACCGGCCGCCCAAGTTACAATGGTTGTTCTCAATTCCATGTACCCGGAGAAGGAACAAGGTATTATAATTGAAGGCAAAGACCACAGCACACCCCTCGAAAGGTACGTAGAAGGTTTTACCAATGTTTTTTCCGCCTAGTCACATTACGTATGCTTCAAACATTTCAAATAACAGGGTGTGTGAATTTTTAGCAATAAGTAGTTAGTGGATGAAATAACAGAAAAGCACAAGACTATTAATATTGAGGGCTCCTCCCAAAATATTCGGTCTCTTGTAAGTAGACAGAAACGTATTACAATTTCAAATGTTTATCCTATAATCCCTAATGCAGTAATTGAAGATGAACTAGACAAACTAAAAGTGATGTGCAGTTCTCAAGTGTAATTTTTCAGAGCTGTTTTCGGTAAAGAGCAGTTCATTCATATCTAAAGTTTCCGTCGACAGGTGTTCGAACCGGAAGATTCATTAAGTAAGATACCTGAAGCCATACTGATCACATACAAAAGATAAAGGAACTGGATTTACATGTCTAGAGGAATCATTAAATGCTTTCACTGCAAGGAAGAAAACATTGCCGAAAACTGCAAAAATATAGGAGACATTAAACCCACTCAATCGGAAGACACAATTGAAAACAATTTAGCTCCTGATAACGAACAAATAGACAAGGTACCTAGTTACCATGAATTTCCATCACTCAACCGAGTCAAGCCTGTTAAGAGAGCCTTATCACAGATCAAAAGCATTCCCAGCAACATTTCAAGTGAACTTCACAAAGAACAATTCAACCTTCCCCAAGGAAGAATTAACGGTGCGGGAAAAAACAAGAAATAGAAAAGAAAGATATCCAGGGAGAACACCATTAGTAGCCGCAGCATAAAGAAAAGCATAGTGGAACAAGTATCCCCTGTGAAAGAAAGGATAGAAGAGTCCAACAATGTACTTACGTACGAGCAACTAAAAGACTTTCTGGAAAACACTTATGGCTTAAGTAACCCCCTTCAAATATCTCTCAGTTACACCAAAGAGAAGGAGACTAATTTAAATGCTCAAGAAATATATCCATTATTGTCTGAGAGAGAAATAAAATCAAGATTTAACAGAAATATGAAGCAACTGAAGGACCCAGTCCACACAAATTCTTCAAAAGAAACGTCCGACAACGACGAATTAACAAGCGAAGATCTTCAAACATGAAGATAAGAATTCTACAATGAAATTTGAACGGCTTTTACACTAGATATGAATTTCTTCACAAGATTCTAAAAGACGACAACTATGATGTACTGTGCATCCAGGAAACCAATTAAAAAAGTAAGTACCATTTTAATATAAAAGATTATCAATGTTTTTATAAAAGCAGAGTGCTATGTGCAAATGCAAGTGGCGGTGTTGCGATCTATGTACATAAATCGAATAAGTGTAGTGAATGCGCCATTACAATGACCTAGAAGTATGTATGATACAACTGCATTGGCGGTAGTAACGTTCATCTGTGTAATGTTTACATTCGTAATGCGTTTCAACTAGAATCTCCCTACCTAGACAATTTATACTCACAAATATCCGGCCCGGTACTGATAGAAGGTGATTTTCATTGTCACAACTTGATTTGGGGATCAAGTAGAACAGATCGTAGAGGGAAAATTGTTGGATAATTTGTGAATAATGACGATCTAGTGGTCTTGAATGATTGCAGAAGGTCTACATACTTCAACGCGGGTAGCGGCGACTCAACTTGCAATGACTTAAGCATCTTCACTTCAACTTTGGCGAGATATCTGAAATGGAACGTGATAGAGGGCATTCACAACAGTGATCATTATCCCATATCATTGACATATGAGAATTCGATTACTCCTGAGGACATCTATATGCGCAGATGGATATTTGAAAAAGCCTTCTGGAAGTCGTACCAAGGCATCATTACAGGCAAAGTTCAGAACCTTAAGAAATTAAACATCGATGATTCAGTACAAATAAACGTTATTCTGAACAACTTTACAGAACTTTACACTGTCTAAAGCGGAAGTGACTACACCCAAAACAAAAAATACTAAAAGTAAAAAGAAACTATTTTGGTGGACAAAGGAATGTGAAGAAGCGGTTATTAATTACAATCACTGGTTTAATGTATTCAAGAAAGTAAAACAAACGAAAATCAATTATGGTTTAATTCAGTACAAGTAAGGGAAGAAAAACCACAAAATAATCTAAGAAGACGTGCTGGAAGGAATACACATCCTCCTTAAACTGTAAACTGAACTACACGGAGGTTTGAAAGCGAATAAACGCTATCGATGGAAAATTCTGAACAAATTACCCCAAGTTTACACACACGCCAGACGGTCAATTCATTCAAGACTCGTGCGACATTGCAAATAGCTTTGGAAAGTTTTTCGCGTCCAACTCTAGTGATGCGAACCTTGCAGATAGCTTCATGAAACATTAAGAAGAAACAGAGGTCTCACCAAAACCTGGAAGCAGAAGAAGATGAAATAGATGATTCCATGCAACCAAATGCCAACCATTACGCTCCGGGAACTTAAAGTTCTTAAATAACTTATACAACTAAAAGACACCAGCGCCGGTCCCGACGGAATACCTAACATATTTATCCGAGTGCTCCCTAAAGAAGCTATAAGTGTTATTTTAGACATTTACAATTATCTATATTGAAACAATGTTTTCCCACAAAAATGGTCAGAAGCGGTTATTGTTCCAATTCACAAACCTGGTAAGGACACATTTTTAATAGACAGCTACAGGCCTATTGCCCTAACTTCTTTCCTGTGTAAATTACTTGAGATGGTAGTGAACCACAGATTCAAATGGTACCTGAAAAAAATCAGCTAATATCACCTCATCAAAGTGGTTTTCGTAAGAATTTTTCTTAACCAGCATTGCAATAATAGCGAACAGCGTCAAAAATGGTTTCGGCAATAATATTTTCACAGTGGTACTAAGCCTCGACATCGAAAAGATATGAGATGGTCTGGCGCAGGCGTATCATGGATATAATAACGAAACATGGAATTAAAGGCAACATAGCTAAGTTTATTAAAGATTGAATTCATTAAAAAACGGCACATTAATGCCAATGTAAGAGGAGCCTTATCAGAGAGATATATGCTGGGAAATGGAGTACCGCAGGGCTCTGTGCTTAGTGTGACCTTGTTTCTGTTGAACTTCAGACCAAAATCAAACCACCTGCGCTAGTCAGCATGTATGCGTATGACAGAAATATATGCATTCTGATAAACATCTGCCTCCATAGCAGTTATAGCGCAAAACGACTTAGACATCATCCTCGCATTCTCCACTGGAGGTGGTCTAAAATTCTCCAAGACGAAATCCACATTCATCATTTTCTCCAGGAAACGATCCACTGAGATCCCTATCCCTGAACCTGGGGGAACAAAAGATAAAACAATGTAAAACCTTAAAAGTCCTTGGCGTGACATTTGACGAAAGGCTATCCTGGATACCTCACATTAAAACCCTGAAAGTGGAATGCACCAAAAGGCTAAACTTGATGAAAATCATAAGCTACTCTGCGTGGGGGCCGATTATACAGTGCTTAGAGGAACATACCAGGCGTTGATCAGGGCTAAAATGGATTATGGCAGCATATTCTACGATGCTGCACATAAGAATATTAAAAGAAAACTCGACCCTATTAATAACCTTAGTGCGAGACTTATATGCGGAGCGTATAGAACAAGTCCGATGATAAACATGTTACAGGAAGCTAATGTACCATCCCTGGGGAAAGAAGAAGAAATCTAGTTCTCGGATATATAATCAAAGGTACAGCTAATTGCGGCAACTCTATGAACCAAATGTATCAGCTTACATGCAGACCCAGGAAAAACTATGCTTCAAAAAGAAACAACCAGAACCTATTACTGTATGGGCTATACAAATACTGAGCACAATATCAGAAACCATTCCCCCTCTTAAACCTATCAGTATCACTGACTATGCAGAGCATTAAAGCTGAGGAGCTGACAAACAATTATAAGAAATCAAAAACAATCAAATAAGAGCAAGAATAGAAGACTTACATATCTAAAACAAATTAGTGGTTTCAGGAAATTTAAAACCAACTCAGTGATTGTATTGAAACAACAATAAATAACACGAGCTCATATTTCCATTTTTACTCCTAATGAACACGTACGCTATCATCACTGATCAAATTCGATTACATTTCAAAACGTCAAGCTCTACTTTTGTACTTTTCTCCTCTTTACACTGTAGCTGAAAGCCCTAACGGCATATCTTCCTGTCTAATTCAATGCCTAAAGAAAGTATGTTACATTTTATATAATAAGATTTTCATGTATTTTCACACGTTTTCTTGCTATGCAGTATATATCTTGCTCATCTGCCTGCTTTCTGTTTCTTTTTCTGTTACAGATTATCTTCCAGACTTCAACCAACTGCGTTCTATTCTCCCCACCTTCCACAGTTTTCCAATTCATTCTAACTCCTTCTACTTTCCTTCTGTCTTTATACATTTCCTTTAATCTTCCTATTTTCTTCTCTTTCACTGGTGTTACGGGCCTAAGCCGCCATCCTGATTGAGGTTTTCCTGGGTTTACTCAATAGCATAAGGCGTATGCCGGGATGGTCTCTAGTTTTGCATTCCAGATATAAATGTAAAATATGCCCTCCTTTTTCTTTAAATTTGTTCACAATTAAAGCATTCGCGTATACGAGAATTTCTGACATTTTACGAAAGTAAAATTATTGACTTAACATGCTCCTCTTATAGTCAAGAAACATGGTGTCTATTTATATCACGTTAGCCTTAGAATCCAGAAAATTGACAATGAAAATACATTTCACAATTTATGTTTCATTAGTTATGTGTAGCACACTTTCATTAGCTAATACGATCGTTGCAATTTCGTAACCAACGTGAAATGTCAGTTATCACTATTTCCACTCGAACGCCTCCGTTGTAATTATGTAAATGTAAATATTTAAGTGATTAGGCGGAAGAGCAAGAAGAAGAAAAAGAAATTGTCAAATCTCAGAACTAAAACAAAGTATACATAGATGGCTCGAAAAATAGCAACTTGGTGGGATGTGCCGTTGTAACGTCAACAAGAGTAATCTCAAGCAAATGGCCCGACAAGTACTCAGTTTTGTTTAGCAAATTATACGCCATCATCACCACACTAGACTACAGTCTCGAAGACACTGAACGCAATTTTCTGATAGTAACAGACTCCAAATTGGCTCTGTCGGCTATTGGAAATGTCTTTTACTCAGGAAATCCGCTAGCTTTAGACATTGTTAGTATGATAAGGGACTCGAACTTTAAAGGTAAAGAGATAGTTTTTGGTTGGATCCCGGCTCATATGGGTGTCATCGACAATGACCTGGCAGACAGATCCGCAAAGGAGGCGTCACTACTTGTTGAAAGAAATAACCTTCCCATAATCCCAAAGGACTATCATGCCAACATCAAGAGAAAAGAACAAGAATTGGACAGACAGAATGGAATAAAAACACCGCTGCAAATTAAGTTGTATATATGAATGCGATGATTATAATCCTGCCACATCCTTCTGCAGAGATGACCACGTTGTGTTAACTAGATGCAGAATAGATCACATCAAGCTCACACATGCCCATCTGATCAGAGAGAAAACGGCTGTAATGTGTAATGTGTGTAATGTTTCTATGTATATTAGCCATCTATTTCTGGGCCCCAGGTTTGAGGCTGACCGGACGAGACATGGTGTCAATAACGACATGTCAAGAGTACTAAAGGACAGAGAAAAATTCGGTCGGTTTCTCGATTTTTTCAAGGGCATAAACTAGTACAGTGATATATAAGACAAATGTATAAAGTGGTTAATAATGTGATATGAATGTTCCCATCCTAAGTGTCATCACAGCCCATATACAGAAATAATAATGTTAGTGAGTAGATGTCGCTAATAACCTTTTGCAGTTGATGCGGCATAAAATTAAATAACTCTGCTACATTTGAGATGAATTTCACAAAGATTGGGGGAATTTTCACATTTTCGGAAGTTTCTGGGGATTTTTCATCGATGAAAGAAAACCTATTGCCACGATTCTCCAGATTTTCTAGAGGTGTGATTTTGTTACCAACTGGCACTAAATATTGAGTATCTGCGTCTTTGGTGGGGTTTTTAAGAAGTTGTTCTGTTGGATTACTGTCTGCAAGGCCTCTTTTACCGATGTACGGATTTTCGAAGAATGGAATATCTCACAATGGCCATGTCATACTTGTCGCATGTAAAAGAAACCTGGCTGATGCCCGGTAAAACTAAATCTCGTCGAAAATCTAATGTCATAACAAGATCTCACATTCTCCCAACGAGAAAGCTCTCGGATTTAGTTAACTGAGACCGACATCTGGCGGAGAAAGTGAGAATCACATCCAGACGTTTCAGGAGACGACCATGAGACGCGCCTGTTAGAAGAATATACCCTAGACCTAGGTGGTAGCAAGAAGGCTCAAGAATGCCAGAGCAGTAGCCTAACAAACGGGCCACGGACTGCGCGCGATCTTGCCTTCCTCTTCCTTGTCCTATCCTCTCCCCTTACACACACACATACACTAATACTAACATGCACTACACTACCGCATATTCCGGGAGACCGGTCGGGAGCTTAGAGCTTGTCCCGGCTGAGGCGGTGCCCCGCTGATGGGAGAGTCCTGGTTAGGGGGAAACCCCACTAGCCGACGGTAGGTCGGCGCCGGATCTCGCCGTCCAACGAGGGAAGATCACCGCTATCTCCCGAGAAAAAGCATGCACTACACTTGCGGGACTAATGACTAAACCTGTTGACGCGCCCGGAAACAAGAAAAATCAATCAAGAAGGCTCAAAGGGATCTTGGGTCGAATACACGATTACAGAACTACGGCCAACAACCATAACCTTCCGCCCCCCCAAAAAAAATGAATGACTCATACTATGAATAACCTCGCTGATTGCGGAGGATCAGTACATGATTCTAATAGTGCAGCAGCGCGACATTTGAAGTTATAAACGTATTTAGCAATAAAAACCGGAGAACAGTCGGCTAAAATCATAATGAAGCATATACCAAGAAATAATTATCTACAGAGTGTTTCAAAAATAGGTGGTATAATTCCTTGCAAGTCATCCCCATATGTAGACAATCAAAATAGATCATTACAACATGTGTCGAATGCTTTATTTCCTAGTTATGGCCTTCACAACGCGGAAATTCACCGGAAAGCGTTTCTTACTGAAGATAGTTGTTATTACAGAAGACGTCCAAAATGTCCACCTCCTGCTTGAATACAGACCTCACACCCATGTCTCATTGACCTGCGAACACGATTCCAAACTCCAGAAGTATTGTGTAAGCCCTCGCAAGATGCCACAATTCGATTCCGAAGGTATTCCATTTCAGGCACCGGAGACAAATACACCAATGATTTAAATAGCCCTACAAGTAGAAATCGAGAGGGTTCAGATCAGTTGAGCGTGGAAGCAAAGCAATCGGGCCGCTTCTGCCTATCCATTGATCACGAAACCTTCGATCCAAGTACCATCAAGCCGTACGACTGAAGTGTGCAGGAGTGCCATCATGCAAGAAGAGAGCGTGTTGACGACTGATCAGTGGAGTGTTTTCATAAACATGAGGTATGGTGTTTTTTTTTTCAGGAAGTTTGCGTACGACTGCCCCGTAAGTCTGTTTATAAGTACACGGGGTCCAACTAATCGATCACCAATGGTAGGTGATGATTGTTGCTCAGATGTTGAGGGAGAACCGCGCCTGGTGATGAGATAAAACAATCGCACGAGGGTTTTCATATGCCCATACATGATGATTGTGAAAATTTGTTATGTCATCTCGTGTGAACTGCACATCTGTAAACTGCACATCTGTAAACTGCACATCTGTAAAGGCAGGAAAGTTTGGATTTGCACCACTCTGCTACAAGAACCACTGACAGAACCTAACTCGTGTAGGGTAATCCGCTGGTGACAGGGCACGTTGCAAATGATAAGGGTACCTCTAGTACTCTCGTAACAGTCTTCAGACAGTCATACGAGGAACATTCACTTGCAACGCTAACCCTCGTGTGCTGATAGAAGGAGTCGTTTCCACAGCGTCCAGAATCTCCTACTTTACAGCCGGAGTTGTAGATCTTAATCGTCCCCTCCCCAAAACAGGAGAGTTAAATACTCCATGCTCGCACAGAAGACGATGGAGACTTAGAAAGTCTTTCGATCTGAATATTGTCACTGTGTGTACCTCTCCTTGTACAAACGACTAGCCAGCGCAGCATTACCGTCCACCTTGCCGTTCATGAAGTGCATGCCTGCCAGCTCCTGATTTGAGTACATGACGCACAGCCGAATGCCAAAAAAACACTGAACTTCGTCTCGAAATTAACTTAAGTGTCCTGTTAATGCCCCCTTTTTCGACAACGACATGCGGAAAGAAAAGCGTTCCGGTGAATTTCGGTGTTGGGAAGGCGATAACTCGAAAATGAAGCATTTCCGAACACATGTTGTAATAAACTATTTTCATTGTCTACATGAATGAAATTATGTCCCCTATTTTTTAAATATCCGTTATATCTTCGTAATGAGTCTTCACAAAAAACACAAACACAAAAAATTTTGTTTGGAGCAAGTAACTTTTGATACTGGTGCTACTTTTCGCTTGAGACACCTGTATATACTTTTGGGCGGCAGCTGGCCCGTTTTGTTAATATTAGTAAATAAAATAAAATGTATAACTTGAACACCGTTAAAGCTGTTACCTTTAAGGAATTATATTTTATCAAATTGATACCAAATCAGATAGCATAAGGTACCAACGGATGTCACTGCAGTGCCTCTGTCCGAAAGGTCATAGGGGGACTCTCGATTGAGGCAAGATCGACACTAGCTAGGTCGAATTCAGCCGCAGTCTGGAGGAGAATTCCAGTGGCCGGCTGCTCTGATCCGTGACTCTGATTTCCGTGGTTTCTCTGATCAACACCAGGCAAATGCCGGAGCAGTACCCTAACAAGCGGGCCACAGACTGCGCGCGATCTTTCCTTCCTCTTCCTGGTCGTATCTACACTCCTTACTTACCCACGCATTTACAAGCACTACACTACCACACACGTAGACAGACCAGTCGGGAGCTTAGAGCTTGTCCCAATTGAAACGGTGCCCTGCTGGTGGGAGATACCTTGATGAAGAAAACCAACGGCCATATCCGTTGACTCGCCGCGAAACACGAAATAATCAATCAAATTGACATAAAATAAATATGCTTTAAGCCCTTTCGTTACATTCACCTAAAATTGTAACCACTTTTGCTGCGTCAACGGTTTCAACTGAAACTTCAACTCGAAAATCAATCAGGGATTCAATGCTTGAGAAATGTTTATAAACACAGCTATATGATGAAACGAATACTTCTACGTTATTATTAGGACTTGTGTATTGAAGGTAATCATGTAAACTTGAATTACATTGGAACCCAAATTTTGAATTTCTCCCGATAAATGTTGATTCTGGACCGCCGTGCGCTGATAATCTAAAGAATATCATACCAATTACAAGCATTTATGAAAAACAAATTGTAATATTAAAAAACAATATATTTAGCATTTATGTGCCACATTCGTGCTATGCTAAGTACGGCAATTCCTAATTCTTTAATGTCCAGTACAAAATACACTGATAAATATTGTGTTCTACATTTTTAGCGTGGAATTACCGCAAATTAAAGCCTAAATCAATTTCGTGGCACTGTTCATGGCAGTGTATTTGATTGGTCGCCATTTCATAAGGTATAAATGCACCTTTAATGAGCATGAATTATTCACATGTTGGCAGTAATATTCTTATCTCTCTTGTAAATGGATTGATCTGGATTTGATTGCACAAGCCTCGAATGAACGTTCTGTAACACTAAATCCGTTTGCTCCCCTGGCGTTAGTACTACTAGCAGAACTGCTATGCCATGCGTATTGCGTCGTGCAGGGGTTTGGGTTCGGCATGTTGCGGCACATACGTGTAGACTGTACATGCCCAGTCAGTCTTCAACCGCGTATTAAACGATTGGTAAGTGATAAAATGCTGCAGCCTTCACTAACAGAATCGCACTTCTAATAATCTGTTATCTGCAATTAATTCTGTGAACATGTCACATTGATGGCGGGAAAGAAGCTATTGATTGTTTAAAAAATTAATTTCATTTATAGATTTCACCACAAAATAGTACAATACCAGCATCGATACCGCTCCTGCAATTTGCTGCCAACACTAACTGATACATTACCGATAAATTTATTTTCAGATGTGTCACAGTTTTACGCGTTCCCGGCTAGCGCGTCTCTTTTTAACTTCACGTACTTACTTCGTAACAAGAGAAAGTTACGTAATCGTGCTCCGGAAAAAGGACAAATTTTCGGCAGAAAAACTCTTATTGCCGGGCCCTGATAGCGAAAAAGTGGATACATCCTGTCGCCATGTAAAGTAAATTAGTTCCTCTAATACGTGGTATAGCCAGAATCCATGTTTTGTGAGTCCTTGATATCAAAAAAATCGATTAACGGCAAAACATCCGTCTGGCTTTGGTCAACACCAGCACCTAAACTGTTTAGCCGATTTTCTCCAAAATTGATATTCCTTTCGATCTGAACGAACTCGATGCCTTGCTGTTTCTAATGGAAATTTTGATTTTTGAGGCTACTTACACAAAGCCTCAAAAACATTTTCCTTTTTTTCTTGCCATTTTTTAAAATTATTATTAAACTTTGTCCTATAGCGTAAACGACGCTAAGGAGAAAGGTGCAGTTGTCGTGTTCTTTAAAATCCCCGATTTTTCAAAAGTTGCAAAAATGCAATTTTGACGTCTTCCTACAACTATAAAATTGAAGATAGAGATTTTGTGTCTGTTCCTTAAATACAGATCTTGAAATAAGGGCACGTACAATATTTCTAAAATATAAACAGTTTTAACGTAATTTTACGCCAAATACAAGCCATTTTTAATTTTTTAAACAATGTTTTTCTCTAAAACGGCACCAAACTCTTTCTTTAAATTTTCTCCTCGTATCAAGAAACGGTAAAAATATAGTGCTAGTCTCGTTTTTGGCGAACTCTCTGCATTTTCGAAAATTGCAAAAAAGTTAACATTTCAAAATTACAAAATTGAGGATAGAGATGTTTGCCTTAGACATAGTCTGATCCATGGAATCAGCCCGTGGAAACGGTCATGTACAGTTTTTTGAAGAACTAGTAGTGCTAGCAAAGCACATACTTTCTCGCATTGTTTCTAGATGCTCCTCATAATTTACTACTACATAAATCAGCGAAAGTGTTTTCACCCAGCAAAGTTTTTTCCGCTCCGAGACCCGATCTCCTCAAAGTTAACTTGCCAGTACTCATACCACTACGCCACACTAGAGCCGTATGGATCGAGCTCGAGCATATGCATAGAAAGGTAAATGCCTGATTCATGTAAAAAAACAACTCAACAATTAAAATATCCGTTTGAAACTCCCAAAGCCTCTAGTTGGTTCAGCTCGATCAAGGAATATTACTTTTGGAGAAAATCGGCTGAACGACTTAGGAGCTACTGTTGTCCAAAGCCAGACTGACAGCTGTTAGATTGATAAGTTGATAGTGATTCCGGGCGCCCCAACTCCTAAGGTCATTAGTCCCGGAAGCGTAGTATATGTTTTTGCTCGGAAGGTACAGGTGATCTTCCAGTTCTGGATGGCTAAATTCGGCTGAGACCTACCGTCGACTAGCGGATTCTCAATTATTTTCTGCAGCAACAGAGTTGTGACAAATAATAATCCCCGACCAAGGCTCGAACTAGCGAACCTTCCCTCCAAAGAGCTGTCCGTACTCACCAATTAACCACCCCGGCCATCCGGGTGGGATATGGAATTTACACATCTATAATAGTAATAAGTGTACGGTGGTTTCAGTTCTAGCATTTGGCAGCCAAAGAGTTGATAAAATGGGAAAAACGTCCTTTAGACGGGAAAAGATGGCAGCTGAGAAAGCAAAAAGGCATAACCCAAACTAAGTCGAGACTAAACAGTTTAGAAAACTAACAAGTTCAAGAAAGTCTGTGCCATTCTACAGCACCACTATTTATTTACTTATCGTAAGCTGTAACATACGAAGAGAAACTTTAGTGCGAAAATAATATTTCTCACTAATTCTTTTTGAGAAAATAATATTTTTAGAAATTGCATCAATTTCAGACATTAATTAAGCGAAATCAGCTCTTTTTTTCAAAAAATGTACATGATATTTTTTATTGAGCTGATTGTTTACGAAAGACTTTGTTTAAAGTAAAAATCGCTATCTCACTTTTGTAGTTTTGAAATGTTCATGGTTTTTTTTTTTTCATTTTCGGAAACACGGAGCAATAGCCGACAATGGGACTATTTTTTACCGTCCCTTATTGCATATGGGGAGAAAATTTTAAGAAAACATTTGGAGTGGTTTTTGGGAATTTCTTTTTAGAAATTGCATAAATTTCAGAAAATAATTAAGCGAAATCAGCTCCTATTCTCAAAAAAATGTTTATTACATTTTTTAAAGAGATGATTTTTTACAACACACTTTGTTTAAAGCAAAAATTGCGATCCCAATTTTGTAGTTTTCAAATGTTCACTTTTTGGATTTTTAAAAAACGGAACAATAGCCGGAAATGAGCTAGAACCATAATTTTTACCGTTCTTATTACATATGAGTAGAAAAATTAAATAAAAAATTTAGAGCATTTTTAGGGGGGGGATGCCTATTTTTCGCGCAATATTACACGGAAACTCCTAATATTTTCGGAAAGTTGAACAAGAACTTATTTAAAGCTCCGTCTTTAAGGAACAGATTTCATTAAGAAGAAAATAACTATCTTCAACAATATAGTTGTAGAAAAACGCCCCCCAAAAAATTGCACTTTTTCAATTTAAAAAAATCTGTGATTTCAACGAACATGAGACTACCACCAATTTTAAGTGTTCTTTATGCTATTCGAAGACAATGTTTAATAACAAAATTGGAGCCGTTTTTGAGAAACTTTTGAAAATGTCTTAGGGGCTTGTAGAGTATGTGAAGTACCCTCAATAATCAAAATATCCGTTTGTAAATCCACGGTTCATTTAGATCTATGTGGGAATATAAATTTTAAGAAAATCGGCTGAACGGATAGAATAAAATAACTCTTAGAAATATTGTACCTCACTTTTGTTGAATTTTCTGAATTTTCGAAAAGTGTATAAGTTCAAAATATTTTCGGCTCCTTCAACAATATTGAAGTTGGAGGTTTTTTTAAAATAAAATCTATTTTTAAAAGTTGTGTCTTTAAATAAGGCAATGAACAATTTTCCAAAAATCTGAGAAGTACTCGCGCAGTTTTCAATGAAATGTGAACGATATTAGAACACAATTTTCTGAAAACAGCTTTAAAATTTTAATAAAAAATGTGTTTAGAATTTAGTTTTTCTCTTCTATGATCTGCTTAAATTCGCATTTCAATGTTCTATAGGAGACTGAAAATTTTAAAAATGTGAAAAACTAGCGGTGCTACAAATTGCACAAACTTTCTCATAAAATTTAGTTTCTTGTTCTTTTGAATCAGGGCCAGGTTTATGGATTCGTCCCTCGTTCTTCCCAGCTGCTATCTTTCGGCGACTGAAAGACTTACCGGGGTCTCTCTGGAGGAGAATTCTAGCGGCCGGCTGCTCTGATCGGTAGTTTCCCGTGGGTTCTCCGATTAACACCAGGCGAATGCCGGAATAGTACCCTAACAAACGGGCCACGGAACGCGCGCGATCTGTCCTTCCTCTTCCTTGTCCTCTCCTCTCCCCTTACACACAAACTTACACTAACATGCACTACACTACCGCATATTCCGGGAGACCTGTCGGGAGCTTAGAGCTTGTCCCGGCTGGGGCGGTGCCCCGCTGGTGGGAGAGTTCTGACTAGGAGAAAATACGCTAGCCGACGATAGGTTGGCGCCGGATCTCGCCATCCCGCGGGAATGATCACAGCCATCTCCCATGGGAAAACATATACTACGCTTACGGGACTAATGACCTAAACTGTTGACGCGCCCGGAATCACTAAACAAACAAACAACCAACCAGGGTCTCTCGCGGTCCCTATGGCTTATATGTGTACATTCGCAATGAAGAGCTCCTTCGCACTCCCCGACTATCTCGTACGTCTCTCTCGGATTAGGGATGGGCTTAACACCTTTTCTTCAATAACTGTTATCACAAAAACAGCTTACTCGTAATAGCTGTTATTAATAACAGTTGAAAAATAACAGGTCCATGACCAGCAACCTAACACAGCCGACTGCTAAGAGTTAAATCATTTTTAGCGACTGCTAAGAGTTAAAACACGCAAAACTAATAATGTTGGTAGCACCGTTAAGTTTGTGCAGCTACCTTACAGCGCTTCCTTGCACTACTTTCCCTAACCTGTTTGGACAGAGAAGCAGCAGATATGAACGAGACTGGATGCCAAGGATGAATAGTAATTCATATAATGTGTAGCAAATGTGTATAGAATGCAGAATATTACTAAAATAAAAGTGATTCGGGTTCAGATTGCAAATATTCTTTCAAATATGCAACTTGTGCATAGTGAAGTGACAAATGCCAAATATAATGAGGAGAAAGTGTTTTTGCTTACCTATAGCCAAAGTGTTAATGACTGTCGAATATCAAGTATTATAATGTGAGTTATTTGACCGTAACTGATTTTATTTTATCGGACCTAGGGAAATATTAGTTGATCTCACATAAGCAGCAATGGGACAGAAATAAGTTAACATACTGGGCGGACTTAATTTAAAGGACAAATATCTTGTTGTAGTGTATGCAATAAAATATAAAACTATTGTGGCACATGGTGTGTAATAATGACGAATTATGTATTAATGAATATAATTTGAACACTGTCAAATCATGATTGTTTAGCTGCAATGGAGCTGTTATCGTACAAAATGGTTACCACAAAAGCTTGTAGTAGTTCGGATTAGGCCCAGTAGGTTGCAGTTCTATGCATTTCAACCGATAACTGCCAATAACAGGATAAACGAAATAACTGTTATTTCGCGTAACAGTTACGAAACGTTAACGGTTAAGAAATAATAGCTTAGCTGTTAAGAGCACATCCCCATCTCGGATTCATGATTTTCTTGCAATTGCTCCGTTTGTAATTACAAATAGAATGAAAGATATACATTTATTACGAAAAAACTTAACGGTCGATGTTCTTTGTCTCATTCAACTACCTTTTAGTATTTGGCCAGTACAAAACAAAAATGTTTTATGTTTAATAAAATTTTAACCCAGAAAAATTTTCTGAAAAATCCAATAATGAAAGCCTTTAACACAGAATTCTGTGAAGATTTCACAAGCATTTCTGTAAAGCTTTCAAGGAATCCTTGCATTTCAAAAACCTTTCAGTATGTGCCACCCCTTGCTCGCACAGGCTGCAAACTTCCGAGACAGCAGCACCGCAACCCAAGTGCTTTGGATCTTAGATCTACAAGAAAATCCTCAGGACAAAATCCAACGATCAGCATGACTTGGGGATTCTGCCTTTTCTCAGGAGGTGTTGGCGGGCACGAAATCACAAAGAGCACAATGATTTACTTCTACATACTTTTCCTCACGAGTACAAGTGAGAACTGAAAGGTATTCGTCGTAGAACAAATAGCACGTAGTCACGTAATGATTAACTTCCTAGTAGCTTTCTTCCTATTCTGGTCTCTTAGCCAAATAGATCGAGAATTTTTGCCTTCTGTAAAACCAACCAACTTGTCTCTAGGAATATTCAATCAAACCATGATAGTATCTGCAAAGATGCGCCTGGCGCAGCTCCAATCAGTTATTGATCGCTTCGACCTTCGGAAAAAATGGAAGGGATTTCACCACTGCAATTAACAACGGAAACGGTCGTGTGAGTTAACACCCGGACCCAACTGCAAGAAATATTTGCTTCCTGTAGGGGTGCTTCTGACGTACAACAGAACTTCGTCACAGCAACTTCGGAATGTCCGTTAACTCCCCTTTCCTTAACCTTCGAACTTCCCTGCTCCTGAGACAGCAATCTTCTAAATGTAGAACCTCTTTACATCGTCTTCCCCGATTGCCGTTCATGTCGTTTGACGCTCTTAAAAAGAATACATTAGTTACAAATGATAAACAAAAGAGTGAATGTGTAGCTTGTCCCTTGTACTAATTGAGAAATTGATTGATTGATTTTTTCGTGTTTCCGGGCGCGTCAACTGCTTTGATCATTAGTCCCGTTAGTGTAGTGCATGTTTTTTGCGGGAGATGGGTAGTGATTTTCCCCCACTGGATGGCGAGATCCGGCGCTGACCTACCGTCGGCTCGTGGGGTTTCCCCCTAACCAGGACTCTCCCACCAGCGAGGCACCGCCCCAGCCGGGACAAGCTCTAAGCTCCCGACCGGTCTCCCGGAATCTGTGGTAGTGTAGTGCATGTTAGTGTAAGTGGGTGAGGATAGGGCAAGGAAGAGGAAGGACAGATCGCGCGCGTTCCGTGGCCCGGTTGTTAGGGTACCATTCCGGCATTCACCTGGTATTGATCGGAGAAACCACGGAAAACTACCGATCAGAGCAGCCGGCCGCTAGAATTCTCCTCCAGACAGCGACTGACTTTCGACATAGCAGAAAAGCTATTGTCGAAAATCCTGCCGCCGTCAGGACTCGAACCTACGACCTCCCGGTCAGAGGCGCTGCAGTGACATCAGTTGATGCACTGAGCTACCGCTCCCGGTCTAATTGAGAAAGAACTCTTGGAATCCACAAGAGCGAAATAGGTTTTCTACAAGTTATTCAGAAATTTACCACTTCAACAGGATGGCTCTAACCAATATATATTGTAAAGTACGATGTTTAGGAGTGTTTACATTATGGGCATGTTTATGTTATGATTTTTTGAATATACACTTTTATTGTTTAAAGTATCTACAATCTAAATTTATATGTACATGAAGATAGGTGTAAGGGTAAGTAGCATTATCTATAAAAGCCTTCCTTTATTCGTGTTTGCTTGGTCTGCATTTAAAAGTTTGACATTATTTATTTATTTATTTTATTTTACATCAAAAAAACAGTTAAAAACTGCGTCTGACGTGCTATGGGGAAAAGTGAATTGTGTGCACATTTTCAAAATTCTGTGATCTCTACACTTAGTCATACAATACTTAAATTTTGAATTTTGAAAGGGAGAAAAAAAACTCCCATGTAATAAAATATATTTTCAAGGATAAATAGGCAATAAATTTTGGCTCTTATCATGTTGTCCTTCGGAATAATACTTCCTGCCGTGACAACAGGGAAACGATAATTTGAATAATTGTATTTCCAATGAATTCTAGACGTGCACAGAAAATGAAGTTACATTTATGTCCAGAAGCAAAACAAGGGGACATCTCAGCATTTGCTCAATGGATCAGGGAAACTGGACGAAAAACCCGATCGAGATGGGGGTCATTGACCCGGAAGCTGTAGTACAATAGTTGTTACAGGTTGTTTATACTCATTTATACAGTCCAAAAGGTAAATAATGCATTATGTATCATTGTTAAAATTAATGTTACTTTTCTTGTGATGCTCAGTATAGTCTCTAATTGTATAGAAACAGTTATGCAGCAGAAACGATTTCACTTGAGAATTAAACTTTTCTATTGAATTTAATCGTTTAATGTCATCTGGCAAAGTGTTGTAAAATAATGTACATGTATTGTATGTGAATTTTTGGTAATGAGCTGTTGATACTATCACCTGATGAATATGATTTCTACGTCGAGTGTTATAGTAATAGACTTCTGGCATTCTCTGAAAATATATTCCTGCCCTTAACCAAGTCATTTTTGACAAAACCACTGATTCGTAAATAAAAAGACACAGTAATGGTAAAATTCCTAGATTAATGAAGAGTTACAATACGTTTTTGTAATCTAAACGTCTGGGAGCTATAAGATGTATTTCCCCAGAATATTATGCCATATCTCAGGCGGGAATGAACATTCGCGAAGTATACACAACGAGCAGTATGAAGGCTGACTGAATTTGCAAGAATTCTGAACGCGTAGCATAATGAACTTAATTTTGTGTTCAATTCATTTAAATGGACGTTCCATTTAAGGTTTGACTGAAATGAATATTTAGTAATTCAAGTCTGGTAGAGCCCTCGCGTAGGAGTCCGATCCCTCGGAGAGGGTTCCCACCACTGAATAGCTGATGCGTTACTGCAAGATAAATGAGCTGCAGCACGGCGGCGTCGGGTCTGCGACTTCCGATCGGGTGTCACTCAGCCTGATTTTTACACAGCAAGTGGCCAGCGTATCGACTCGTGGATGGCAAGAATCCGGCTCGTGATTATTTGGAAACAACGCTTGCCGCGTCCCGCGAAATAGCATCCTTTCAATGTGTGGAATGCTGAAATGGTAGCGATTGCCAAGTACACTGCAGGCCTATTTAGAAGTTTTTGGTTGGAAGGGTGCGCTTTCTGGAAGAACTAGCAATAATCATAATGAATGACAACCGAATATCAAACGAATTTTAAAACAATACTTTTATTTCACATTTACTGGATTGAATGAATTTTTGTTTCGCTGCCAAACCAAAGATACGTAAGGCAATTTCAATTTTTATCATGAAAAGTCCAGGAGATTTCTTGAAAAGAAACAAAAAATGAGCGTGGTTTTGAGCTTTTAAAAAACAAAACACCCTACAATATTGCGACCCCGCCCCGTTGCTTTAGAAACAGGGCGCAGAGCAAATTAGCGATGGCCATGCAAAAATGCCACGCCTCGCCACTGCAAGATGTTCCCCCAGTAGTAACTTGTAAATGGGAAGTGTACCCAATGATGGGGATCATGGTCATGAACCAGAACGACACACTAATAGTGAGACAGTGAAGTTCATTGAGCCTTACTACTGCATGGATGAAACTACTAAATCAGAGAGTATACTAATGAACCATAGTGTACTAAATGAACCATGTTTACATGTCGTTGTTTCCTCGGAACACAAGGCCCTGCCAACTACCCACAAAACATTATATTCATCTAGCAGTAGAAGGCAGCACTTATAAACGCGCTGTCCACAATAACATTTATTCACATCATAGTCTTTCATTATCAATGGGAAGTTCGACACGATGTTCGTTGCAATTTGATGGAAATCTTTCATGTAGCTAGATTAGTAATGAGTCATCGAAATGAGAGTCTTTCAGAAACGATCAGCACTTAGTTTTTGTGATTATTGATGAAAATGCGATTTCGTAAAGGTATGTTGAACAGGAACAACAATATACATGAGAACAAGATGCTAAAACAGCACATACGTTCTCGCCCGTACTTTCACGCAAAAATTACGCGAAAAGTACACGAATGTTCGAAAAATTGTACATGATCGTATTTCAAAATCTATCTTAAAGGAACGGATTTTATTAAGGGTAAAATCTCTATTTTCATAATTATAGTTGTAAGAAGACGCCGAATAAAATTTTTAATTTTCTAAATATAGTTTTTAACGAAAATGAGACCGACACCATTCTCTTAAACGTCCATTACACTATCCTACAACAAACTTTAATCAAAAACTACGAGACCTTTTTTTTAATGTCCCAGGAGCTTTATGTATTTATTTATTTATTTATTTATTTTACGTCAAAAACAGTGAAAACTGCGTATGACGTGCTATGGGGAAAAGTGAATTGTGTCACATTTTCAAAATTCTGTGATCCCTACACTAGTCATATACTTATATAAAATTTGAATTTTGAAAGGAGAAAAAACTCCCATGTAGTAAAATCTATTTTCAAGGATAAATAAGCAATAAATTTTGAATTTTGAAAGGAGAAAAACTCCCATGTAGTAAAATCTATTTTCAAGGATAAATAAGCAATAAATTTTGAATTTTGAAAGGGAGAAAAAACAAAAACTCCCATGTAATAAAATCTATTTTCAAGGATAAATAAGCAATAAATTTTGAATTTTGAAAGGGAAAAAACTCCCATGTAGTAAAATCTATTTTCAAGGATAAATAAGCAATAAATTTTGAATTTTGAAAGGAGAAAAAAACAAAAACTCCCATGTAATAAAATCTATTTTCAAGGATAGATAAACAATAAATTTTGGCTCTTATTACTTCCTGCCGCGACAACATGGAAACGATAATTTGAAGAATTGTGTTTCCCACTGAATTCTAGAAGACGTGCACAGAAAATGAAGTTACATTCATGTCCAGAAGCAAAACAAGGGGACATCTCAGCATTTGCTCAATGGATCAGGAAACTGGACGAAAACCTGATCGAGATGGGGTCATTGACCCGGAAGCTGTAGTACAATAGTTGTTACAGGTTGTTTATACTCATTTATACAGTCCAAATGGTAAATAATGCATTATGTATCAGTGTTAAAATTAACGTAACTTTTCTTGTGATGCTCAGTATAGTCTCTAATTGTATAGAAACAGTTATGCAGCAGAAAAGATTTCACTTGGGATTTAAACTTTTCTATTGAAGTTAATCGTTTAATGTCATCTGGCAAAGTGTTGTAAAATAATGTACATGTATTGTATGTGAATTTTTTGTAATGAGCTGTTGATACTGTCACCTGGTGAATATGATTTCTACGTCGAGTGTTATAGTAATAGACTTCGGCATTTTCTGAAAATATATTCCCGCCCTTGAGCAAGTCATTTTTTACAAAAACCACTGATTCGTAAATAAAAAGACACGGTAATGGTAGAATTCCTAGATTAATGAAGAGAGGCTTCATGAATCACGTGGTGGGATTTGGTTATTATTCGTACAATCTCGTTTTTGTAATCTAAAAGTCTGGGAGCTATAAGATGTATTTCCCAGAATATTATGCCATATCTCAGGCGGGAATGAACATTCGCGAAGTATACACAACGAGCAGTATGAAGGCTGACTGAATTTGCAAGAATTCTGAACGCGTAGCATAATGAACTTAATTTTGTGTTCAATTCATTTAAATGGACGTTCCATTTAAGGTTTGACTGAATTGAGAGACCTAAAAATTTTGTTGCCTTAACATCAGTCAATGGTACACCGTTCATTTTCAATGGAGAAGAATTGTTTATTTGAAATGGAAAACTGCATTGTATTCGTTTACTATTAATTTGTTATTTCGGAACCAATTTGAAACATCTGATATTGCACTATTTACTGTTTCTTTATTGCAAAGGATGTTCGTATCATCCGCAAAGAGAACCGTTTTTCCGTTTCGAATCGTCGAGGGCATATCGTTTACGTAAAGTAGGAACAGAATAGGCCTAAAATCGATCCTTGAGGAACTCCACATGCAACGGGCAAAGAGTCGGAAAGATGTAAAGAACTCCCCATAATTAAAATATCGGTTTCAAATTAAAGGGGCCGCGATATTAGCCAGATCGATTGAAGAATATCAATTTTAAAGAAAATCGGCTGAACGGTTTAGCCGCTAGCGTTGTTCACAGCCGGACGGACGTTTTGTCGTCATTCGAATAATCGCTATCAAGGACCTACAAAACATTATTCTGGCTACACCACGTGTTAGAGGATTTTTTCTCCTAAATTTACCAACTGGATTTATCCACTTTTTCGTTACCAGGGACCTGTAATAAGAGTACTCTGCCGAAAATTCGCCGTGTTATCGCACAGCATTATAAACCTTTCTCTCTACTGCGTAAGCGGTAGCAAGAAAGTAACAAGACTCATTTTACCTCCCTTTGCGCGTGCCCCGCGTCGTGCCAGTCCCTGAGAACTGACCACCACAGACGCAAGATCTCTCGCCGGCCGTCGCCACGGGGGCCTTTGTCATCGAACAAGTACCAAATGTGAGATTCCTTCCCCACGTCCTTGCAAATCAATTTGAGAATCACTATCGTAGAATTTTGTGCTATAGAATGAAATGCAGTTAAAGAAATATCCATGACCGTACTAATCGGGCAAACTTTTAACTGTCACTTAGATTTTAATAAATTGCGTTTCTTGATATTGAACTATGAACTAGTGGTGCTACAGAAGGGCACAGGCTTTCCCGTAGTAAAGTTTTCTAATTTTCTAGGTGAGGACTGGCTTTACGGTCTTACCCCATCCTCTTGCAAGCTGCCATCTATCGCCGCCCACAGTATATTTTCATAATTTTTCGTTTTCTTAATAGTAGAACTGAAATATTACTTTAAGAATATTAAAGAGGAGTAAAACCTTGCCATAAATGGTCATTTTCATGCAACAATTTTCAGCAGTTTTTCAGAAAATGGCTTGTATGCGTTATTGTAAATGAGAAATTTGAGTTTTTGAAATACTTCATTTAAAGTCATTTGAGGCACATTAACTCACAAATGCAACAGTGTTTACAAATCGCTGGAAATGTGCATATTAACGGCGTGAGATATAAAAAAATACATTTGTGTAATTTTTGACAAAACAAAATAATACACCAAAACGAACTTTATGTCATTTTAAACAGTGCAATTAGCACTACCCAATGGAAAAGTTTGGAGAAAAAAATTGGAGCTCATTCTGTGAAAATGGCGTTTGAGCATTTCTGTAAATGCGGTATAATGAGCTCATTTTAACAGAAAATTGTTGAGTTTTTGAGAAACTTTTTTTAGATTATTTAAAGCACATGTACTCATAAATACAATAATGAGAAGAAATCATCGCTAATGTAAATATTAATGACATGAGAGACAAGTAAAAAAATACATTTTTGAAAATTTTGAAGAACAAAAACAATATTGCATGAAAGTCAGAGTGCATTTAGCACTATCCAGACGTTTAAAGAAACTAGAGGTGCTACACTCTGGCACAGACTTCCTCGTTCCAAATTTTCGTTGGTTTGTCCGGCTTTAAGGTCTCACTCTCTGGCCAGCTGCCATCTATCGTTGTCCAAAGTACATTTTGTTTTAATTTCTCAACATTTTGTTTTCCCAGTAGTACAACCGAATTATTACTTCAAGAATATTAAAGAAAAGTAAAATCTCATTCCAAATACAAATTTTCATTGAAAAATTCAAAAAATATTTAAGAAAATGGGATTAAGCATTACTGTAAATGCGAAATTTGAAGGTCTTTTTCTCAAAAATCTTTTTTAAAAACTACTCACAAATGTAATAATGTATACAAATTGATGGAAATGTGCGTAAAGTATTTAAAAAAATTACAATTGTGTAAGTTTTGAAAAAACAAAAGAATACACCAAAATGAACTTTAAACAGTGCAATGAGCACAATTCATTGAATTAGTTTGAAGAAAAAATTTGGAGCCATTTTTGAAAAAATGACGTTTGAGTGTTTCTGAAAATGCAGGATTTTGAATTCATTTTTACAGAAAACTATTTAGTTTTCAAAACTTCATTGACATTATTTAAGCACATGTACTCATAACTCGAATAATGTAAAGAAATCACTTAGACTGTAAATATTACTGACGAGAGACAAGTCCAAAAACTTACATTTTGGTAATTTTAGAAAAAACAAAATAATAGAACAACGGCGTTTATGTCATCCTGAAAGTCCATTTAGAACCATCTGTATAAAACATTTAAAGAAAACATTTGGAACAATTTTTAAGAAAATAGTTTATGTTATTTTTTAAAATTGCAAATATTGGGTTCACAAAAACTACTACAATTTTCAAAAAAAGTCTAAATTACCTTAATGATCGAACTATTTTTGGGCAACAAATTTCATTTGAAGGAAAAATCTCTGCCTTCAATTTTATAGTTTTAGGAAGACGCCGAAATAAATTCAAACTTTTGAAATTTTTGAAAATTCAGAGTTAACCCTGAAAATCGAACCTATGCCACCTTTGTAAGTGTATTTTACTCTATACTTACAAAAAATTTTCTTGAAAAATTTGGAGCCGTTTTTGAGAAAATTTGAAAATTTCCCAGGGTTTCACGTAAAGTACCCCCAAATTTTAAAGAATGTTTTTCAAAATTTCAAAGCTTCAACTAGAGCCAGATCGACGGAGGTTTCTGCAATTCGGAAAAGATCATATGGGTGGTTTAGGCTCTAGAAGTGTTCACAGACAGATGGACGGATGGACAGACGGACGGACGTTTTGAAAAAAAACAACACTTTCTTAGTATCAGGGGAGCCCAAAACGTGTATTTTTGTTGAAATCTCGAAATTGATTTTCCGCAGCATTACATAACTTTCTCTATACTATGTATATTACTCCCATATATACGTATGTATACGAGGAAGTAACTAGAGGTGCTATAGAATGGCACAGACTTTCTCATAGTAAAGTTTTCTAATTTCCCTTGTGGACTGGTACTGTACAGCTTGTACCCTCCTTCTTGCCTATCGCAGCCCAAATTACATTTTTTTGAAATTTTCTCAACTTTTCGATTTCCAAGTAGAACAACCCAAACATTAATTTAAGAATAATAAAGAATGCTAAAACCTAAACCTAAATAGCAAATTTCATTGAAAAATTTGGAGTCGATTTTCTGAAAAGCATAACTGTGAAAACGAAATTTGAAGCTCTTTTTCACAAGAAGCTATTGAGTTTTCGAAAAACTTCATTTGAAGCACTTTCACTCACAAATGCAATATGATATACAAATCCATTGAAATGTGTGTATTAACGGCATGAGAGATGTTTTTATAAAAATACATTTGTGTATTTTTATTAAAAAACAAAAGATTACATGAAAATGAACTTTACGTCATATTAAACAGTGCCATTAACACTATCCCTTGCAAAAGTTGAAGAAAAGATTTGGAGCCATTTTTGAGAAAATTGCGTTCGCACGTTTCTGAAAATCAGGATTTTGAGTTCATTTTTACAGAAAACTGTAGTGTTCTTCAGAAACGTTATTTGACATTATTTAAAGCACATGTACTCATAAATAAAGGACTGTGAAGAAATCGCCTCTAAAGTAAGCATTACCGATGTGAGAGACAAGTCAAAAAAATACATTTTGTAATATTTGAAAAAAACAAAAGAATAGAGCAATGGTGTTTATGGTTTATGGTTTAGGTTATGGTGTTTATGTTATTGTATAGGGTTTGTTTGGCGCTAACCATACAAAAAAATTAAAGAAAAATTTGGAGCCAGTGTTAGGAAAATCTTGTAATGGTTTTCAAAATTTCAAAGCTTCAACTAGAGCCAGATCGACCGAGGTTAAAAATTAAATTTTGCACGCACTATAGCACAAAACTTGCTAATTTTTTTTTTAATTGATCTGTTACGAAAGAACTATTTATGGACAACAAATTTCATTGGATGGAAAAATCTCTGTCTTCAATTTTGTAGCTGTAGGAATACTCCGAAAAAATAAAAACTTTCGCAATTTAAGAAAATTCAGAGTTAACCGAGGAAATCGAACCTATGCCACCTTTATAAGTGAATTTTACTCTATTCTTACAAAAAAAAAATTTAAAAGTTGGAGCCATTTTTGAGAAAATGTTGAAAGTGTTCCTAGGGCTTCATGTAATGTACCCCCAAATTTTAAAAAATGATTTTCAAAATCTCAAAGCTTCAACTAGAGCCAGATGGACAGAGGTTTCTGGAAAAGATCGTAGGTGTGGTTTAGGCGCTAGTAGTATTCACAGACGGACGGCCGACGGACAGAAAAAAAGACAGACGGGCGGACGTTGTGAAAAAGAAAGAAAAAAAGAAAAAAAACACACACACACACACACACACACTTTTTCCATATCAGGGTGTACAAAACGTTTATTTCCGTTGAAATCTCTAAATAGATTATCCGCAGCATTACATAACTTTCTCTATACTATGCATATTACTCAAGTGTATGTATGTATAGAGAAACTATACATATTACTCAGTGTATGTATGTGTGTATGAAAGTAACAAGAAGTGCGACAGAATGGAACAGACTTTCTCATAGTAGAGTTTTTTAATTTCTTGGTGTGGTTTGGTTTAAGGTTTTGCTCCATTCTCTGGCCAGCCATCTATTGTCGCTCAAAGTACATTTTTTGACAATTTCTCAACTTTTTGCTTTCCTGGTAGTACAACTAAATCATTACTTCAAGAATATTAAAGAAAAGTAAAAACTCATTCTAAATAGAAGTTTTCATTAAAAAAATCGTAGTGGTTTTTATGAAAATGGCGATAAAGCATTATTGTAAATGAGAAATTTAAGCTCTTTTATCACAGGAATGTATTGAGTTTTCGAAAAACATCATTTAAATTCATTTGAAGCGCTTCCACTCACCAATGTAATAATGCATACAAATTGATGGAAATGTCCATATTAACGCATGGGAGGTATTTCAAGAAAATTATAATTGTGTAATTTTTGAAAAACCATATGACTACACCAAAATTAACTTTACGCCATCAAAACCAGAGCAATTAGCACTATCTATTAGAAAAACTTGAAGAAAAATTCGGAGTCATTTTGGAGAAAATGGTGTTTGATTGTTTTTGAAAATGCGGAATTTTGAGCTCATTATTCTAGTTTCACTTCAAAATGTCAAAGGACAGAACCCCTCTGATGTGAGTGTAAGACAAGCACTTCACAGAAATATCCAAACCCTTATTGACTGAATCTCATGCTTGCCGAAGTCCTGAGTCTCAAAAATCTCACTTTTGAATTGATTTTTGTTGTGCTATGGTTTGTGCTGACATTCGTATATGTAAATTCATCAATCCAACGCTACGTGAATTTCTGTAAAAATATCCCCGTAAAACAATTTACACACAAATCTCCATAAGAATTGTCCCTGATTTGTGTATGGAAATAATGAATTCCATTCGTTGATTGGAAACAATGTATTGTATTTATTGGAAATTGACGATAGTTCCATCTGGGTATTAACTGATGAAACAGCATATGTGCACGAAAATCATGTTGGGAACATTGTATTGCCTTTAATGTATGGTTAAAAGTGTAAATTTATTTTGTTAACTTGTAATTTTGTTATCCAAATGCAACCACCAAATTTCGCAAAACTTTTCGCAAAACCGATATAATAGGCTTTTTGTGGCCTGATGAAGGTAAACACACTAATGTCTTCCTTCTGATGCAGCACTGTACATGTGTAAGGCAGCAGAAGCCCTGCAGGTATTGTATCCAAAATTACTACTTGTATCCTTTCTGGTGCATGCGTTATGTTTCAGAACTGATTAGGTCTCAGGTTGATAAAGTTGTCATATTGATTTCCAATACAAAAAGGAATAACGCGAGGCGGCACCTGTATGAGCTACAATGCTTGAAATTTTGATTTGGGAATACAAGTTATGCATCAATTAAATTCTGTTGCTGTAGCATCCTTAAGTATATCAAAGCAATTGCTTGAGCTGGAAAGTTACACTGCTTCATTTTTCAGTAAGCACTACAATTAAATCTTTGGAGAAATGTTTATCAGTGGTAAGCAAAAGATTGAATATCTCAATGCAGAAGAAATAAAAAACAACCATATTTCAGAGTTGATTTCTTTATTGAATGTTTGAGTTCTTATGGAATATCTGATCAGATCAACAGCATGTCTGCATCCATACATTGACGCTACAAATGATTTCAACTGCATACAAAACATTGTAAGAATACTGCTCAAACGACTGAATCGAAAACAAGCAGCAAAATGCAAAGCAAGGATGCAGCATTAGGAAGTCCAAAAATTATGCAAAATTATGAAACTTCCTTGCTCTCTTCTCCCTCTTCAAAAGATAATTTCAAGAAAAGGTGATGTCTTCTAGTTTTATGTACACAGGCAATGGCATTTTACAAAAACAAAGTCAGAAGGGTAACATGTAAAATTACATCGTGTAATCACAACAAAAAATGAGCATGTAAATAATTTACATAGAATATGTGGTAATTTTTGTTCCTTGTGTTGTAGCAGGGGGAATATCATCATCTTGAGTACCACATGATTTCTTTACAAACTGTGGATTTACCATAATATCTTCTTCCATGGATTGAACTTTCCGATCTAAGTCTGTACACACAGCCATCTACAATAATCATGTCATATTGTTAATGTTCTTTCCCTAATATATACAAAATTTAATATCCAACTTCAAAGATAACACATTTAACTCAGCATACATACCTCTTCCTCAAGACGACGAAGCATAGCAGGACTATTGTATTTTTCAGGGTCATCATGGAAAATAACCATACCATCTTTTTGATTAATAGTAGCAAAAATTTCTCCATCCTCAATCTGAAAATATATTCATAATAAGGTTCTGTGTATAAACTGTTTGTGGGTTGTGATATTGCCCCATCAACAACACTTAATATTTTTCAACTCTGACTGCAAGGTGCCACAACATAATAAACAAACATCCTTGTGACAGAATTTGGCATTGTCATAGAAACTGAAATTGTGTACAGTTGAACTTCATTTCAAATTCCTAGCAGAATTATGCCCTACCACCAGTTTTCCATTTCGTCACCACTGCTATGACCGGCTGCTCTGGGACATCACTGTCACCACCTAGCTAAGCATTACTCTCAGCCCGTCTACATCCCGCCCACTCATCCTGTCCTGCTCGACCGTGCCCCTCGTCACAAGGCAATGCCCATCAACAATGAAGCCCAAGTGGGTTCGGAATTGCATTTAACTAATGCGCTATCCAGTGGAGCGCTACAACAAAATAAACAGCATTAAATTGTTCTCTTATATATATTTTTTATTTATATATGTATATATATAAAATTTGGTCTGAGACCAAAAAATGTAAGTGAAAACAATGCAGCATTTGGTCTCATAATAGAGCAAATTACTTGATTCCCATTTTTTTGTACAAATAGGCCAGTGTGGATCACGGCTGTTTGTACCACAACAAAAATATGTTACACAAAGCCCTATCAGATGCCATGCAAACATTATGCACAGCCACAGGGGCACCAGCCCCACAATCTTTGCATCCTCTGGTTTTCTCCACAGTTCCTAATAGGGATGAATGGAAGACTGATAGGCCTTAAATAACAAGAAAACTAAACAACCTGAACACAGAACTCAATGCAGAATCCTTGACAAAACTGTTCTCACTTACTGGTCATCTATATTGTTGTATAATTAGGACTTTTATTATAGATGTAGAAATGTAAGAAACAAATACATGTAAAATTCACATCTTAAAAAATTTAATACGGGGAACACAGGACTGCAGCTGAGTCTTATAAACAATGTCATATTTACGTGAAAAACATATAAATGGAATTTTCGTGTGTTTATGTAACATTCCAAGAATGACAATTGACGAGTTATGTGTAAGTGATAAGTTATTCCATGAAATCAGTTGCAATTCAGGATACTTAAAAAGTTTTAGATTAGAGAATAAACATGGATTTACATAAAGAAAACATGAAGGAAATGAAGAAAAAAACTGGAAACAAAGAATAATAAGCAGTGAATTATTTTACAGGTAGTCTGAAAATAATGTTACAAACTTCTAGGGCATGTAAAAAAAGATCACCTTTTGCCACTGAACGTATAATGGAAAATTTCATGTAACAGAAGTACACATGTAGAATTTACCCCTCATTGTTAAGCAATACTGTTTGTAGAGGTGTGGGAAGAATATGAAATCTCCTTGACTGCAATAGAAAGTGATCTGCTACACACTATGTGTAAGAGGTGCTTCACAATCTGGGGTATATGTCATAAATTATGTGCACTTGGTTGTATGAAATTTCCCATTACGTTGTTCATTGGCAAATGTGATCCTCTCCATGCACTAGAGACTAACATTTATTTTGAGTGTATGATAGGTCAAATTTAGTAATGTGTAAAACTGAAAACCGTTACAAACTAATGGCAGAAGGAGTTGCGTTTTGCCATAAAAAATAATAAGGAATGAGTTTTTCAGTGTTTTAGCATATGAGAGCAGTCGAGATCACCAAGCAGAACCATCAAAACACAAGTGTGGTACAATGTCGTAAATTTTTTGTGATAATTCAAGTCTAGAAATGGTGATACTGAAACGCAGACTAGATGATACTTGTGGAGGGGTTAAAACATAAAATATATTTTTACCCCTCCAAAATATGGTTGAAGGCTCTGAAAAGAGAGCAAAGCTTCACACAGATAAGATTAGTACTTCTTTACTTCTTAAATATTAGCAAATTATTGCAACAAACTTTCCTAGACTAGATTTATCTTTTAAAATAAAAATGTGAGTTTCTCAGAGAAACAGTTGACAGCAGAGAACAGCATGTGTTCTTTTGGTTTTCTTTGAGTAAGTGGTGTTGTTGGGTAGAGATTGTAAGTGAATGTCAAACTGATTAGACACACATGTAAGTGAATGTTGTTTTTTTTAATTAAAAATTAATTTCAAGGAGGACAGAAGATGATATGAAATGGATCCTGGTGATTGAGAGTAACCGAGAGGAGTACTCTGAATATTGTTTGAATATTTAAAGGACAAAATAAGACATGCGCATAATGAAAATTTTATCACAATTAGATCTCCTGGGTAGGAATTCATAACAAATTTTTAAAACAAATTTAATTCACGAATTTATGTCAAATTTATGAAACAAAATTTAATTTATGTTTTGAATGTAAATATTTTGTAAGATGAAAATTGATTTTTATTTATTTATTTTTGAAATGGCTAAAGAATATAGTTAATGTTTTTTTACACATAGACACCCAAATTAAATCAAATTTGGTGCCTAATTTCAAATATAAATAATTATAAACTTTCTTTGGGATGAATTAGTAACAAACGGCATACACTTCAAATACCCACCAATCAAGATAACTTATTTTTTCCCTCAAAAAACCGCTGACAGTGTAACAGAGAAAACAAATAATTTGCCTTAGAATACTCACTCAAACTACTTCAAAGATGGCCATGAGAGCACACCAATCCCCGACCTTCCCGGATGGCTGAAGCAACCACACCAGCAAACTCTTCCATTGTCGCTATTTGAAGAAATTAGTTCCTTTCAACTAACATGGCCGCTCATTGTTTGAAAATCAGTGGCTACGGCTGCTGGATGGCAGATTGCCTCGCTCGTGAAAACCGAAGAAATACTTTAGTATTAACGGCACGGAAACTGTGAATTGTTTATGTCAAGTTTGGCACACCACAGCAGAGCAAAATACGTGTTGCTTCATACACGCATGAATAATGGAATAAAACAAGAAGGGTAATCCATTGCTTTCTCCTTGGACACAGGTAACATGGATTTTTCTTCAAATACATAATGTTAAAAGCAGATTCTAATGACAGTGTGTGGTGACAGTATTATTTGTCATTTTCAGAATCTCCTCTAGCCCAAAGCAAGAAAGACGTTTTTCCGGTCTTCTACCCAACTTTTCCAGCTCTCCCACAACTCTTTTTTTTTTCCTCCTTCCCTCCCAACCAAACTCACATAATCCATCTCCATGGAGAACAATGATAATTACTTTGATTTCGCATTGTTACATATGTATTGGTTTGTTTAGAAAATACATCTTCTGGTAACTTGAATCTTCCTAATAAATGTATAGTGTAAATAATTACGCTTGGTCGTGTAATCTCTATTTTAATGCAGGCCAATGTTAGAGCCTGTATAGCCATAGGGATATTCCTGCCAACTTACCCACTAAATAAGTTTTCTCATGTTCGATATTGTTGATGTGGATGTTCTTCAGTGCGTCACAGTATGTAATAGGCAAGAAAATAAAAACAATTCAGGCACTAATGGATTAATACAAAATTCTCACACTAACCATATTCAAAATATATTTTTCTGCTTCACCAGGTCCAGATAGTTGAACTCTACTAGCTACGTCTGATAAAGAAAGAGTGAGGAAAGTTTTGGTCAGTCTTTGTATATTTTTCTTGTATAGAGAGGCTATAACTTGTTTTGTGAGACCTGTATTGCTGTCCCTGCAAGAAAAATCAAATATAATTACTTTGCTGTATCAAATAATAAAAAGATATCTAACTTAAAGCAGAAAATAGTTTCACATTTCAATCATTTGGTCATTAATATACACATGTAAGTAAAATTAAACAATGATTGATTGAGACGATACACGCAAGTAGCAAGGAAGATGATACATCACTTTCATACAAGTTACAGTTGTGTGTCACTAACAGCAAATAAACAAGGAGTTTAAAAGGATTTTCATATGACAACACAAGATACTCGAAAAAAATTAAGAGAGGAAAAGAAAAGAAACTCGAAGACACTGAAAGTTAAAGCACAATTGTATTAATAGTTGTTTAGAGGTTTAGATTTGTCCTTCAGAATAATACACACTATTCAATGTACTATAACAATTTAATCAACTACCAGTAATGCAGCAACATGACTAAACATCCACAACATCATTCAACTGCTTTGTTAGCAAGTGTTCAATGCACAAATCCATAGAAAAATATACACAAAACAACATTAATATACCTAAGCTTTTAAAACTTGTAAAACAGATTTTCAAAATAAGCACATTGTAATAATGAAAAAACTTCAATTTCTCTCACCTGGCAAACGACTCTTGGTACTTGTTGATGGTAGTACGTAACTCATCCGAATTGTTAGTAGTATAAGCAGTGGCCAAATCATGGTAAGCCTGACTCAGAGGTTTAATAAACCTACCAACAACTTGAGATGTATACTTTGGGATGTTTAGCACCTACAAACAAATTTGAGGGTGACAAAACTTTCATCCACAAAACAAAAAACAACACATCACAAGCTATCACACAATACTTAAATAAGCTTTTCAAAACATGAACACAAATCACAATATACTTCTGTTCTATGACTATCATGAAATTAGGGGATGAACCCTTTATCAATTTACTCTAGAAATACGTACTTACTTTTCCATGAAGAATAAGGGACACCAGTATATATTTCTTATATGCTTCAAGCATAACATGGGACACGGCCATTGCAGGAGTAGTAATAGCTACTTCAAAGAAATATAATGCTCTGTCATAATTTTTAAGAGCAGTATAAATCATGCCCCCATAATAATAATACAATAGAAAATATTTTGCATCAAACTGACCTCCCTATAAAAAAAAAAGTCCTTCAATACAATTTCATTTACAGCACTGAACAAATAAATGATATAGCAAATAAATAGCAATTTAACAGAATATAATAGCATTTAACAAGTTACACAATATATAGACTTCCAGAGAGTAAATCTTTGGTACTGTTTTATCACCTGAACCTAAAAAGTGTGATACTAAAAATTAATTATGAATTTGTGGTCCACAATGGTGACAGTTAAGTAATTTTTATCATATTACACCTTCTATATGAACACTTCAATCATACCAAAAAACATGCAAACATTATAGCTGAAAATAAGGCAATTACTATTACTTTAAAAAATAGTACCTGAAATTTTTCAAAGACCTAATATTGAAAAATAGATTGCATTAAGAAAAAATTCTCTAGCTTCAACATTGACAGTGAAGAACAATTTCAAAAAACATTTGAACTTTTGACACCGTATAACTCATTACTCTAAAATAACTAATATTTTCCACAACAACTATACAAAATTAATTCAAGGTTTTATGTATATAAGAAAATAAAAATTTAAATAATTGTCTTCAATTTATTTGGTGCTTACACAATTATAATCACTAGACTCTGAACATTCTTTCTTTGTCAAAAAATTATTATTTTAGACAAATAATAAATGACAATAAATCAAGAATTGTAAAGAACATATTACACAAAATATTAATAAAGCAAGCACTTACCTCTTGGCTTATGCTAGTTATGTCTGTATTTAGAAACTCCAAAGCAGGTTTAAAGCACTTTGCAAGGAGACAAAGTTGACATAAATCAGCATGAATAGAAGTTAATTGTGAATCAAAGAGCTGAATTTTCCTAATGGCACGGCGCATTAAATCTATTCCTCTAAGAGGCAATTTCAGTTCAACAAGACTGTGTGTTAACAGGTGGCATAATTCAGCATCTGCAAAAATATACATTTTTTAATAGACATTTACAATCCAATAAGAAATCAAGAGTCTATAGAGAATTTCACAACTTAATTCTAACTTTAAATTGTAAAGAAAAGGTATGTTACTTTTAATGACTGTCTGTATTTTCAATTTGAAAACCCTTATTTTTATTTATTTATTTATGAAAACGTGTCAAAAGCACCTTTCGCAATCAGATTTATTGCTTCATTAGGTACTATAAAAATACAAAATTTTAAAAACTGATTTTTGAAACAAAGTTTTCATAAAGAGAGAATGAAATAAAGTTTTGATAAAGAGAGAATAGAACAAAATTAGTCCAAAACAATTACATCATGAATATTAAAATTTGATAAACAATGAAAAACAAAATGTTAGAACAAAAATAAAAACTAAACCCCAAATTATAAGACAGCTCTTTTAACAACTTCATAATAACTTCAAGAATACATTTTTAATTCATGAGAAAAGAGCCTCATAAATTATGTCTGTCTCACCCCAACAGGTCTGGCTATAGCTTCTGTCTGTTTTAACCCTTTAACAATTCAATTTCAAAATGGGTGAATGAGGAGGTTGAGTACATCAGGGCACAGAGACAAACCATGGGAGGAGAGGGGAGGGGAGGGGAGGGAGAGAAAATAAAATAAAGAAAACAAAAGTTGGGGGAAAGAGGGGTAAGTAGTCAATACATAACGAAAGGCAGTAAGTGCAGAGAATCATATAGGCAAACATATTCTCAGAAGTCAGTATAAATATCTTGGTATCAATGTTCGAGTTAACCCTTCTACACATTTTGTGTTAAAAGTTTCCAATACAAAACTAGGATACTTCCTAATTTCATTTTCTGATATGTTTGGATTGTCAAAAAATCAAAAAGTGTGCAAATGGTTCAATCTATTTAGATAAAGAATTTGGTCATGATTTCTTTCAGATAGTTGACATGCTCCTTCATACATAATTTTCATTGCCACTTTTTTCAACATACACTAGAGGGCAATCTATTCAAGGAACAAAATTTAAAAAATTCTCTTTATCCAAAGGCTTGATACTGTCTGTAACATTCTTAACAGATTATTTCCTACTGATTCCAGTATTCATACATTTTAACAGCAAATTCATTTTTTTGCACTGTTTACAAAATGTATTCACAATTTCAGGGGCATATGTAATGGTGAGAAATCTCCTTGTTTCAGTCTCTTCCATATTATGTTTTTTACCATGCTTGAACTATCAAAACATATCATGTTTTCAAATCACTGCCAAGGTTTATTAGTTTAAACAGTTTACCACATTTTCATTTTTACAATATAATTGTATTTAACTACTATTATTTTATTCTCTCTTTATTAAAATTTTGTTTCAAAAATCTGTTTTTAAAATAATTTTATATTTTTATAGCACCTAATGACTCAATCAACCTAATAGAAAAAAATTGTGCTCTTTATACATTAATGAATGAATGAATCAATCAATCAATGATTTTCAAATTGAGAATGGTTCATTAAAAAAAAGGATACCTTCCCATTACAATTTTAAGATTAATTCGATGATGTATGAAGTTCTTCAGGTTTTTGCATTAGTTCCAACTTCTTACATCATACAACAATATATGTTCCAGAGGTCTTCCCTTTTTTACCCAACTATTTAATTTATAGAATTATTTAAAGAAATGTTTGTTCTTGAGAAGTATAATTAACTGATATTTTCAAAAGACCTTAGAATTAATACATCAAAACATTGTAGATTTTATTGAAAATTATGATAAAATCTCATTTTGTTCCTGAACTGCGAATACAATTTCCAAAAGATAAGAGAATTTTGTTAATGAAGATATGAGAAAGATTCAACATGGGACTACGTAAAGAAATGTACATTCATCATCATCATCATGTGTACATTCAAAGATATAATACTATATAATACAATTCTATGTACCTAGGCTACCTGCTAGAGGCTTGCACCACCTGCCAGTGGCTAGCCAACCTCTAGCAGAAACAAAGATCAATATATTAATTTTGCTTGTAAGTTGTCTTTCCATTGCCTATATTTAGTCCCGAGTTTCATATAATGACACGTAAAATAATTAAAAATTAAGTATATTGAATAAATCAAGACATCTTCCAAATTTATTACTCACAAGTATCAGGAGCAAATCGCACTTGTTCACCATTGCAACCAATAATGAACTCCTGAGCTTGAGCAAATAGAAGTTCATGGTGATCTGGAGTTGTGGCTAAAGCAGGTAATGAAAATTTTACACAAAGAACAGCAAGGACACCTAAAGAATGCTGCTGTAGGTCTAGTGTTTCCAGAACTTATCTAAATGTTGGCCTTTTTCATGAGAACTTCTGTTGATTTATTCAACATTTCACACAGCTCCCTGAAATTTCCTGCAATGATGAAGAAATTGATAAATTTATTTAAACACCAATACATTTATACTACTATAGAATTTTATATTATTATAAGCACATGAAAAACAAAAGCAATATACACGACAGTGAGTAAACATAAATGAATATATAAAACATTACAAATCTACCATATTAAAATAGTTTATTAACAATATCTACAATATAACCCCTAAGCTGAAGTATTTGCAAATATCGATCTCTTTAACAGAAATGTGTATATACTTTTATATAACTTCAGACTTCAGTTCTTTTTTTTAATTTCGTCTTTGTTTTTTCAGCCACAGCATATCCATTCAAAATTCATTAAATCTAATCGCTTAACTCATCTGAAAATTCCCTACTTATGCTGAGTTCCATAGCCAAACTTATTATTATTAGCTTAAACTGCAGTTAACTTACTTATTACTTACTTATTACTTTAACTTATTAACTTAACAGTTAACTTCAGAGATAGCATGGTTCTGGACATAAAATACATTTTAAAAAACTTCAAAGCATAACCTACAATTTAAACAAAGACTGTGCCAAATATGTTCCCCAATTAGCATCAAATAAAAATATCAAGCTGCATTATACATTTGCAATGCATTTTAGAATTCACAATTGCAAAAAGTAGTTCAAGTATAGCAAGCAAGCAAAAGGGCAGAATACAAGGAAAAGTTCCATGAAATTTGATATGCCAATAATTAAAAAAAAAAAAGATAAAACAACAATATTTAACAGAATAGTTAAAAATAAAACTAAAAGTTGACAATGAAATGACACTTATTGTACAGGAACTTCGTGTGTGCAAAAATATTACTACTAAATGATCTTCAATACACAATCTCAGCATAAAACCCATCAGAAAACAACCATTTATTCAGTGTAGGCAAATTTAACCAAAACACAATACACCTGAAGGAAGAAGAATTCAATGGTATTCTACAGGTATCAAGAAAAAATCATGTGATTTAGTAAATCAATAAATATTTTTGCAGACATATAAAATGAAAACTTAAGTATTGCTGAAACTATAAATTAATTCACGTAAACGGTGAAGTACTGTATATTATACTTGAAATTGTTAATTTTGAATATAGTTGACGATTTACAACTTGTAATGTAAGAATGTAAAGTTACAAATACATTTTCACTACCCTAAAAATTGATATTTCAAAAGTTGAATGATTAAGAATAAGAGTAATTGCTTCCTGATTAATCAAATTCAATATTTGAGGTAAAATGTCAGATTGTTTACAATACATCCTCATCTGCTTTTCCTTAAAACTACAATATTTATCATACATAGTATTGAACTTCAATAGTGTCATATTACATATAAAATGTCTCCTCTAGCAATGTTTTTGCCAATGAAATCAACAACACAACATTTTTGCAGTCGCTGATAATCTTACTCTTAATGTGACTCACAACAAAATTAGTTCTTCAAAACACCACATAACTTTGAGGATATTCTCATAACCCCATCTTCCCCAGTGTACTTGTCATGTAGAGTTTTTACTATTTGCACATTAAGTTGTCATTTGAGATACCAATGCATTAACAATACAGTCATTACCTAAATGTAACCTGCCAATGACACAAACATTTTACATCTTTTGATGCAGTATAGAATTTTTATTTTCAAAAAGCATAACTAGTTTTTCTTCTAACCTCGCATTTTCAAGCATATATTGGATAAGTTTTCATTTAACGTACAGTATGACTTGAAAAATGCTGACGAAAGTTTCGACGATAGTACTAGCATTCCAATATATAAAATAAATTACACATACACGTACTGCCAAAAGTGTGAATGCAACATACCTTGCGCCGAAAGCGTACGAACATTGTTCACAAATTGTTCCAAAGCAGAAGCCATGGTTAACCTAAAAAATTACCATAGCTTAAGAACAAAGTAATTGTAAAATCGTTTTCTTTAGAAAATTCCTTCGATATATTTCTTCTCAACACACATAACCTAGCACACAAAGAATAAATGCGGTTCAACAAAACGAACTATTTATAAGTAGCTGGTAAATAATATCTCAATATAAAAGTCTCCTCTCAAGTAATTAAATAAGCTCCTGAAGTCTGTCGCTCGAAAATCGACTCAATTAATTCACGTCGTAGCACCCAACCATCAAGACAAATTACTCGAGATTCGGGAACATGCACAACGAAAACACCATTGTCTTTTGTTGCTCATCCCTAGCGCTACACGGAGTAAACACACCAAATTAAGTGTAACTGTATACTCACTGCACGATCCAATGACCTTTGAAAACAGAGCTACGGAGCTATATTCCCCTCCCCCGCTAACGTACAAATTATTGTGAAAAAGATTTGGAAAATCTGCCAAGATAAACCCACAAGTTCATCTTCTATAAGAAATTGACCTTCACATAGAAACTTAAACGTATAACAGACAATCCCAATTATCAAACATCGGTTGGCGACATCAATGGCAAAGATGGACCACATGTAATGGGTTAAAATGAGAACGAAAACACAATATTACAATACTTTATTATATCAAATTCTATGCTATAAATTCTAACAATATTGTTTTCAAGGAATTATTATAATTTGTAAGAAACATTTTATAATTTCAAAATGTGTCCAATAAAACTGAAAACTATAAAAAAAAATTCAACAAAAAGTAATATAATCATAAAAATTAAATAATAATGTGATTCAATTATTTGAAAAAGTAGAATAGGCTCATGGAAATTCCACAGGTAGAGACTTTTAGCCATTTCGCAATAAAAAATTGTAATTATTATGGTGTAATTCTCTGCTCATGCGACACATGATGAAAAACAAATGACACTCCTGCTTCCCAACACTGTTTTAATATAATATCTGCTAAACCTTTTTTATCCGCACAATGATTCCAACATGATAAATCTGAAGTGCAATCTGTTCCTTCTGGTGGAGGTTTCACTTGAATTCGATTAACACATCTTTTGCACTTGAACTTGTCATGTGTATCACTTAATGTGCCTTCTTCCATCTTAAATAAGTCTCGCAGATCAGACAAACTAAAATGTCTAGCTACATCTTCCTCATTATCTACCACACATGAACTCAAAGCTTTTTTATGTGCTTGCCGCTGAAATATCTTTTCTTCAATAGTACCTGTGCAAAGCAGTCTATAAATGTAGCATTGTTTCTTCTGACCATCTCTCCACACTCGTGCCATTGCCTGATCATCATTAGCAGGATTCCAATCAGGATCAAACATTACTAATCTATTAGCTCCAATTAAATTCAAACCACAACCCCCAGCTTTGGAACTGAGCATAAATATAAAATCAGGACTAGATGGATCGTTAAACCGCTCCACAACCTTTGCTCTTTTCTTTATGGTCATAGTTCCATCCAATCGTACATAATTATACTTGCGCAAATGACACAACTGTTCAAATAAATCCAAAGTCTGAGTATAATTTGACACTAACACAACTTTGTCAGTGGTCGTTGTCTTGATCAAAACTAGTAAGCAATCTAATACCATCATTTTTCCTGAAAATTCAGGAGACACTTTCTTCACATCATATTTAGAAGGTAGTGATTCTTGAGCATTTTCAAATCCTTCACTCTGAGTTGAAATTTTATCATATATTAAATGTGGATGATTGCATAACTTCTTCAGAGATGTTATAGATGACAAGGCTGACAAAGAAACCTTGTTGCTAGAACCATCATTCATAACTCTTCTCACAGAATCAGAGCTGATGAAATCTTTATACAGTTTCTGTTGCATCGGAGTCAATCGTACACACACAACTTGCTCCAATTTCACTGGAAGATACTTGATAGAAGAGCTGATGTTCTTCGAATCAAACATCTATTCACGAGGTTCACTAACTCTTCTAAGCACTGCTGACCTTTGGCTCTCTCTGCATCAGTTGCACTTGCATCCTGTCCTTTTAGAATGGGATTTTCAAACCGCTTTCGAAATTCTTGGGCAGTCCCAAGAATTCCCTGATTAACAAAATGAACTAAACTGAAATATTCAAGTAAATCATTCTGAATAGGAGTTCCAGATAAGAGAACACGTCTTTTAGCTTTCAAACCCATTAGAGCTTGGTATGTTTGATTTTCACAATTTTTAAGGCGGTGACCCTCATCACATAAAACAAGTCCAACTTCCCCTTGATGTAAAACATGAGCATGTAATCGAAAGGTTTCGTAAGATATTATGAGAATAGGATTTACAGGTCTTGAGGAATAGGTCTGCATAAAACCTCTTAAATTTGCATCTATTTGATCTTTTGAGCCACTATCTATTGCTAAAGGGTTTACACGACCTCCTAGCCATTTATATATCTCATTGTACCAGTTTTTAACAAGACTACTAGGAGCTACAACTATTGCTTTGTCAATCATAGGTTTACAATCAGGACTTTGTCTTAAAAGTGTCCACATTAGTGTAATGCACTGTAATGTTTTTCCAAGCCCCATTTCATCAGCCATGATACAACCATATGCATTTTCAATACATACACCAGTAACACAGTCATACATAAACTTCACACCTTCTCTTTGATGAGGTCTCAGAATGTTTGATAAAATTGGATCAACGACAACATGAACAAGCTGCTTGTCAACATCCACTTTGAGTTTATCATGTTCACTTAGTTCTGGAGGAGAATACAAAACCAAAGCACCTGGCTCATTGGGATCATGTAAGGCACGTCTAAACTTAGTTCTTCCTATTCCTAACACTTTAGAACCAAAACTGGATCCCTGGTAGTTAGCAATAGGGATTTTGAACGGTTTTGACAACAGTTTCCGAATGAATTCTTCATGACTGGACACACTTTCTGTTGTTGCCAAAATATTCACAGTCTTTTTACACGCAAGGGGGGAAAGAGGTGTTCTTGAAATTATCACAGCCTCCTTTAGGCATCTTTTCGTAGATCTCGGTAGGACAGTGCCCTTTTCCTCTTCCTCCTCTCCCGACGCCCGTTTAAGCACCCGGCTGGGCGCGAGACTGCGGCGCATTTTGGATCCACCACAGAATATTTCACTAAGAGATAACCTCACGTAAACACAAGACCATGCCAAAACATTTCTAAAAATATCACTTTGATAAACGTCGAGTGCAATATCGTAACTCCCACTTTAGTGTCAAGCCACAACCTTGACACAAACTGTCGTACCAAACGCATTGCGCGCCTTTTCGGTGGTCTCGGAACAACCAATGACGATGACAAACTGGAAGAAGTATATTCTCTGTACTACGGTACTCTGGTGACAACGTTACTCTTTGAAACAAAAAACAGCCACCAAACGTTGCAAGCGGTTGCAAGCATAGCAAATACTCAGTGGTTGCAAGGAAATTGTATAAATGAGAGTAGATATGGCTTGCTCGGTCACCGCTGACACTGAAACTTACCGATCAAAACAAGCTGAAATAGTGAACTGTAGTATAAGAGATGAATTCTAATGAATTCTTTAATTGTACCTGAAAATGTCGGTCAAATACTGTGTATAAAAGTGATATTCCGAAGCCCACTGTTGCACTAAATCAGAGTTTTATATCCCTAATACTTGTTAATATTGTTTACTACTCGAAAATGAATATTCTGCCAAGAAAAGGTAATTGCTGTTAATTAGTGTTAAAAACTTGGGCAATGTATTGTTCATGTACGTTGATAAATTGTATACCAAATTCAATAATAATTGGGTGTGTATTTATCTAGATGGCATGTACGCACCAGAGAAAATATTGCACGGGTTAGAAAAGATGAACTGGAAGCAAGGGAAGAAGCAGAAGAGAAACGGAAAAGAGTTTTGCAAGCTGTAAGTTGATTTTGATGTCTCAGTTTCAGAATATGATATTTAATTTCAGTATCACATATTTTACTCTTGAGGGTCATGATCATTCAAAACTAAGATAATTTGTTTGTATTTTACCAGGAACAAGAAGCCCGAACAAGTCTCTTACGAGACAGAGCAAGAGCAAAATATGGAGTTCCAGAGCAGCCCTTGCAGGAAGAGGAGCCTGCATCAAAACTTGAAGGACATAGTGATAAGCACGTTAATTTCTTTGAAGAGTTGGAAGAAGGGAAAGTTGTTACAACAAAAACTAATGCAGAAACAGAGTTAGAAGAGAAGGAAAAACGAGAGAAATATGAAAAACAAATAGGCTATCTTACTTATTTAGGTCAAGATACTGTTGAAACTACTGGTAATATTCCATGGTATGATAAGGTTCCTCAGCATCACCAATTCAATGATGCCTCCAAGAAGAGAAAAATATAAAATCAAAATTATTGAATGATCCTTTAACAGTCATAAAAAAATATATTCCATCTGAAACAAAGTCAAATAAGTCATCAACTGAAACACCATCATCAAGCAAGAAATGTTTAGATTATCAGTCCATATTATCAGCCCATAGAAGAAAAAGGAAAAAGAAACAAAAAAAGAAAGCAAAAAAACGAAGGAAGAGAAGCTCTAAAAGTAGTAGTGGCAGTGAAAGTAGCACTAGTAGTGAAAGTGATAATGAAGTAAAATTGCAAAGTAGAAAAAGTTTAGAAGAGTTACGTGCAGAACGTCTTAAACGAGAAAAGGAAGAACGAGAGAGGACGGAGCGACTGTTAGCCCGACTGCAAGGAAAAGAAGTGAAAGAGGAAAAGAAGGAGGTACCTGTTGTACAACAAAAGTATAATTCTCAGTATAACCCAGAACTTGCAAAGCAAAATTTTTCCACATACTCAAGAAATTAACTGTTCCTCTGTTTCAAGTGCCACTATTTGAAAATACTGTATGTTAATTCTGTAAAGTGTGTAAATAATGTTGATGTAATGGTATGCCTGGTCTTTAATAAGAGATGTTGGATATTATGCTTTGTAAATAAAATGAAGTTAGTGATTGAAAAAACAAATATTTGAATTAGTTTATTTCATTTATTAATCTTACAATAAACTCACATTTTCTCATTGCAAAAATTAATTTTGACAAAATTTTCAATATAAGTAAATTTATTGAAAAATAGAAACTGATGCTTGAAATGAGTTTTACATAGCATTACTGGAAATAATTTGTTTGAATGCCTTTCTGTATTTATGAATTCTCAATAGTATTTTTAAAATAAAAACTCAGGCTTCATTTACGACTTTTTCAAGTTGTTTTCTATTCAGAAGAAATTTTATTCTCCTTTTAAACAAATTACAGTTTTATTCTAATTTTTATCATGATCTTGACAAAAAGAGAAAAGTTACTCTTTACATGAGACTTCATAAAAGCTATCCCCCCTCCCTAAGCGAAAGTTTAGTATGCCCGTTTTGAGTTTTTCGGAATACCTTGAAACCGGTGAGGAATTCAACTAAAATGAATTTAACGAGTTATTCAGGCACAAAAAAATTGTCAAACACTAAGACTTGACATGTTTCTATATGTATGTCGACGCGCTGAATAGGAATAGCACCATCACCCTCCAGTTTTTTACTTTATCGCTACGGAGTAGGGAGAACATGTAATGCTGCGCGAAAAAAAAACGAATTTTCGGCAGAAAAACTCTTATTACAGGGTCTTGGTAACATAAAAACATAAATCCAGTTTCTAAATTTAGGGGGGAAATCCTCTAACACATAGTGTATACTGCAATTTTTATGAAGTTAAACCGTTCAGCAGATTTTCTCCAGAATTGATGTTCCCCAATCGATGTGGCTGATGTCGCGGCCCCTTGGAAACCGATATTTTAATTTATTTATTTATTTTACGTCAAAAAAAGTTAAAACTGCGTATGACGTGCTATAGGGAAAAGTGAATTGTGTGCACATTTTCAAAAATCTGTGATCCATACACTAAGTCATATACTACTCAAATTTTGGAGAAAAAAAAGCTCCCATATAATAAAATCTATTTTCAAGGATAAAAAAGGCAATACATTTTGGCTCTTATCCATGTTGTCCTTCGGAATAATACTTCCTGCCGCGGCACCATGGAAACGATAATTTGAATAATTGTATTTCCCACTGAATTCTAGAAGACGTGCACAGAAAATGAAGTTACATTTATGTCCAGAAGCAAAACAAGAGGCCATCTCAGCATTTGCTCAATGGATCAGGGAAACTGGACGAAAAACCTGATCGAGATGGGGGTCATTGACCCGGAGACTGCAATACAATACTTGTTACAGGTTGTTTATACAAATTTATACAGTTCAAATGTTAAATAATGCATTATGTATCATTGTTAAAATTAATGTTACTTTTCTTGTGATGCTCAGTATAGTTTCTAATTGTATAGAAAAAGTTATGCAGCAGAAACGATTTCACTTGGGATTTAAACTTTTCTATCGAATTTAATCGTTTAATGTCATCTGGCAAAGTATTGTAAAATAATGTACATGTATTGTATGTGAATTTTTTGTAATGAGCTGTTGATACTGTCACCTGATGAATATGATTTCTACGTCGAGTGTTATAGTAATAGACATCGGCATTTTGTGAAAATATATTCCCACCCTTAAGCAAGTCATTTTTGACAAAAGCCATTGATTCGTAAATAAACAGACAAGGTAATAGTAAAATTCCTAGATTAATGAAGAGAGGCTTACATGAATCACGTAGGTGGGATTTGGTAATTCGTACAATTCGTTTTTGAAATCTAAGAGTCTGGGAGCTATAAGATGTATTTCCCCAGAATATTATGCCATATCTCAGGCGGGAATGAACATTCGCGAAATATACACAACGAATTTTTGCGGGTACTTTACGTGAACTTACTTTAATTTTGCGGGTACTTTACGTGAAGCCACTGGGAAATTTTAAAAAAACTGCTTTTTTATGGTGTGAAGGACGTTTAAGGGAATGGTCAGGTCGCATGTTCGTTAAGAACCCTGATTTTTCGAAAATTGGAAAAGTTAAAAAAAATTCTGAGTCTTCCAACAACTAAATCATTAAAGATATATATATATAAAATAAAGATAAATTTTGAAAGGTCGTGTACAATTTTTCGAAAATTTGAGTATTTTTTCGCGTAATTCTGCGTGCTGTTTGAGCACCGCTAGTTTCGCGAAAAAACATCCTGATATTGTATTTTTTCGGAAGTTGTTGGCAGCCCCAAAGACTAAACACGTTTCTCTACATATCGACGCGCTGAATCCGAAGCCAGAATTGCGTCTTCACCTTCCAGTTCTTACTTCCTCGTATACGTTGGAATATACAAAGTAAGTAAGAATATACAGAGAACGTAGTATAGTGTAAGTTATAAAATGCTGCGCGATAAAAAGGCGTATTTTCGGCAGAAAAAAATCATTGCCGGACCCTGATAAAGAAAAAGTGGATAAATCCAGTTGCTAAATTAAGAAATCAATACGCTAACATGTGGTGTAGCAAGAATCCCTGTTTTGTGGGTCCATGATACCGAAAAGTCAATGGACGTCAAAGTCAGTTGGTCAGTCAGTCAGTCCGTCGGTCCGTCGCACAGTGGTGCATTTTGGCGATTTCCTGGCCAAAACCTCTGAGAGCTATAGTATGTTTTCTACGACGACCAAAATTATTTTGTATTATCTTTATAATGTAAGGGGTTGGTAACATAATACCAGAATAATGCACTGCTAAATCTGTGAAATATAAATATATATTTTTCTATATAAACTTGTTAAATTTTATCAATTCACAAAATTGTCTTTAGAAAACCGTCTGGATTACTTAAATATTAATTGATAACATTTGGCATAAAGATGCATGGCATTAATGCCATCTCCTGCCCTCTGCAAGAAAAATTCATATACAGTGCCCAAAGAACGGAAAGGAAGATCACATTTTTACTAGGATACATTTCTCCCTACGGTGATATTGGGCTCAGGCAAATGAAACAAAGCATATTGGTTCAATGATTTTAATTTTCGTTTGGGAAGATCCCTCAAGCTGGAAATGAAAGGAACAGAAGATCTCAACAGGCGACTAAACATCTCCTGAATTGGGTGCAGTCTTGAACATGCTCGCGAGAATCCTTCTCCATACCGTCTTATATCTTTGTGAATAGAGTCTAGGCATGGCTTCTCAAAAAGCGTCTTACTGAATTACTATCTTTGCTATTAACATTATCCTGTTTGGAAAGCTCTATATTCAGACCCATTTTATTTGTTTTGCAATTGAATGCGTTTCTTGCCTATACTGAAACTATAGTTACAGTATTATTTCATTAAAAACAATATAATACTAATTTTGTAACAATAACAATGTATTAGAAATAATTGTTTGTATGTAACAAGCGAGTTAAGTAAACAAATATTACTTTCCGATCAATTGAATTTTTGATTTCATTTTTAAAAATTTAAAAGTGTTACGATGAGTTTCTTTGATATCACGTACGTATTTAACCTTTCGTCGAGCGCACATCCTTCTTGAGAACGAGTTTTGATGCCACATATTATGTAAATATTACTTTATGAACAATTTTTAATGAAATAAAATATGCGTAATCCATTTCAAAAGATGTAATACGTACGTTAATACTATGTTAATGTAATATTTGTAAATAGTCATAATATATTACAAAAATTTAAAATGTGCATTTTTTTATTATAATATTGAGTAAATTTGTTATTTCAGTAAAAAAAATCAAAAATTTTCCTCTAGAAACCGCGTTGTAAAAGGAGTTCCCGTTCTCAGGACGGATCTCGACGAGTCATACTCGGCGTTCACGCGTGCTCGACGAAACGTTAACTCGTCGTATTTACTAATGGGGCAAGTTGGGCATGCTTTTATAACTGGATTCGAAAGAGGATAGATTCAGATAGTAAATGAAATTAGAAACATTGCGGAATTCCGCGAAATTGGTAACCTTCAGACTACGTGAACTTACGAGAAATTAAAATTATTGTATAAATTTCATGCATTTTAATATTTCATCCCACGTCCGTATTATAGATTCATGCATTATAAAACAAACATGAAAATACTCCACAAACCTTCAGGAAGAGAATCCATATTGCCAGTTTTCTCTGCACAACTTTGTATGGCCACTACTTACAACTAAAGACGGTCTCGCTATGTTACTCTCGCACTGCAGGTCAACCGAACGCCGCGAAGGGTAAGTTCGGGTGACTACTGGTGCAGGAATTGACCAGAGACACGAAGTGGCAGAAACAGATGCCCCAAGATACAGTGTGTCGTAGTATTTGCAAAAGTTCAGTAAACGCGATTTAATTTTGAGGTTTTGGCCAGGATTTCGGGAAAATGCACCACCGTGCGTCGGTGCGTCCGTCCGTCCGTCGGTCCGTCCGTCCGTCCGTCCGTCCGTCGTCGTCCGTCCGTCCGTCCGTCGGTCGGTCCGTCCGTCGGTCCGTCCGTCCGTCCGTCGGTCCGTCGGTCCGTCGGTCCGTCGGTCCGTCGGTCCGTCCGTCCGTCGGTCCGTCGGTCCGTCCGTCCGTCCGTCCGTCCGTCCGTCCGTCCGACCGACCCACCGACCGAACCACCGACCGAACCACCGACCGACCCACCGACCGACCGACTGACTGTCCGTCCACCCGTCCACACCGCCGTCCGTCCGTCCGCTCGCCCGTCCGTCCGTTCGTCTGTTTGTCTGGTGTCTGTGAACAAAACCCAGCGCCAAACCATGCTTAGGATTTGTTCCAAATTGAAGAAACCCCTCTATGCATGAGTCGAAGCTCTGCGATTTTGAAAATTATTCATAAATTTTTCGGGAACTTTGTATAAAGCACTAGGGACATTTCAAAATTTTCTCAAAAATGGCTCAAATTTTTTCTTTAAATTTCTTGTAAAATAGAATAAAATCATTTATAAAGAAGGAATAAGTCCGAATTTCAGAGCTAACGCTGAATTTTGTTTGACTACAATATTGAATATAGAATCTTTTCCTTCAAATGATTTTTTTTCCATAATTATTTCTTTCATTAAGGTCATACAAACTTTTATATTTACATGAAGCCCCTGGGACATTTACATAATTTTCAAAAAATGGCTCCATCGATTTTGATTAAATTTTGTTGTTGGATAGTCTGAAGGACGTTTATGAAAACTATAAAAAAAAAAATTAACAGATCTTTAATAACCTTTTAAATTTTTCAAAATTTCAATGCTTCGGGAACATCATTTGACATTATGTGAAGCACATGTACTCATAAATCTAATAATGCGAATAAATTGCCTTAAAGGTAAATATTACCGACGTGGAGACAAATCAAAAATTACATTTTTGTACTAACCCTACCAAAACTTTAAAGAAAAAATTTGGAACCGTTTTGAGAAAATCATGTTTTGTAATTTTTTTAAATTGCAAATATTGCACGCTCTATTGCACAAAAACTACTAAAATTTTCGAAAAAGTTTACATGACTAATGAAAGAACTATTTATGGGTAACAAATTTCATTTGAAGGAAAAATCTGTGTCTTCAATTTTATAGTTGTGGGAAGACCCCCCCCCCAAAATTCAAACTTTGCGCAATTTTCGAAAATTCAGAGTTAACCGTGAAAATGATACCTACACCACCTTTGTAAGAGTATTTTACTCTACTCTTACAAGGTATTTAAAGAAAATATTTGGAGCGTTTTTGAGAGTGTTTTGAAAATGTCCGGAGGGCTTCATGTAAAGTACCCCCAAATTTTAAAGAATGTTTTTTCAAAATTTCAAAGCTTCAACTAGAGGCATATGGGCAGCGGTTTCTTCAATTTGGGAAAGATCGTACGTGTGGATTGGACGCTAGATTTGTTCACATACGACAGACGGAGAGACGGACAGACAGACAGAAAACAAAACATGTTTTTGTTATCATGGGACCCCAAAACGTGTATTTCCGTTGAAGTCTCGAAATTGATGTTCCACAGCATTACATACCTTTCTCTATACTTCGTATATTACTCCCGTATATACGTATGTATATAAGTAAAATGAGTTTTTCAGAAGACTTGGTTATCATCATTATCAAGAAAATTCAATGAGCTCTTTCGAGCATCTAGGGTGTGCATTCTGAATTTATACATTAATGTATCGGTAACAATTTTTGATACAAGACTTTATTTTATTACATTTCTGAAGTCCCGGGAAACATGCAAACAAAAAAGTGTCTTTGTGTTCAATAATAAAAAGTATAGTTTTCACGATTTAAAATGTTCTCATTTTCGTCTTTCATTGAATTTGATAGTTGCATTTATGAGCTCAAAAATCTCGAAAAATAATACCTGGTTAAAAAACAAAGGTTCTAACTCGTTTATTTAAAAAAATATTTAAACAAGATTTATTGTTTTCAAGGCCTCTGCCCGACGGGGACCCAGGCAATTGCCTAGTACTCAGGGTTGGGCAGTATTTAAATAACTGTATTTTTTAGTTTGTTGGACAGTTTTTAGAGATGTATTTAAATACATAAAATAGGTGTATTTAAAAAGGAAATACTTGTTGAAGATAACGAGGATAGTTTCTTTTTGTTTGAACCTGCTAATGAATGAACCTCATTGAAATAAAAATAAAAACCCTTTTCGATTGTGGAAAATTAATTATCTTGATTTTTAAATTATAAATTAAATCATTAAAAATGCTGGACAATTATGCGACAACAAAAAAAATGCGTTTATTCCTTATAACTAGAACCCGGACAATGTCCTTTTTGCCTATTTTAATTCTGTGAATGTATCTTCAGGTAATCCATTATCAGTATTTAGTGGCTCAGAAATGTTTGCGAGGGTTTTATAATGTCTATAAATGCCTTTTTTAGAAATAATTGCCTAATCAAGCTTTAAGAGCCTGTAAGTGCTTATATTGAATTTTCCGCATTTTTAATATGTTTTGTTCTGTATATTTTGTTTTCTACAATCATTTGTTGATAAATCACTGATCGGTAATTTTTTACCAAGCTAGTAACAACCGCGTAAAATCAGCCAGGGCGTCCTCCGAACGATAAGCTCTGTGCCGTGTGTTCTTGCCCATAGTATATACTCTCTGTTCTTGCCTGTAGCGCGTTGAGCAGGGACACCGCTTGAGACGTTTGAGAATTTGACACCTTGCGGGGTTACCTTATCTACTTCGAAAGCCCGTCAGGGCGCTCCAGAGAACAGGAAATTGCTCTCGTCTTTCCGATCTTCGCAATAATTAGTGAGCTATCAGCTCCTTACCAAGAACACGACTATTTTCAAAAAATAGCGCTCCTGCCATCTTTCGCTTTTACAAAATAGAATTACACAAGATAGGCGGTGTTTTCTTCGATAATTTTGTATTGGTTTCGAAGTTTGGTGCATGCCAGATCAGTAAATTTGCTGTTCCTTTTAAGCATACTCGCTACAACGCCAAAAGAGAAGTTTCAAGAAGTGCATTGCTAATAGAGTGGATTTATGGAGAAGATTCACGTCGGAATTGAAATGTATTTTTTTTTCAGTTGTGAAAAAGTGAGAAACTGCAAAAAAAAATTTCTTACAACATAAAAACCCTGCAACTCACGCAAAAAAGCGGAAAAAGTGACAAAAACTATTCAACCCTTCTTCAGCAAGTGCAGTCAAAAGAAGACAAGGAAGAATTCAACAATGACTTGTGCTATGTCGCAAACATTCCCTTTTAACAACTTGAAAATCCAACGTTTAACCAGTGTTGCGGCGAATACGAGGATTCGTATCGCGCGCCAAATCGGCAGCGCGGGACGCAGGCTACCGAAGGCAGCAGGGCCACAAACCGGCGCGTAGGCCGGCCAATAGGACGGGAGCGGCTGGCGAGCGGATCAGCAGCCACGAGGCGAGACTACGGCGCGGCGTGCTTCTTAACCGGCCGCGCCGGCCAGAGGAACAGACAGTTCTGAAGTGCGATCCAGCCGTGACCCCGTGTATAGTGTACCTAGTGCGAACTCGGCAAAGTAATTGGTTTCTCTCTCTCTCCTGGTATTTTGGACGACTGTGCGCGCATCTTGGGACTTCTACTGGATATTGGACACCGTGGCATTGTACAACGGACTACGCTTCTGGATTTTGGTTAACGAGATCACCACTGTAAAAAGCTTGATCAATAAATTGTTATTGTTGACTTGTGTCTTTTTGCGTACATAACAACCAGTACTTTACAAAATATTAAATTCCACACGAGTCTACTCTTAGAAAATATTATCTAACTCCGCAATATGTTTTGACAATCGAAGAAATTCGGTTAGCTTTTAGAGAATTGGGTTCATCCTTTGTGTAGTACGAATAAATGTTAATGTTATTCAACCCTAATGCCCATTTCCCTGCCTATTTTTAAGTTTTTACTTCCTAAGTGCCTGCCTACTGTCAACCTTAAAGCCTATTTTCCTACTTATTTTTAAGTTTTTAAGTGCCTATCTGTGTGCATATTTTCAACCTTTTTAGTGCCTACATGTCCAAGCTCTACTTACAACGCTAGTCTACATTTATCCACGCCAGTTGAACGACCGTTTTCCTTTGCGGGCTTTATACACTCGCCAAATAGGAGTTTATTGTCTGATGAATTGTATGAAAAACTGGTCGTTTTAAAAGGAAATTCCGCTTATTTGAGTTTGACTAATAAGCTATTGTTCAGTCTGTCAATTAGTAAGTTATTGTAATTGCAATTACAATAAATTGTTGCAATAAAAAGTAATAATAAAAAATATTGTATTTTGAGTATTTTAAATACGTACGTATTTAGCTACACAAAACGACATGTATTTGGAGTATTATTTATAAACTTATTTACGAAGTATTTAAATACTAGGGAGTCCGAAGCCTTCAGGATTTATAATCTACCTAGTGCAGTGTCATTCAGCAAGTTGCTGCAACTTCTACTACATTTTATGTATTTTGGCCAACCTTACTAGTACTACTATGGTGGAAAGAGATAGGTGGGTTCCTCCGGTGCACTGATTTTATATATTATTATATTTTATATATTATTTATAGCTGGTTCTGCGCATCACCAGTTTGCGTCCCGAACCACATCACGGATACTTCGTTTGAAAAGCCACACCAGACGCTGGCCGCCATGTTGCATGGAAAGCGAGTAGTGTTGAGACGTTAAGTTTTTTACTTAGTAGTTTTGGAAGTGGTACAATTTTCAACAGTAACCAACCAAAACTAACACGAAGGTGTACAATATGCAATATTTAAAAGAAATGCTTCATATAGTTGTTTCAATGTCTTGTAACGATGTGATACTTTTGGCATCTGGCTGGATTTAAAATTCCCGCTAATATTGTGACGCAAATTGGTGTCTGAAGCTCATTGGCTGAAATCAGATACGATGCGCATGAGCTTCCCTCTGGTTCGCGTCACGAACCACGCAACCACAACACGGGCACTTTAGTTTGAAACAGTTTGAAAAGCCAAACCTGACGCTCGTCTCCATGTCCATGGAGAGCGATAAATGTTAAGAAACATTTTGAAAGTGTCTAAAAGTGACAATTTTCAACGGTGACTAACCAAAAAAAAACATGAAGGTATACGACGCAATATTTAAAAGAAATGCGTTGTCTGTTTCAATGACAAGGTGATCGTCTTTGGTGTCTGGTTCGATTTCAAATTCCCGCTAATACTAATGACAGAAACTGGTGCCTGAAGCTCATTGGCTGAAGTCGGATTCGATGATTTTTTTTTTTTTTTCTTTCTTTCATTTTCCCCTCGCCAATACCCTTGGCGAGGCGGAAATTTTATTTATACTTCGGGATACATATAAGCTCCAGCTTTTCAGCTTTTGGAGCGGGGTGAGGGCTTTGTCTTAAATAAACTAACTTATATCTAACTTAAAACTAGGACATGGCCACTTTGGGCTGCGAGTTTTAACTGTACAATTAGTTAATTAAAATTTTCAAAAGTTCTTAAGATTGTTCGTTCTTTTTATTTTTAATTTAGTAGCATTTACACACTCATTCATACTTAAATTTATATGTACAACACATTCGCTCACTCATTCATACCACACGGCACAACACTATTTACACTGTACACTTTATTTACGCCACGGCGCCGACTCAGGCGTCCGTGGCGCCGCGACGTTTTCGACGGATTCGATGAGCAGTAGCTTTGGCATACTTAACTTACACTAGAAACTTTTTTTTTTTTTTTTGAGCAGTAGCTCACTCACATCTTTCCACCGAGGTACTGCCCATTGGTTAATCCATCACTAGTGCAGAGTGTAGGCAAAATTCTGCGTGTCTGTATGATGTGGAAACACATCCAACATGGACGACAAGACTTTGGCAGGTATGAGAGGTGAATCATAAGGACTCGTGCAGATGTGGGCGCAGAGAGAATCCCTGTGACGTTTTGAGCTATAATATTTGATAGAAAAGTTCCATAGAAACAATAGTTGAAACACAAGAAATGAGGGCTTTCAAGCGAATTTCCCAGATCGATTTCGTATCGTTTTGCGCCCACGGCCGTCTCGATTTCGAGACGGTCATGTTGCGCTGCTTAAAAACGCGCGTAGTTTAAAATTTGATGAAAGCAAATTGTATCTATTGTATACCACAGTCACGTATCTACAAATATACATTCTCCATTGTCAACTTGTATAAAAGAAATTTCAAACCTGACGGTCGTGAGGGGTTAAATATATAACAAATGGTAAGTTACAGTTTATTATTTCGTTTTAATTTAAAAAAAAAGTCAAGTAGCGTGTGCAGTTGGCGATCCTTTTTCAAGTGCATACAAAAATCAACATTGTCAAATTAAGAACAATAATTATTTTATATGCACTTGAAAAAGCATCGCAACCAAGTAAATGTTCTTTTAAAAATGAACAGGACAAATCTTGAAATATTAAATTATTTTATATTCAATTATGTTAAATGTTAAACTATTTTGCTACTAAAAATAATTGTCTGCTATACAAGATCTTAATATTTTTGTAACGCGTATTGTAGTATAATCTCTAGGCCAATGACCACATCTCGATCAGGTTTTTTGGTCCAGTTTCCCAGGTCCTTTGAGCAAGTGCTGAGATGGCCCCTGTTTTACTTCTGGACAATAAATGTAACTTCACTCGCTGCTCTCAAGGAGATGTATGCATATGTACTCCCTCTTTATACATCACATTTGACTCGTCATACATGATTGTAATTGTATATGCGACTCAATAAACATTATTATTATTATTATTATTATTATTATTATTAAAGCCGACTATTATTATTATTAATACTAGTAATAATTAATAATAATAATAATAATAATAATAATAATAATAATAATAATAATAGTCGCGGGCTCTTTGAAATTCGTTATTTAAGGCCTTTCCGAAAACATTCGTTTGATGTCTTAATTCATACGGACACATATTCTCATGTGCTCTTCAATATGATTTTATTCACTCTTACACTATTGTTTTTAAATATTATTTTGGAACAATTTAATTCATTCATGAAAACTATCCCAGATCTCCAAATGCCTGCACCGAACTGAATTATATTATAACTAGTAATAACTGTACTCCAGTTACAAGTTGGACATACACTGGCAGACTTCGGTTTGAAACAACTTCCAACGAATACACGAAAGATGAGAAATAAAACAAAATCTAATACTTTCTACAGTAACAAATTCTTGGTTTATTCTCACAGGGAAAGTGTTTTAAAATAAAATCTAAGTAAATCTTCGTCTAATAAATGGGTCATGAAATGTTCACTCACATTTCTGACGTTTATTCGAAATATATCATGCGATAAAGAAACCCTCTGGTTTATGACGATTTTCACTTGTCCAATAAGCTTCGCGCAAGAAAATGTTTACCGTGTCCGAACGTGATTTGGTATAATTTTTCTAATCATTTGGCATGTTTGCTAGGGTTATTAAACAGTCCAGCTTCGCCACAGCAACCCGTGTTTATCAAAACTTAAGTAACAGTTCAAAGTACAAGGTTATCTCAGAAATTTCGAAGACCAAAACTACGAATAGTAGTGCCTTCTTGGAAGATTCAGCTCTCAAAATGTGCTCGCTGGAGCGAAAAATTATTAGCACTCCCAATGCACCGCGACCTGTCGCACCTTACCAGTAAGTATGTAGTGCAATGCTGAGGTCTTTGTAATATATATTCTAGATTTTTGACTCTCACGTACTTTTCTATTCGAATTTTAAAAATGTCATGTTGCAGTGACAATGCAATACATTTAATGTTTACTTTTTGTGTCATTCGATTTTTATTTTACACATTTTTATTAAGTGCAGGCCAAGAATAAAAAAGTGTAAAATGCAACACATTCTTTAGTGAGAGTTGATGTAAATTTGTATTGTAAATTTTAACTAATAAATGTTCACTCTCTAGAATACTCTGAACAATGATTTAATGTAGTAACTTACTGTATTATTACTTACAGTAAGTTTCAGCATGAATTATTGTTCGAATATAAAACAATATTTCCAAAGGCATTTACAAGTTCAAAGGCAGCCTAAACAAGAAGAGAAACACAATTACATGCTCTGTAAACTTGAGGGAACCATTTCACTACTTACAAGCACGGCATAAAATAGGAGGGTGGCCAATTACATTTCTGGGCCCTCTTTTAAACTTATTTGTATGTGGCCTATTTTACAAAGAGAGTAAAATTATAACTTTATACTAATAAAACATATTAGTGTCAATCACATTTTATTCACTTTGTCAGAAGATACTTTGTCCACTGGAGTTTTGAAAACTTGATAGAATATCATAATTGTAATCATACACGTAATAAAAATATCTCTACAAAGCATAACTGGTCTGTTTCTCTCAAACTCACCCACCTCAGTTTTTAGATAGCATTTCTGAATATTTGTTACGTAGTTCAAAAAAAAACAATAATTTGTATTCCATTTTGTTTCTTACAAATGAATCTTATATGAAATGCAATACATTACTTAGCAAACTTTTTTCTTCAAGTAGCTTTTTCTTGTTAAGCAGTTCATGCTTAACAAGAAATTTTATTTTTTCATGTTTCTTAAATAAAAAAATCAACAACTTACGAAATAAGATGTCATTTTATTATTATGCCTATATGACCTTTTTTGACAATACAAGATTGTAAAATTATGAAATGAAGCTGTTAGACTGAGTTTGATTACCAATTTAGTGTTAAATTGCGATTCAAAAGCCATACATTTTATCCACTTTGTTAAAATTACCATGTATTTAATTTTTAAATGATTATCATCCTGTAGGTGTCAAGACTGATGATAGTAGTTAAGGACATGGATTATTAGAATTTTTGTGAACAGTTTTCCTCTTGAAGCAATGGCTGCTGATAGATCCAATACTGTTAAATGGAAGAAGGGGTGAAAGTAATGACAAAGTGAATTGAAGTCTAAAACACTTGGCACTCATTTGGAACAATTTTTTTTCCTGCATATGTTTCATCAAAATAAATTTGACCTCTTTAGAGCTGAAATCAATAAATTTTTGGTTTGTGTGTATTGTTGACATTAATATATTATAAAGAAATAAAATTTACCCTTGAGAGAATAATTTAACATATTTTTACCCAAATATAAGTGTATTCTGAATATAAGATGATTCCTAAGTTTAAGAGGGCTCCTCAGAATTTTTAAAATGTTTTACTATAATTCTTACTATTTAATCAAAATAAAATCCTCCCAAACTGCTTTGTCCTCTTGACTTTCTGAAAGTTTAGCAAGTTGAAATTGCATTGTCTTCAACATCACCTAATAATATTCCCTCCTTTCACCTATGTTTATTCCTGCCCCGCTCTTATAAGTAGCCTCTGATTTTTTAACTACAAATTCTTTAACAGTTCCTGAAACTCGCAATGTTTATTTTCCGTGTGAACGAGTAGCGAACTTGTGATCCCCAGTTCCTCCGTTTCACGGTTAACGTGGGAAACAGCGGCAAAGTTTCCTAATTTGGGAAGTTTTTGTTAAGAAAATACTTCATCCCTTTCTGTCTTTGGTAGTAGACTGCGTTCTACGACGAATGTGCATTTTTTCATTTCCATCTCTTGCTCAACTTAATTCGCACTTGGTGGGCAACGAACACTCCGCGTGGTCTCGTCGGCCTGCGCAACATGTATAACAAAATCTTGAAAACGATTTAAACTCAATTTTACATTGCGCTTCAATTATACGTCATTCGTATGATATTCTCTCCGACACATTAAAAAATCTAGGTCTGAATTGTCCTGCAAATTCCCCGTTTATAAGTTTATGGAGAGAATGCGTCCGTGTATATAATTACGAATTTTTATGTATAGCCTAGGCGTGATAATGTCGCTTTTCAACTTCTCCACTTTGATTTTTAAACTGTAGGGAGAACACGTATGGACAACACCAACATCCATGCCCGAGGTGGGATTCAGACACGCGATCCTCTGGTCCGAGACTACTGCCTTAACTATCTCGGCCATCAGATCGGCCGTGATATGTTTATCGTCTTAAAAGTTTCGTCAACATTTACGAGTTTTAATGTAATGACATTGTAAAAACCTAAATCCTAACCGACTAAGCTTAATCTGCGAACTATTTGTATTTTTTCGATTAAGATATTTACGAAAAAACTCGTCTTATATGTAACAGATTTTCTTTCAATAATGTAGGGATTTTTAACACGGTATCATGACATTGTAAAATAAAATTGAAATAAAAATAATCATTATAAATTATAACGTGCGTTTAACTTCACATGTAATTTGAGACAATATTTTTAAAATTATACCTTATGCATCACGAATGTTAGTACTCAACGTTTATCATAGGTATCAACAAATTAATGCAAAAGCACAGAAAGCTTCAACAAAACAAAAAGTTTCTTTCATAACTTACGTCATTTGGAATTGAATTTTAGCTCCGATGATTTTGATGAAACTATTAACTGCTAATGAATGCCAAATGTTTTTACTTAAACATTTCCTTTTCATTCTGAAACTGATATTTGTTGTTAATGCAGGCCTATGGATTATTAGAACTTTTGTTAGGGTTCTTGAAACTCGTATTAAGTACCCTTATTTATATATCTTTGTAACAAATTGTTCTTTGTAACAAGCACTTTCTCATCAGTTCAGCTGCTTTAGTTTTTATTGAAGTTATACAAAGTTTTTTCATATTTCCAGTCAGGCTGTGCAAGTGGGGCACACTGTGTATTTATCAGGTGTACTGGGTCTCGACAAAGATACCAACAAGTTAATTGATGGTGATGCAGCTGCAGAAGCAGAGAAAGCATTAACTAAATATGGGCCACATTTTAGAAGCTGCATCAACATCGTTTCAAAATGGTAAGAAATAAGAGCAAATAAATTGAATACTGAATTAAAAAAATTAATTGGAATTAATTTTAAAAAACCTAATGTAGGTTTAAGTATTAAGAGTCTTGAAATATAATGTCTTTATTTCAGATACATTTTGATATAGTTTAAAAATGTACATGTAAAATTAACTTGATTTTTCTTATTTTAAGAATCTAAATATTTAAAAAAACAACTTTGTATATTTTCTACAGTGGTCAAGACTACAATTTTTCTGGCTGATATTGCTGATTTTGCTACAGTAAATGAAGTATATAAAAAATGTAAGTAATATCAAACAATAATTATATAGTCCTTGTCAAATATAACTTCCTCAAATACAATTTCAAATTTCATCCATATTCCCTTTTGTTTTGCAGTTTTCAAGGAGCCCTTTCCTGCACGTTCAGCATTTCAAGTAGGAAAGTTACCCTTGGTAAGACTACAAATAAAATAGAATACAAATTTTTAATCAAAAATGATAATTCCTAAAATTCCAAATAATTTTTCAAATACAACATTGTTAATTAAAGTATACTTTTCAATGATATTAAGTAACATGTTTAAATACTGAATTCATCTACCTTAATCATTTGTAATAAACCTTTTTAAGCATCTTGCTGGGCGTATTACAATATTTTCATTTCAGATTTGTTTTTACAGGATGCAAAAGTGGAAATTGAAGCAATTGCAGTTGTGGGGACTATTAAGAATGTCTTATAGCCCAAAATATCAAAATGAAACATTTACTAAGTTCAATTTATGTAATGCAGAATCAAATCAATAAATAAAAATCATTTTCAGACTTTCCCATCTTTCAATTTTCCTCTTTGTCTTCATCCTCTTTTCATTGTAGATTAAAGATTCTTCCCAAATAATTTATTCCAAACATCTTTGACCTTAGTCCTTTTCCTAGCTAGATCTGCAACTGAAGGCAGAAATTACTCCATTTTAATTCCTTCCCATATCGATGGTTAAATTTGCACATGTATCTCAAAATTTGACTGTTTTGTGATAATAAAATCTGAAAATAACATCAACTTCTATCGACATGTACCATTAGAAACGAATAGGAAATTTGTTGAAATGAGAGAAAAAATTAGTCATATTTGCATTAGCTTGTAGTGAAAACTTTGAAACATTTTTTCTCTCTCTCTCCTGAAATGTTGCAATTTTTGATAAAGGTTGTTAAAATTTAGCCATTGATATGCTTCTTACTGCTTGTGACATTTATACAAGTTCCATACCATTCTTCTTTGCGTGTCTTCATTAATTTCTTTGCGTCTTGCTTTTGTTACTATTGATTTAATTTTGTCTGAATTTTCTCTATCAAAATCTCTTTTGAAACTGAAGCTTCAGTAAATTCAGTCTGAATTCATAAAGTCCCTGAAAGTTTCAATTGTTTCTATGCTTTACACATCCTATCAACTTCTGTATAATTTTTGACTTGATTTTGAGGCCCAAATGGAAATTAATTCCAATTCAGGTATTATTTACACACTATTTCTTTTTAAATGATTTATTTTGAAATCATAACAATAGAATATCACCACGTTTTACAATATGTAAATGGATTTATTTCATAGATCCTGGCATGCAAGCTTTCATCTTTTCATTTTCAATGTATCCTAAATCCAATCCCTTAATGTTTCTAGGTTTTAATGTTTTTCCTCCTGCTTCACCCCATTCCTTTGTTAGCTCAAAAATACTTGTGAAGTTTTGTATCCTTAATACAGTTTTTATATTGGAGAATATCATGAGCCTTAAAAAACGAGAGATAAAATTTTTAAGCTCCCTGGCATCAGGGCAGATTATCCTTAGAGAGGTGAACAAAAGTCCTCAATTAAGTGCTCCAACAATCAGTTGAGTGATAAGGAGAGCAGATTTATATGGACCCATGGTAGGAAAAAAATCCTTTCATAAGCAAAAGACACAGAAGGAACAAGATATAAGTTCGCTAAAGAACATTCTGAAGTGGATGAAGCATGGTGGAAAAGAGTAATTTTTAGTGATGAGAATAAATTTAACATTTATGGATTGGTTTAGATGACATGGTATGGTGTCAACCACTCGGCATAACAAGTAATTTGCAAGTAACTGTGAAACTCTGAGATAAAAGTTTTAGTATGGTGCTATATGTCTGCAAATTCAAAAGCGATTGCAAACTATCCTTCATTTAACAAAATAAGGGCAGATTTGGGGGTGTAAATGTTCCAAAAGAAATTTTGAAAGTTAGTGCATAACTTTTGGCAATTGCATGAACTTGTTCTACCACAACAATGATCCTAAACATGCAGCTCAGATTGAGGAGCTTTGGCTGTTTCACTATTGATCCAAAGTAATCCCTCTCCCTTCCCCATTGTCACTAGATGTGAATCCAATGGGCATGCATGATAAGTTGGGAAAGGAAAATTTAACAAGTTTAACTTTTCTTTTTTTTTAAAAAAATAATTACTTTTAATTTATTGATAACTTGCATTATAACATTCTTCTTTTAATGTTATTGTTAGATTGCTGTTACGTAATAACTAGGGAACATATTTTCAGAACCATTTTAATTTTACATTAAAAGAGAGCAACTAAAAGTTCAATTTTTAGCACTAGAGTTAAAAGAGAGAGAATGCTCAAATGTTCAGATGAAACTGTGAATGCAACAAAGAAAATAAAATCCTTTGGCTGATCTACTACAAGTGATCTTAATGTAACTAGTACCCGATTAAGTGCTTTATATACTTGAATAAAAGCAAAATCTGTATGGCTGTCTAAAAAATAGTGTATAACACACACGTGTTAAAAGCAATGTCACTTCCTTCCTTCTCGCAACATAAAATGACCCATCACTTGTATCATAAATGACTTATTACATATTTTGTTACATTTTAATGTATTTATAAATCAAAACCAAATACTTCATTTCCGAGTTTGCTAATACAATGATACTATAATCATCTTTCTTTCAAAGCAATGTAATACTGAGCTACTATGATCACCAGACCTTTGCCAAGAATTGTCAAACTTGCTCCCCCTCTCCTTTTTGGAACATTTGAATGAAGGATGAGAAACCTGAATCATCTTGCTCATGCACCCATGTCTAACTCAATCTCAATCTGAAAAATACTTTTTACAGATCATTGTCTTATTGAGTTGTTAGATTTAGGAGGGTTCATGTTCCCTGTAACCCTGTCTCCAGGATCCGTCACTGGCTATTTAGAATGACTGAGCATTGTTCAACCATCTCATCGTAAAGAGCATTATATAAATTCCGTATATATATTTTATTTCTGATAAAACTCATCGAACATTGAAGACCATTGTACACTTGCATCTATGTAGGTAAAATTTCAGTTTTTGAATCTTCTCTGAATCCATTTTAAACCCGATAGGCAACATTTTTTGCTAAAAATTTGAAAACGCTTTATGGAGCCATTTTAAACACTAATGATTTTTTATTTTAGTAATGTTCTATTTTTTCTTAAGTATTTAGGAAAATTTAATACATATGTAGGTACTAATTTTTTTCCCCAATAATTCAGTTCCTTGGTTGTAACTTTGTTTTAAGATAAACATGCATGGATTATTTCAAGAAGTTTGCTCTGATATTTTTTGAGAGCCCGTATATGGCACTTGTCTTGTGCATCAGGAATATGTACTCCAATTCTAATGGTATTGATAATACGAGTCTATTGAATGAGTTTTCTGAACTTATTCAATTTATTTAAAACTGTTAATTATAAATGTTTTCTGTATTACCCCACTTGACCAGTCTATTGCCTGAACAATAAATGAATAATGTGCTCGCAAAAGTAGCCCTTTGATTATAATTCTAATCTTTAGATAATTCTGGAATATACAAATATGGATATCTATGCCTCTACTCCATTTTCAGATAGCGGCTGACAAATAAGGCTCTGGAATATGTGCAATTGCATGGTATAGGTGCATCATTCAAGAGAAGCATTTGCACTGTGATGATTTTGCTGTTGCCTTCTGGTTTGTGGCCTAAATCTTGTCAGGGTTGAATGAAACATGCAGTGCCTAGTCAATAGCAATGTTTGGGAAAATGGATTTGGCCAGTTAGGTAAGTCACCAACTCATGGTGACACCCTTTTTGTCATATTTTTGTAAGACCAAGGCTCTCTCATATACCAAATGATTCCTGGTATTAGTTAGTATTGTACAAAGGAATTCTATTACACACTGTATTAAAAAATCAGAAGCAGGACACGAGGTAGAGAAAACACATTTTTCAGTATCATAACGCAGATGCAACAGGATTAGTGTTTCCTAAGTGAACATTTTGGGACTTAAGCTAATAATGGTGGCTCAGTAAATGAAATTTGGAATAATTTCAAGTCTAATTGAAGAAGGGCTAAATAGGGTTCAAACCATTTAAATACCTCTAGACTAATCTGATCTAGAGTATTATAATAAAAACATTAAGTGCTTGAAAAACTGAACATATGTTGTACAAAGGGCCTAAATAAGTGTAATTCAAGTTCAGTACAAAAATGGAAATTTTGCTGTTATCAAAGGCACTACTGAGAGTACAGCAAAATGTGCAGTTCACACAGTCAATTCTAGTTTATGAGAGAAACAGCTGGGGTAGATTCTGCACATATGCGAGGAGGAAAAGGAGGAACAAGGAAGAGTTGTCCATGATTACAGATGACAGAATTTTGATTTCAGAAGGGAGGGGAAAGGAGCAAGGCAAGAGAGAGAGAGAGAAAAGGGGGCAAATATTTAATCAACATTTCTTTTATGTGTTCAGTGAAAATGATGTTCTGGATATTTCAACTGCTATGAGATAGAAACTTCACTCTTAATCCAAAAACTATCAGAAAAAGAAAATCTGTTGGTCTGGACAGGATTTCCACGAATATTCTAAACCTCAGAGGTGAATCCATGATTACCTATCACGTTTAATGGGAATCACCTTAAACAACAATACCTTCTGATTGAAAAGATGCTATACAAATGAGGAGACCGTGCAAGCGTGGTAACCTGCAAGCATGTAAGGTTAACATCCAATGTATGCAAACAAATGAAATACTTAATAGCGGAAAAAACTCACAAAATCTCTGGAATAAGTCGGGATGGCTTTTAGGACGTGTTTTTGTCCGGATTATTCTTGTAAAAGTCAAGTCACTACTGAACCCAAAGCAAACTTTACAAGAACTGTGGAAAGATTACTCTGCATCTCTCCTGCCTACAAGGACTTCTGAAGATCAGTGCCATAATAAATAAACAGTGGCTTCCACACAAGTAGAGTGGGAAATACAACGTTCAGATGAGGGTAGCTGAGAAATGGACGAGCACAGCTCTGAGGGTCTTTGATACAATGACACTACAAGTCACTTACAAGTCAAATTTTTAATACTGTTATGCTAGAAATTCTTTTCCATTTCCACATTATGCAAGTTTCCGGCTTATCCAGCGTACTTTGTTTAGGAAAATAGTCCATTCTGAGATTTTATTCTGGCAAAGACAGGTATCCACCTACCCAGGTTTTACTGTATAAGGTGTATGTAGTTTACCCTGCATGGAGGGAAATTCAGAGCTGGCTACTAAAACCAATGTATTTAAGCAGAGGGGATCATAATTTCAAAATTCATACAACTACCCAGCAGTCTGAAAGGGAAAAATTCTCCTTTGTAAACAATAAATGACTGGAACAATTTACCTGAAACATCTGCGACTAGCTGTGAAAATTTAAGTTCATTTAGAACAAAATAAAGATGTCATTGTATTGTGTTGTGCGTTGTATTCTCCCCTTCCTAAAGTGTGTCTTAATGTAATTATATTCATTTTATGAACAATGTAGCAGTACTGCACAACAACCAGAAATTTTCAACCAATGTCCCTTGATTGATTGATTTTTTTGTGTTTCCGGGCACGTCAACTGCTTTGGCCATTAGTCCCATTAATGTGCTGTATGTTTTTTTCACAGGAGATGGCGACGATCCTCCCCCGCTGGATGGCGAGATCTGGCAACGACGTACCGTCAGCTACCGAGGTTTCCCCTAACCAGGACTCTCCCACCAGCAGGCCACCGCCCCAGCCGGGACAAGCTCTAAGCTCCCAACCAGTCTCTCGGAATATGTGGTAGTGTATTGCATGTTAGTGTCAGTATGTGTGTAAGGGGAGATGATAGGACAAGGAAAAGGAAGGACAGATCGCACGCGGTCCGTGGCCTGTTTGGTAGAGTACTGCTCCGGCATTCACCTGGTGTTGATCAGAGAAACCATGGAAAACTACCAATCATAGCTGCCGGCCACTAGAATTCTCTTCCAGGCAGCGACTGAATTCGTCGTGTCGAACTGAAATGCTAGTGTCGAAAATCCTGTTGCCGTCAGGACTCTAACCTAGGACCTCCCGATCAGAGGCACTGCAGTGACATCAATTGATGCACAGCTACCGCTCCCGGTCAATGTCCCTTGAGATGTTAACATTAAAAAGGAATCACTTTAATAACATGCAAGTGATCTATCTTCAAATGAACTTATCTACAAGCATTAACAGATGAAGAGACGCCCCAGCAAGCGTCCAAGAGCTGATGTCATCAAGGAAGTTGGGTTTCAGCTACAACAACTGGGTGTCCTGGCGTACGATACGAGCAAAAATTCTTATTATTATCCCATACTCTTTCTTCTGTGTTGCAAATGATTCCCAACACCGACATGTTGAGCAGCACCTCTCAAGCCCGTGATGGGTTTCAGCCACAGAGGTATATGAAATTAAGAAAATAGATGGCACAGTTGTGGATGCTGGTATGCTTGAAGTTCTGTGTGAGCTGTTTTGAGTGTGCAGTGAATTACGGTGATTAGAAGTAGTCAAACATCATTTATTAAGTGTTTACATCAAGTATTAAACGCAAAAATACTCCAAATATTAATTTATCAAAAAAAATAAATAAATAAATAAAAAAAAAAATTTAAAAAATTGCCCCAAATACGGAATAACATTTGTTTTGATGAAAATGTTTATTTTTATGCAACTTAATCAAAATGTTTATTTTCTAGTTGATATGTAATTTGGTATACGAAAACAATTGGGTGCTTACTGAATTTCCACCAAATGTCAACCTCTCATGATTATGTTTTTATCTGAAAGTCCGAGCCCTAGGACTGAGGTACATCTGCAACAACCTGATTTCATTCGGCACCAGCCGCCACTGCATTGTAGTACTTCTTAGGAATCCACCTCTGGGCTTTAAACCTTTAGTGGATCAAATATACCTAAATATCCCGAGAAATATATACCTATACAAATGATGCAGGTCCAATTTCCCTTTGTTTTGAATTTTCGAAAATCGCAAAGTTATAAAATCTTTCAAACCCCCCTCCCCTTCTCTATCTCTGATCTTGGTTCACTCGTTTGATATTTCCATTTTAACAATGGGTGTGCTACCATAAGTCAGGTGTGTATCTTCCAAAGCAATTTGGTTTGTTTTGTACAAGAACATTACAAACTGCTTGCCTTCTCAACTTATATCAGTATAATTGGTTTAATTATATTTCTAACTCCTCCCCCCAGTTCTTTCACTGAATAATTCTAATTAACACAACATTAATGAAAAAACCAAAGGGTATAAGGTTTTGATATTTACATTACACAAATCCAGAAAAATGATGAAATTTAATGTCATCAAAGACAAACGAACATGCACAATTGAACATTTTGAACAATATTACACAATATGATGAAAACTCTAAGCATTTTTATACATGATACAATAAAAAATTCAATTACAATTATAAAACAAAAATTATATACTGAAATATAAGACAGCAATATTGTTATTTTGGTGTAAAAATTAGCTTTGAGCTAGCATCTCAAAGACTAAAAATAAATTTTTACTATCTACACTACTGGAATTTTGGAGTTTAAATGTACAAGTACTATTTGTACTTTGAACACTGCAAGGATTTATGCAGTAACAACAAAATACAGAAAAATAAATCCTTCTTAAATACCTTTTCATAAAACACACAAATTTAAAAACATGACTTACATACAACAACTGTTCAAATTTGTAAAGGAAACTGAATCCCCTTCAACAAACATTAGCTTGTAACACTTGATATGCAATTTCCTTCTCAACATAGCCATAATGAAACAACAGAATCTGTGTAGTTTCAAACAGAACAAGAAGCAGAAAGGAATAAAAAAAACAAACAATTTTGTACATTTGTTAACTAACCTTCATTCTTGTAAATATTCTTATGTATTTATCAGCACTTCACAAAAATACATTTATATACAAAAGCTATAATCTTAAAAAAGATTTTTCTTGAAAAAAAAAAAAAAAAGAAGATTTTACAATTCAGTATACTTTGGACTTGACATTCTCATTAGAATTTTGGCACGTGAGTCATTGGGGAAACCTGAGAAATTCCTCTAGTCTAGGTCCACCCCTGCCATTTGGATCATCAGGAAACATCAGAAGGTCACCAACCCAAGTAAACATGAGAAGTCTGTAAATAAATTATAAAATAATAAATTTGAGTACCTATGGATATACCATTGTTTTATCATTTTTAAAGTAATAAAATTGTAAGTAGAGCCAGTTATGAAACCCTGGAAGAAATGTACTCTTTATGAACAATGCTAAATTAAGATTAGACCGACATTCATATTCATACGTTTTTTAACTAGCACACATTTGTTTCCTTAAGTTATTTAATAGCACCTAACACTGTGGAACTTTAGCAAGGCAAATCCCATGGATTGTATTTTGATCAACCTTACTCTTGGTGTATACAATGTTTATTTCTTAAATGTGAACTTCGCTTTCAGTCTGTAGACTAGTGATACAAGAAAGGCATTGGTAGCAAATGAAGGATTTTTTCCCCTCTTGGCATTACAAGAATTATATACATACGGATTCCCATGGAACACAAGACAAAGGATAACCGATTTGGAATAAAAAAATAATTGTAAATGACTACTTTGTACATAACAAAACTTCTGAGAAAGAGTAATATAAACAATCAACTCAATAGAAAAGAAAAATAACTAAGAGAAGCCAACGAACTACATCAGTTTTTTTAGTAGTTTTCTACTAAATGAAACTACTACATAACATGATGCTGTAGTTTAGAAGCTGATGTTCTAACAGGAAAGTAAAAATTAACTTTTTAAGCCATTTACTCTGCTGAGAAAATTAAGGTCTGAATCGCCTTGGCTAATAGAATGTTACATAAACACTGAAATGTGCACGCATATCAACTCCCGGCATAGCATTGGAGTCATATGACACCATTTGCATAGATATCGTTGAAGTTGTCAAGAGTGTCAGATCAAAGATGTTTGAAACAATTTATCGGCTCGTAGACTGTAAAATACATTCAAAAAACTTATTTGATTTCAGGGGACTCCAAAACGTATATTTCCGTTGAAATCTCAAAATTGATTTTCCATCGCTCTATACTTTGTATACAAGAAAGTAAAAATGTAATTTGGGTGGCGATAGATGGCAGCTGGCAAGATAATTTGGCAAGTCCAAATAGATAGCCCAGACCAAAGAAAATAAACTAATATGAGAAAGTCCGTGCCATTTGTAGCACCACTAGCTTCATATCTGGCAAGGTGGTGTTCTTGTAGTGAGCTGCTCATACAGAAACCATATATGAGATTTCTACATGTGTTGTAATTATAAATTGTCAATATTGCAAGAAAATATGTTCCCATTGTTAAATAGCGAGACAATGGTAAGAATCCAAGCTCAAGTGGATGCCATTTGCTCATAACTTTTTATGCAACATGAAGACTGACAGAATTTGAACGAATTCTGAATGCATAACGTAACAAACTTAATTTAGGGTTTAATTCAGTTATAGGTATATTTCGTTCGAGATTATGACTGAATTAAGAGACAGAAATTTTGTTAAACTTTACATCAGCCAATTGCATATTTCCACTGTCGTTGGTGCGTGCAAATACATTGCCATTGCGTTTCCTTCATTAACTTCAATTTTTTTGCAATTCCAAAAAAAAATTTGAAACTTCTGGATTCATATTATTTATTGTTTCGCCTTTCCAAATAATATTTATATCATCAGCAAACAGAACTGTTCTTCCATTGTAATGCACAAGTCATACCGTTGATGAATAACTCTCTGATTTCACCCCAACGAATAAATTTTAAAAAATTCTCAAGAAATAAAAATAATAATTATTTTTTTGCTAGGTTAACTTTTTTAAGGAATAATATCTAGTTATAATACAGTCTCAAAATTTTCCCTCACTTTTAACCAGTTTGCTATAATTTTCCTGATTTTTCAGAAAGTACCCACCCTGACTGTGTGGTAAATTTATTTATTTATTTAACGTCAAAAAAAGGAAAAAAAGTTGAAAATTGTGTTATATTCTATGGAAAGAAGCTTATTCAGTGTAAGATTTCACGAGTCCTGGGATCCCTACCCTAAGTCATATACAAGTTGAGTTATGAATATGGGTGGAAACAAGCATTTTTGAAAGAAATGATAAGAAAACCTTGGGCTCTCAAACTATTTGCAGAGGCAAAAGTTATAGATTTTGGTTAGTATCCTTCATCATTCCCTTCCTGAAGGAATCTACTTACTGCCACGAGAACATGGAAAACAATTATTAAATTTATTTATTTGAAGTATTTACAGCCAACAGTATACATCTAATTCAGCACAGATATAGTCATTCATTTGAATAGAAATTTTTCACATATTGAAAAACCCATTTAATAATTCCACATGAGAAGTTGATATTTTTTTGGTTGTTTAAGTTCATGACCTGCAAATACAAAATAAGCAAAAGTGAGAATAACAATCTTATGATAAGAAAATATTAGTTAGGATGGATATCAGATTTTGAACTAATGAACAATTCCTTGAGAGACAAAAATGCCAAGTCTGTGGATTAGTGAGTTTCATTTTGCCCTTCCTCAAAAAAATTGTCCGATGTTTGCTTGAAGGAATGAATGCTACATGCTGCAACTGTTCTCTGGTAATGTGATCAAGGTATCAACAACCTGGTTACTCAGAAAATTCGGAATGTTGCAAGATTTAGATTCAGAATGTTACATGATTTTGTAAGTTTCAGACTAAGTTCTTCTTGTTGCAGATTTTGAGTGACAAAAGATGTTTAGGTTCAATTTGTAATGGCCATGTAATATTATGCACGTTTCAATCATGTCTTCATGTTGTTTCCCGGAAACAAAGTGATTGTCAATGAGTCATATTTTTGAGATTCTTGGGTACACATACTGCTCTTCTTTAAATGTACTCTGGTAGGTGCTCTTGGATGATTCACGAAAGTGTTGACAACAGAACTTGGTATCATTTGCATACATCTTAGTTTGGTAAATCACTAGTATACAAAATAAATAGGCTCAGCTCCTCCTCATACTGAGCATCGAGGCTCTCCACTGTTGACGTTCTTCACCATATCTCACACAGAAGTGCTGATTCTCCATAAAGGGCTATACCCAAAATAAAGCTTTTCCCTCGTCGGAGATGAGTGAATTCACAAATCAACCTATCTTGCAGGACCTTATCAAAAGCTTTAGGAAGTCCAAATAAATTAGGTCTGTTGGGTAACTATTATCCAATCATGAAGTGAAGATAATAGATTCGTTGCTATAGATCTACCTGGTGTGAAACAGTGCTGCGGTTTGGAAATAGGTCCAGGTCTCAAAACAAAGCTGAGAATTTCATTCACCGGAATCAACCCCTAAACCATATGGGTCAGGCTAATGGGTCTGTAGTTGCGGGGGTCCAGTTTACTGCCCCCCCCCTTTTTTTTTTTTTTGTATATAGGAATTCTTATCGATTTCTGCTGATGTAATACTCAGTCTCAGAGACCTGAGTTGAAGAAATCTACGCTTAGAACAAGGGGATACCATTTGTCACAAAAGTTCTTAAAGCAGGTTGCAAAGACTTAAAGTCCATGACTTCCGACGTTTCTTCAGCTGAGGGTGAAGATATAGGGAGGATAGGATCATTACATTTAGACAGAACACAAAAGTTCTGAAAGCAGGTTGCAAAGACTTCAATGATCTCTCTTTTTTCGGAAACTATTTCCCCGTCTTCTTTATGAGAAAGTGGTATGAGGAACAGAGACTTTGCTTACTTGCAGTGATATATTCCCCAACAGGTTCTAGACAACATGCACAGAGAAGCTATATTTATGTCCAGAAGCAAAACAAGAGGCCATCTTAGCATTTGCTCAAAGAAACATAATGGTATTACCACAAAATACTATGGTGGCATAAAGAATCATAGTTCTATCAGTACAGGTAATGTAAATAGAATTACACCACGTTGCAGACAGACAGGTTCCATTGCATTCAAAAAGAAAGAGAACTGTGGAAAGCAAAGAGTAAAAACAAAGAAAAACACTGAACCCTATGATTAATGCTGCAATCTTTTGATTTGGGGAAAGGGGTGTGAATATGCAGTCTGAAGTTCATATTAGACTTCAGTTAGGAGGAAGTTTCATAAACCCATAAAGAATAAGCTAGTACATCTCACGAGCCTTTCTCCTTGCAATAGAAGAATAGATGATTGGAAGAAAGCTCTATTTTCTAACAGATTCATTTTGAATGGTACAAGCCAATTACATTAGCATATTTGTAATAGAACATAAAATATTCTCAGAAGTTATTTTGAAAGAATTTTACCCATAAAAAGACACTTTATTACCCGTTGGTGCTTTTTAACACTTGGCTACTAGTGCATTTTTATTTCATCAAAGTAATCAATTCATAATTTCCTCCCTTCCTGACAGTAAAAATCTACCCTTACTAAACTTTTCAATTTTCTATCGCCCTAAATAAATAACAACCATTTGCTGCTTTGGTTGTTTTCCAACTTGTCCTTTTGTTCAAATTTTCACTTAAGACAATTAACCATTTAATTTATTACCCATAAAGCACGGAGTTCACACTAATACCATGAATCCTCTTTGTTCTGAAACAAATGTGCCAGAGAAATGTGATGCAAATGCACCCTGGCCTCAGTTGTGAGAATATCAACTAAAAATGTAGTCATTAAAATCCATTCTCTCACCTACATTTAATAGAATCAGATGACTCTTTCATTGTTACATGGTTCCACCTTGTTAAGTGCTAACTGAATTCTTAGTCTTACTTCCTCTGCTTTACTTTTAATGAAGTTACTTAAATTCCTACCTTTTTTCAATGGTCTCCCTCCATGCCTCATTTTCACACACAAGATCCCGATAATTGTCGGTGGACACTACAATTCCACCTAGTTCTGCCGCACACTGAACAATAAACCTGAAGGAATCATTTCAATATTACAGTTGAACACAATTTAGCAGACTTTATTATCTTGAAAACCTTACCTATTGACAGTCAATCGCGCTCTTTTTTTTTGTCATCACCAGCTGTACATGCAAAAACTGAGCTCTTTTTAACACAATTAAAATTTATTAAATACATAAAATTATTGAAAACAGTATTTATTAATTTAAAAACCAATTATAATTTAGCACAATAAAAAAATACTCCCGGCATTGAACTTCCACTGAGCTGTAAAAAAGAACACACTAATGAAGTTTAAATGTTAGTAAATGTAGTGAAGAAATTAAGATGACACAGTTTTACCATAATTTTATTAATTGTCAAAGAGCCCCCCTTGCCCCCACACAATTGCACAGAAGAGCTTATTGACATTAAATCAAAACACTTACTACATATCTAATAACTTCACAGTAATATGATCACAACACCAACACATAATATTTGAATTCTCATTAGTAGATGATCTGCGTTGTGAGATCAGAAAAAATTATTAAACAAACAAAAATCTAATTCATTATTAAGCCCTTTGAGAATTATTCAACTCAAGGTGTCAACAAATCTGCGCTCCAGGAATTTCCCAACTTTTTCAGGCCAAGTTCAAAATGATACAGAATATGTGTCAAAGAAAGTAGTAGACATTTGTTTCATACAATTTTCAACAATTTCCAGGTATTTCAAAAATCCTTGACTTTCCTGGATTGCCAGATCTGTTAATACCCTGAAACTGTATGAAATCATTCAAGGAAAATCACAAATCTAGTGTGAAAACCTCTTCTGATTTTCATGTTACTGTTGGTCCCTCTTTATACCCATTGGTTCAATAGAAGTAAACCAAGGATTATTAAGGAGACACAATTTACCAAAGTCGTGTGATTTCACACAATTTCAACAAAATTTCTGAAGGCACTGAATTTTGATGTATTAAAAAGATTAAGAGACAAACAAAAACCTATTCATCTCACATAATCACAAAACATATTAAAGACTTGAAATGCTGTTACAGACTTGGGGGCACATTAACATCATTCGTGTACAGTGCACTGCGATTCTGATGGGCGACTAGCAGGCTAAGGATACCATAGGCTAAAACGAGGTACAATAGCCTATGATGACGCAGGGGTGCAGACAATTTAAGGACCCAATTCTGTCTATTCACAAATTAGTGTTTTTCTTAGCTCGTTTAAAAAAAAATCATCTTTTTCTCAGCAAATACTTAAGATATATCCTCACAGCTTCAGCTAACTACAAGCCCAACCTTCTTAATGTTACTGAACATAAAAAGTCAGGAAAATTAAAGTGCAGAAACTAAAGGTTACAGATTACAACTTACTGATTATGAGGAAATGATTTATCTGTAACACGAGTTAACTAAAATAAGTGCGGCTAGAGATCTGTTATCTGCCGAGACAGACACCTACTATATTGCTAAAACTGACCTTTCGTAAACTGTACATTGCCAGGTTATTTTTAGGAAATGTCAATTTCGCACTATAATTACCAGAAGTGAAGGCTCAATAAGAAAAAAACAGGATATCGTCAGCCATCTTAAAATACACTCAAGTCAAATTATTTTTCAACAAAACAGAAGTTCAACCCAATGCCAATTATACATAAACTTATACTTAGATTTATTCATAGCTGCCTGTGATATAAAACAGCTGTTACAGTGTCATCCAATCAGAAGGTTGAACGCCACTGCAGTGGCATGTAAGGTCCCGATTGGATGGCACTAACAGCTGATGAAATGTCACAGGCAGCCATGGAAAAATTGCAGTATAGTTGATACACTTGGTTTAATTACACATCAAAATCAGCCATCAGAATAGTGACTTTTGATGTAATGAAGGTTAACATAAATAAGCATGAGCATGGAGTAATGAAAAATTCTGAGGATTTGAAGGTAATAAAACTCAATACTTGACAATACTACACAAACACCAAACAATTTTCTGCCACTGTTGTTACATTTGAGTATATTCAAGAACAGCAACTATTCATCCACAACATTCCATTTTGCGATCTTTTACCTGTCATCATATGATGCAACACGACGGCCATGGAGAAAACGACTGGGGGTAAAAGCAAGCTGATTGTTTTTTTTCAACTCGTCTAATATTTTGCGGTCAGCATCTGAGACTTCACTTCTCCGGAAGAGAGGCACAAACGCCACAACCCAATGACCACGTTTAACAAAATATTTCACACAAATTTCAATGCCACGAGTTGAGAAACTTTTTCCACCATGACTGAAACAAATTTGTTCACTGAAGTAAAAATTTTCAATTACTCCTTTTTTTCAACTTACAAATGAAAGCCATCCCACAGATGACGAGCACTGCTGATAGTTCTTAATAGTCAAATACATGCCAAATTTTACTTACCCAAAAGCCACATTACTGCCATCTATTATTACAGGTCGTAAACCAGTTTTCTGTACACTATTAGGGTTATATACATTATTACCATACACATTATGATAAGTATCAATTGTATCCGTTTCTTGATTTGCATTTGAAAGAGGGGATTTGTAATGAGCACTACTAGGAACAATACCCACAGTGTCTTGAAAAACTATGGAATGTGGCGCACCAGTATTCTGATTATCCTGACCCAAATTCCGATGATGACGAGATCTCTTAACAAAATTCTTTTTTCTTCTAGCTTTCTCTCTAACTAGAGCTGATGACATTTTAAGCGGTATGAAATCATTCATAACTTTTACACTATCTCTACTATTATTATCAATTGTTTCCACAACCACAATCTCATCATCTTCATCAAGACATCTGGGTGCCTCATCATCACTATTGGAAATTATAGATAAAGATTTTTCTAGACTCTTTTGAATCTTCGCCTTCTTTTCAGGACGGTCACAAACTAAATGTATTGTTTCCAGAATTTCAATACTGTCATCTATTTTTCTTTTCTTGGCAGCTGAATGGGGAACTTTTGTTTTAATAGAACTTTGACTAACTTTATCAGAATGTGTTCTGCAAGAAGATTTTGCTGTTTCACCCACAATTTGAATACTGTCATTTACAGAATCACTTTCACAATCGGAACTAGAAATACTATCATCAACACAGATGCTTTCTGCATCATTATCATCGTCAACAACAATAGTTTCAGGTACTTCACAGATTTCTATAGTTCGATTGGCTTCAACTTCATCATTAACTTTTGGTACACAATTCTGCAAGGGTCTGGCAGAAAATGGAATAAAATCTGCACCCAAAATGTTGCCATCACCAATTACGTCCACATCTTCGGGTGGCTTCATTTCCTTATTTTTCTCAGAATTATTTTCCTCGCCACCTGATAAAGGAACAAGTGTTTCATTCATGGTAATTTCTTGGAAACTGTCATTCTTAGAACGTTTAGTTTTCTTATCATTTTTCTTTTTGTTTTGTTTCTGAATACCGGAAGTCGCACGTTTAACAGATGAACTCTGCCCGACCGATTTCCTCTTCTTTCGAGGTGCCATAGTTGATTCCACTTGCTACAATACCCCGTTCAACTTCAAGATGAGTGTGCAAAGAAGGTACAAATATCCCTACTACAGGAAAAGAAAATACAAATTTCTAAAGGATTTCCCTTTAACTTCAACTTCGCTGCAACAAGAACCACGTTGCCTGGAAACGAGGATGAGATGAACTACTTCGATGATGAAGACTTTGTCAACCTACAGCAGCCAATATACATACCACCTCTAGCCAGCCCTAACAGTAAATGGTTGCAGTAATTCGACAGACAACACAGTCACATTTAGCTCTGTTGGATCCTCCACTAATTTAGGCGGTTGAAATATTCACATTTGTTCACGACGAACCTCACACATGTCGGAGACATGGACGACATGGACGTGGTACCGCGACCAGATGTATACAAAACATGTCCTCCTGCCAGGTGTACCAAGTCAACAAACTTACATGGAGCAGTATTCATAGATACCTGCACCCAACTATTCACCAATGTCAATTGATTTCAACGTACTTCGGAAACGGGTGTTTTCAGAAAACAGGAGAAAACTGAAATTGAAACGAAGATGAAGGCTTCCTGTCAGAACTATTTTGAATGCACTTCACATATTTTAGCTACCGAAGAAATTCTTTAAAAATATGAACCGTTGAGAAAACGCAATGGTATAACACCGACAACACTTGGTAAAGAACGCTCACAAGAGTACAGAAGAAAATATATACCACATAGCAAGTCACACAATATTTATCGCGTATGTATTATTCAACCTGATGCAAGGGCGAAGATGAACCCATCGCGGCCATTTGTAATCTTCCTTGTACCAGAGAGTATACTAATGTGCCTTGTACAACCAGAGAGTATTGGTATGTACACTTACCAATAGCGGCTTTGATACTCTTCTTCTCTGTAATACGTCATCGAGTTTGTCCAATAGTGAGCCTCCATACATTTGAATAATGTCTTGTTCAAATTTTCGAGTGTGAAATGACCGATTCAAATTCTGTGTAGAAAATATACACAAATGATCAAAGTTTATTATTTTTATTAAAAACATACAAGATTTAAGTATTTACTTAAATGTAGAAAAGTTTTGTCTCCTCCCTAGTGTACAAATCGAGTCTTTTGTAATATGACATAATATCATATTAATATAATCATTTACTATAAGAATATAATTAACATTAACAACAACAACAACAACAACAACAATAATAATAATAATAATAATAATAATAATAATAATAATAATAATAATAATAATCTGGTGTTAAATTCACTTATGAGATGCCTGAAATCGGGCAGATCCATGGTGAAAGATATCTAGTATAACTTACAATGTGGCAGATCCAGCCGATCACTGGGGGGGGGGAAATAGATTTTTGTTAAATAATAAACATAATTGTTATTATATTGTATATTATTTACGTACTATAGATATGTACTACACAATGCTACTGTTTAAATAATTACATAATTCAAACAAATACATTTTTAAATCATTTTTGACAAATAAAGGAAGGGAAAAGGAAACACTGGCGGCGCTAGCCGAATTCCTTTACTAAGTCTTTGCCTTTAATTGCATTTCTGTGCCTGGGCAAACAAAAATTGTCACTGGGCAAACGAAAATACACTATTAAGAAATGGTATACTGAATATTATTATTGTTGCTTTAGCGTAAGTGTTAGCCAGGCCGATTATATGAACATAAGCGTAAGCCAGAACCCAGATAAATAAACGCTTCTGCCTTTAATTGAATTTCTGTGCCTGGGCAAACGAAAATTGTCAGTGGGCAAACGAAAATACACTATTAAGAAATGGTATACTGAATATTATTATTGTTCCTTTAGCGTAAGTGTTCGACAGTGTGCTCATTACCCAGTTTCACAGGTGTCATATATGCCTAAACACCTTGAGTTTGGTCACATCAGAGACAAAAGGAAATGAGCAATTGTGAGATGCAATTATGCTTTATAATTATTAATTACAGTATTCTGTTGTACATAAACATCAATTTTAATAATTGGATAGATCTTGACCATGACTATTTTATATTGTCAACGTTCATTTCAGTATACTATATACTATTCTTTTAATGAAATGAAATAAATTTAATAGGTAAGCTTTGTCAATTAAATTTTGGTAATGGTTTGAAAGTCCTCACATCGTGATTGCCCCAAGGACGTCGTCGCTATATAATTATTTTGTATTTGAACACAAATCGAACATGTTTAATTATCCGAGCAAAAATTATTTTATTCATTCGTGCTAAAATATGTTCTATGTTATTACGTATTATTCCTCACACTGTATTGTCATCTGCGATCACTGACAAATGCTACATGAAGACATACAGGGTTGCTTTCACTCTAGTTGTCAATATGTTCAGATACCATCCGCCTCAGTCAGGCTACCCGACTGCCCGGCTTGCCTGCCTGAGAGCACGGCCTCCTCCCGTGCCGCAGGTCGCCGGGTTTGGCCGCGTCGAGGGAGCCCCCAAAAAGGTCGGGTGACTGCGTCGAACGGGAAGGGGGGAGGTCAGATATTTTTTTCCGAAATTTGACTTTACGCCGCTCCTATTCATCCGATTTGCATGATTGACACGGCGTTGGATTCAGGAAACACGTCGCCGTCGCGCTATAAGCCCACATTTTTTAATTTCTTCCCGGAACTCTTAGAAATTAAAAAAATTGGAAATCCTTTTTGGAAAAAACGGCTTCGTAGCGTAAATTCTATATTAAAAAGGTGTCCAATGCCGTTTAAAGATCGAAAATCGGACCATTTCGTCAGACGTTATCGGTCTAATAAATTGCTGCCGCGTGGTGGCGACAAATTGAACTAGAGTCGGTGCATTTAGCCTTAAACACTCCTTATGCTCCCTCTATTGGTCAGAAAAAATACTACAGCTACTAAATACTACTTTTAGGAAGCAGTAGATGTCGTGCCAAGCCAATAGCTTGTACTGCCCCTAGGAATAAAATCAGAAAGCAGACGAAACATCGCTCGCCGGAAATATCCGGCATTAGCGCTGATGGCACGACCGACCCGCGCCGGATATATCCGGCATTAGCGCTGGTGGCACAAAAGTCTTGCGCCGGATATTTCCGGCATTAGCGCTGAAAGGGATAGTATACTCTCTGTTCTTGGCTGGGGGTCCTGCCAGGAGTCCGGGGATAAACGGCAATGGTGGAAGGGATAAAAGGCACTGACTGACGGCGACGTGACGAGACTTGACAAAGGTAGTAATTATTCAATATAGTAATTACTCAGTTACGGAGGATTACTCCAGAAGTAAGTGCTCAACGCCCAACAAGGGTTAAGAGACTCAACGAAGACGAATTAATCAACAACGACGAATTAAAAAAAACTCTGGTCATATCGTGGCGCATAGCGAAGTCGTTCGCCTTTCACCAAGGAGGTCCGGGTTCGATTCCCGTCGAATCTCATGTGAAATTTGTTCCAACAAAACGAGTTTGTCTGCTTCACAAGGGCTAGTCCATCCCCTGCGAAGTCGAAGTCCTAAACCCTACCCCTATCTTTATTCAAAATACCTTTCGGGCTACCCCTATCCTTATTCCTTCTGTCCGCTGGGTAGTGACGTAGGAGGCGCGTACGCGGTGATGCTATACCCTTGCGGTCCTCTTGACAATGACTGCAACGTGACAATGAGAGGTATACCTTTAATGGAGGGTATACCCTTAATGAAGGATTACTCTCCAGCGCAAAGCGCCCAACACCCCCGAAAGGGCTTGAGACGCGTTGCGTCAAATTGTAGACGCAACAAATTAAAAACAAACAAATAAAAAGCTCTAGGCTTTTCGGCGGGAAGCCATGGCCCCATCCCCCTGGATCCCCCTGGGCCTGAAAGTACAATATTAATAATAATTGCTAACAATACTAATAAATAACAATAGCAATGACAAAATTAATAGTAATAATAACAGTACATGATAACAATTATGGGAACAACTATATATAATTTAACAGTTTTAGTATATTCCTTGTTTAAATCTCGAAATGGTGAGGAGGAGGCAGGTAATGACCAGGTTTTTTGTATTTCTACATCTAGTCCTATTACAGCACCTGAAATCACATTGCACATATTAGTCATTGGGGTCTTCCTGAACGCCATAAAAAAGTTTTTACCCAAGGAAGTGTTTGAGTTTAATCTTGATGTTGAATCAGCCTGTCGTGTTTTTTCAGATGTATTGATAGTTTGTTGAAGAATTGTGTACCTGAAGAGAATGTACTCTTTTTTTTTTAAATTTGTTGCATCGTTGACGCAACGCGTCTCTTTACCCCTTGTTGGACGTTGAGCGCATTCTCTGGAGTAATCCTCCGTTACTGAATAATTACTATATTTGTCAAGTCTCGTCACAGTCAGTCAGTGCCTTTTATCCCTTCGGCCGGAGGCTCAACGCCGTTAGATTCCGGGGTTCCTAGCCGGTCACCCAACCAAGAACCCGCGAGTCTCGAATACGCTTAATCCCCGTGACTTCACGGAGCATAATAAACGAATTCGGCTAGCGGCGCAGGTACTCTTTCGTTATAATGTGCTTGTACACATTAGTTGATGGTTACATGCTCTCCTTGTGTTATTAAACTAGTGACATACTACAACATACTTTCTCGCATTATTTCTAAATTTGCAATTTTCGAAAATTCAGAGTTCAACGAAAATGAGACCGGAAAAAATTTGGAGGGTTTTTGAAAAAATATTTTTTTAATAATTCACATTAACTTCAAGCTGATTTTCCAAAATTACTCATTAAAAACATTCGATGCTTTTAAAGATCTGATTTTTTAGAACAGATTTCATCCAAAGAAAATCTCTATTTTCAATATAGTACTTTTGCAATGTTAATATTTTACGACTTTCGAAAGTACGGAGAGTTCGCAGAAAATGGGACTTTTGATACAAGAAAAACATTTAAGGGGTCAGAAGGCTGACTTGGGACTGGCGAGGGTTTACCTATGCCCACAAGTAAACACCAGTAATGCCCTTCTGTAATGGGAATACCCGATTTGGGTCAAGGGTCAGCAAGTCCTGTTCTCTCCTCCCCGTGGCGGCCCCTGGGTGCTCTCTAAGGTGAGAGCTTGGAGAGCAGCTAATGAGAGCAAGGCGAGGGCGAGTCTCCGGCGCCTGAAAACGGGAGCATTGGGATAAGGGAAGGAAACCCTGACAGAAAACCAACCTGCTGCCTTGCAGGGAGGAGAGGAATCTCCAAAGGCTAGGAGGAAACCGACAGAAACCAACCTGCTGCCTTGCAGGAGAGAGGATTCAAAGGCTAGAGAAAACCTTGAACAAAATCACGCAGGCCCAGAGGCGGAAAGGGGACTGGGCAGAGTGACGTACGGCCAATCACCCACTCACTCTTATAGCACATTCAGAGAAACTTAAATAGCTCGGACAAGAAAGACAACTTAGACGACCGCGCAAGGAATTGGACATGAATATGGGCATATGGATAGTCGTGACAGTCTTGGAGTTAGTGCTTATCCGTGGCAAAGAATAGGGAAGTAAGTGAAACAATTAATAAGTTGAGGAGGACATTGACCCGGCAGCGGACCGAGAACAAGATACAAGAGAGAAGATTGGTCGGAGCGGTGGATTCTTCCTGGCCTCATCGTCCAAGAGCGCATGGATATCTAAAATAGTAAGAATAATAGCGCTATAGACAATTTTTACGATCGCTCATGACCAAGGTGACATTTCATGTTACAAAGGATTAATCGATGAATAAACTTATAACTAGGGAACGGATTTTATTGTAATAAAAAATGAAAAATATGTACATACATATGTACTTATTTTTCCAAAATATGTAAAAAAAGGAAATACGTAAAATAAGAATTCATTATCGTGTTTAAAATTGTTCTCTACTAGCATTTTCCAAGCATAGAACGACGCCAATCAGTTCTCAACAAGCATTCGGAGGGGTTGAAAGTAGATTCTGTCTCTACAGAAATAATTCTACACTAGATTGCACCACACATAAGAATTTTATTCGAAATACAAAATACGTTCATAGTATATATTACATTGTTAATGAGACGCCAGAGTTCCAATGAATAGTAGTACCGTGTAGATAGTGATGGATCGCAGGGGAGGAGTCCCCCCCCCCCCCAATTGAACAACGTATAAGACAATCTTCTGTAAAAAAATATTTGTTCGTTTTCGATCGAGTAACGAATGTGCTGTTTGAAACATGAGCAAAATCGTAGTTGAAATTATTTTTGTTCACAGAATTCTTCTAATTCTTGACTCCGAGTATGCAGTAAGTGAGGGGGGGGGTGACAATTATGGCGAAGATATGGTGATCATAGAAGCCCAGCAGCTTTACATTTGATTTTTAAGAAAGATGATTCCGTGACATATAATTCAAACGCTCATCTGAAATATTCCGTTTCGACATATAAATATATTAAAATATAACGAAACATGGAGTAGTAGGTAAAATATGTAAAAATATGTAATTATAGCAAAATATGTAAAATAAAAATAGTTCCAATTTGTTCAGAATGTCTTGAAAACTCAAAAAAATATTATTGAATGCAGGTATCTAGTTCCTGTAAAAACATGTAATTACATGAAAATCCGTTCCCTACTTATAACGTTCTCATTCTGAAAAAGAAAAGCTGATTATCATTTCTTTAGCATCTTGTGCAATCCACAGTTTTATAATTTCTTTCCAGAAACAAATTTCAGATCTCGTTTCTTCCGTATGGAGAGCGGATCGAATGATCGTTTGCTAGGAAGAAAGTAAGTACCGGCGACGATTATTTTCGTAAGAACCCAATCGGCAGAGCTAGTAGGATAATTATTTCCCTTTAGATGTGTTTGCGGGAAATTTAAAATCGCAATCCTTTCCTGGCGCCCAAAAATGATATAAATTCTCCCTCAAATTTGGGCATGCCTTCGCTATGCATTTGCATACAAATCCATCTAATAATGAGTGAGTATTAAAATATGAACAGCTTATTAAGAAATATCAACAGCATTAAATATCAGCAGCTTATTACTAAAAAATCACATATAATACATTTACTTTAATTTACAAAACATTTGAATTTATGAAGTTCTTAAGTTGGCATATTCCAAATATTACTATCTTGTGCGGGTATTTGGGCTGTTTGTGTATTTTTTGCATGTGTTTTGTGTTAGTTGTACCGTGCTTCCTCCAGTGAATGCCCTCTAACAGATCTAAAGAAAATTAAATATTTTGGAATACATCTAGTTAGAATCTGAATAGAATACATCTAGTTAAATAGAATCTAGTTAAATATTCAGATGAAATTAAACAATTAAAATCAATACCTAAGTTTAATATCAAGTCACTCATTTAGTTAGTCATTCACAAGTCAAATATTTTCTGTTCCATAATTGTTTATTTTCTATTGGAGTCAATACTAAGCAGCAAAAAAGGAAATTAATATTTATTTAAACAATGGTATTTTATGCTTGAGGAACCAATTGTTTAACTCTAAAAGACTAAATATACCTGTAGTAAGTATATTTTTAGCCTTTTGCACTTGGGTCCATTAACCCCATCTTGGTCAGGTCTTATTTTCAGTTTCTCTTGATCTACTAAGTAAATCTTGATATAGCAACTTGTTTGGTTTCTGAACATAAATACTGCTTCACTTTCTTTGAGCTTGGCAGGGTGTTTGTCAGGAATATTGTTATTGAAATAATTGTTTTCTATGTTCTTGTGATAAGAATATCGTAGGTAAAATAAAACAGTTCTTGTGATGAAGAATATCATAATAATATCTCAGGTGGAATGAACATGTTGAACGAATATCAGACATACAAATGATAAATTCATCAAACAATATGTTCCAGAAGGAAGAAGATCATTGGGAAGACTTGAGAAGAGATGGTGAGACCAGTTCTAAGAAGATGGAAGGGCCAGGAGGCTCAATCCTTGAAGATGATGATGATGATGATGATGATGATCTTGTGGTAGCAAATACATTCTTTTACATGGGGCACAAGAACGATAAGAGTCAAAATCTCTTATCCAAAATTTCTTTGTTTCAAATGTTATCAAATTTTACCAAAAATGTTCATAGCCACCTGAATTCTTAATATTGTATCAGAATTAGTGTAAGGAATCCAGAACTAAAAAAACACAGATTGCGCTTCTCCCTTGTTCATGTTACACAGTTTTAAACTATTTTTGATGATAAATAAATATTTTTGAATGAACAAGTGGATGAATTAATGGATGAATGAAAGAACAGTACAGGTTCTAGAATTGATCCTTGTAGTACTCCATAATTTATCCTTCTGAGTTGGGAGAAACGGCTGAAAATATTTTTGTCATTAGTATGTAGGATCATGGCCATAGCCAAGGGGAGGGGGACAGGGAAGGCTAATTGTCTAACAAATCTTTGAAATTCAATCCTCTTTCATGTAACATATGCCATAATGTACTTTCAACATTTAAAGCAACAACAACAACAACAACAACTACAACACCTAAAATTAATTCAAAGGCAATATTTCCTGTGCTCATCATCATGCATCTCTCATAGTTATAGCAACCATTCACTACCTTGTGTATGGTTAAAACCTGACCAAGATCAATACTGACAGGAGAACGATTCAATGGATTATCAAGTTTTTGCACATTGTTAGTCTACAACTTCACATTGCATTATTGTGATCTGACTTTAATAAAATCCACAGCAGAAGGCAACAGCATCACTATCCCTGGCCTTAAAGTCAACAAACCTATTACATTGCTTGTGAATTCTAATTGTGCACCATCTTACTTGATAGAACACACTGTTGATTTAACACCTACCCAGTCTGGAATGTGAAAGATAACATACATTGCCCCTGTGTGTCATGTGCTCCATTGTATGCATTCAATCAATCCCAGATTTCCCATCCACAGATCTTTCTCTTCCAAGAAGTGGCCCACCTCGACTGTAGACAGTTTGCAGGTGAAATTTCAGGGCTTGCCAACCACAAGCTGTTTGCTGCAGCTTAATGAGTAACTCACTGAACAGGCTTAAGGTGAATTCTGGAATATGAGTGCTATCAAGTTGTTGCTGAGTCAACAAAAATATATAATATGGCCACAGTATTACTAGAATCTAGCACTATCAAACATCGGAAACGAACTGAGCTGACTTCCTCAGCATACCTCTCATCCAATTAATGTTCAAATTGTTTGCATGGCAAACAAAGAAAATAATTTCAGAATTGCATTGTTGCAAGCAATCTGTTCATTCATAGATGATCTAAGCTGCAGTTCTTTGTAAAAATGTATTTTTATTATATCATTACCTTGCTAAATTTTGCAGATATAGGAACATTGTTAACTCTTCGGGTTTCTAATGCTCAGGATTTAAATTCATAATAAGGCATTGGCTTGGTTGTATTGTTAAAATGATAAAGGAGGAGAAGGAGAGCATAAGAATGACATAAAATAAACATAATAAATCCAAATCAATACAAAACTAGTTTTGGAATAGTAAGAGTGTTTTCATTTATTATTTACCAAAAACTGTTTACTAAACTGAAATCTATTTGCCTCACTTCTCATAAAATATATTTAGAAGATTCAATAGTCCTTCAATTCTCTTAGTACAATCTGGGCAAGTTTTTGTTAAATGACTCAATACATAGTCAAAGATTTCTTCCGGGCTGAAGGGCCGTGGTCCATTGGAAAACATGGAAATAGGTTTTCCAATGGAAATATGTTTTCCAATGGACCACGGCCCTTCAGCCCGAAAGAAATCTTTGACTACAACTCCGGCTGTGAAAGCCTACGTTGAGTCAATACATGTTTATAATGTAAATCAATGATTGATATCCTCTTACATTTGTAATATTTTATTACATCAAGTAATGATATACTTTCAATACACAAAATATTTACATTAAAAAATTTGTTTGTTCCAATCATTTCCAAATAGTTTTCATCAGACTAATCATAATCTTACAACTACAACAACAACAAAAAAAAGGTGTAGGGGAAACCCTTGAATCTCATGTCACATTGTACCTCAGGCCAGTAGAGGTTTTGATAAAACTGGCAGAGAAAAATGTTCCATTTTGAGTGTGAGATGATAGCAACATTGGCATTTCCATGGTAACATATTTATATGCATCCACTTTTATTCCGACAGAAATGATTTAATTGACATCATTTTGGAATGTCAAAAGTAGTATTCCAAATGTGCAATGCTTTTCAATGTTTGCAAATTTGATTTTCTATGAAATATAAGCAAAATATTAAAAGGACAAAAATAATAGTATACTTATTAGTTGACATTGACTTTCATCAAGAAGGCAGATTTTGTACTTGGGCCACTTAATTACATTGTACTTCAGGAATAACTTCAAAAATCAAGAATAATGAAAAATATTTATTTATAATTTAAGAGCATTGCATTTCTTGTTCTTGCAGATGATGAATATTTGAAGTAACAGTTAAGTAGTAACAGTAAAGTCTAGACAAGGAAATGGAAACCCAAGACACAACACAAGCGATGAGCATCTGGGCTTGTTATAGTCAGAAACCAGTCCTAATAACTGCTGATCCTCATCAGAGGATAACATATTCACTTGCAATCATATCACCACACTCGGTTAAGGAATATTATCAAAAGTTGGTAAACAAAAAGTGTAGCAAGGTGGCTGAAAGTCAGAACTGTTAAGGGAATTGTCATTCACTCCAGTGAAAAACAAATTTGAAGCCTAAGTACCCAGAAAACAAAATATGCATGTGATTCACTGAAGAGCAATGGCACAACTCCTAAAAGATCCTAGTAAAGAAGATAAGAAGACAAGAAAGGAAGCTCTTGATATACTTAAGGTACAGATTGTCATTGAAATTGTTAAGTAATATATAACATTCAGGTAAGGTTCAAAAAGTTTTTATTGACAATCACCTTGTAGTTTTATTAGATATGTATCCTTACATTAACATTACGTTTTGGAAATTCATTTTCTCCATCTTTAGATGATTATACATTATTGTAATTAACCTTTATAGGAACCCTTGTACACCATGTCACACTTTCTGTAGTAGAATCCACACAGGATTTACCTGTTCCAAATTCTGTTGTAGAATCAACAGGGCCTGTTCCAAATTTACCTGTGAACGGTTGGCAAAGACATAAGACTATGTAGATCACTACTTACTCCAAGTGGAGTAGACGTATTATCTAGTGGATTCTACTACAGAAAGTGTAACATGGTGTACAAGGGACCCTGTAAAGGTTAATTACTACAATGTATAATCATCTGAAGATGGAGAAAATGAATTTCCAAAACATAATGTTAATGTAAAGAAATGTAACTAATAAAACTACAAGGTGATTGTCAATAAAAACTTTTTGGACCTTACCTGAATGTTATATATTACTTAAGAAAGGAAGTTATTTGAAACTGACTCATACACATATAAAACTTGTTTCATAGTAAATTTGTGTATGCTTTCAATGCTTTAACATTCATGACTGCCCTGTATGTTTTTCAAATTCCTGAACCATAATAAAGTGGGTTGTCGAAGATAAAATTTTAGGTGGCCCAAGGTACAAGGTACATTTGTATTTTTTTATCAAACTTTTAAATTGTAATATGAAATGGAAAATTGTGCAACAGTTACCAAAATAAAAACATAGTTGGAGTTTCCATTAAAACACAAAAACATGCAAATTTCCTAAGTTCCAAAGTTGAAAAATATGTCCATAAAAAAGTGGCTCAAGGTACAGGGGTCTCCCCTAAAACATAATAATAAATCATTAAATAAATGTGTTATTGCAACTTTATTCTCATATGATTGCTTGTGTAAAACCAACATGGTGATATTGAATTTGATCATTTCATGAAACACAACATAACTGTAAGTGTGTAAATTTCAATATTTTTAGTAAATTTGCTTTGCAGCTGTATAAAAATATCTTCTAAAAACAGTAGCCATTTAGTTCCAAACAAAGCTAGCACTGATGAAGTGCACACTGTAATTCTAATAGCTACAACTTAAATACTTTTTCCTCATTAAAACATGAAATATTTAGAAAGATTCTTTTAAAAATGATGTATGTAATATTTGTATTAATAATGTTCTTTCATCATGATTCGATAATGATCGACAAGTGTTGTCTCCTTCAAATCCTCCTGTGTCCATAAGAGCATCAAACTTAAGGTGTTTGAAACATATTTGTTTGAAAGTTAAAAGTGTCAATTACAAGAGACACTAAAGTAATATATCCATAGTAAATAAGAACTACAGAAATAATGATTGTGACTTAGAGGGGTATTCTTTAGTTTAATATGTAGATTAATAATTTGCATTAACAGTACAATTCAAAAACCAAATTTTTTTTTTAATTTTAAAATGTTTTAAATAATTATTGTCATTAATCCAAAAATATTTCATAAAAAAATTTTTGAAAACTTATTATCCTCTTTGATATATTTTGATGTTTTTGGGAGCTTTTTTTCCACATAAAATAATTGTAAAACTTCTCTCTTTAATAATATTATTATTATTTATGAGATGAATTTATATATTATATAAGTGGTTTAAATGATTATGGTTAAAAAATCCTCAGATTTTAAATTTGTTACATTAATTGTAGAAATTCTGGTGGCAAATAATATTGTGTTAATCTTTACATTATCAAATATTAAAGTCATTTCAAATTTGTCTTTGGGCAGTATGTAAACAAACTTATCAATCTACTTAAATTTCATTACATAAAAGTTTATAATTTTAGGTTTTTCAAAAAATTGGAAAAGGTACATGATCAATGTAGAATAGAATGTCGATTGCAGAAAATAAACCTGTAAGAATATTTATTTCTCTTCTTCTGGAGCTTTTTCTTCTTTTTCATTTGTCACATTCTCATCACTGTCTTCCTCTTTCTTATCACTGTTTTCATCTTCATTTGCAACTGGAGCATCCTAGGAAGAAAGCTATTAATTAATTAAATGCTTAGGTATATAAAATCATATTACAATTTTATAACAAAATTGTTTTCCCCCAATAATTTTGTCATTTCCCAAATCTATCCATATACTTTTAAGATGCAAGAAAATGTGCGAATGGTAACAATTGCATGGTTTTAATTTTGATAGAGCTATTCTTTTATTCATAAGGTACATTTTGTGAATGCATTGTATTTTTGTAGGGACAGAGTTTTAGTTAATTATTATATACACCAAATCAATATTCGCTTATCTGAAAACAACTGTAAATATATTCTAGAATAGATATATATTTATGTTTATTGTTTGAATTTAATTCAAGAAGAACATACATCCTCTAGCAACACACTAACATTTAATGCTTAAAACTTTATTTTCAAACAAAAAAACTTTTAAATACAGGTGACATTGTTACATTTCTGAAATACAGTCTAATGATGCTAAATAATGGTACTTTTCTCATACTTGTTAGCTTCATAATCTCTGTAGCCTGGAGTAACTTTTTGGTCCCTCTTTTCTGTGTTGCTGCCTAAAGGCACCTAAAATTCATTTTTTCAAATTTTCTCCATATTTTGGTGTAATTTAATAGTAGAACAGAAATAAGACTTAAAGAATAATATAGAAGAGTAAAATTTTATCCTAAATGCAAATTCTCTTTTAACTAGTAGTATTACAAAATGAGACAGACTTTCTCATACTAGTTAGAAATCTAATTCCTTTGGTATGGGCTAGCTCTTCAGTTTTGCCCCATACTCTTGCCAGCTGCCATCTATCGCCGCCTAAGTATATATTTTTAAATTTTCTAATTTTGGGGTTTTCTTACAGTAGAACTGATAAATTACTTTAAGAATATTAAAAAAAAGTGAACCTCGTCCTACTTGGAAATTTTCGTAAAACATTTGTAGCCGTTAAAAAAAAGTTGTTTAGGCATTACTGTAAATGCAAAATTTAATTTTTACAAAAATTTGAGTTTTGAAAAACTTTATTGGAAGTATTTGAAGCCCAACCACCAAAATACAATAATGTATACAAAAAATAAAAGCGTGAAAGATAGTTTTAAAAAATTACCTTTTTTGAAAGATCAACAACAAATGAATACAGAACGTGGTTTTATATCATCTTAAATAGTGCATTTATAATTATCCGTACAAAAAGTTTGAAGAAAAATTTGGAGCATTTTTTAAGAAAATGACATTTGAGTGCTTCAGAAAATGCGGAAATTTGAGCTCCTTTTCACGGAAAACGTTTGGGGTGAGTACAAGACATCATTTAAAGCACACATACTTATAAATGCTATAATGTGAACAAACTGCTGCTAATGTGAATATTAATGACGTGAGAGAGATGTCAAAAATACATTTTTGTTATTTTTGAAAAAAGAACAGAATGGAGCAAAAGAAAGTTTATGTCGAATACATTACATTTATTATTCCAAAAAATTAGGAAAAAATTTGACTTTTTTTAAAGCAAAATCTTCTAAAATTTCGACAAAAAAAACTAATTATGTACAACAAATTTCTTCTGTAAGTAAAATTTTTATCTTCAATATTGTAGTTGTATATAGGAAGATGCCTAAAAAAATTCAATATTTTGCATTTCCGAAAATTCCGAGTAAACAGTGAAAATTGGACCTATGACACCTTATAAGTGTATTTTACTCTATTCTTACAATAAATTTAAAGAAAAAATTTAAAGCTATTTTTGAGAAAAATTTGAAAATGTCCCAAGGGCTTCATGTAAAGTACCCCAGCAAAATTAATGAATGTTTTTCAAAATCGCAGAGCTTCGAGTGAGGCCAGATCGACAGCCCGGTTTATTCGGTTTGGAATAAATTATATGCATAGTTTAGACACTAGTTTTGTTCACAGACGACTGGTAGAAGGATGGACAGACAAACGGACAAAGGATGGACGTTTTGAAACTAGTGGTACTACAGAATGGTACAGACTTTCGCGTAATAATGGTTTTGTAATTTCTTTGATGAAGGCTAGTTTTACATTAAAAAAATCTTTTGTGTTCCTGTAAATGAGAAATTTGAAGCTCTTTTTCACGACCTCGAGCCTTTGGAAAACGTTTTTGCAAGCCATTCGAAACATTTTCACTCACAAATGCAATAATACAAATCGCAGGAAATGTGCATATTAATGGCCTGAGAGATTTAAAAAATATATTTTTGTAATTTTTGAAAAATAAACAAAAGAATACAGCAAAATTAATTTTATGACATCTTAAACAGTGCAATTATTTCTATCGTACGAAAAGTATGAAGAAAAAATTGGAGCCATTTTGAGAAAATAGCATTTGAGCAATTCAGAAAATGCGGAATTTGGAGCTCATTTTTCACAAAAACTTTTGAGTTTTCAGAAACTTTATTAGATATCATTCAAAGCACATGTACTCATAAATGCAATAATGTGAACAAATTGCTGTCATGCAAATATTAATGACATGAGAGACAAGTCAAAACAAATTTCATTTCTGTAAATAAAAAAAAAAATTGGGTTTTTTTTAAAACTACTAATTTTGTTTAAAATATACTTGACCTTAATGAAAAAACTCATAATGGAGAACAATTTTTCTATTGAAGGAAAAACATGTCTTAAATTTTGAAGTTGTAGCAAGACGCCGAAAAAATTGGAAGCTTTTTCTATTTTCGAAAATTTAGAGTTAACAATGAAAACTGAGTCTATGCCACCGTTATAAGTGTATTTCTGTCCACTCTAACAAGAAATTTGAAGAAAAAAGTCTGTTGCCATTTTTGAGAAAATTGTGAAAATGTCGCAGGGGCTTCATGTAAAGCACCCCCAACAATTAATGAACATGTTTCAAAATCGGAGAGCTTTGGGTGAAGCCAGATTGACAGGTTCAGTTTGACAAAAATCCTACGCATAGTTTAGACGCGAGTGTTAATCACATTCACCACAGACGGACGGACAGTCGGGCGGACGTTTTGGAAGAAAGGGGAAAATAAGCAAATTTGAGTCATTTTCTCAGAAATCTTTAGAGATTTCAAAACTTCTTTCAAATCAGTTGTTCTTGTACTTACAAATGTAAAAATGTCTAAAAAAGGTTATAATGTAAATATTGACATTTAAAAACTTACATTTGTGTAATTTTTGAAAAAATCAAAATGTATCTTTAATTCTTGCGTAATTAATTAGGAATCAAATAGTTCTACAAGATGGCATTTTTTTTTGTTTTACCCGATTGTGGTGGTGCCAGCTTAATCTTAAGCCAGCTCACCATTAATTACCCCAAAACTCGACGAGCATTAAATACATTTTTGGGTAATTATTTTATATTTTTTCTCTTTAGCTCAAGTACATATTTTGAGGGCAAAGGCCTCCCACCTTTTGGTAGGGTCGATTCACACAATATTGCATACATCAATAAAAACTAAATAGAACATAGGTGATACACAATTACGTATTCGCAATTAAATAGTTTTAAATAGTGGCATGTTTGTTTTGGGGATAACCGATTATTGTAGTGCCAGTTTAAGAGAGGTATTGATTGATTACACTAGTCGACAGTGATTTTGTTAAATGGCTAACTCTCGCTATTTCTTTTGATATTAGCTACGCTAAAGCCGAATGCATACACAAAAATTGCCCATCGGGCTCAGTTTTCGTGTTATCACACTTATATTAAAACTATATATATATATATATATATATATATATATATATATATATATATATATATATATATATATATATATATATATATATATATATATATTGCGATATCCAGTTCGTTTATGCTGAAACGCTAGTTGCTTGCAGGTTTGTTACAAGCCGGTGGCCGCCAACAATGTATGATATTGTAGATTCCACTCAAGATATGAAATAGATGCCAGACGGGTCAAATCAGTTAAGCAACTTCGGGCATTGCGAAGGGAATTACAGTGGGCCCCTCATATTTGCTGTGCGCTTTATGAAAGATTACTTAGTGATTGGCTTAAAGGAAATTTGCCACAAAGCCATTTGCAATTCCAGCGAACAAAAGGACCACCCCACAGGTTGTTATTTCTGCATTACCAAAGTTGCTGGAATCACAAGTAAGACCTAGAAGACCATTCAATATCGCTACCACCCTTCAGCTATCAGGTCTGTTTCTCATAGACTTTCTTCCAATCCCTGTGCCACCAGACAATTGGAGTTTACATTACGAAAACTCTGGCGATGAAGATTTAAACGTAAGTATGACATTGAAGACTCAGATTGCGGTGGAATAGCGACAGAATGTCATAGAAACAATCAGTCAGAACAAAAAGATCTAGTTCGCAATTATAAACTTGCCGAAGGATCTGGCATAATTGTTGGCGTCTCGATTAAAGGGTTGAAAACTCCTTCAGAAGGGAACTACAATTACTGTGAATTGTCAACGCGAACAAAATTTCCGATGCGTATTCTCAGAAGACGACAATCTAATGTATTGTACTGATTTTGAAGCATTATTAAGTGCTTTGGGAGACCATCATGATCCTAAGAAATGAAGATTGTTTTTAGATTCCTCTAAACTCACTTTAAAAGCTGTGCTTATCGGACATGAGAAACAAGCTATTCCTCTTGCCTATGCATCCCATATCAAAGAGATGTACGGTATCATGAAACTTTTACTGTCGAAGATACAAAACCAGCAGAATTCATGGAATGTATACGGTGATTTGAAAGTTATCGCACATTTGTTAGGTCTCCAACAAGGATATTCTAAATTTTGCTGTTGTCTATGCGCGTCGGATAGCGGAGATCACAAAAATAATTTTGTGAAGAAGCACTGGCCTCAACGACATCTGATTCCTGGACAAAAAATGTAACTTTACAACCCCTTGTAATGCTACACACGCATTTCTTCATCCCTTGCACACCAAACTCGAATTAATGAAAAAATTGTGAAGGTGATGGATAAAAGTGGGTCAGGTTTCCCGTACTTAAAGAACAAATTCCCGGGGATCATTGAGAGGAAAATAAAGAAGGGTATGTGGGATCACAAAAGGGACTTATGAAATTATGACTTTGAGGCACGTTTAAATAGTGTTGAAAAGGTTGCGTGGATGTTGCTTCAAAAGGTCGTAACGGAATTCCTTGGTAACAGAAAAGCTGAGACCTATGAAGAAACAGTGTCGGAACTCCTTCACAATTATAAAGCTTTGGGATGTAACATGCTCCTTAATATGCATTTCCTGTATTGACTCTTAGAATTATTTCCTGAAAAGCTCAGTGCTCTGAAAGACAAACACGTTGAATGATTCCACCAAGACATTGCAACTTTGTAACAATTCTATAAGAGAAAATTGAACCAAAATATGCTTGCAGACTATAGCTGGACACTAAGAGAAGGTATACTCAAACGAAATACAATAAATAATCGTTCAAAATTGCATTTCCATTGAGATTATTATAGGCAAGTAAAGTAAAGACAACCAATAACTTAACAACAGTGTGTCAAGTTTGACTATTACAAAAAATCTTTGCCGGTTAGAAAAAAATGTCTCCCAAATTTGAACTCAGAGCACCATTTTCCATAAGAAACAGCCATTATATTCCGTTTAACAAACAAAAAGTTAAATTTTGTCGACTAGTGTTAGTAATTCTAGACGCTTCAAATACGAAGTTCATGAATCCCGTAAGTGTAGTGCATGTTTTCATCGTGTGACGGCAGTGATCTTTCCCTCTGGATGACAAGATCCGGCGCCGACCTACCCGTCCGTTTGCGGGGATTTCCCAGTCTAGCTATCTCCCACCACCGTAGGCCTACCTCTCCAGCTGTGACAAGCCCCCGTTTGGTCTCCGGCATGTGTGATAGTGTAGTGCATGTAAGTGTAACTGTGCGTAAGGGGTAAGGATAGGACAAGGAAGAGGAAGGAAAGATCGCGCGTGGACAGTGGGCCGTTTGTTAGGTTACTGCTCCGACATTCGCCTGGTGTACATCGGAGAAACCACGGAAAACTACCTATCAGAGTAGCCGGCCGCTAGAATTCTTCTCTAGAAAGCGACTGAAATCGACCTAGTTCTCTAGCTAGTGTTGAAAATCCTACCACCGTCGGGACTCGGACCCTTGAACCTCCTGGTCAGAGACACTTCAACGTCAACTGAAACACCTTAGTCGGGATACTGAAGGGAGATATTTGTTTTCTAAATTCAATCTGTTCTTTAAAGACAGATCTTGAAATCATGAGATGTGCAATTTTTCGAAAATGTGAGTAGTTTTCCCGTAATTGTGTATGAAATTATGGCAATTTATAATTTAAAAAAACAGCTTCAATTTTTTCCTTAATTTTTTTCTTCGTATGTATCAAAGGACCGTAGAAAAGTTTATGCTAGTTCCATTTTGGAGGAACTCTGTATTTTCGAAAATTACAAAAAGGGAATATTTTACAAGTATAACATTGAAGATAGAGATTTTTGTGTTAAATAATTTGTTCTAAAACATACCTTTAAAAATAGCATGTATAACGTTTTAATAACACGAGTAGTTTTCACGAAATTTCTGCTTGAAATTAATTGAAACTGTAAAACTAAAAACATTTTCTCAAAAATCGGTTCAAATTTTTACTTCAATTTTTTACCCACAAATGGTCCAAGATACGCTTAAAAGAATGGAGAATGTTTCATTTTTGTTGAATTCACTGAATTTTTGAAAACTGCAAACCTAGAAATAATGCGAGAAAGAACGTGGTGTTGTAGCACCAGTTTGATTATACTTTTTCCTCGGTTAACGTCAATAACGATTTTCTTCATTAACAAAATCCGTTCTTAAAAAATAGATCTCGAAATAATGTCATGTACAAATTTTTAGAAAATATGGTTACTTTTCGCATAATTTTGGGAGAAATGTGGACAATTTCAAACAATTAACTTCTCAAAAACGGTTCCAAATCTTATCCTTAGGACGCAACAGTCCATAAGTTGACTCGAGCCTCCTTCAGGATTTTGTTCCGTGTATCTCTTTCCCGTGCCTTCCTCTTCCAATTTTTCACTCCTATGGGCCTTCCTCAACACCATCCAGCCATCTTAGGAGTGGTCTTCCAACTCTACGGGCGCCATCACGTCGCGTAAAAGTCAATTATTTACATCCGTATAGCTGTTTCCGGCAAGAGACAGATATGGCCAATCCATCGTAGTCTAGCCAGTTTGATTTCTTTAACCATATTGTTTATTTATTTTACGTAAAAAAACTGCGTATGACGTGTAAAACGCGTAAAACGAGCGTATGGCGTGACCATATTGTTGCGATTATATAACTCATATCTCTCTCTATTGTGTCGGATTCTCCATTTGCGTCCTCCATCTGTCCGTTGGCCCAAAGATTCTTCTAAAGATTTTTCTCTTAGATACACCTAGTAGATTTATATTGATTTTATTTAAGGCTAGACATTCATTCCCAAACGTCACTATAGGTTTTAGCAAAGTTTTATAAAATTTCGGTTCCAAATATTTTCTTTAAATATTTAGAGCGAAGTATAAGTATAAAAACTGGGGGAAAGGTGTTTTAAAAAAAAAATTAACTTCACAAAACTACAATATTGATGACAGAAATATTTTCGTTAATAAAATCTGATTTAAAAAATCTGTAAATAAGGTCAAGTAAAATTCTTGGAAACTAATATTTTCTTCTTAATTAAAAAAAAAAGGTTTAAAAATTTTGTCATAAGCTTTTTCCTCGGTTAAGCCAATGAACGCTTAAAATAGCACAGGTTTCTTTTTCGGCAAACCCTCCATATCTTCGAAAATTGTAAACAGAAAATTAACATTACAAAACTAGAATATTGTTGATAGAGATTTTTTCCTTGATGACATTTGTTCTTTAAAATCTTGAAATATGTAAATGAAAATCTCTGAAGTTTTGAAAATTGCAATTGCAATTTTCTATTTTTTTTAATGCGTTGGAAAGGTTGAGTTTATTTGTGAGGTTGTTAGTATAATGGAAACGTGAATGGCATGCTATATATTCATTTGTTTTTTCATAAATTACACAACTGTCATTTTTTATAAATACATCAAACTCCATTAATATGGATATTTTCATCGATTTGTATGCATTATTACAATTGTGAGTGGAAGTACTTCAAATTATTTCAAATGAACGTTTTTCACAAAACTCCATAGATTCCTGTGAAAAAGAGCTTCAAATTTCGCATTTACAGTAACGCTTAACGCCGTTTTCTTAAAGGCGGCCAAAAGTTTTTCAATCAAAACTCTTATTTAGGACGTGGTTTTAGCCTTCTTTAATATTCATAAAATAATATTTCGGTTCTACTATTTGGAAACCGAAAAGTTGAGAATTTTTTTTTAAAAAATGTACTTTGGGGCGGCGATAGATGGCAGCTTGCAAGAAGAAAGAGTAAGACTGTACACTACCAGTCCACATCGAGGAAATTAGAAAACTTAACACGAGAAAGTCTGTGCCATTCCGTAGCACCTCTAGTTACTTTCTCGTATACGTACATTGTAACATACGTAGTATATAGAAAGTTATGTAATGCTGCGGAAAATCGATTTCGAGATTTTAACGGAAATACACGTTTTGGGGTCCCCTAATACCGAAAAAGTTTTTTTTTTTTCAAAACGTCCGCCCGTCTGTCTGTCCGCCCGTCCCTCTGTGAACACTGCTAGCGCCTAAACCATGTGTACAATCTATTGGGGTTACTTTATATGAAGACCCTCGGATATTTTTGGGACCCATACAGACTTTGGGACCCATACAGACTTTGGGACCCATACAGACTTGGGACCCATACAGACTTTTGCAGCAAAGAAATCTAGAAAAGGTTCAGCGTAGAGCTTCAAAATTTGCTTTCAGGGGTACAAGGAATAAAGTATGGGAGTCACTCCAAACAAGGAGAATGAAATCGCGTCTCTATGTTATGTATAAAGCGTACACAGCCTTTCGACCGTGGAAAGAAATTCATAGTCGATTAGGAAAACCTACATATTTCGGCAGAGCGGATCACATGCACAAAATTCAGACAAGAATTCAGAAAACGGACGTTGGGAAATATTCATTCGCGAATCGAACTATTAGAGACTGGAACGGCTTGCCTGTGACAATCTTTGTTCCCTTTCCTCATGATGTCAGCAAATTTAAAAATAAATTAAATTCCTAGATGTTTAAATGTGTCTTATTATCTCCTATGTAAAGTATGTTATATTATAACTATTATTATTATAACATTATTATTATTATTATTATTATTATTACTATTATTATTATTATTATTATTATTATTATTATTATTATTATTATTATTATTATTATTATTATTTTCAGTGGCGTGTAGTGCAGTGATGTGAAGTTGAGGGAAACGAGTGAGTCAAAATCACATTAAAACGTGATTGGCAAAAGTAATTGGCAGTATGGTGAGGTGAGACGGGCGAGGTGAAGTGAAGTGAAATGAAGTGAAGTGAAGTGAATTGGAGTGCCATGGAAGCTTGCACGGTGAAATGTTTACGTTAATTTGTAAAGTATGTAAAATTTGTAAAATTTTGTATAGTTGTTAAGTTCTGTAATGTTTAGTTAGTGTATTCTGCCACCAAGTTCTGGAACTTATTTGCAGAATTAGTAATAAATCTAATCTAAATCTAAAAAATTTTAGGAGTCTTCCTACAATTATAAAATTGAAATAGAATTTTCCATCAAACGAAATTTGTTGCTCATTAATAGTTGTATCATAAAAGTCACGTGCATTTTTTCGAAAATTTTAGTAGTTTTCGTGCAATAGAGCGTGAAATATTTGCAATTTAAAAACAAGATTTCCTCAAAAACGGCTCCAAATTTTTATTTTAATGTTCGGTGGTGTTAGTTCCAAATGCATCCTATCTGATGACATAAACGCCATATTGCTCTATTCATTTGTTGTTGTTTTTTTCATTACAAAAATGCAATTTTTTGACATGTCTCTTACGTCGGTAATATTTACATTAGAGGCATTTCTTCACGTTATTATATTTATGAGTACAATCACGTTAAATAATATGAAATAAAGTTTCTCGATAACGCAGCAGTTTTCTACAAAAATAAGCTCAAAATTCCACATTTTCAGAAACACACAAACGCCATTTTCCAAAAATGGCTCCAAATTTTTTCTTCAAATTTTTCTAATGGATAGTGCTAATTGCACTGTTTAATATAAAGTAACGTTCGTATTGGTGTATTCTTTTGTGTGTTTTTTTAAATACACAAATGTAATGTTTTTGAATTGTTTCTCACGCCGTTAATATGCACATTTCTATCGATTTGTATTCATTATTTCATTTGTGAGTGGAAATGCTTCAAATGATTTTAAAAGAAGTTTTTCGAAAACTCAGTAGATTAGTGTGTAAAGGATCTTCAAATTTCGCATTTAGAGTAATGCTTAATTGCCATTTTCTTAAAAACGGTTTCAAACGTTTCAATGAAAATAGATATTTAGGAAGAGGTTTTACGTTTCTTTAATATTCGTAAAATAATATTTCGGTTCCACTATAAGGAAATCGAAAACTTGAGAAACTGTAAAAAAATGTACTTTAGGCGACGATAGATGGCAGCTAACAAGAAAATAGGGCAAGTCCGTAAAACTAGTCCACACCAAGGAAATTAGAAAGCTTAACTACGAGAAAGTCTGTGATTCTGTAGCCCCTCTAGTTGCTTTGTCGTATACTTACGTTTATACGGAGTAATATACGTAGTGTAGAGAAAGTTATGTAATGTTGCGCGAAAAACACGGCGAACTTTCGGCAGAAAAAAATCATTCCTGGGCCCTGATAACGAGAATGTGGATAAATTCAGTTACTAAAATAAAAGAAAAAAATCCTCTAACACGTGATGTAACTGGAATCACTGTTTGATGGGTCCTTGATGCCGAAAAAACAATTGAAAGCAAAACGTACATTCGTACGTCGGCCTGTCTGTCCGTCCGTCTGTGAACAGTACTAGCACCTAAATGATTCATACGATCTTTTCCAAATTGATGGATCCCCTATCGATCTGCCTCTACTTAAAGTTTTCAGACTTTGAAAAACATTCTTTAAAACTTTGGGGTACTTTTCATGAAGGCCCGTGAACAGTTTCAAAATTTTCTCATAAACGACTCCAAATTATTTCTTTAAATTTCTTGTAAGAATAGAGTAAAATACACTTATAAAGGTGGGATATGTCCATTTTCACAGTTAACTCTGAATTTTAAATAATTGCAAAAGTTTGAATTTTTTTCGGCGTCTTCGTACAATTATAAAATTGAAGACAAATATTTCTGCTTCAAATGAAATTTATTGTTCATAAATAGTTCTCACTTAAGGTTTTTGTGGAAATTTCATTAGTTTTCGTGCAATAGTGCGTGCAATATTTGCAATTTAAAAAATAAAAAAACAAGATTTTCTCAAAATCTGCTCCAATTTCTTCTTTTAATTTTATACGATGACATAAACGCCGTATTGCTATATTCTTTCGTTTTTTCAAAAATTACAAAAAAATATTTTTTTACTAGTGTCTCACGCCGTTAACATGCACATTTCCATAGATTTGTATACATTACTGCATTTGTGAGTTGAAGTGCTTCAAATCAATTTTTTTGAAAACTCAATAGATGCTTGTGAAAAAGAGCTTCAAATTTCGCATTTACAATAATGCTTTATCGCCATTTTCCAAAAAACCGCTTAAAATTTTTCGATACAAATGTCTAATTATGACGTGGTTTTACTTTTCTTTAATATTCATGAAGTAATTTTTGGGTTGTACTATTAAGAAAGCAAAAAGTTGCAAAAAAAAAGTCATTTGAGAGAAAATAGATGGCAGCTGGCCAGAGAGTGGAGCAAGACCTTAAAGCCAGACCACACCAAGGATATTAGAAAAAAATTGTACGAGAAAGTCTGTGCCAATCTGTAGCATTTCTAGTTTAAAATTGGATTCCCTGTTTTGGCGTACCCAAAAATGTTATGACCAATGAAAGTCACCAATTCATGTCAAATTTATTTAATAATCTTTGCAAAAGCATCTGTAGCAGTGCAAGGATCGCCACATCCCCACCCGCAATCGACTGCCTTGGTAGAAATCGATTCGAGAAAAAAATCGAGCCCACAAGACAGCTTTGAGGTGCGCTTAAGACAACGAATCATTCTGACCTGAACGACTCTCCATGGACCTGCTAGGTTTGTGCTGTAACCCTAAAAGCAATCGACCCTAGTTAGTTGACAAGGTTTTCTCACAGTCGCTCGGTTCATCGACGAGTTCATCGAAACTCCGTCAAACGTTTGTGATGCTCATATTAGAATCTTATATGTTCTCTATATAAGAAACGTCCACCCTCATAGTTAAAAATAATTCGTCTTACGAGAGTTGTTATTCTTAAGAAATTATGTTATATATTAAATGTTTTCTTCAACATATTGAGGACATTTAAAAGTCAGAGCCCGAATAGAAAAAAAGCATTTACTTCGCGTGTTTTCTTTTCACCTGAATCGTAGCAATTGATCGTTGTAAGCTGGCGTTCATTTTCGCTGAAGACGTCCCACATCGTTTCTGCCCTAGGAGGCACAGTGACTACATCCCACGTTTACCATAAGTCCTTATACGTACACAAGCTTCAACACTTTCGAGCGTTATTGTGACTACTGTGCTGGGGGTGCCTGGTGAAGAAAACTGTTCACAAAGAATGAATAGATATGTAGACTGGCAAGTCGACGCGGCGGATACTTTGATACGTTGTTACTTAGGTGTCATCGTCAAGCCTAATTAATTCAATTTAGTAGAAAAATGCTAATTGACGTATCTAATTATATGGGGTCAGCTGACATCTGAACGGCTGCTCCCATACATCCAAAACACATTTATTTTACTAAATTACATTTATTAGAATGGTTGAATATATTCCTGTTGATCCCGTCTTTCTACAATATAAATTACATTTAATTATTAATACAAATTGATTCATTTTGCTTTTTGGTAAGAGGCATACCTGATCTTCTTCTGTTGATACATCATTATCTTCAACATTCTCATCAGGTGGTTGAGCTTCAACAGATAAGCCACTTCCGTCTTCAGCATCTGTGAAATGAAATCGAGTAATCTTCAGAAATAAAATATTAAATCTTTATTTCATAACTTCTGCTCAAGTATTATTACGCAAAGAAATTATTTATAAATACAATCTAATTTTATTCACTAATAACAAAAAAATCACAATACAAAACAATCTTTAACTTTAGCGACATATTGTGACATACCGATATGTCACGTTAAAATAAACTAACATTTATTTGTAGACAATATGGTGGAACATGCATTACGAAATATCACGAGAGCTAGAGCTTAGCAACGACCGTGAATAAACAATGTAGTTTTTGTTTTTTCTAAATGCATGAAGAGATGGCTTGGTGCCGAAAGTAGAAAATTTGGGATTGGGCGAAGAAGTTTAGACGGTCAAATGTTATGAAAAAAATGAAGGTAGTTTAATACGAAGTCTTCGAGAGATGAATCATGCAGGAAGATTTCATTCTGCTTGGAAACGCGCTTCTGAACTGATCGTAGGTTCGTGAGAGGGAACGAGTACAATCTAGATAGAATTGGGTTATCAGTGAAATTTTAAGGACAGTGAATGATATTGCAGATATTTTCATGTGGAAGCAATATTGATGTATAAATTGGAACTTTGTCGGGAGTGGTAATCGAGTTCGGGACTATGTCATAGGACGTAATCAGGACTGATAATTTTGATAGTTTGAGACCAGCTTGGATAGGGGCAGAAGAGGATTTCGTGGAACTTTGGACTACGGCAAGCTCGCAAGATATTTCGACTGAGAAGTCTACGAGGGACACCAACGAAGAAAAGATAAGTTAACCGCGGTATAAATTGTAAATTGAAAGATATCTTGATCAAAGGCCTAAAAATTGTAAATTCACTAAATTGTTTGCTAAAAGCGTAAAAATAAACTTTGTTGAATTTTGTTCTTTAGAAAAGAAAGTGATCTTTCATTTAGTCAATCCAAACAGAAATGAACTACGAATAGAATCATTCTATTTCAGATTCCCAGCTGCGCTGTATAGTCGGCGGATCCTATAATCCATTATAGAGGTAATAAGGATTATAAATATCTGACTCAGTATTATAAAGAATGGATCTAACAGATCTTTATGCAATATAAAATTCACAGAGAGAAATTTGTATATCAATATCGACCCATTCAATTTGGAACTTCAGGTTAATGATGACCAGTCAGTGGTGTTTAGTGCTTAAGTTGCATGGCTGCAGAACTCCCAGATAATCGAAAAAGAACGATAATCGAAAAATCGAGACGAAACGGACGTAGCCATTTCCCTCATATGCCAACCGAGTGATGGCTACACCCTATGTGTAGCCATCATGACATTTGAAGACCGCGCGCGGATGACGTCAGGGGATGACGCGCAGCGATGGTCGTTTTCAAACCTGTGACCAGTATGATGTTAGCCAATTAGGCAAAGGGCGAGAAGACCCTAAATTGCCATTGGTCGGCACCAATCAAGCGAGGTGGCTGAAAACGGTCATCTCGAAGGTTCGCGAAAGGAACACTTCTCTTTCAAACATCGAGGAAGTAAGACAGATACTTCTCTTTCAAAAGTTGTTGAAGTAGGACAAATTCTTTTCACTAGATGAGTATGCGAGAAGAATTTTCTATTAGGAAGTCTAGCCAGACAGTGCTATAGAATTCGTAAGTGGCGAGGAAGGTTTGCATTTCGTGAAGATAACTAGTCTTCCCGAGAGCTGTGCAGTCAAATGTTGTTTGTGCGTTACGATGAGTTGAACTGTAATTGTCGCACGAAGGCCGACCCTAACAGTGAATATTACATTCAGTAGGCTCGAGCCAGAGTGGAGAGAAAACTCGTTGTCGAAAGATGCTCGGTTTGTTAATAATTGCGGAAACGTGTGCTGCACACGAAGAAAAACGGCCAGATCGCCAGTACAAACCACACTCCGCCAAGAAATGCCGTCTGTGAATACATTCAAGAAAGGAGAAGTCGATCAACGTTATAATTTGTCACGGACAATCCGAACGTGAGTGGAACTCGACTCTGTGCGCATCCGAGAAGGTGGTATGAGAATTGGTTCACCGTGAGGAGGAGTGCTGCGTCAGGGGAACGCCGCGAGCCGTACGAGCCCACCGCCGGCGCCGTCGCTTCAGTACGAGCTGGACGGATTGCTGCCTTTCGCCCCGGAGCGAACCTGCGAGGCCATCGACCACGACCACGACCCCGCACCCCGACCCCAACCCCGACCCTGACCCGACCCGACCCCGACCCCGACCCCGACCCGGACCCCGACCCCGACCCGGACTCCGGACCCGGCCGACTCCGACCCGGACTCCGACCCGGACTCGCCGACTCCGACGACTCCGACCCGGACTCCGACCCGGACTCCGACCCGACTCCGACTCCGACTCCGCTCCGACTTCGACCCTGCGAGCACGCCGCCTGAAATAGTAGCGGAATCCCGAGTTGCACTCCGCCGAGATACGCCTGACGAGAGTGGGTACCCGTGAAATTAACAAGAACTGTTAGAAGACTTGTTTTTCAGTTAGAATCAAAGGAAATTTCCTGAAAATTTATCTTGAAATTGTCTTAAAATTTTAATTTGTGTAGGAAGGCATTCCTAGCCTCCCATGATCTAGTTAAATTTACGAAAGAAAATGTAAGATAAAATTAAACAGGTTATATTGTAAGAAGTGAGTAAGAATGTGGCGTAGCCGATGTTACATTAATTCCGGATGGTATGATTATTTAATGAAGATTAAAATTGGTTGCGTCAGGACTTATATTCTGATCGCTTAATTAGTGTTAAAATCATTGTATGACTATTTGAGATTTTCCTGTAGGAAAGAAAAATTACTTGGGGCATTTAAATAATAGTGCAAAGCAGAGGTTTGCATATTAAATTTTGAAAATTTTGTATCATTGAATATTTGCCTAATGAATTGTTTTTCAAAGCACATCGTAGCGCCTATCATTGAATGTGTGTGAGTTTCCTAAGCCACGTTCCAAGTAGGGTTTCCTGGGAGAAAAACTTATACTAAGAGTGAACGACTGGTAGGGCCCGGCGACGGAGCGGCGGAGAGGACGTCGCACGTTGCTGGTGACACCCACGCTAGAATCTTTCTCGTGGGGTATAACCGCCCTTCCCCCTCATAAGTTGATGAATGCCGGCGCGTCGCAGGAGACGACGTGTTCCGTTGCATTTAATAGCGCCCGGACAGGGGACCCGATATGCGATTCTGCTTGACGCGTGTGTGATTGTTACTCACGCTGAGCACAGACAAGGAATTTACTCCTTGTGGGAATATTATCGGCTCATCAAGCTGTAAATATTGTGCTCACGATTTTGATGGTTCCAAATTCTCGTGCAGTAAATTTAGTATTGGGAATTGCAATAGAGGAAAAGGAAACCACACAAAGCTACGAATTAAAGGTAATAGAAAGAAAAATGCAAAGTTGAGCAGTGCAACTGAGTGTTATATTGTAAAAGTTTTGCTACAGTGTTGAATTTTCTTGTGGTGTACATATTTTGTTTGTGCTTTTTTATGTCAGCAATGTTATATTTCCAATTTGTATGTTATTTTGTCAATGAGTGTAGAAAGTATTCAGTGTGTTGTGTGTTAGGGTATTTCGTGTACAGCAATTATTTATTTGGTAAATAATTTATGTAAACGGTACTCAACCTCGCATCATGGCTGATAGATTCATGGAAGCTAGGGGCTTAGTAGGGGTAGATGCGGCAAGCAGTGGCATGACGAGGGGGTACAGGACCGCGAAGCTGATACAAGGCCAGTAGAAGGCCGCCGACAGAATCCGCTCGCGGGACAGAAAATGTGGAATCGTCACCGGAAATGCAAGACATCGAATCACCTGTCGCGAATACGAACGATCCTATGCTAAATTTGATGCGAGCACTGTTAGGAAAATTTCAGTACGATCATCTCAAATAAGATAGATCTCATTCAGAGGCAAAATTTAACAAAATAAAAAAGCAGAAAGCAAAAAAAAAACATTCGAGCATTCAATTAAAGCAAGAAAACCAAATGTTAGCTGCGATACTGACATCGAAAATTGATGCGGTAAACGACAAAGTCAAGCCATTCAGAAGCGCAAGATTTTGGGCACGCGAATTGCAACGCGAGGATGAAGGGAAGTTAGCAGAACTAAAGGAAGAAATTAAGATCGTAAAAAGTCAATGCGATGAATTAAACGCGAAAGTCAATTCTGTTACCGACTTCATGGAAGCTCATGCTACCCAGCACGAACGAATAGTAAAGAAAGAGTCAGAGGTTCTAGCGAACCGAGTAACGGAGGGAGCGCAAGATCACGTTGAAGTGAAGGCGAGACTCGAAGAATTGCAAGAAACCGTTAAAACTTTACCGGTGAATGTAGGTCAAATGCATCCGCTCAACATAAATGTGCCAGCAGCCCTCAAGTTCTCGGGATCACGAGGAGAAAACCCGTGTTCATTTTTAAAATCTTTGGATAGTTTCATGACATTGAGTAGATTTTCGGAACAGTTCAAAACCAATTTACTGTACCAAATCTTGCAAAATCAAGCGAGAACTTGGTTGGATACTTTGTGTCCATTTCCGCAAACTATCCAAGAATTGAAAGAAAAGTTTTTAAAACGGTACTGGAGTGAATACAGTTGAATCATAAGGTGACTATTATGAATTCTTTTTATAAACCTTCACTAGGAAGCATGCGAGACTACGCCGCGAGTAAAATTGCCGCGTTGAAACTATGCTCACCGCCGATGGAGGATACGGAAATAATTTGTTTATTAACAAGGCATTTTCCGAACGGTATCCAAAATCTGATAAGAAGTATTGCACCTAAGGATATCGAATCTTTCCAATGTTTGCTCAGCAATTATGACATCACGGCAGATTATATGACGAAGAACATGAAGTTCAGTCCGTCTACCAATGCGATCGTAACATGCAGGGGAGGCGAGGAAAAATCTTCGATAAACAAAGGTGAACCGGATACGAAAAAGGAGAATAGAAGCATGCAAGTGAAAAGACAAAAGAAACAAGAGACGATCTTCGAAAAAAAATAAGAAAAAGAATAAAGAAGTAAGAGAAGATGAAAGTTTTCAAATGAATACCGACCAACGTTTAGCTACAACAGCGGGAAACGGTCACTGTTCGATGTGAGCAGGGACCCCGCATCGAACAAGAACTTCGCTGATTATGACGTGGTTTCGATGATTGCTGTGGGTGAAACGCCAGATGGCGTCGTGAAGAATTCGGCGAATACCGTATCGCTGCCCAGAGATAGAAGTGTACTGCGGAGGCGTGCGAGTAAAAGCTCTGATTGACACCGGATCCATGGCAATCCCAACCGAGAGAGAGAGTGAGAGAGAGAGAGAGAGAGAGAAAGAGAGAAAGAGAGAAAGAGAGAAGAGACGAGAAGAGAGAGAGAGAGAGAGAGAGAGAGAGAGAGAACTGAGAGAGAAGAGAGAGAGACGAGAGAGAGACGAGAGAGAGACTGAGAGAGAGACTGAGAGAGAGATGAGAGAGACGAGAGAGAGACTGAGAGAGACTGAGAGAGAAGAGAGACAGAGAAAGACTGAGAGACTGAGAGAGAGAGAGAGGAGAGAGGAGAGAGAAGGAGAGAGAGAGAGAGAGGAGAGAAGAGAGAGAGAGGAGAGAGAGGAGAGAGAGAGAGAGAGGAGAGAGAGAGAGAGAGAGAGAGAGAGAGAGAGAGAGAGAGAGAGAAAACATTTTATTACCATTTACAGGTTCTTCAGAACCGTCGTCTTGTACATCACTGGGAGGTTCCTCCGACGTTTCTTGTGCATCATCGCCCTCTTCATTCGCATCAGCGTCAAGATTACACTTTTCTCCTTTCGTTCTGACCCCTCCCTTTTTTCCTTCCTTGGTTCGCCATTAGCTGCTTCTTCGGCATCTTGCGACTCATCTGCTTGAGGCTCAGCAGCTTCTTCGCTGTCTTCTGCGGTAGATTCGCCCTCAGAAGATGGATTTACCATGTTCGTAATTGTGTCCTTTGTTTCCTCTATTTTACTTTGTGCTTCAGATGTGGCATTGTCAACTGTATCCTGAACGTTTTCTACGGTTTCTGCTACTTTCCCTTTACCGGCTTCTGCCAATTCATTTAATTTATCTTCAGCTCCTTCCGCTAATTTTCCCGCTTCACTTTTGGCTGCCTCTTCTGCATCTGCATATAAAATTGAATACAGTTCTTTTATTTAAATGTAAGCTAATATTAAGGGGGAGAAAGAAAAGAGAAAATTAATTTAGGGAGAAGAAGAAAGAAGACAAAAATAAACTATATAGATGAGTTTTAAGGAAGAAGGAGAAAACGAAGCGCGCGCGCGCACACACACGCACACACACACACACACACACACACACACACACACACACACACACACAATACAACACACACATACTATACACAATATAACACACACACACACACACATTCTCTTTAAATGCTTCGAACCGTTTCTTGCTACGTTTCTTAGTTTTTGAGCAAATATTTTTTTCGAAGCGAGTGTGAATTTTCTAGCCATTTGTGAGTGAACTACAGATGCATTTTCCCTAATTGGAAATTTTCAGCACATTCATGAATTCACTAGAACGTTCAATTGTAAAAAAGAGTAATCAAAATATATCAACTTGATGTAGAGTTATGATGTTTGAAGTAAAAATGTTCCAAGTAAAAACCTTCATTTTTGCCGATTATTTATAAACGAATAAATTTTTTAAAAAAATTATTTGATCTCTAAAGGCATAAAGAAATAAAATGTACTAGAGAAAACAAATACACCTCAAGTGCTAGAAAATTTTCCCAGGTAGATAGCTACCTTAAAGAATGAGAAATGTAGTGTTTTGAGGGAGATATGACAATGAAAAAAATTATGGTCGGCTAATTTGTTAAAATGTATTAGATACAATAAGTTTGGTCAATCTTTACGTAATTAAAAGGCGAAATTGCTGCTAAAACAAATATGTTGTTTAGCTTTCGTTCTTATTCATTTTAATTCTGAATCTTCAACATTACTTTGAAATAATGGAGAATAATTCACAAATTTTGAAACAGTAAAATTGTTCAAAGAATTGTGTTCCGTACCACTTGAGAATGGAACTGAAGTTTATGTAACATTTTTTGCTCACACCACCTCCTAATTTACAGTTGTGTGCAAGCAATCTGATCACTTAAAACACGATTTATTCAAAAGTAAATTTTACACGAATTCTGGAAAACTTAAAAATGAAATACGACCACAACGAATTTTTAGTTTTCAGCGTAGCAGCACGGATTTCTCAATTTTTTTTACAAATGTATAACATCGCCTTCATACTTCATTTGTGAAGAATGGATTTCTTTTGATTTGTTGTCCATTATATTAAGTATGACTTTATCAACCCATCAAAGATTCTCAACAGGATTAATGTAAGCAGAATTTTCTTACCACTTGAGGTCTCTCTACCTTTAAGTAAAATTCATTATCAACAAGTAATGTTTACTACAAAGATTAAATTGTATAAAAACAAAACGGAACTAAAACAGTTATCAAAGAAAGAAATAGATCTCACAATGTGACAAACCTAATTTATATTGTATTCTTCAGCTAACAAACACTAACGACATGATACATTGATGACGAGTGTGAAGACGACTGTAAAAGATGTTTAATTTCTAGAGGGGCTGAAGGAAAAGGCAATTCCTTTTTTTACAAGGGAAATTTAAATATTTAATATTTTCGACTGAATTTTCTCATTACTCAAAATGGATACCTTAATAGATAAAGAGCCATCTTGGTAATAGATAGAGTATTATCCCCGTCAAGTAACGAGTATGTTGAGATTAATCTCAACCTTAATCTACTATTTATATGCTTGTCGCGAATTATGTCGATTGTAAGCAGTGACACAAATAATGAAAACTGAAAAATATTTTCCGTTTTTCTGTACTGTTGAAGATTAAAACAGTTCGCCATCCGTTAAGAACAGTCGAAACAAATTATTTGTAACTAAGGAGGCGTATGATTACACTCAATCCAAGAAATGATATTTGTGTGTTTTATTATTTTTTGTAAGAAGTGATATTAAGTGAAGTATTGAATGACACAAAGCCGATAAGAGAAATAACGGAGTCGGTTGGTTGTAAACAAACTTCACAAAACTCTGTTTATAAACATTTTTCGGCCCAAGGAAATTATAAAACACGGCATTAATCTGCATCCTGGTGCAATCACTGCTCAATGACCCTCCTGTGCATACCACGAATAATGTCGACTGCAAGCAGTGATACCAAAAGCGAAGGGGGCGATGTGCATCGCGGGTTGCGTACCGTGCAGGCGCGCGAGGCCAGCGTCCGCTTCCGCGCCCACGCCCAGCTTCTCGGCCGCCTCCTTGAGCTCCGCGGGCGCAGACACCGCGTCGCCGTTCTGTGGCGCCAGCATGGGCGCACTGCTCGCGCACCCCATGCCGCCCTCCGCCCTCCGCCCTGCTAACACAGCACCGCACATTGCGTTGGCACACTGGCATTGGCAGAAGAAAAGAAAACGAAAAAGGAAAGAAAAAAATGGAAAAAAAAATTAGCGGTGCTACAGAACGGCACAGTCTTTCTCATAGTAAAGTTTTCTAATTTCCTTGGCCTGGCTACGGTTTTTCCCCATCCTCTTGCCAGCTGCCATCTATCGCAACTCCAGGGCACTTTTTTCTTCTTTCTGTACTTTAATAATATTACAGAAGAGTAAAACCTCGTCAAAAATGAAAACTTTTATTGTAAAATTTTAAGCCGTTTTTAACAAAATGGCGTTTAATCGACACTGTAAATGCGAAATTTGAAGCTCTTTTTCACAGAATATTTTTCAGTTTTCGGAAAACTTTATTTAAAGTAATTTCAGGTACTTTAACTTTCAAATGGGATAGTGCTTGCAAATCGCTAGAAACTGTGCATATTAACGGCGTGAGAGATATTAAAAAAATGCAATTCTGCAAAATACAATGCTTAAGTTTATGTCATTTTTAACAGTGCAATTAGCACTAAAATTTGGAAAAATTGAAAGAAAAATTTGGAGCCATTTTTGAAAATAAAAACTTTTAAGCTGTTTTAAAATGTGAGTATGCATTTTAGCCTATTTCAGCAAAACACTTGAGTTTTTGAGAAACTTCAATACATTATTTAAAGCTAATGTACTAAACCGAGCAAAAAGAGTAAACTCTGAAAATCGGACTAACGAATTACTAGGGAAAAATACTTGAAGAAAAAATCTCGATCTTCAATTTTTTAGTTGAAGCAAGACGCCGAAAAAATTCAAACTTTTGAATTTATCGAGCATTCAGAGTAAACTCTGAAAATCGGACTAACGACATCTTTATAAGTGTTTTTACACTATTTTTACAAGAAATTTAAAGAAAAAATTTGGAGTCATTTTTGAGAAAATTTTGAAAATATCCGGAGGGCTTCATATAAAGTACCCCCAAATTTTAAATGTTTTTTCAAAATCTCAAAGCTTCCACTCGAGCCAGATAGACAGAGGTTTCTTCAATTTGAAAAAATCCTCCATATGGTTTACTCGCTTGTAGAGTTCACAGACGGACGGATGGACAGACAGACGGGGAAGAGAAAGGAACGATGACGCGCGGTCCGTGGCCTGCCCTGCCAGAATGCCAGATATGGAATTCGCCTGATATTGATCAGAGAAACCACGGAAAACTACCGATCAGAAGCTGCCCGCTGGAATCCTCCTCCAGACAGCGGCTGAATTAGACTTATTGTCTAGCTAGCGCGAAAATCCTGGCGCTATCGGAACTCGAACTCAGGACCTGCCGGTCAGAGGCACTTCAGTGTCATTAGCTGATGCTCTGAGCCTCTTTTGCCGGTACAAATGTAACGCGTACTTCAGAACAACCTCTGCGCCACCCACCCTGGCCTGGAATGCAAGGAGCCAGGGTTAAAAAGTGTTTTGTGGGGTGGAAGATCCTCACCATACCGCATAGCACAAGCAAGACGCCATGACTGAATCGGAATTCGAACTGAGCCTTTCGGACCCGGAGAGGTGGCTCATGTATCAACTGAATACAGTGCCTCGAACCGGGAGGTCGCTTTCTAGGAAAATTCTAGCGGCCGGCTGCTCTGTCGCTAGTTATCTGTGTTTTCCGTTCAACACAAGGCGAATGCTGGCAGTACCCTAAACGACGGCCACGGACCGCGAGCGATCTTTCCTTCCTCATCCTTGTCACTAGGAGCGGTAGCTCAGTGCATCAACTGATGTCACTACAGCGTCTCACCGGGAGATCCTAGGTTCGAGTCCTGATGGCGGCAGGATTTTCGACACTAGCTTTTCAGCTAGGTCGAATTCAGTTGCTGTCTGGAGGAGAATTCTAGTGGCCGGCTGCTCTGATCGGTAGTTTTCCGTGGTTTCTCCGATCAATACCAGGCAAATGCTGGAGCAGTAGCCTACCAAACGGGCCACGGACCGTGCGCGATCTCTCCTTCCTCTTCCTTGTCCCACCCTCTCCCCTTACGCACCACACTTACACTAACATGCACTACACTACTACATATTCCGGAAGGCCGGTCGGGAGCTTAGAGCTTTTCCCGGCTGGGGCAGTGCCCCGCTGGTGGGAGAGTCCTGGTTAGGGGGAAACCCCACTAGCCGACGGTAGGTCGGCGCCGGATCTCGCCATCCAGCGGGGAAAGATCACCGCGCATAGCCTGAGAAAAAACATGCACTACACTTACGGGATTAATGACCAAAGAGTTGACGTGCCCGGTAACACGAAAAAAATCAAATCAATCCTCTTCCTTGTCCTATCTTCTCCTTTTGAGTACACACACTCCCACTTACAAGCACCACACTATCACAGATGTCGGAAGCTTAGAGATTGGCCTTACTGGTGGCAAAGACCTGGTTGGAAAAAATCGGAACTAGTCGACGTATAGGTCGGCGCCGAATCTCGCCATCCACTTGTGGGCGGGGGAGATTACCACCACTTCCCGCGAAAAAGAACATGCATTGCACTGCTCAGTTAACGCGCCCGGAAACAGTAATCGACTTCTAGAAACTTGACAGTTATTTTCAGGGCCAGGTCGGAACCCGAAGCGCTGCTAAGTAGTGACGCTCCATTGCATATTTCGTAAGACTAGTTTTCAATCTTCCGCATTCGGCCTAAGCCAGTTACCTTTTGTTCTTCTGTAGGATGCATGAATCTTACGAGAGCGATTAAGTAAAGGGCGTTGTCACCAATGACACTGCTCCGTGCAGTTGACCACCTGGTCACAAGGGAGAAATAGTGAAACTGACTGAAACTTACACACGAGATACAATTAGGCGGTAGTTCAACGTGTGTTGTTTTGCTTGTTTAGATTTTGACGTGATGACTTAGAATCCCCCCCCCCCCGAGTTCAAAACCTGAGCGACGCGTTCGGGTCACCTTCAATTTCTTGGGAGAGCAAAACATTAAATGCAAATGTACGATAATGTAGGTGTGTTCTTAGATTTCATACTTCAAAAAAATATCGTTTTGACATCATAGAAGTGGAGTGGAATACATCTTGCGAGAGTCTTATTTGGAGATGTTTAGTGCAATCCCGCGCTTAGATTTTAATACACAGTAATTATACAAGAGAGCCATAATTTATTATTATTATTATTATTATTATTATTATTATTATTATTATTATTATTATTATTATTATTATTTAAAGAAATGTAATACGTATAGATTAGTATTAGGTTTTGTCACATCTCGCATATAATTGCAGGTAAATTGTAATGTTAGGCTAGCAGGTGGTCGAAAACCTACCTGCAAAAGAAATAAGGGTTTAATTAAGACCGCTTTGGCAAAATTACTTTTTCAGAACACTATGATCTGTAAATACGTTGCATATGGCGTCCTTCGTCAGTATTTCAGTAGGTGGACTGATACTTCATAAATGGAAACATACATTTACCTTTGCAGGTGTGTGGTTGAATTCATTTTATCGAAAAATATTGTTCTTCAGTTACACATAAATTAATTTAAATCAATTAGTCTTATAATTTTCCCTCACTACGATGACAAAGAGCCGTGAAAACGTTTTTTTCTTTTATTGTTTTGAAAAAAAAAACTTCTTTTTGCAGGACTAAGGTAATTAATATCTTTTGCCGAACTCGCTTGTGTAGGTTTCGACAGCGCCATCGCTGTAGTAAAACAGAGTACTGATGGATTCCTTTCATGCTTCTAGTTGCGCTGATACGGTCGAGGCATCCCACGATGGCACGAGGCGAGGGAGGCCCTAATAGACGACCTTGACATCATTTCAGACACTATTATACTTATATGAAGCCAAATGACTGATTTGGAGCCAAGTAAATGGGTAGTGACTCGTAGTAAATACAATTGAACTTTAAAAGAAGTTAGACAGTTACTCCAAGAGGCATTGATTCAGATAACGCATGAAAGTTGGCAAAGTGCAATGACGCATTTGTGAAGAAGAATCAATTACGTCGCAGATTAATCCTCTAAGAGAAATAATTGTTAAGGAGCTACCGGCGATTCTTCCTCTGATTCGAACATGGAGGAGATAGAACCTTGAGCAGACTGACCGTTAGTAAAATAATGAGTTGACGTTTGCAGCTCTTCTTCCATTTGAATTGGCGGGGTCTACCGTTCGCATTACATAAAGCAGTGCGGAAGGAGTTTTGCATTCAGAGAGCGCAGCCTGACGAAAGGATTTCTTTGGTTTCTTTTCATAAGGGTTTTCTAAAAGCGAACAGATAATAACTCCCCTGGGGCGCGTCATATCTGTGGCCAGCAGAAAGCATGCCTCTCCACAACTCAACACGCGCCACGAGAAGGGCAAGGGCGAACTACCACGTCAATGCCGGGAGTCGAATCAATGGCTGAAGTATCTCAGAGCCAGCCGTGGTCTCAGTACCGACTTGGACGCGGATTGATTTGGTTTGTTTTTTTCGTGTTTCCGTGTCCGTTTCGTGTTTTGGTCATTATCCCGTTAGTGTAGTGCATGTTTTTTTCGGGAGATGGCGGTGATTTTCCCCTTGCTGGATGGCCAGATCCGGCGCCGACCTACCGCCGGCTAGTGGGTTTCCAACCAGGTCTCTACCAGCAGTGCACCGCCCAGCGGGACAAGCTCTAAGCTCCGACCGTCTCCCGGAATATGTGGTACTGTAGTGCATGTTAGTGTAAGTGTGTGTAAGGGGAGAGGATAGGACAAGGAAGAGGAAGGATAGATCGCGCGCGGTCCGTCGCCCGTTTGGTAGGGTACTGTTCCGGCATTCGCCTGGTGTTGATCGGAGAAACCACGGAAAACTACCGATCAGAGCAGCCGGCCGCTAGAATTCTCCTCCAGACAGCGACTGAATGACCAGCTGAAAAGCCAGTGTCGAAAATCCTGCCGCCGTCAGGACTCGAACCTAGGCCTCCCGGTCAGAGGCGCTGCAGTGACATCAGTTGATGCACTGAGCTACCGCTCCCTTTCTGGACGCGGAGAACCTAGAGTTTGCGTACCGGCGGAGGCGAATCTTCGACACTAATTAGATAGCTGAGTCGAATGCAGCCGCTCTCCGGAGGAACATTCTAGCAGCCGGCTACTCTGATCGGTAGCTTTCCGTGGTTTCTGCGATCAATACTAGCCGAATGCGTGAGCAGTACCCTAACAAATGGACCACGGACGGCGAGCGATCTCTCTTTCCTCTTTCTTGCCATAATGTCACCCCTTACTTACACACATTACACTAACATGCAATTCACTACCACACTCCGGGAGACCAGTCGAATGCTTAGAGACTGTTCCGGCTGGGCCGATAACCCGCTGAGGGAGATTCCTGGAGGGGTAAGCCGACTTAAAGGTGGGCTTCGGATCTCACCATCCGGGGAGGATCATCGCCAATTCGCGGAATAAAACATGCACTACACACGGGACTAATAACCATAGCGGTTGACGCGTGTGGAAACAATCAATCAATCAAAATTATAGCCGAATCAATTGAGAGTGGAAATCACGCCATTTATTTATTTATTTTATTTATTTATGTATTTATTTTATTTATTTATTTATTTTACGTCAAAAAACAGTTAAAACTGCGTGCTATGCGGAATAGTGAATTGTGTGCACATTTTCAAAATTCTGTGAACCCTACACTAAGTCATATACTACTTAAATTTTGAAGAAAAAAAGGTCCCATGTAATAAAATCTATTTTCAAGGATAAAAAAGCAATAAATTTTGGCTCTTAGCCATGTTGTCCTTCGGAATAATACTTCCTGCCACGACAACATGGAAACGATAATTTGAATAATTGTATTTCCCACTGAATTCTAGAAGACGTGCACAGAAAATGAAGTTACATTTCGCAAAGATCGGTTAACATGGTTTTCTTCTCCACCATGCTAAACTGACCCTGATACTCGTAGAAATCTCCAAGTGAACTGTATCTAGTGACCGTGATGAAGGTACGTGTAATTTTTATTTTTCCCCCTTTTTCTAAATTATAGCTTTGGACATCGCCTGAGCAATACGAACTCGCGTTTCCGGTCGTAAAATTTGTGTTTAATGTTTTCAGTTGTAACTTAGCACATACACATAAGGATTAACGCCTATTATAGTGCGGTTCCAAACACTGGTGACATTGGTGCACAATCGGTGGAGAGGAGATACAGGACGTTTTGTACACGTAATTTGAGATGTCTGTGTGTATTTAAGTATGTTTCAAGCACAATTCAGGTTAGAAGCTTCTAAGCTGAAACTTGGTTATAAGTAACGTAAATACGTTACAGATACAATTAAGATATTTTAATTTTTGGGGTCGAGTATTGGGGTTCGTATTTAACATGAAGATCCTCTGACAGTTTCAACATTTTCAAAAAATCAAATTTATTTTCTAACCTGATCTACGTATCGCCTATTAAAGTCAAAGACTCATTACTCACTGCAATTTATCCTTAAATTAAAGTTTTTCGAATTATGTCATGCAGTTTTACTTTCTCGCTAAACTACTTTGTGAGGAGAGAATATTGTAATGCTGCAGTGGAAATTGGCGATTTTTCGTCAAAAAGTGTGGAACTCTCACATAACAAAATTGTATAAATATTCCTATATGGATTAATAAACTTCTTCTAACACTTTTTGTAGTCATAAATCACGTTTTGTGGAACTTCGTTTCTGAAAATTTGGTTTACAGCAAAACGGCCGTCTGTCCTTTCATCTCTGTTTGTGGTCAAAGCTTGCACCTTCATGGTTCAAACACGTTGTTTGTTCCAGCAAAATATATATTCTCCGATCGATCTGTACGAAGTCAAGACCCTCCGAACTTGAAAAAGATTTTGATTTTAGAGGATACATTTCACTTTCAACATTTATTAAAAATTGGCGCGAAATATTTAATTAAATGTTGTCCTCAGATGGAGCAGAGGATGCTTTAAAAATGGCTCAAATATTTTGTTAAACTCATCAATATTGTATTTACAGTACAACATTGATAAAACACAATACCATCAATATTGTGTTTTTACAATTTTAATAGTTTGAAATTTTCCAAAAATACAAATTTAAAAAGGTTCCAAAAACTATTTTTCTTCGAGAAACCATTTAATGACAAATTTGGAGCTGCTTTTGAGAAAACACCTTTTTTAAATTGCCTTCATTTCATGCAAAAATACTCGAATGTTACTCAAATATTCGAAAATTTTTACATGAGTTAATTTAAAGATCTATTTTGGAAGTACATATTATATTACGGAAAATTGTCTATCTTCAATATTGTAGTTGTAGGAAAACTCCTAAAACATTTCAAACTTTCGCAATTTTTGAAACTTCAGAAAATTTAACGAAAATGTGATCTACGTTCTTTTTTAATTGGGGTTTGCTTTATGAGAAGAAAAAAAATCAAACATTTGAAGCCTTTTTTGAGAAAATTTTGAACATGTTGAGGTTTTTTGTAATGTACCCCCAAAATCAAAATATCTGTAGCAAACTCGCAGGGCTTCGAAACAGGTTAGATAGATCGGGGAATAAGAATTTTGGAGGAAATTGAACGATTCTGGCTCTTGTATTGACTACGGGCAAACGAACGAATGTTTCTCCGCGTAGGGAAGGATCACACAATTTTTTCTTCGGAACATGTGACCTAAAACGTTACCCTCAGCCGTTCAACAGGAATCAAAACGAACCCTTCCCTTTTGTTCCGTCGCAATGGCTCGCTATGGGATCCCACGCGAATGCGTTCCTGAGGAAGAGGACACGACAGCAAGAATTGCGTCAGCGTCTGAAAGCAATTCCTCGAATGAAAAAAAACAACAAATCCTTCCGAAGAATATTCGTTCAGAAGTAGTACGGGCCGACTCATCTCAAATGCAATACGACGATTTTTGCAATCTGAACAAAGCAGTACGGACGAATGTTCCAACGGGAAGCGGTAGCTCAGTGCATCAACTGATGCCACTGCAGCGCCTCTGACCGGGAGGTCCTAGGTTCGAGTCCTGACGGCGGCAGGATTTTCGACACTACCTTTTCAGCTAGGTCGAATTCAGTCGCTGCCTGGAGAAGAATTCTAGCGTCCGGCTGCTCTGATCGGTAGTTTTCCGTGGTTTCCCCGATCACCACCAGGCGAATTCCGGAGCAGTACCCTACCAATCGGGCCACGGACGCGCGCGATCTTTCCTTCCTCTTCCTTGTCCTATCCTCTCCCCCTTACACACACACTTACACTAACATGCACTACACTACCACACTTCCGGGAGACCGGTTAGGGGAAACCCCACTAGCCGACGGTAGGTCGGCGCCGGATCTCGCCATCCAGCGGGGGAAATATCACCGCCATCTCCAGAGAAAAAACATGCACTACACTAACGGGACTAATGACCAAAGCAGTTGACGGGCCCGGAAACACGAAAAAAACCAACCAAACCAAATGAATGTTCCAGTCTGCTCAAATGAGATGCATTAGGTATTCGCTCCAACATATACAATCTCGCCATACGTTATTGTTTGAGGCACCTTTTCAACGCTACGGTGCTTAAGGAACAGTATTTATCGGCGCGTTAAGAAGTGGCATTGTCAACGATACATCGGCACATGATTTCGGAGTAAGGCTTGTATGGTGGGTTGCCTAACCTCCTAGCCCCACCGCTTCTCTCTTGTGTTTCGTCTAGTGGACCCCGATGATTGGAGTGCATTTAAAGAAGTATTCCCAAAATTCAATATAATTTTCTGTTTAGTTTTCACAAGTTATTTTTAAAACCTATTGGCTAATGGAATTTTCCCCAAGCAGGTACCTCCCTCCAGCGGAAGCACTAAGCTCGCCGACTGGTCTCACGGCATGTTTGGTAGTGTAGTGCATGTAAGTGCGTGGGCAAGGAAGGGGTGCCGATAGGACAAGGAAGGGGAAAGAAAGATACCGCACGGTTCTTGGCTCATTTGTGAGGGTATTGCTCGGAATTCGCGTAGTACTAATAAGGAAACCACGTAAAATGTCCGATCGGAACTGCCAATCGCTAGAATTCTCCTCTAGACAGTGACTGAATTCGACCTAGCTATTAGATAGTGTCGTAAATCCATAACAGAAATGTGTACACGAGTAAGTGAAAAAGTTTCTTTTACTATTTTTTGCACCAAATCATATTAGTACACTAGTGTGCCGCCAAATGACAGGTATGGTGCAATTTTCTCACGGTTAATTTCAGACACTGTGGAAGTTTAGTTGATTAAGCTTTCAGCTGTGTCTACTACAAAGATTCCCCAATGTACTAATTGGTTTGCAATTCCACAAAAACGAACTGGTAAAAGAATCAGTTGACACTGCGCGCCTAAAAAAATGAATAAACTTAACATTGTAATGGATATATTTTAGAAAAAATGCTGTTAGTTTGTTTATATTAAAGGTAATCTGCAGAAAACTTTCAACTATCGTATGAGGGTACCTAATGCATTAAATACCTAAAGCATAAGACATTAATTTACTCTAAAGTTATGCTACGAAATAATACTTCGAGTATTTGAGCATTCCAGTAGGGTTGTTTTACTTTCCATAAAACTTGGATCGTGATCACCTTTGCATGACGATACACCACTGCAAATCGTGCTTATAATAAAAAAATGCGTTTTAAGTCGATTTAAGAGATTGAATACTCATAAAACACCTGTTTCTATTAAAGAACTCTAGTATGCGGCAAACTACGTTTTCCTCATTCATTAGTTTTTTTTAAAATTTATTTTACGTCAAAAAACAGTTAAAAACTGCGTATGACGTGCTATGGGGAAAAGTGAATTGTGTACATTTTCAAAATTCCCGTGATCCCTACAGTAGTGCATTTCTACTTAATTTTAGAACTTGAAAGGAGAAACAAAACTCCCATGTAATAAATTGGTTTCATTCAAAATAACAATGTAAAAAGAATTTGACAGCGGAAAAAAATAAAAACTTAACATTTTAATAAGATAATTTTAGATAAAAAACTTATTTGTGAAAAGGAATGAGAAAATTCAAAAAATCGTAGTAATAAACATTTAAAATATAAAGCAAAAAACTTAATTTACTTCTAAGTTTGTACGAAATGAAACTGATAATTTGAATTAATTGTATTTCCTACTTGAATTTCTGAGAACACCACGCAAATAGTTCTTTATGTCAGAAAAAAAAAGCGCTATCTAAGTCGATTTGAGTTGCAATGATCAGAAACGTGTTTATGAAAAACCTGATCGATAAACAAAAGTTCACCGAAAATGCGGAAAACGACATGACGTCTAGACCCGTTGGCAGTCGCCCCGCCGACGTCAGTTGTGACGCGGCAGTCGGTTTGAATTTCGTGCCTGGAAACATGAAACATTTAGACTCTTTTCCTTCTTTTGGGAAACACTGGATCTGCCATTCTTTATGAAATTCAACAAAGAATGTGGTATTTTTTGTGTAACATGAGCTTCTAGACATCTTGTATAGTGTGAACCAGGAATTCTGTAATTTTTCTCATCCAGAAGGGAAACCAAGTTTTATAAATCTACACATGTCTCAGTGTTTATTCACTTCTTTCTGATTTAAGTACATATTTAAGTTACTTAGTTTCGTAAATACATTTGTACTTCACTTTAATCATAATGTTTGTGTTCGCAGGTTTTCTAAGATTTTTTTTGATTTCGATATGAAATGCGGTTTATTACTCTCCTGTCCCGTTATCTTATAGAATTATCTTATTTGTTCATTGCAGTGTCACGAATCTTCGCAACGTTTCCTTCTACCACATATTTAAAGGAAACCTAAATAATCTAACTTTTAACTATCCAGGCAATGGCTGTATTCTAGATGAAGGTTATAGTCATCTGAATATAGTATAAACGAATGTAATTAATGGAAAGTAGAGGGAACAACCTTGAAAAGAATTTAATGATTAGTTTCACGACATATTTTTCAACTTTTACACGCTACATTTTCGAATATGTCTTTCAATTATAATATTTAAAATAATTTCGTAATAAACATAATACTTTTTATTGCATTCTACATGTGCTAGGGTACATGGAAGTTACGAAGTCAACATAGAAGTCATTCCGCACTTAATAATTGCAGAATGACTTCAATGTTGACTTCGAGCCACTAACCCTAGCAATTAGGGGGAATATGAACGTTTTGCCATCAAACAGCAAGCCTTGCGTTATCAAGTTACAAATCTAATTCATTAACAAGACAGCCACAGGATATAGTAAATGGTTTCGAGTGTTCCTCTGAACATATCTGAGGAAAAAATGAAAAAAATTGTTGAATCCTAGGTAGAGTAAAGGTAGTACAATTGTAAATAAATGTTCAAATGCATTCATGACTAACTACACGAATAGTAGCTCGCTTACGACCTGAGTCGTGCTTCCCGTCTTCGAACTAAACGAGATATCGCATGTTTCTGGCTGCGTTCTGTGTTGGGTGAACGACTCTCGACAGGTTTTTACGTCTCTGCGTCGTCATTTGGCAGCCCATATCTTTCGATCCATATTTTACAATAGAATAACAGCTTCAAGAAGTGTTTCAAAATTTGAATGTATTTGACTCACACAATTCAGACGATAAACATGAATGTACGAGTGCGTTGATGTGACGGAGTAGACTGTTGCCCAAATATTACGCAAATAATTCCAAATCAAAAAATTCTCTAAAAGACAAGAGAATATCCTGTGCAGTGTTCTTACAAATGAATTAGTATTATAGTTTGTTTCTAAATGAATACTCTGGTTATCTTACACTTTTCAGAGAACATGAATGGAAAATAAAATATGAAAAACTTTTTTAAAGCTGAAAGGTGACTTCTGTGATAATTCGAAAGTAGGAGCAGATAGAAAATCTGTCCATTTCTAATCTCAAATCCTTTTCCATTCTAATTTTTGAGATTCTCCGTCGAAATTGACTCATTTTCTTTCTGTGAATAATTTAGCTCGTTAGACCGTCCCATTTCATCGCAAGAGCTGCGACATTGATTTTCGCGCGGGCGAGAATGGCTTTTCGCTAGCGGATCGAACTATCATAGTATACAGCTCCGCGGTACGTAGGGAGAGCACAAAGAACTAGGCTTGGCACATCGGGAGGTCGGAGCGTTGCACTGGGGCTCTTGGAAATTTCGACCTGGTGGGGGTGGGAGCGAGGGCGAGGACGGGGCGGGGGCGGGGGGGGGGGGGGGGGGGGGGGCGGGGGGTCTGGCCGGCCGGCCGGACAGCCTCGCATGGCGTGACCGCACCTGACCTATATGGACTGGGTTCGTTCACTTCCTTATCTCCGCGAACGAGCAGCCACCTGCAGCTTAAATTGCGGCGCAGCTCCTCTCGCACTGTGGAACTGAAAATAGACCTTTGAGAATCCCTGCAGACTTGTTGATAATCGTAATGAAAATCTCAATTCATCATTAACAGCGTGGTTGAAACAAATTATAACAAATTATTTAGTAAGTTGTTTTTTAATCTTACTACTTGTGCAATAATAATAGATTCTCGTAAATGTTTCTGAAATACCCAATGTTAGTTACAAGTGTGCAAATCAAAACATCCATTAGTCAGGTCACATGATTAATTAGTATTTAAAAAAATATTTTATCTACTAAAACTATTTCTGCCAACAATTTAGTTTCTATTGCGTTTCGTACTTCAGAACAAGCTCATATTTCTCTGGCCATACGAAATCCCATCCGAATCCCTTCATCGCTGGATGACTCATTGCTCCGGCCGCTAGTTCGTTCGTCTAAAACTTTTATTCCGTTCTTTCACGCAATAACGAACGAGCGCACTCAGTCACGAGAGCCATTACTCTGTGGGTAAACACAGCACCTCATTCGTTGCCGCTTATCAGGATGGGACCGAGCGGTATCAGATTGCTGAGGACATAATAAAAGCTGCAAAAATTATTGATAACGTAAGAATTATTGTGAAATGAGTCGATGAAGCCGATTTCTTTACTTCTTTTCAGACATTTCTGACTGCCTTCCCGTCTCGAATCCCTCTCCTGACCCTCTCCCCCCCCCCAAATTCTAGACAATTGTAGCTCGGAAATAACATCTCAAATTATTGGTTAGCATTGGTCGATAAGCTAGTGCTTCTGGAAATACAAACAACTTGAATTTGGAAATTACGCCCGTAGAGAAATAGATGACGCTTCTAACAGATGCCGACGATAATTTTACATTTTAAAACAGTCATTAGCGACGAGAGCGGAAATACTGAAGAGATGAAGAAAAGGGCGTGATTACCAACTGCATGGCAAACATTGCAACAGAGTCCCTTAAAGGTACAGAAATCCAAGAAACGAATGATATTGAAATTGAAAACCCCATTGAAAACGAAAATAACTAAAACTAAAAAGCACTCCTGGTCATGTCTGTGCAAAACAGAGTTACATTTTATGTATTCCCAATGCGTGCGCCGTTAGATCGGAAATCAGGGTCTATGAAAGGAAGCACTTCACTTTGAAAGTAATTTCACACAATAGATATGAAACTTTAGCATGGAGATCATTCTCTCCTCAGTAATTGCAAGCTTTCACAAAACAATTGCTGAGTCTAAAATACGTGAGTAGAAGAGTTTGAATTTAAAAAACGCGTGAGACTAAATGGGAAACGCAGAGATCCAACAGACAGTGCCAAGAGGGTGCGTTGTGCCCCAAGGACCTGCTTTGAGGCGTTTTCCTCTGGCCTTTCCGCCGCGGGCCGCGGTCGGCGTGACCGCCGCGTGCGGCGTGGGACCCAGCGCGTCCACGCGCCCTCCGGTGCCCGTGTCCGACGCTCAGCTCGGCGGGCGCCGCCGCCGCCACTCAGGAATGCAGAGCGACGGCGGGGGCGGCGCTGGGGGCGGAGGGGGCGGGGCCCAGCGGCGCGTGCGCGCGCACTACCCCCGCCCCTCCCCGCGACTCTTTGCACCTCGGTCGGGAGCCACGCAAGGGAAATGACAGGGCCGAGGCAGGACGACGGAAATGAAGGAAGGCGATCAGCAGAAGCGAAATTAAATATAAAGGGTACACTGATGAATGCGAGGAAAAGAATAGAAATAGTGTTTTCAGACGAAATTTTCTGGGAATTATGGAAAAAGTCAGTAGAAAGACGAAATAATTATCCACAATGATAATTAAATTGGTGATCATTCATTAATCATTGTGAATGATTGTTGCTTCTTTCCAATTATCGCAAGTAGTAGGTGACTAAGTACGAGTAGAAATAGATATCATGCGCGATATTATTCTCTGTGCACATATCCACCGTCGTTGCTTTGCCTTCATTTCCAGAAGGAAAATAATGAGATGAAGAAGAATGAAGAGAAGAAATATAAAAAACAAGATGAAGTGGAAGAAGTAGAAGAACAGGTTTATAAGGAGAGAACTTGTGAAAGCGACAGACAAAAAAGAAACCCCACGATGAATACAAAGTACATATTGAAAAAAAAAAAAAAAGAATAGACAAGATTTATGTTCCCGGGTACGCCAACTGCTATGGTTAGTAGTCCCATTATTGTAGTGAATGCATTATACCGGTAGATGATATTCCTCTCCAGCTGGCTGGTGAGATCCGGCGCCAACCTACACGTCGAAATGCTTGGATTTGCGCCTCCCTTAGCGGAACACCGACCCATCCAGGACATGTATGTGTATTCGTAAGTTAGGAGAGAGGAAAGAAAGAGGACAAGGAAAAGGAAGATCGCGCGTAGGCCGTGGGCCGTTTGTTAGGAGACGGCTTCGACATTCACCTGCCATTGATACGGGAATCCACGGGAAAATCCCGATAAGTGCAGCCAGCCGCTAGAAGTCCTCCAGACAGCGGCTGATTCGTTCTAGCGCTATAGCTAAAATCCAAAATCCCTCATCGTAGGAACTCGAACCTAGGACCTCCCGGTCAAAGGGCTAAACTTAGCAGGTGCAGGAGATAATAAATGTGAACAAAAGGCGATCATGTGCGTCGTGCTAGCGAAGAAAATTCCTTGCTTTTGCGACTTCGTTTACCCCTCCTCATCTTTTGAGGGTGCTCAATGAGTGCCATACAAGATTCATGTTTTCATTTTCATTCATTATTTTCCTTTTCAATTCTGAATTGTGCCCGCGTACTCTAGTAGCTTGTTATCTTGCCCACGACTTTAACTGGCTGCTTTAAATAGAAAATATTCTGAGGACTCTGTCCGTGGGAATCTGGAGATGTACATTTGAAATTTGCTGATGTAGTTTTTTAGAAGTTTGTTTAATTGTATGGTGACTCTATTGTGGTTTGCTTTGTTTGTAGGATATCTTGAAGTTTGCCGTTTCTAAAGGCAAATTAAAGATTTTTAAAGCCATGCGAATACTAGTGTTGTGGGATATTCATAGTTGGAATGCATACCAATTCGTTTTTCTGTTAGTATGAATACCGAGAGCGGGGCGTAGAAATAATTCAGTTCTAATGGCAGTGGCGGCTCGTGCTTAGGTTTCACAGTTACACAACCTCCAGAGAATGAAAAAGATCTCATAATCTTAGGAATATACATTTTCCTTTTAATGACATTCAATATTCAAGATATTACAGCAATAGCGTTCTATATGAAATCATTATGAAACCAAAGAGCGTCCAGCTCCGGTTTCTGGTGCCTTACCAGGAATTGCACCACGCTCTTGGTTGTATTACTGGGTTGTTTTACTATTTGGCATTTTGATTTAACACACGGGAACATACGGCATTTTTAGTCTCAGGGGAATACTCATATTCTGTCTTCATCAGACTCGCTGCAACGTAGTTTTATTAATTTCTCTTGTTATTAAAAGTACACAAGTTTAGTCAATTACTGACTATATTGAATGCATTGTTTACGATTTTGGAGAAATTGTTTTCATTTGATATTAGGTTTGTTGATTCAACACGTACATTTGATGAGTTCTTTGTGTAAAGGTGATCGTTCTGGATGGAAGCCCTTTGCGGATGAAAGTCCCAGTGCGGAAGCTACTGTGGCTGCAGCTGGCCAGCGATTTGCGACGTTCTTGTGAATACGAATGTGTGTCGAAGGTCTTTCATTATTGCCAAATATACCAGGGTAGTGAAGTTTCCGAAATAAAATAATTTTATTTGTGTCAAACGTGTCGAAGCAGTAGTGCTTGTTGCAATGTGCTGGAGTCGAACTTAAGTGCCCAGTGGAAATCAAAGCCAGAACCACGTGCGCGGAAGGTGTATATGCCCTACGCGGACACGTCGCATAAAATAATGTGAGTAGTATTTCAATATATCCTTTTATTTTACTTAGTTTTTATTGATTTGAATTGCTTACATTTTTTTATGTATTCGTATTTTGAATTTTGGAGATTGCATTTCTGTTATTCGATGGAGATGCAACCTCCAGTCTGTTGGGGCACCAGCCGCCCCTGACTAACGGTGACTACGATAAGATGGTAGTTCATACGTTGCTTCGACAGTATATTGTAGTAACTCGATGAAATACCTTTTAAGACAAAAAGGTCAAGTAAGTCGGGTATTTTATTTGAATTGTGGGGATTGTGATGCGGCATTGTGACGTTATTTCTTCATATTTTATTGGTGTCCGTTGCCGTTTACATATTTTATTTGGGTCCGTTGGGTTTGGGTCTGTTGGGTCCAGCAGGTTGGTACTGTTGTGGAAATGGTTTTCAGATGAAGTGCTGCCACCGTTTTGTGTGATTTGCGTTGTGATCTCTCCCTGACATAAATCTTGAGCATAAATTGTTATAGAACAATTCATATCGTGTTTAATTAATGTTAAATCTTGGTAGAGAATATAGAACGCTTACTGTAAGAGGCCCACTCCTGTCACTAATAGTTATGGTAGTGGATTGTCAATCAATGTCTTGAAGGATTAATTCTTATTGCCGGGCTCTGATAACAAAATGTGGGTAAATCGTGTTCCTTTGTGTGGTAAATTATATCCACTAAATTATATCCACACAGAATCCATGTTTTGTGACCCACAAAAATCGATTACACAAAAATCGATTGACGGCAAAACGACTGACAGTCCGTCCGTCTGTGGTCAATGCTACCGCGAAAACCGTTCAGCCGATTTCCGCCAAAATTGAAATTGTCGATCGATTTGGAGGAACTCGAGGGCCTCTGAATTTGAATAGTATATTGTGATTTAATGGGTCTTCACATAAAGCCTCAACATTTTCAAAATTTTCTCAAAAATAGCTAGTTTTTTTTATTAAGCATTTTCATAGGATAGCATAAAGACAGCTTGAAAGATGTACAAGTCACATTTTCGTTGAAATTCCTGATTCTTCAAAAATTGCAAAACATCAGAATTTTCCGGCACCTCGTATGTAGTAAAGAACGGTAAAAAGTGATGCTGGTCCATTTTCGGCGATATCTCTGAATTTTCGAAAATTGCAAATAACGAAAAATTAACATTGCAAAAGTACAATATTGTTGATATATTTTTGTTAAATAAAAGATGTTCTAAAAACAGTTCTTTAAAAACGGCCATGCACTATTTTCTTTTAATATGAGAAGTTAAGCGCAATTTTTATAATCTGAGAAATTGCGAATTCGAATTTTGCGCGCTTCATTGTTAGTCTTTTAGGAATTATCAGAATGCAATACAAAGGTAACGCCGCACCGCGACTCGAACAGTATGAACGTTTGAGAATTCCTTCTCATTGTTGGGAGATGTTTAGGGCTATATGAAACGCAGTATTAATTGTGGAATTAGCGTTGATGATATTAGTTATAATACAATTAGTTTTCGCACCTAAAGCTCTATGATTTGTAATGAGTTTTGTAAGTGTTGGTTGAGATGTGTTAAAATGAAAAAAAAAGAAGTATTATAAAAGTACATACTCGTTATTAAGTGCGAAAAAGTACATGATGTTATAGCATCACTAGTTTTAAAGATAATAGCAGTACCTGCGTATGCATATCCATAGGAATGTTTAGTATAGAAAATTATGTAATTATGTAATAGGTTTAAAGTAGTTTTTGTCTGTAAAAAGCGTTTCTGAGACAAGCAGAATGTCAATTTTGTTTTGCAAAAAAATATTTCAAGTTCTTGACAACAGCGCCAAGCCGTTGACATTCCAAGTTGCAATCGAAAAATGACATACGACATATGACACCCAAAATGGATTGTTTATAATTGTTGTCTTTAGTTTATTTCTTTATGTATTTGCTTGAGTTTCGTGGCATCTGCAAATGTCTTTCGGTTATTTATTTGTAGTAAAATATTTCATGATAATGAGGCTGTGGTGCATTTCATTTTGGGAATTTCTATTTCGTTTGTAGTGACTTTTTCTTTTTAGTTGTTCTTGATAGATTGTACAACCCTTATAGTTCATAGGGTGTCAGTCCTCGAACAGAACGCATGTTGGTGGTGTTGGTGGTTTTTTCTTACATTCTTCGGTAGAATGATTCTTATAGCATTTCAATGGTTTGAAGAATAATTTGCCACGAGCATTGTCAAGCCAATACATACTTACAGTAATAAGTATCAGAACATTAAATACCCAATTTCATACTAGTATAAGTGTTAGTGATAAATTATAATTTAACAGTGATGTAGTGATCATAGGACAAACAACGTTTGTTGGCATTCAATTCGTCAACGTAAACAACTTGCTTGTTGTGAATGAAGTGAGTTTTAGCAAACCATGATGATTTATTCATATTGCCAATCAGTAGGATTCTGAGCTTTTAGGACAGCTATTCACTCCAGTGGACCTATATACATTATTCACGACTGGGCCTGCTTACATGTTGAATAAAATATCTCCCAGACAGGTACAAGTAGACACACGACGGAGGACCTTACATACTCCGAGTATATAATGTTTTTAAATGAAAAGAATTCAAGTACTTATGCAATAAAACTTCATATATAAAAATAAAATCGGTGACCTGACTAGAATTGGTGTACACGAAGGAAGAATATCTCAAAATTCATAAGATGTGTTCTTTTTTTCAGGATCGATCATAATTTGTGAAACAGCTCAGAAGTTCAAGTTTACTGGAGAATGCCACAAATTTATTGTGTTCCCGTTTCCTTGGCTTCGATATACGATGTAACACTACAAAAAAAACAACACTGTAATGTAAGTCACCTCCAATCCCCGGGATTCCTTAAGTCATGACTGCTTTGAAAACGCAATCATTTCATTTCAATTGTGCTTTTTCCGAAATGTATGGTAATTACAGAAATGTTTCTAATATATTCTGTTTATATCTTTGTAAATAATGCCTCAATACAGGCGATGTAATTAATTTTCAGAAATAATAAGAATAAATTAACGTGGATAAGTTTAATTACGAAGAGAAAATTGACATGTATGTATTCCTCGACATCTAGCTTAACTAAAAGTCCGATGTGACTTTTAATGGACGAACAGTGAACATCCTTTCCAACTCTCAACCTATCAAACAAAGGCGTTGATTGAGTCGATTTAATTGCTCGGATCACACGGGCAAGATTCCTTTGGATCCATGGAAAAATATATTTTATGGTCAATAGTTCAAAGGAAAATGAGATCCCGAGGATGCATTCAGATATTAGATTCAGATTTTACACTTTCAGACAACGATGTCACTATCTCATAGGCGATATGTTGTCAGCTCAATGTCTGCTTCCTTGCTTTGGCACGTAAGTGATGGCGGCGTTGGGGGCGAGGCTGATAAAAGTTGTCACACAAGATTAATGAATCTTCACTGTCACGGTGGACACCCCGCAAGACTTATATCGTAGAGACTTTCTCATCAAAGTACCGAGAGAAATAAATAATAAATGTATGACTTATAATGACTAGTATCTAACTGTGCTCTGACTCGGTCTTTAAACTACTTGACAACTTTTGTTAGGGAATTCAAATATTCGATTCCTTTATTTACGTTTGAAACAGAGAAACTTTTAGTAATGGCGTATGAGTGACCTTGGAATAGTTCGCGGGAATTTGTAAAAGTCAATCGACGGAGCACACTTTTTTAAAATCACATGGTGAATATATATTATAATATATTAGAGACCTGTGCAACCTGATAAATGAAGTATTTAAATGTTAATTGATATTAAAAAAGAAAAATTTTAAATATTACACTTATTTTGAAAATAATTGCCAAAAAATTCAGAAATTAACACAGTCAGAAATTTGTTCTCTATCGTCGGCCAAAAATAACCAACATATTGGCAATGTCCATATATTACGCAGACAACGGTTGGTGCGAGTTCGACTTTTACGTGTGGTGAGAAAAAAACGATGATTTAAAAATACAGAATATGAAATCTCTGTATTGTAAAATAGAAACTACGCATACAACCAACGAAATATTGTATGACTGCAATTGCACATTTTTTCGAATAAAAGTTAGTTTACTGGGTGTTAGTGTAACTTTTGAGTTAGCTAACAGTTTGATATTAAAAAAGAGATCATAAAATTGAAAATGTTAGGAAACGTAAGAAAATAAAATTTGTATCCTTATTTGTCGTCCTTTAAAAAGGGAACGTTTTACTTTTCTTGGTTTAAATTGACAACCAAGAACACCGCTCTCTCTCTCCCTCCTGCTCTCTCTCTCGCTCTCTCCCGCTCTCTCTCGTTCTCTCCCGCTCTCGTCTCTCTCTCTCCTCTGTCTCCTCTCTCTCTCTCTCTCTCTCTCTCTCTCTCTCTCTCTGGCACAATGGACAAAAATGTCCGAACCAAATTTTGACCAAAATCGGCTCCATTGAGACCCTCGTCTTACCCTATTTTGTTACAGGTTGACTTCCAAACGTGTAAGGCTTCTAAAGACAGCATTCAATTCAAGAATTGATCGCATGATACCTAAAGCATGAAAATCGTCTCTGGTGAAATGGAGAATAACTTAAACAAAAATTAACGGCCCCTTTCGTACTACAAATACTTAAGAATAAACTCTTGTCATTACAATTTTCTGTATTTTTCTTGTCTCCTGAAAACGAATCATTAAGATTGAGGTCTATGTAAAAGGGGCATACACCTGTATGCCTGTTTTAGGGAGATTATATTTTTGATTCCCCATGATTTTCTTAATAAGACTGTAAAACTGTATTACTATCTCTTTGAATTTGAATTCACAATGATAATAAAAAAATACCGTGCACTGAGCACAGTTAGTTGCTGATGAGTTTAGGTTACTTTGTTGGTGCATTATAAGCCACTATTGACGTAATATTTTTTTGAGCAATCCCAAAGTATTTTAAGTTTCATTATGAATAGCGTATTCAATTTAAGTGTCAGATATTTAGGTGGCTTGTACTGCTAATTTGGTTGAAGAAAAAACAGGCGCACTACAATTGTTTTAAAGTGCTGTAAATGTGTATGTTTGAATAAAATATCTGTTGAAACCCAAGAGATACCACACAAATAGCTTTTTGTGAAAGTTCTATAGAGTAACAAAATGTTCTTTTTCCTGGACTCTAGTAATGCAGCAGTACATCTACTCATCGCATAAATTTTGTGATTAAAATAAATAATATATGAAGATACAGAGTTTTAACACTGCATATTTACTTGCATTTTGCTTTACTATATTTTAGGTTGTTTTTCAATAAAATGGTCATTATCCATCTCACATCAAACTTTTACTCACATTTATTAATATTTTGTAAAATACTGAAACAGTTATCAGTTTACTTTCATTCTATTATTTAAATTTTTTCAGAAAACCTTTTATTTCGTAAGGCGCAGCATTGATTTTGTTATTCCAGTAAAAGAAAAAATAGAAAACTAATATTGATTTTGCGTATTCTTTTATTAACTTGAAAATTATGCAATATACATTACATTTTTTAATCCATAGCTTTATTTCTACAAATGTTTATAGCGAGCTTGAACCCAAAATGTTAATGCATACTAATAAAAGTTGAAGGGATGAGAGTGTTTCACACCTCATTATCTCAAAAGATGAATGTATCATACACAGTATTTTTACACAGACCTCAATTTTACTAGAGAATCGGGTTGAACTGGAATGTAAACCCTAAACATAAACTTAAAATTCGTAAAAAATGCTGCACAGAAAAGAGGTATGGAATCGTAGAGGGTGTCAACAACCCAATGACCGGGAGCATCGACTTCGCTCTCTCTCGCTCTCGTTGAGGCAGAAACAATCGATTGCCCCTATCGCACGCTGCTTGCGAATTGCGTCTAGAAAGGACACGGCGGTTTTCAAGACGCATTTTCTTATGACTGGAAGAAGAGTATGACCTGTTGATTTGCCTCACAAATGAAGATTACTTGGGGAGTTTTTGCACTTCGACGATTATTTAAGGGTGTACCGATTGAGAGGATTTTTAAATGAAGTTTTTTTGCAGCTCAGAAGTGCAATAGATATGCGTTTCATCTCCCCTTCTGGTTTCTATGGTGAGAAATCCATGTGGCAGATGGTGGTGTAAGCAAATCAACGATCTCGCGAAGTCTTCTTGATCGATTCAGGGGGTTCGACTCGTACATTCCTATTCGTAATTCTAGTAACTCCCACTCTCTCAGTAAATGAAGAGGATTCTGGGAGAAAAGCTTCTCCCAGCGAAGCTGTAATGAAGGTGGCAGTGGTAGCTTTTGCTTCCTTCCTGTCTTAGGGGGTAAAAATATACGAACTAATGATAACTAACTAACTATAACACTCGACGTAGAAATCATATTCATAAGGTGACAGTATCAACAGCTCATTACAAAAAATTCACATACAATACATGTACATTATTTTACAACACTTTGCCAGATGACATTAAACGATTAAATTCGATAGAAAAGTTTAAATCCAAAGTGAAATCGTTTCTGCTGCATAACTGTTTCTATACTGAGCACAAGAAAAGTAAGATTAATTTTAACAATGATACATAATGCATTATTTACCATTTGCATGTGTGTATAAATGTGTATAAACAACCTGTAACAAGTATTGTATTGTAGTCTCCTCCAATGACCCCATCTCGATCAGATTTTTCGTCCAGTTTTCCTGATCCATTGAGCAAATGCTGAGATGGCTCCTTGTTTTGCTTCTGGACATAAATGTAACTTCATTTTCTATGCTCGTCTTCGAGAATTCAGTGGGAAATACAATTATTCAAATTATCGTTTCAATGTCGCGGCAGGAAGTATTATTCCGAAGGACAACATGGATAAGAGCCAAAATTTATTGCCTTTTTATCCTTGAAAATAGATTTTATTTCATGTGAGTTTTTTTCTCCAAAATTTAAGTAGTATATGACTTAGTGTAGGGATCACAGAATTTTGAAAATGTGCACACAATTCACTTTTCCCCATGGCACGTCATACGCAGTTTTTAACTGTTTTGACGTAAAATAAATAAATAAATGAAAATAAATAAATAAATAAATAAAGATACAACAACCTTCTCACATCAGTGATGGTTACGTAAAATTATAATACCGCAATTTCTATTCATATTCACTCATATCAGCCATCCCTTGTAAAACTCATTACCAACCGTAGCGCATTAAGAGACGAAAATCTGCATTTAAAGCAGTCGACAAAAAAAAAATCAAAAAAAATCGACAAACAAAAACTCCTTTCTATGTACCCATAAACACCACCCAAAAGTGAGATGTTATCTGAGAATCTCATGCTGCCGTGTCGGAGCGTTTCCAATGTTTTATTGCAAACTGGTGACTCCTGAAAGATTGTAGCAAAACAAGTGCTGGAAACTCGATTCTTCAATTTTAAAAATTTACAAAAATTACGCGAAACTTCATATTTTCAAAAGATGTAGTGACTTATTCAAAGATCTAATTTTCAAGAACACATTTCATTAATAAAAAATGTCGAGCATCAGTATTGTAATTCTGCAATGTTAATTTTTTTGCATTTTTCGAAAATTCAGAGTTCACTGAAAATGGAACTTCCGCCTATTTACAAATATCCTTTCTTCTATCCATGGTAAAAAATTAAATAAAAAATTGGAATCGTTTTTGGAAATATGTTTTCAATTTGCATTATCGTCACGTTGATATAACGCAAAAACAACTTGTTCTTTTTTAAATGTACTAGACCTTTTTTCAAGATCTATTTTTAAAAATTTCATCTCAAACAAAAATATCTATCTTCAATAATTTACTGTTGCAATGCTAATTTAAGATAACGATAGAATGTATAGAAGTGGCTAGTCTCTTTAACCATCACTTTCCAAGAATTGCTGCCGATCTTACTAAAGAACTTTAGCCACAAAATTCAACATCAGACGTTTCTCCAAAAATTTTAGACACGATGTTCGTTTCCGAAAATTCTTCGTATGAAATTCTCAAAATATTCGGTAAACTAAAAATAAATATGATGAATTAGATGGTGATGGTTTAGATGAATTTCGGGATAGTGTGCCCTTTCAGTCCCACATTATTCATAAGTTGAGAAAAAATATTTCATGTATATATTTTGTATAATTAGAGTGTTCTAAATCCTAAAAATTATAATTTTTATTTTTTTTTACAATAATTAATTTTTTATGCAATGTTGTTCAGGAACAACATTGGGATTCACGGGTCTCAATGTAAGTTAGGAAAGGTTTAGAAGTAAGAAGTATTATAATTTTATATATTTAAATATTTATGTTAATTCTAGCTATCCTATATTGCAACAAAATAGTTTCTTGTATGGCAAAGAATATATAAAAGTAAAAATATACAAAAACAGATGACATAAAAAGAAACAGGAAAAATAGAAAATAAATTTATGAAACACAATTTCAAAAGTAATCTCTAAAACAGTTTCTGTTTGGGGTGAAACACAAATGGACATTGCATTTAGAACATGTGATATAAACAAAGCCTTTGGGACAAAATTTACAGCGACCTTGCTTTGCATTATATTCTGGCCAATGGCCAACAGTGTCAAATCTTACATCTGCAATGGGTTTTGCAGATATTTTCACTTTCTTCTTAGGTGGCGTATTGTCACTGCCACTAGGCCTTCCTCTCTTCTTTGTCATATCTTTTCCACTTTTAATTATCCCTGTTGATATTTCAGCCTGAAACTGTACAGAGTAGTCAGTTTCTTCACCATTTGCTCTGATGACGCTTAAATGAGCTATGTTACTACCGCTACACCCAGACACTTATAAACCAATTGCATGTACCATTTTCTAGAGCGAATGTTAATTCTGTATAGTTCCAGCTGGATGTCAGCCTTATCGACGTCTCCCATGAACTTATTATATTCTTTTACAACAGAGGATTGCGCCACATCTATTCTCTTCTTTTCGGGAACACTCCATCTCTTACATGTAGACTCAGGTTCTACAGCAGCATATAACTTAACTCTGATAAATTACAACTTGATATTTCTTCTAAATGTTCATCAGAAGTCATATTTGCTACATTTAGAACATTCATCTCGATGCTGCGCAAAAAATGATTAGTAACTTGAATATTCACTCGGAATCCCAACGTTGTTCCTGAACAACACACAATTAATGATTATTGTTCAGGTTCCTAAACCAATTATTTTCTTCAAAATCTGTTTCCGAATAAGTACAAATACTGTACTTCACTATAAGAAACATAAAAACAAGTCACCACCAAAACAAACAACATAAACGTAAGTATAGTGGAGGTCAACAACAGCATGTCCAAACGAACATATCCTAACTTGCAATTAGCAAGAAAAATGCCAGGGAATAGTCGCGTACCTACAATCTAGTGGTGCAGTGCGGTACTAGAACATTGTAGTTCACGAAAGACAGCGAGAAATTGAGGCCAAAAGCGAAACGTATATTGTATTGGGCCTTGAAATATGATGTTCAGGAACAATGCTGGGACTGAAAGGGAGACTTGGGCGCCTGCCATTTCACACCCATTAACTCACATTTTAACGCATCCTTATGCACCGTATATTTTCCAGATATTTTCAAAACAGCTAAGATTAAGCCGCTATTCACAAAAGCAACAAAAATAAAATTTAAAATTATCGGTCAATTTCTTTTTCGTAAGTTTTTCAAAAATATTAGACTTTTTACGTACAAATGGAAATCTTTCTCAGTAAACACGACGTATTTTTAGATTGCCAAAATGGATTTCGAAAAGCAAAATCTAAGGAAACAGCCATATTTTCTTTTCTTAACATGTCGCCTCATTTATGGGTCCAATCGAAGCACCTATTGGAATATTTTTAAATGTTTCGAAAGCTTTTGACGTCGTAGATCATAATATTTTACTTTCAAAATTACCTTCGAATGGAGTTCCTGGTATTACTCCACATTGGTTATGTTAAACAACGATCTCAGAGAGTAGAAATTCCTGACTGGAATGATGGATCATTTTGTACACACCTTTCCGATTCTTTGCCAATTGCACATGGAGTCCCGAGGGATCGATTTTAGACCCTAATCTCTTCCTACTATACGTAAACGATGTGCCCCCGACGATTCGATACGGATGAACAGTTCCATTTGAGGATGATACGAATATTCTTTGCACAAAGAAACCTAAGTATACTGTATCAGATTTTTAAATTGGTTCTGAAATAACAAATTAATAGTAAATGAAAAGAAGCGGTTTCAAACCAGTTTTCCATTTTAAAAAAATAATTCTGTACTCCATTGAAAATTAAGTTCAAATGGAACGTCCATTTAAATGAATTGAATACAAAATTAAGTTCATTATGCTATGCGTTCAGCATTCTTTCAAATTAAGTCAGCCTTCGAATGTTCATTCTCGCCTGAAATATGGCATAATATTCTGGGTAAATACATCTCATAGCTCCCTGACTTTAAGATTACCAAAAAGAATTGTACGGATAATACCAAATCCCACCCACGTGATTCTTGTAAGTCTCTCTTTATTAATCTAGGAATTTCACCATTACCTTGTCCTTGATTTACGAAACAGTGATTTTTGTCAAAAATTAATAACTTCAGGGCGGGAATATATTTTCAGCGAACGTCGATGTCTATGACTATAACACTCGACCTAATAATCATATTCATCAGACGACATTATCAACAGCTCACTACAAAAAATTCACATGCAGTATACGTACATTATTTTACAACACTTTGCCAGATGACATTAAGCAATTAAATTCGATACAAAAGTTAAGTTCGAAGTAAAATCTTTTCTGCTGCAAAACTGTTTCTTTACAATTAGAGACTACACCGAGCATCAAAGGGAAAGTAATATTAATTTTAACATTGATATTTAATGTATTATTTACCATTTGGACTCTATAATTCTAAACAACCTGTAACAAGTATTGTACCTCAGCTTCTGGGTCAATGACCTCAATCTCGATCAGGTTTTATGTCTAGTTTCCATGATCCTTTTGAGCAAATGCTGAGATATCCCCTTCTCTTGTTTCTGGACAAAAATGTAATATTATTCAAATTATTCAAATTTAATTATTCAAATTATCGTTCTCCAGGTTGTTGCGGCTGGAAGTATTGTTCCTTTACGAATGACATGATGGAGGTTAAGAGTTCAAATCTAAAGCTGATTTACCCTTGAAATTAGATTTTACTGCATTGGAGCGAATATTTTATTTACAATTCTTGCAAAAAACGCTCATTTCTCTCTGTATCCAAAATTCAACTAAAGTATAGCTTAATTAATATTAAAAGTAATCTTTCTTATCGAGTTTCGGATGACTGGCTCCAAGTACATCTCTAAATACATTCACAGAATGACTGTGCCTCAAACGAAGAGCGGGAAATTGAAATTTACGGTTTCGAAATTTTTTCCAATTTTCTAAAATACAGAAAACAGAACAACCTTCCTTATCGTTCTTTGCTACGTACGTGAAATATCCTTAAAGAAAAAATGGAGCCATTTCTGAGAAAATAATTGTCTACGTTTCACACAAACACACTTATATTTTTTAACCTTATTTGAAGATGTTTCTGCTGAACACATTTCATTAAGAAAAAATCTTTATAGTTGTAGTTGCTGAAAAAATATCAATTATTGCAATTTTAAAAAATCAGGGATTTCTACGAAAATGTGATCTGCATCATTCTCTTGAGCGTCTGTTATACGAACAACAAAATACAATCAAAAAATTTGGTAACTATTTTTAAGTCATGAAAATGTCACAGGGGCTACATGTAAAGTACCCTCCAAAATAGAAATATGTTTCAAATTGAAGATGACGCATCATCAGCCAGATCGTTGAGGAATATCAATTTTGGTGAAAATCCTACTTACGGTTTAGCCGCTAGCGTTGTTCACAGATAGACGGACGGACAGACGTTTTGATGTCAATCGATTTAATTCGATTCGGTATTAAGAACCCACAAAATATGAATTCTGACTACACGTGTTGGAGGAAATAATTTACTATATATACAATCTTTATAAAGGAGTTTCTGTGGCAAGTAGCAGGAAGGTCCTTCGGGAGAACCAGCAGGCCAGGAGGGAGAGAAAAAGAGAAGGAGGAGAGAGAAAGAGAAAAAGAGGGAAAGAGAGAGAAGAGAATAAAGAAAAACTACGACACTCGAGCTGACCTCCTTGTTGCCGGCTTCACCTCGGCGTACACTGTTCCACGGGTGGTTGGCGCTTTGGGTGAGTGGAGCGCAAGCAGCAACTGATTAAATTGATTGATTGATTTTTTTCGTGTTTCCGGGCACGTCAACTGCTTTGGTCATTAGTCCCGTTAGTGTAGTGTCGGTTTTTTGTCGGGAGATGGCGGCGATCATCCCCGCTGGATGGCGAGATCCGGCGCCGACCTACCGTCGGCTAGTGGGGTTTCCCCCTAACCAGGACTCTCCACCAGCGGGGCACCGCCCCAGCCGGGACAAGCTCTAAGCTCCCGACCGGTCTCCCGGGATATGTGGTAGTGTAGTGCATGTTAGTGTAGGTGTGTGTGTAAGGGGAGAGGATAGGACAAGGAAGAGGAAGAACAGTTCGAGCGCGGTCTGTGGCCCGTTTGATAGGGTATTGCTCCGGCATTCGCCTGGTGTCGATCGGAGAAACCACGGGAAACTACCGATCAGAGCAGCCGGCCGCTAGAATTCTCCTCCAGACAGCGACTGAATTGGACCCAGCTGAAAAGCTAGTGTCGAAAATCCTGCCGTCAGGACTCGAACCTAGGACCTCCCGGTCAGAGACGCTGCAGTGACATCAGTTGATGCACTGAGCTACCGCTACCGGTCCGCACTGATTAAAGTGGCAATAAGGCTCGAGCTGTGGCTTCTAAGAAAACTAATAATTTCAGAAGCCGTTTCCGGAAGTGCAGCCTATTACTATGCCCACATCAACAGGAGCCACCTAGCCGGGCACGAGTACCAGCACCTGTCGTGCTAGAGACAGCATCCCCCAGCAGACCTCCCCTCCCGCTGTAGGCCGAATGACCAACAGCCTGCAGTGCCAGCGGCAGCCTCCAAGAAAATGTCTTCTTCTTCTTCTTCTTCTTCTTCTTCTTCTTCTTCTTCTTCTTCTTCTTCTTCTTCTTCTTCTTCTTCTTCTTCTTTTTCTTTTTCTTCTTCTTCTTCTTCTTCTTCTTCTTCTTCTCCTGCGAGTGGAACTACACTATGTGGCGTCTCTCGCACCCAAGCTTTCATCTTCTTCTATCTTGCCAATCATATTCGATGTGACGAACTCTCATTGACTGTCGCACACCATGATACCTTGTGAGTCTTGATCTACCTCTCTTTCTGTGCAATGGCACCTGCCAACTCCAAGTTTTTAATGGCCATCTTTCCTCCCACATTCTTCTAAGATGCCCATACCATTTTAACCTTCTCTCTTCTATTGTATCCATTATATCCGAAATGATCCATTTGCTGCTTTACATTTTCATTCCTGATTCCTTCTATTAATGTTACACTAAGAAAATATCAATAGTGGAAATAATTCCCCTAAATAGTGTAAATAGCTAATAGACTATGTTCCTAACCACGCTAGATACAAGTTTCAGAGTAAAGTAACCAGATTCATCCTACGTTTAGTGAAATTTCAATGTAAATATGTGTATTTCAGATGCAGTGTTACCACAGTTGAAGTGCTCCAATTACCTAGCCGTGTGTTTTCAGTGAGTTTATCTAAATGATAACCCCCCACTGAACAATGAACTCTTAAATACGACATAAACATATTCGCTTAATGATAAATTGGTGTCTAGTGTCCTTTTGAAATTTCTCTCCAGAAATCACTAGAAATTTTGAAAATGCCCCAGGGGCTTCATGTTATATACCCCCCAAAATTCAAATATAGCTTTCAAATTTACGGGCCGCGACATCAGATCGATTGGGGATTATCAATTTCTGAGAAAATCGGCTGAACGGTTTAGGCGCTATCGTTGACGGCAGACGGACGGGCAAACAGAAGTATAGGCGTTTTGCCGTCAGCCGATTTTTCAGCAACAAGAAGCCACAAAACATGGACTACATATCGTGTTTAGAGAACGTAATTTACTATGTATAGATACTATAATTTATTATGTAAGATTTATACACTTTTTCGTCACCAGGACTCGGCAATAAGAATTTTACTGTCGAAATTCGCCCTTTTTCCCCCGAAGCCTTACAATACTTTCTCTTTACTGCGTAAGCAGTACCGAGAAAATAAAACAGCAATACTTTCTCTTCTTAAATATATTTTTATATAAACGGACCAAAATGAAGCACCTAAAGACTTTTTATATCTTTCAAAACGATTTGACGTTGTTGACTCAACCTTTTGCATTCAAAATTACATGCATAGTGTTGCCCTTGATTGGATACCTCCGCCACTTAAACTAAGAATGAATAAAAAGAAATGCGGTTTCGCAGTGTTCGATTTTAGACTCTATTCACTTCCTTACGCAAATGATATGCCCTCGTCGATTCAAAACGGAAAATGGTCTCTCTATTGGTGATAAGGATTCTCTTAGCGAAAAGAAACGGTAGGTAATACAATACATCAGATAATTGATTATTAAGTTCAAGATTATTGTACGAAAATTATTTAATTATTTAAGTGTGACAATGATGCTGCGCAATTCAAATTCTCTTTCGGCTCTGTAAAAATCTAAAGGTCTGAAAATTGATACTTTTTTGTACTACAGATGTGAACATTTAAATTGAATTTTTTAAATGAAGAATATTCAAACAATATTTTGAAGTAATTAAGAAATGTATTAAAAATAGTTTTTAATGATTTTCCGGGTTTTCTACAGGTGTGTAGGTCATTCTGTAAACTTTTATTTTTAACTTAAATAGCAATAAACTTGAAACTGCCCAATTTCCACCTTTTTGGTTTTTCAGGGATGCGTTTTTCTCGCTTTAATATTTGCTTCTATGAAAAAGTTTACAAAGCGTAGAATGAGATAAATTATGATATTGATCTCTCGCGCATTTTCAAAATCAATTATTTACCTTACCGCTTACAAGATATGACGTTTCTCACGAAAAAACCTCATTTGCATTAATTAGTAACTCTGAACTAAAAGCCCATGGAAGTGAGAGTCACAATTGAGTTTTGAAAGATGGGGGAAAGTAAGAACTAAACTATTGCAGAAATACATGTGAGCAGAGATCTAGCATTTCATCAGAAGAACGTGGCCATCCAATAATTGTCTGCGTTAGTACCCTGTAATAACAAAAACGTATGAGCCACTGTATTTTGTAGTTGATTTTGTGCAGTAGGATATTTGTAAAAATCTTATGTGTAAGAGACACTGAATTACGCGTCTACCAGATTATGAAATACTTTTAAAAACCTTTTAAGACGCTTATATATCTCCCATCTGTGACGGTCTATTCAGACGCGTCCAAAATAAACACAGAAACATTGAATTCGGACTAAAAAACACATATTTCGTATGTCAATAAGAACGAAACATCAGGTGTTTTCATGAGTGGAGGCTGTTTTCTTTAATTTATTGATATTCTGAAGAACTGCGCACAAAATAGACTGTGAGAATGTCAATTTAATAAAAACAGGACATTTTTACAAATAATGACACGTCGCAACCATATAAGAGTATAAGATCTCGAGTTGCCGTAGTGGACGCATCTCATGTTAGTTTCGAAGTTTTAAAACTTTATGAAGTTAATTTTGAAGATGTTATAATTTTTTTAATGTCGGGATGTGGACAGCAATGGCAGCCAATCGTCGTGCAGCAAAAAGGGAAATTTAAAAACATATTTTTGTTTTTCTATCATCATTTTATAGCAAAGCCAAGTCAAAATTTATAGAAAGCCGTCTATCCTGCTCTAGATGAAGCTTTGTAATTTTTAAAAACATTCTTTAAAATTTGGGTGTACTTAACATGAAGCTCCCCGGATATTTTCAAAATTTTCTCAAAAACGGCTCCAAATTTTTTCTTTAGTTCAAATTCTTGCATTTTTGCCTTCCTAGTAAGTTCTTTCATTAAGGTCATGTACTTTTTTTTTGAAAATTTTAGTATTTTCGCTCAACATTGCGCGCAATAAATACAATTTTAAAAAACGATAAAAACAATATTTCTCAAAAAACAGCTTCAAATTTTTTCTTTAAATTTTTGGTAGTGAGCTCCAATTTTCACGGTTAAATTTGAATTTTCGAAAATTGCTAATATTTGAATTTTTCGGCGTCGTTCTTAAACTACAAAATTGAAGACACTGATTTTTTCCTTCAAATGAAATTTGTTGTCCATAATTAGTTCTTTCATTAAGGTCGCCCATCTCGATCAGGTTTTTCGTCCAGTTTCCCTGATCCATTGAGCAAATGCTGAGAAGGCCCCTTGTTTTGCTTCTGTACATAAATGTAACTTCATTTTCTGCGCACGTCTTCTAGAATTCAGTGAGAAATACAATTATTCAAATTATCGTTTCCATGTTGTCGCGGCAGGAAGTATTATTCCGAAGCACAACATGATAAGATTTATTTGCTTATTTATCCTTGAAAATAGATTTTATTACATGGGAGTTTTTTTCCCTTTCAAAATTCAAAATTTAAGTATATATGACTTAGTAGGGTCCAAATTTTAAAATTCCAAATTCACTTTTCCCCATAGCACGTCATACGCAGTTTTTAACTGTTTTTTTTACGTAAAATAAATAAATAAACTCGACATATTTTCATAGTAAGTGGCAAGTTCCTCTACAGGGGCGTCAAAAAAGCGAGCTGTAATCATCTATTTTTAAGAAGACTTGGCACCGAGTTTGGGGAAGGATATCCTTTAATTTGACCTACCTTCCTCTGAAACAGACGTGGCGGTGTATGGCAATTCAGAGAGGAGACGTATGCTCTCCATGATGCATTTTTACTTTCTAAAATGGTTCTCCTGGCCTTCGCTCTCCACATCTTGTAGTCAGTTAGGTTCTCCGCGGTTGGATAGTGTTTTAGACGCGCTAATGCTTTATGAGCACCGACAGCCCTTGAGCAATCCAAGTTCCACCGCGGGACGAAGGGATGTCGCAATTTACCGGTCGAATTGAGAATTGCAATGTCCGCAGTTTGAGGAACAGTGCTGTTAAAATGTGCTGCCAATTCCCTCCACACTGACAAACTCGCCCTCCGATAGACTGACGTTTGCTTGGAATGTCAGTCAGTCAGCACGCAGCACGTCGCACACCAATGAGGAGGGCGTGCCACCCCACGAGCAAGTCCATCAATGTGGACGATAGTGGGGTAATAGTCGCTTCCGTATAGGTCGTCTAGAATGGACCATTGCAGGACGGTTGCAAGAAAAGCGCTGCAGAGAGCTAGGTCGATACACGTGCTCGAGTTTGTAGCGACGCCAAAATGAGTTGGTTCACCGAAATACAGAATAACCAAGTTCGCTGTGTCCATTACCGATTCTAATACGTTGCCTCTCGGTCAAGGGCGGGAAGAGCCCCAGAGAGGACTGTGGGCATTTACATCCCCGACTATCAAGAGCGGAGGGGGCAGTTGATTTATCCAGCTCAAAAGTTCATCTGCTGATACACTCAGTCCTGGAGGGATGTAAATGTTGCATACAGTGAGTGTGAGGGATGGGAAGTGCACCTGCACACACACACACTGCTTGAAAGTCGGTCTGAAGAACTGTAAACAGCAGCACATCATGAACCAGTGAAGCAACTCCGCCATGAGAATATATCCGCCATATACAGTAAATTTTAGAATCGAATTATATTGATAGAATCTCGCCTGTACATCATTCATGATGTCATGTGCACAGCTTATTACAAATTTTCTCTTCTATTCATCCTTTCTTCAGTCAAAATGCGTCCCCAATGTCTTTAACTATCATAAATTTTAATACACAACACAATGAATTGAAGACATATGTTTTATAATTTATTTTTACTTATTGTAAAAGGGGTGGTTGTTGCAAATATTTACCTAATTATTTAGGAGACACGTTCAAACATGCAAAGAGGGGGTATTCAAAATACTCCAAATTGGTGTTGCATAATTTATGGATGGCCCCATGTGATAATTCTTACCAAAAAAAAAAACACATAAAATTCAAAGATTTATTAACAAATTGGCAACGAGATATGTCACAAAATTTTCCTTTACATTCAAATGATTACATTTCATGCTTGTAAACTATCAAACTTAAAATTAAAGATGTAAGCCAGTACTACTACATGCTGAAACTGTAAAAGAACAAAAACTAAAAGGAATGTATTTTGAGACTGCCATATACCAAATAAAATATGATCTACTTCCCTGGGTGCCAGAAATTTAAAATATTAGGTGAACTATAAGACATAAATTTGAATTTTTGAGATCACAACAAAAATACTTGTATCATCTTGCAAACGTACACATACAAGTTCATGGACCATTCGTGTTACCAACCAATAGGCTTAAGAACTAAAATATCCAGTGTTCTACTTCACATTCAAATTTTCCAATAATGCATTATGACATGATATGAAAGTATTAATAAGGATGTAATTTAGGGGGCTTGCTACTCACATTCTAAATGAATGGAACAGCAACAAATTGAACAAAAACATTTCAACATGACTAATTTACAACAACAAAAAAATATTGAAATATTGTGACCAAAAAATATGAATATGTAATGATCTGGTCTACTTTAAATGACACCTGGACCCCAACAGCAGTTAAGAAAACAGGGGGCAAATGTTAAGGACCCTCTAATTAGTAGTAAATATAAAAAAGTTTATACTTGCAAGCAGACCTAACCAGGTTTGACAGTTTGGCAGCAAAATTCCACGGTGTCAAAGCACAGATTTTAAGACATCACATATACCATTACTAGTACAATGGTATGAACAAATTCTGTTTTGTATTTTCTTCTTTTTCTCCCTTGCAATTATTTTGAAGAATTTATATTAAAAATTCTCAACTTATCAAGGTACTGATAATTAAACATTCTTTTTGAGCTTTTGACAATTAAGATGTCACAAATACTACAGCTTTTAGATTAAGGAGATAATGCACGTAATATTCCTTATCTTCATGGATCAAGTGGATCAGGGCAAGAATAAAAGAAAAATCCAATAATTTGCTCTTTCTGTCTCTTATTTGATTTGAAAAACTTAAAATCTCAGAGTTAAATCAACAAAAGACAAGGCAATTTACAAAGGGCTTTGAATCAAGATAGTGCACCACAACTCTTTTGTCATGCTTCATTCATAACCCTTTGTCTGCTGCAATATTTGCGTTCTTTGGCATACTTAGGTACTTTTTAGGCAGTGCCACAATGTAGGTAAGTCTCTGAGGACAATTAAGTACTTGAGCAATGGAACCTGTACATGTGGAACCTACAACACAGAAGAAAAAATATTACTTATATTCCAGTTTCTTCTCCCACTGTGTCTGTATACAGGAATGTATACGAGGAACAAACAGTTTCAGCATCTACATCTCTGATGCTTGGCAATTTTGCTAATAAGAGGGATGGGTAGAGTGAAGATGGATGATCAGTCCATTGCTCAGTCCTAATATTAGGAATGAGGAAGCGATACGAAAAGAAAGACATGACCTGTTTTGTAGTGCTGCTCTGGCAATTACCTGGAAGAGGTCAAGGGAACCGCAGAAATGACTAATCTGAGCAGTTGCCCCACAGATTTGAATCCAGCAAGTGCCACAAACTAACCAATGCTAAACACACCAAATACATTTCTGAGACTGGAATATTCAAAGATGTAAGCATTAAAAGGCTACTTTCTATTTATTTAAAAAACATGCTTTAATTAAAAAATTTCAGTGATTCTTGAGCAACTAACAATCTATTACCTACTAGAAATATAAAATGATATTGTCTCTTCACATGAACTGATAGATTGAAGACTTGCAGTAATTTGAAAATATCAAATTTAATTTTTGAGTAACAAGTCTGTAAAGAGAAAGGGATGGTGTCAGAGAATTTAAATAATGCATGTAATTGAACAATTTGAATGACTGAAGTTCAAGTTGTGAGGTTCCACAGTTAATCATTTGTTTATCAGTTCACAAAAGTATGTGAATTTTCAGGTTATATCCAATTTTTACATATTTTCTCTTACTTTACTAATTCCACAATAGAATGCAGTACTCCAGTATCGAATTGAAATAGAAAGATAGGTGTAATTAACATCCAATACTAGTAACCAAACAACTAATGACTCAGTGTAATATGTTCTGAATGCTGATCTGATATAAACATTTTAAAACATTAAAACAGTTGTGGAGTACTACACATCAGGTTACACACATTTATTTTTTACATCCTTTCATTATTAATATAAATTATTCCAACTATTCGGTATTTAAATTCTGTTCAAAGAATACTGAGCAAAAAATTGCAAACTCTTGAGATTATATTACGAATCTACTAGGAAATTATAAATTTGCAATATAATTGCCCTGCAGTAATGACAGCAGTAAAAAAAAATTCCCTATTTACCTGAATATAAGATGACCCCCTAATTTTAAAGAGGTCTCATTTTCTTTTCTTTCTATTTAGGCAAAATAAAATTGAAAATTGTGTAACTAGAAAATTTTCTTCTCAATAAAAATTTTAAGACTTATTGCCTGAACTATCACTATTTCTTTCAATTTTTCATCAGATACTTAAGAGTATTCCTTCTTGGTCACCAGATTTTTATCCTGTCCCGCTCTTGTTTGTGGCCTCTGAATTTTTAAGCTCTCTCAAATTCTTTATAAGATTATACTTAAAATTCACATCATTTAATATACTTATGACTCAGCAGTGTATTTCAACCTCGTACAACTCTGTCTCTCCAATTCACAAGTAACATGGGAGATTGTAGCAAGTTTCCAAGTTTGAGAACATTTCTTTGTTTCCATCTCTTGCAAAAAGCAGATTTGCACTCACTGGACATCGAAATGAGAGTCCACACAGCCTCTTCCATTAACACATTGTAGAACAAAATCTAAACAACAATTTTTATTTATTTCCATATTGCATTTCCCTTGTACATTGCTATTCGTTTAAGATTCTCTCTTTTCTGGCCTGAATTTCCTGGTAAACTGCATGGAATATTGGAAATATCTCCGTGAATATAATAAGGTATTAGGCATGATCTCATCGCCTTCGCTGCTTACCATCATGTCAACATTTACGTGTTTCATGATATGAGCAGGCAATGTAAAAACATAAATCTTAACCGACTATGCTTAATCTGCGAATATAAGCCCACACGTAATTTTTTGGACGAGATATTTTGGAAAAAAACTCTTCTTATATTCAGGTAAATACAGTATATAGGAATGTAATAAGAGAAATAAAAGAGCACCATCAATACTGGGTAAACGTAGTACAAACAGAAAAGAAAATGTTTGCCAATGTTCATTTGCAAGAATAACTTTAAAAAAATTACAAATTGAAACGAAAAATGTATAAACTTTCAAAACATTAACACAATTAAGAACTAAAGAGAAAGTTTCAGGAAGTAAATATTTGCTCATAGGTAGAACACGCTAATTAGAAACTATGTAATAGACACTGAATAACAGTAACAAAAAAATCTATTAGATACATTTTCTACATTTTAACTCCAACAGTTCATGGTATGTCTTTGATGACTTCAAAGCATTTCTACAACTGTTAACAAGAATAAAAAGGAATATATTTTGAAATTTTCATGTATCAAAAATAGCAAAAGAATATAAATGAACTAAATTAGTTAATTTCCATCATCTTGTGTCGTGAAATACATGTATAAAAATACCACCTAATTTTGCACAACTCCATTTGAAAATTATGTTCTTTTGAATGCTACGAAGAATAAAGCACTGTAGCTTATATATTTAATGTCAATATTTACTTCAAAGGCCTGACATATATCAAGAAATGAAGAAAAAGTAAATAAAAAGTGTGTAATAGAGACCACAAAGTTACCGTGAATCCCTCTGAAGGCAGAGAAATTTAGTAAAAGTATTTGACATAATGTTTTATCAATTATCATTTACAGAATTCAAATGCCCATTTCTAATCAAGGAATAAAATATTTCTAAATGAGCAAATAATTTCCTGAGACCCACAAGGTAATATCACAGACTAAAGCAGCAAGTACGCTGTTATGTGAATCAATATTTTGTAAACAAAGACAAAGCTATCTGTCACACTATTAATCTTGCAAGATTAATGAAAATATACCAAATAAAACTCACAGTATCTTTCAGCAGACTGCTATATTCACAGAAATCAACCTTCACAATTCACTGACAAAGCTCACTAAAATAATGACCCACAATAGCTTCTTTATAAAAAAGATAAATATATACACTATCCCTATAATGTAACTTCATTAAAATTCTACAAAAGAGGCAGCCTGAAGTGGACGATCATCTGAAGAGTCTGAATGGTTCCTATTGAAACGTCTCATGGATTTCAAAGGGATCTGACAGTGGGAATCCTTTCCTGTTTCCCACATGAACTTCTGAAGTCTCTTTAAAAGTTTCCAAGGGAACATTCAAAATACTGTGACTGGAGCCAGCAGGAAGAGCAGCTCCCCCTCCTGGTCTTCCCGCCTCTCTCCTCCTAACTTTATCAGCAACCGGACGAAGAGAAAGCTGATTAGGAGGAGCAACGGAGCGTCTAGGAGGAATGACCTGAGGTGCTGTGGTGTGAACAGCCTGAGAAAGCTCCACTCGAACCTCTCCAGCCTCATAGGCAGGCTCCACCTCTGGGGGAAAATCCCCATGGTTCCGAGTGTTCAAAAGGCTACATAACTGCAAAACAAAAACCAAAGTTTTAAAGTTTAATACACATCAAGGAATTTAAGTACAGCTTTATTCACAAGGAAGAGAGGGTAGATCCTGAATGTGTAGCACAAGGACATAATTCACCCTAGTGAATAAAACTCTGTTAAAACCTAAGCCATGCATTAGATTTTATCTTCATACAACTTTTGTTTATTTTTTATTGGTATTATAAAACATAAGTGAAAAATAGCTTTGTTCTTGGCAGAGAAACTTGTATTGTAGGTTCCTGATGCCAAAAAGTGGATAATTCTTGCTCCTATAAGTGGTAAATAACTTCCACAAATATGTTGTAGATTCAGAGTTCACATTTTATGGGTCCTTGATACCAAAAAATTGATTTACAGCAAAATGTTCAATTGTCCATTTGAGAATAATGCTATCAGTTAAACCGTAAGAATATTTCCCATTCGAACTGGCTGATATCACAGCACCTTGAATATAAATGAATATTTTGATTTCAGGGAGTACTTTACATGAAGCCTCAATGAAATTTTCAAAATTTTTTTCAAAAATGGTACATTTTTTAATAATTTTTTTATCAGATAAAGCAAAGTATGCTTATAACAATCGCATGAAGAAATTTCAATGAATTCTGAATATTACAACAGTTTTTTTAAAACAGAAATGGTGTGTTGCAAAAACACAATACTAAGCAAACAGGAATACAATGTAAGTTTCACCTTTTCATGTGCAGTGTTTGCTATGAATACTGCAATAAGCTGTAAACCATATCAAATTTTTAAAAATATCAAATTGTAAATATGTTAACATTGAAAAATAAATATTTACAATACAAATCAGTGATTAATATAAAATTCATTTCCATGAATATTAGATTTCAAAAGTAGCATATGAATTGGCCTAAGTATATTCTAATTCTCAAAATATTTTCGAAGACGGGAAATTTGCAGTATCAAAATTGTTGCTACAGAAACATGAAAACTTCTGGAAACAAGAGGAATGGTAAGCAAGTGTCTCGGAGGAGATTTTACTAATAGTTTTCAGTACGAAATCTTTATTTAATATATTTTAGTCACATTGATTTCTTTATTAAGGAATGTACAAAACTGACCTAAAGAACATAGTTAATGATTCATGAATACTCTTCCTAAGAAAATAATTCAAGAGGAACTGTCTTAATAAAATATAAATGAATCACATCTTATCTCGTTTACTTATATTATCTTATTTACAATATTCCTTTAAGATTGGAAGTTCCACATTTAAGCTGCTAAATCTAATAACACATTGAGGCTGTAGCTTCATAATTCCTTAGGAAAGTTAGTTTCAGCATCAGCCAAATACCATCATAGCCCTCCTGGATAGACTTCAAACAAGCTGTGCCCTTCCTCTTACCTCATTCATTCCATCTAGAGCTTGCAGGGCATCTGGATGTTCTGCAGGATTAATGGCTTCAGACAGAATACCACGGTACTGAGCAAGTTTCAAACGACACAGAGACATTACTGCTCGCGCATGATGGAGTTCAGAGATTATCACAGTAGGATCCTGGAACAAAGCAACAGGAAGGACCAACAATTATTGGTTGAAATAGAGAATGGCGGCCTCCCCTAAGAGTCTACCTAAACTATGCATCATGGTCTGCTGCAAAATATCAATAAAGTAATGCATTACTAAGAAGGTGCTATTTATATCTGCAACTGTTCATGGTGTCTTGTAGTGCAAGTGTACATTTGTTGTAGTAAGTGCAGTCATGGAAATGCAGGTCAGTACATAACTATTTCCCTCCAAATTAAATTATCATAAAAATGAGAGAGATTTATTAAACAAAGTGAGTGCTGGAGTGAGAGTGATGGCCCAAACCAGATCGTGATATCAGGGCCTTCCACAAAGCAGCACATTGGATCTGTCAGGTAGTGACGCACATTAGGGCATCAAGGACCACTTGATATCAAAATGTGTTGGTTATAAAATCACATACTCTTGAAAAAGACACTTGATAAGAAGATTTTAAACTTACTTGTTAAAATACAGAAAATGATTTGTTTTATGTCATTTGGCAGGTAAATAATACTTATTAAAGTTTCTTGAAAATGTTCAAACTGTTAATTTCTTCTAACTTTTTACATTAGTGAATGTTGATGTTCTTAAGAATCATTTCTTGTACAGTTTATTTTAAAATACATTGCTTTGTAGGTGAGTTGCTCTACTTTGGCCTACAGAAGGCCTTAGAGAAGTACAGTACCTACAGAGGACGTTTGTGGGAGTGAGGTAACAATATTATCCCCATTATTATTATTACCCTGTACTTTGCTGATGTCAATCAAAACATCTCCAATTAAAGAAAGCAGATTTGGTTCAAATTTTAAATTAATCTATTTTATGAAAAACAGTAAAAAATAGTGTGCAACACATATGGAAGAAATAAAATAAATATAATAAAAAAAATAATTGTAACAGGTGATAGAAAGGGGCTAATTTAATTGTTCAAACATAAAATTAGGTGGCTGACACTTTGGTGTGGTGAGGGACAGCATTGTTGGATACTATGAACATTATCACACTGCAATCCTAAAAAAAATAAAAAACAAACAGCACACACTAATCACAATTCCCATTTACACCATGCACTTTACCACAACTTCAATTGTCCTGCTCTCCAAACTTCTAATGATGTTAAAAACTTCTATGACATTCATGCCATGCCATTCTTTTGTTCTATAATTTGAGCAGAGAACACTGCAAACTCAAATGCTTCTAATTCATTGCCGTTTAGGTTACGACATTGGGATTACCAGGTAACCACACACTGGTAACTGCTTTCTAATTTAATTCACAGTGTACAGTAATTCACATAGAGTAATTAATGAGAAATATTACACAATGTTTTATTCACTTTTTACTTTCTTGTATACGTACGCATATATGGAGTAATATACATAGTATAGAGAAAGTTATGTAACACAGTGGAATATCGATTTCAAGATTTCAACAAAAATACAAGTTTCAGGGTCCCCTAATACTGAAAAACCTATTTTTTTCAAAACATCTGTCTATCCGCCCGTCTGGTGTATGTGAACAACACTAGCATCTGAACTATTCGTATGATTTTTTTCCAAACTGAACCCCTGATGATCTGCCCAGAGTCGAAGATCTGTGATTTTGAGAAACATTCATTAATTTTTGGGGGTACTTTACTTGAAGCCCTTTGGACATTTTCAAAATAGAAAAGAAGTAGAAGTAGAAGAAGTAGTAGAAGTAGAAGTAGAAGTAGAACAAGAAGTAGAAGTAGGACGAGGAGGAGGAGGAGAAAAAGAAGAAAGAAAGAAGTTATCGTAAACAAGTATCTTCATATGTTATGATGAAAATTGCCACTGAATTGTCATCAATCTGTCACCTAAATGGATTTAGTTAATACACAGCCAAGAGTAATTCCCAATCCAATAGAAAATTTAAGATATTTTCTGATAGTGGACAATTTTATTAGCATATTAATATATATAATTTACATGACCAGTAAGTAGTTTGAAACAAAAGTTTGTAACATACATTCAAAGCAAATCCTTCCACAATTCCAGTGCCTGCTGCAGTTCCAGATGCATTGCTATCTCCTTCTCCTCTGACAGAACTGCTGCGATGACTCTTGACTGTACTCCACTGACCTGATTTTGTTGATAGTTTTTTAAATCTAAAAAATAAACAAATAATTTCAATTATTTTAAATAATGAATTCACGGAAGCACAATTGCACAGAAGAGTCCTTTCCTGGAACAAATTTCACTGACTTTTCCAGTGCATTTCTAAAATGATTTTCCTTACAAGATTTGTAACTTCACACTAAAAGAAAATAATATACTAGACTTGAGTTTTCGTAACACGGCAGCTGAGGGCATTACCTTCAAGAAGGAATATGGTACAATTTTTTGCGTCTTTCTTGGCCCTACCGCAAGATGTCGCATGATCGCGACCATATCAAGCAGAGCTGTGTTGTACCATATTAAGCAGTCGTTGACTGTATCAAGTGACTCTAGCGGCACGAATGAGAAACACATGAAAAGCCATGCCATATTCTATCTTGAAGATAATACCCTCAGCTGCCACATTACAAAAACCCAAGTATTTCAGATAGATAATTGATCAGCTGTCTGATTTTACCATCACAAAGAACAAATTAACAATATTTTCTCACCAAAGAAAAATTGAGCAAGAAATAAAGATGTACTAATGTCTTCAGGAATAACATCTTATTTCATAACCCTCTTAAAATTTTCTGATTTATAGCAATTCTATAAATTCTCTGATTTTTCCTGACTTTTCCACATCAACGAAATTTTCTGATTTTTCTACAAAACAGGTAACAAGCATTTACTTAAGAAAAATTGGTAAATTTTATTAAAAATACAACCCTCAGACTAACCTTAAAACTCATAATGTGCACAAACAAATTTATATATCTTTTATGTTTAAGTTATTTATACAAACAAACAAAAATACATGGATTTAAATTATTCTGTACACCATTGTTTGCTGAAGGTCACAATCATATATTTTTCAAATAGGTATCTAGACCAGAAGATGACATCACCTGTCTGAGAGAGAAGATCCTGACGCTGCACGTGATTTTCGCTGTTGACTTTTCTCAGCCCGATTCACGGAAGACACTGTTTTTGTTGGAGGTAGACTATGAGTACTCAAGTGCCTTCCTGAATGACCCAAACGATGTGATTCTGGCTGTCCAACTGCCTTTTTGGGTAGTGGAGGAAAACTTGTACAAACTGGGCGATTGTATTTCTGTGAATCAACATAAAATTCTTTGTTACTAGCTAACATTAATTAACTATCTCAATCAAATTCTTATACATGAAAAACAAATAAAATAATGAAAAATAGACTTCACAAGATTCAGCTGTATATAATGAAAATTACAGAACACTGTTGATTATCCAAGGTAATTGGAACCAAGACTACTTTGCTTATGAAGAAAGTAGGTTAATAAATTTCAAAAATCAAAATACAAATTACAGCATGCAATATAAATTAATGAAAACATTTATCATAGTCACAGAGAAACAACTCAAATTGAGAGTTGCAAACAGCACACACAATGTTTGAGGAATGAATCAGAAAAATATCAAATTTGGGAAAGTTCCAATACTGCTACAATCAGAGTCAGTATCGCCTAATGCACAAGCAACTTGCTACTATCTTTGTTTCCTTTTTCACAGACTTCTATGTTCTTATCAGGGTATCATCATGTTTGTATCAGTACTTACGGCGCTTTCTCCGATGACTGCCTCAGTTAACTGGGATTTGGATATTCACAAGTCTTACATTTCCATCAATACTTACATTTCCATCTCATGAAACCTGCTTCATAATTACTTTTATTATTAGCTAAGATTAAGTAACAATTCTGACCAAATTTTTATAGGAGAAATCCCAATTTAATTAAAAAATAAGTTGTTTACCTGATGATCTTTCAAGTACAAGCGTGTTCTATTATGAACGTTATATCAACAGCCCCTGGATACCTCATGAGATGCATCAAGCAAGTGGTGTAATCTGAATCCAACACTATAAAGAAAAATTACATTCATTTCATTCATTACAGCCTTACATTTAGATCACCACAGAAAATTAGAAACAAAAATATGTATTATACAAATACTCACATTGGTTTCGAATGGCAACTAACATTGCCACAACCACATAATGAACAAGACCAAAATCTTTCCCCTCCGCAAAAATTGCATCCCACAGCACCAAAAGATCTTGGAGTGGAAATTCTCTTCCAAAGAGAAGGCGAAGCCATCGACTAAGGGAGGAGAAAATAAATTATATAAAATCATAAGTTTATAGCTGTTCGGGAGATGTCATATGTTACGCAACATCATCAATGTTTCAATCAAGTGCATCCTCATCACAGCAAGAGAGCACGTGTTGGGTTGAAAGATAAACAACATTACAGAGGCCATAGTATTCTACCACACAGGTTAGACAGCACAGTCTCTGATCACAGCAAAGTAAAACAGTTGAAGTAAAGAGCACACACAATTTGTTCTCTCAACAAATTTTCTATCTACATTTTACATTACGTAACATTTCTATCTACTATCTACATTCGCTTGATCCCAACTCCTTTGCTGGTCCAGATGGTACCCGCCACTTATACTTAAAGAATGCGCAGAAGAATTAACTCCAGCTCAATGTAAAATCTTCTGACTCTCTCAATCGGAATGCTTCCATCAGCCTCGAAAAAGCAGATATTTCACCAGAATCCAAATAACTACAGACCCGTTAGCTTGACCAACTCAGTAGGTCCTTGAGCAGAATCTGGTGTGAAAGATACCAGACTTCGCTTTGAGAACTGGACGCACACCACCACCATGGTTTTGTACCAGAAAGAAATATAATGACAAATTTACAATCCTTACTTCAAAACTGGGCAATGGATCTCGACAATGGCAACCCTACAGATAGTATTTACTTGGATTACTCCAAAGCTTTTGACAAGTTACCACATCATTGACATTGACAAGTTACCACAAACTTGCCCACTTTGGCATAAGAGGGATGATTATGCATGGGATACAGTCCTTTCTCAAGAATCTACCTTTTTATTTGCAAATTGGAGGAAACAAGTCATTACCAGCAGAGTTCCCTAGGGCTCTCTATTAGGACAGATCTTATTCATCTTGTGTACTAGCAACCTACTTGACAGGCTGCATTCCCAAGATGTATGCAGACAATACTAAATTCTATTCCAACCCACTAGTGAATCGTCTTCAACTTCAAGATGACTTGGATAGAGTTTGTGAATGGTCAAGATCTCAGATGCTACCTTTGCATGAATCGAAATGTAAGGTCATGCATACCAGAAGATCAAATTACCAAGTAGGCAGAAGATATCTGACTGAAACTGAAGTCATGAAGGTAATGATCACGATCACTAAAAATCTCACATGGGAAAATCCCATGAATTACATTGCAAAAAAGGCTAACAAGGCTGTATTCATACTTCATAAAGCCTTCAACACAATAAGAAGTGAGTATTTACCTCACTATATAAGACCTATAATCTTCCAATAATTGAATTTGGTACTGATTTGGAATCCTTATATCCTTAAAGATACAAAACTGTTGGAAAATGTTCAAAGGGCCACACGTAGCCCTACAGACATCAAAACCATCACTTATGATCAGTGACTAACAATATTTGGGATTCTTGCTGCCAGAAAACAACATATTGATGTAATTGAAGCATTCCAGATCCTGGATGGGCTTTACAACTTCAACATTAGCAGCATCTTCCAGCAATCTAAAAACCCACAATTACGAGGTCATAGTTTTGAACTTACGAAATCTAGGGGTAATCTAAGGCAACACAAGAATTTTCTGGGAAACCGAGTGCTTGATACCTGGAACGTACTCCCTCAGAATACAGTGACTGCACCTGATCTTCAAATTTTCAAAAGGGCTTATGATCGTCTCTTCAGCGAAGGAGGCCATGGATCCCAGTGTTTAATGTAGCCTTTATCATATGGAGGTGATAAACAAGAGACTGGAAATCCCCTACACCACAAATACCACTTGCTTCTGAAAGCATTCAAGTCTTACATGGGTTTAGAACCTACAGCCACAATGCCCAAGTAGAATTTGCATAAGATAGCTGTGCACTCAACACCCACTAAAAAGCAAGCCAATGCTAGCATTTTAATCCATTTGTTCCTTTGACTTCTCCCAGACATCATGACTGAGAAGGTCTTTACAGTCTTTTGATATCTCGGAAACGGGAGTGTCGGCTCCCTTGCACAATTTTCGAGTTCTACATGGAATGTATGTAATATATTTCCATTTACAGCTTATTCCTGACATTGTATTGAAATTTGGTGACCTCATTCCTAGTCCTTCCATAATTTTTTAATTGAAGTACTACAGAAACAAGTTTGGATGAAGCATTTAAATCTGAGCGGAAAGCTAGTGCGAATGGGGGAAAAAAGCTGTGACAAATGAGCTAAAGGTTGTCAAGTGTACAGACATCTTTTGTGAACTCTAGTTGCACTCACCTGCCCATGAGACAGACTCATTTGATCTTACAATCTTTAAATGTGTTATGATTATGTACCATTATAATAATTTAATAAAACTTATAACTAAAACTGATTTCTCTGATGCATACATAGCCTATAATGTGCTTTGCAAAAACAAATTTATTATCCTAAACACTGTGACACCATTGGTTTCCGAACTACGTTATTTTAGCTTAAAAATCTATCAACATCACATCATCTCAAATTTAAATAACTTTACAAAAATGTGAGACAAACAGAAATTTTTATGACAGTTTGGAGCTGTTTTTGAAAAAATACAATCTCATAATTTCTGATGATACAAACTTGAGCTCATTTATACAAAAAACTTGAGATTTCAAGAAACTTCTTTGAGAACATTCAAAGTATTTGTGTTCACAAAGGCATTCTGTAATGTATATTTTATTCATGTGAGAGACATTAAAAAATTGGACAAATTCAAGTAAAAAAATTAAGAAAATTTTCCAATTTGAGAATTTTTTCGTTATGTGATGGTCATTTAGGGTCTTCACAAGGAAGTTAACAAGCATCTAAAAAAAAAAAAGTTTTATCACGTAAATGGCTAGAAAGTGACAAATCATCACATAAATCAATGGTAATTATTGAGAAAATAAATAGAAATAAAATAAATAATAAGTTTTAAGGTTTTATAAAAATAAAATAAAAAGCAAGGGAACGAGGGCAATAGGAGTAAAAATAGGAGAGGATAAATGAACACTGTGTACAAGAAGTATTAACAAGGTACACTTTTGTCAACTTTTTGGTCAGAGAAGATATTAACAGGAATGAGAGAGAAGGATAGTAGGACCCGTGATGAATGGTCATACGCTACTGATGCACATGGTCGCAATATAACATCCTAAAGTTTCTGTAGAAGTAGATCAGTTTGAAATGAACATTTGAACAGTGGAAAAGTAGTAAAATGTAGCCGGTAATGTTTTGAGAGAAATTTGGAATTCGAAAATAAATTTCCAAAAGTAGAACATGAACAAGGATGTAAGATGGTGGGAATAGCATAGTGTGATAATTGGAATGCTTTTGTCTTCCAGTGGTCAAGAGGGCAGTCTGACAACAAAAGAGAAATGAAAGACATTTTTATCATATTAAAGGAAGATGAAGTTTTGTGCCATTATAATAAGTCTGTCTCCAACTCTACAGGGAAAAGCCGAGATGACAGTTAAGGAAATGTATCTTTAATGACAAATTCCACTCTATTTTCTGGAATTTTGTAAACATTTCATTCTCTTTTACTTTCTCCTCTCTGATTCTAGGAACTTTTTCCCTCAAATGAAAACTATACTGGACCTTCCCTCAGCCAGTGCTTCCAGAAAATTTTCTTTAATTCACTGTCACTGTTTATGGAGGGGAAGGAGAAACATAACTTAGGGGTTAACTAATTGTTTTATTGACCATACACACTTTGCCTGTAGGTTTTCCACTGAGGTCACTTTCTATGAACGTAATGAGTTTTCTTGTCATGGCTGTCTCACTCACTGATGAAACTGCAGTATTTGATGAAAACTTGCAGCATACTAAGTAGTACTTATTACTTTCAGGTCTCTACACAGCTTCAATTGTATTTATCATAGTTAATGTGATCCAGTAGCATGCACATTGTTCCACGAGTCTCTTTCTTCTGAATTGAGTGACTGATTGGAACTCATGGATGTGTATTATTATTATGAAGCAGCACTGCCTTCAAACTTAGTTTTGAAGAGTCAATGAACAGCCCTCACTTGTGAGGGTTGTGACATGACCCAGAGTTCTAAAAGTACTACCTACATTATTATGATAGTCATTGGCTGTAGAGAAGTCAGTGAATTTCAGTCACACTGCCACCTCCACAATGAGGTGACTTTCACACATTCACAATGTAAATTCCAATCTTTCAACCACGAAGTCAACAATTTCGACTGTGCTTGAGAATGATTTAAGTCCATACAAAGATCATTAAATTCTGACTGTGTGATGAGATGAGGTAATATTGAGTCCATTTCGAAATGCTCAAGATTGCAATCTTTGGTTGCTGGTTCATTTGCATCCTCAGAACACTCTAAACAGTCCTCATCAACGGTCCAACCACTTGATAAGTAAGGAATCAGGTAACCATCATGAGGAACATATCTCATGACTGATGTTAGGTTTGGGTACTGAATGGAATGCATGGATTTTGCAGAAAAACCTTGCACTTCAGTCAGACAGAAATAAACTCACAAATGTTATTTTTTGATTCATGCCACACCATTGGCAGTGATGAACGTGAACTTAACAGTCATTTTCACAAAGCACTTTCACATGGGCACAACACACAACTGGTGCAAAAGGCTTATCTTGGTCTCCAACCTAGCAAGCCAAAGTACATATGATTGCCTTTTTCATTAATGTCGTGAGTCTGGCTTTTCACAGTAAATACCCCACAAATATACCAAAGAGGTTATTTGTACATCTTCAGACATGCTGCAAAATAGTATTTCACAAATTAAACAAAATCAATATATAAATATTACTGTAGCAACCAATATGTCAGTACCAAAGAGGATCAAATGATTTTCAGTTGCTCGTATTAAATTGCAGGAAAACTCAGTAAGTGATTGCTCAAGACAGCTTTGTAAAATGTGTTTTATCTGTAAAGGTAGATGGCAGCACTCCCAAATTATACATCTTTACTGTGTAATAAATTCAAATAATGTTCAGTGTTGAATGGTAATTGGTGAATAATTAATCAGGAATGTTTATAGCGGAGAGTAAAATATGAAATCTAAGCAAATGGTACGTATTGAAGGAAAACTACAATCATTCTTAGAGATAGCACACAAAAATACACCATAATCACTTATTTTCATCCTGAGGGGAAAACACTGTTATACAGTGCTTTCTCTACTACATTATTTTCTCTTTACTACATATACATTAACTTTCTCTTTAGTATGTGTGTATCAATATTAGTAATTAATTTATTCTAATAAATAATATACAGTGTAAGATACAAACATGCTGTCTAAAAAGATCAAATACAAATGGGAAACCCAGTCATACAAGTTTTAAAAATTACGAGATTAAAATAAAAATTATCAAACGTTCTGCACAACGCTACTCACATTCCAAATACTGGTAAAGTTATTTCCAGACGATTGAGGTATTCAGCCAATTCTTTATCATTGGGCACCAAAAGATTCTCTTTTATAGACTCCAGTTGCACAAGTATTTCATTCTCTTTTCCTTTTCCACCCGGCTAGAACATACTTGCGTTAGACATGATGTAAGGATGCTATATAGATAAGTGGCCAATGTATACTCACAGGTGGAACAGGAGACTGCAGATTTGGAGGGAAATAACCAGTAGCTGATGGTGCACTGTCATTTATTTTATAATAACATGAAATTCCTTCCATAATAAGGCAAAATAAAGAACTGCAACACAAATGTACATTGCAAGAATTTATACAAGCAAAAAGTCATTTTCATTCTAACACAAACAGAAAATCCCAACAATCTCTTACATAACCGGTCATTGTCAAAGATTGGGTTCTTACATCAATACAGGGCATAATTAATACACAAGCTAAAAGTGAATGAAATCAGCTATTAACAAAAAGCTACTGTTTTAACTGATTATTAAAGAATATGACCATATATGCAGAAGCATCAAGGCTGACAATGTAAGGGTGCAACTTTGTATAAGTATTGCAAAAACCAGAAGTTTCAAGTGAATTTGTAAATGGTTTTCTTATACTGACGGATGTAATTACTTCTGCAGAGAAACATTCTTACTACTATACACTTACTACTATCATTACTACTATAATCACAAGTTTTCTTGATATTCCACCATGGAGGGTGTGGGGAGAGCAGGACACTGGCTATTATCACAGTTTAAAAGGTCATACCAACTGTTGGTACGAACTTATCACATCAAAGCATGTCATGAGAAATATGATTGTTTTTTAAGGTACAAGTTGGATGTTGGCAATAACTTTAAATTGGAACATACCGTTCCAAGTCGAACCTAAGAATCTCAATGGGCTATGCTATTTAGCACTACACGTGATTATGAACTAGAGAGCTTGTGTATCAAGGAAACTTGTGTGAGCAATAGGTAAACTAATATATACAAAGCATTTCAGAAAAAGCAACGTTTCAATAATGGTTCAGGAAAATAATATTAGATTATCTTAAAACCAAAACAAAAGACACTGAAAATTAGAAAGAAGTCTTGGAAAGTGTTCTGGGTAAACTTGAAGAAAAAGAGAGAATTTTTTTGCAAGTTTAATTTCTGATCTGAAATAAATATATTGGTTTACATGTCATTACAAACATACATAAATCAGAATAACAATGATAGTGCTTGTACCCCTTGTCATAAATTAAAAATATTAAATGAACACAGATATTCAATCTACACCATAATCAATAGTCAACAGAAAAAATAATGATCTGTAAGAGACATCTTACAAACTACTGGATTCCTCTGCAATATTTTTTCATGAATCGTTTGTAATAGTCAAAGCTATTGGTTTAACAATTCCCTCACAGTTGAAAAAAGCCATAATTTTCCAACTAAATGATCATCTGCTGCGTTTAAAAAATCATGGGAACAAAAACCTACGAAACCAGTTAAAATGAAGTTGGATCTCTCTATACTCCACCTGATAATAGAGTGCAGTAATTTTAAATTTGAGAGAAGAGGATAACTGGATTATTTTGATGAATGTTTGGATGAAAATTTTTACCTATACTTAAATATTAAAAAATCAAATTATAATATACTGTGAAGTTATTAAACAAAATTAATGTAAACATTCTGTAAAATCAATAAATAAAATGAAATAAAAAAAATTGAAAAATAATAAATAAAAAGAAATATTCATTTATCATTATGAGATAGATACTTACTAGGAATCGGCTTCAAGATATACAGGATCAAGCATTTCACTTACTGCATCACTGTAATAAAAGAAGCATTTATTAATGGTGAAACAATTAATTTTACTACACGTATATTATTAAAACTGGAGATCCATTACCTTACTGGGACTTGCTCCTTTGTGTGAAGTAGTGCTTGACGATCACAGTGCAAAACAAACAACAATGGAGCCAAAATCTCATGCATACCCTAGGAAGAAAAGATATGTGCCATTACTATGTTCTGAAAGGTTTTTAAGATAATTCATTTATCATATTTGAAAATACAAACTTGTAAGAATTGCATTAACAATTACTGTATATTCTAAAACCAGAAATTGAATGAAAAGTTTATAGGTCTATTTTGCTAATTAATTATTTCCATATTGCTTTCTTTTGAACAGGATAAACAATGTGTTTTAAATGAGAGTCACAATAACACACATGCATGCACATACACACACTGTGCTACAATGCTAGGATTGACCTCAGATGAAATATATTTTCACCCCTAGGAATCATTCCCATTATTTTTACTCCTGTAAGTTATATCGCAAATATCCTCTCTTTGTTTTTCTCTTTCTGTTTGGCCTGGAATGCTCAGGAAAGTGAATTTTCTTTTCCATGTGAATTCTGAGCAATTTTTCAAAAAGAAGCTGAAGTTTTATTGGAAAATGTATATTGGATGTACAAGTGCTGTTTTACAATTCTATGCTATCTTACTTCAAAGTCACTTTCACTACTTTTCTTGAACTTTGTTACTTCAAGAAATATGAAAAGATTCCTGGAATTTGTTCATTTTATGACATTCTCTTAATATTTTGGTTAAAAGAGACAATCAGATATTACTGTGCTTATTCAAAATTCAGTATCTCCAAATAATCATTTCGTGAACTAATGAATACCTTTTATAAGGAGTTAACTTTTAAAAGTATCAAAAATCTTTGCAAAACTTACACGAGGCTCCATGTAACAATCTGGTTGAGGTGAATTAAGAAATTAATACAACAAATGAGGACATTTCTCAAAAAAATAAGCAGAAATATGCAAAATTATCACACAACACTAATACCATGACATGAACTCACGTTATTTTTAAGACATCTCCAAAAATAAATTATAAGCAATTTAACATTCATCTGGTCCCTTGTTATAAAATGGTTTTAGTTTATATTACAGACTGAATGTACACTGAACAGCAGTTTTGTTCAATTTACATAATTTTAACCAACTTTGGATAAATAATAAGTATTTATTTCCTCTAATTGGAAAATTTAGAGTTGTGCATGTTACATTTCAAAAGATTTCAGCCAGTTTTGGTAAATCGACTCTTCTGTCAACATTGGATCAGCACCAGATCAAAATTGTAATCAGTTTATTTATTTAGAGACAACCACATGCTGATCACCACACTCAAAACACTACTCACATTATGAGGAATAACTGCAGCAAAGAATGAAGCCCTGTTTAAATCCAACAACTTGTTTTAAAAACGGAAAGGTAGCCATAGGTTGACACCCATGCATTATCCATATATTTAATTATTGTTAAATTTATGTACATATGGACGAGTCTGTTACTAAATAAATCCCTTCTCTATGTAGTATGGCCACAAAAAGATAATAGTTTTGTATGATTTATGAGGCAGCATTGACACAAAATCCTGTAAATATACTACTTATAAATAGGGAATTGCCACCCAGGAGGCACCAAACAGATTTAAGACAAAAAATTAGAATTTTATAAACTATGCTGTGAAGAGATCAACAGGCCCAAATACAATCTTTAGTACTAATTACCATTGTGTATAATTCTGAAACAATGCATCCTTCACACTTAAAAAATAGGTTTCCAGTCTCTCTCGCTCCTCTTAGGGCAAAGTCTACAAATGGTGATATTTTCTATGACATTTTTGGAAGTTTAGTTCTACTTCAGTAAATGCCCACATCTGGGTATGAAAGGTCAAACACACAAATTTCAAAATCTATGAAAAATAAAATGACAATTTGATATTCTGTGCAATTTAAAAGCACTGTGTAAAAGTTTTTTGAAACTGTTTAGCAATATTAGAAGACTTGCCCATCACAATATTGGGCATATTCATTAGTTTATTTTATGTCAAAAATCAGTAAAATTTGTACATAAATTTGGGGGAAGGAGGGAACCTAATTTAAGAAAGGCATAACAGAAATTGTTTATATCTGTCACATTCAGTCAAGGTAGTATTGTTGTTGTAGTTGATATTGTAATTATTATATTAATTTCTATTATTGTTACTTATTAACCTTGTTTTTATTAATAAAAAGCTTCATGCTCTTGTTCCTCACTTTGATTGAGCCTTCCAAATACAACTGAAATTTGATTAATTTCCATCAAAGAGCATGTAACCAACACAGAAGAATGTGGCATGTGCCTTCAGACTATATTTTCATCATATTTTCAACTACCAATCATCAATGAACTATTAACATTATAGTAAATCAATATTTACTAGAATATTATATTAACATTCTAATTTATGCACGACTTCTGCCCCCTCCCCTTTTTAGGCACAAACATACACCACAATGTAACAAAAATCCCCTTTTTTACTAAGTTGGCATCTAATTTATGTGACACTCACTTGTCTGTAACACATTTCTGGATTTTCCCGAGCATACACAAATAAAACATTTAACATGGCCTTCTGAACAGTTTCTTTGCGGAAGAAGTCAACCCCTGGGAATGTTCTGACAACATCTTGACGTATAACAGCTTTCAGCTCATTGTCACAGAAGTGCTGATGCCAGGAACTCTATAAATAAAGAACATTCAAGAATAATTGTTGGACATTACTACCATTGAAGTATCATCTGTTGAACATTACTACCCTTTCTATACAGTTCTACCTTTGAAAGTGATTCACACCACTGCCAACCTTAAAGGAGCTAGCAGGAAAGGAGGTTTGGATTGAGGAGATACATATCTGCAAGCAGGGGCTCTGAAACACACATACACATGCACAAAGTCAACAAGGTATGGGTACAGCCTAGCTGAAGCAGCCACCACCAGCAAAGAGTGACTTTATTTAGTAAATTTTTAAATAAACAAATTCACATGAATTTGAAGGTCTTTTTGATCCACTATCTTGGTTGTTTTGTTGACATAACAAGACAACATATGTACAGGTAATTTTCACAGGCATCTTCCCAGGTAAGTGTGGTTCCCGGATGCCCTCAGGTAATTTTGTTAGCACGCTTCCAATATTTTAGTGTGATTAGATTGCAAACTGGTATGTGAATGAGCATTCTATTATGAATAACATAAGACTAAGCTTCCTTTTGACAAATGTTTTGAAGAGTTTTGACAAACGCGCATATGCTCACAACAGCTTCTTAGGCAATAGACTCACTGTGTGAATTCACAAGTTTGCCAAAATTCCTGAAATCATTCATCAAAAGAAAGCATATAAATCAGGCCTACAGGATAAATGAGTGTTGCCAGGAAAGAGGCTTGATCTTAGGTCTTTGGTGTAATAAGAGCAGTGGTTGTGCAATGATAGACTGTGCTTGATGAAATAGTCTACTCAGGTAACATTACAGCCATCTGAAATGAAACTGAAGATGTAGTTAGTTGCCACACATGGCAAACTACTATATGTTTGGAAATTTCGGCATCAGGGCACATCCACTTCAAGAGATTATTTTCTTTATTAAAGAGATTTAGAAACTTATACACCACCAGATAAACTGATCAGACAAGTAATTTTCTTATAAATTCAAATTGTGTAGGTTTCTTGTTAATTCAAGAAAGAAAGGTTTTCAAGAAGAGGAGACCTCAACTATAATAAGATTGTAAAGTTTATCCTAAGAAGTAAACAACAAATTAACTTACACCAGCATTTTGATTTAAAGGATTATCTTCTGGGTTGCTATTCAACCAAGGATCTATACAAAATTCCTGAGACATTTGTTCGTAGTGCTGTCGAAATCGTCTAAGTTCTTTCAACCAATTGCTTTTATCATTAGAAAAAACACCCAGAAGAGCTCTCCAACATACACTCCTGAAACGGGAAGCACGCAGATTGCCAGTAACAGCCCTCCTCCGCAATTCTCCCAAGTCAGGATCCTCGTGACAATATATTTGTTCCCATTCTTCCCTAAGATCAAAACAAATCAGCATATTTACTAAAGAGTAAACCAATAATCAATTTAAATTTCTCCCATTTACACAGAATACAAATACACTATTAAGGTAATTAAAATGGTACTCACTCATATTTTTGAACTGATATGCTTTTCTCTGAACAATCTACTGATGCCTCATCAGTTACAGACGGGCTTCTTTCAGAACATTCCGATGTCCCTGGAATGGTGTGGGAAGACAAGTCTACAAAGAGGCCTATTATTCTTTGCTGTTCTACAGTTTAAATTATATCATTATAAAATAAAGGTCTCACCTTCCCCATTTTCTGAATCTTCCTTACCACTCTCCCCTTGATCTTGACTTATCATAATGTTAACAGATTGTGATTTTTTCATTCAAATGTTCTAATGACTAGTAATACACACTACATCAAAACAGACAAACTGTGCTGACATGAACTGTCACAGGATTTTCCACTTCGTCAGATAAAACATCACGTACTACTGCTCTCGCGCTATTTGCAGGAATATATGGGGGGAAGAAAATATAGGTATCTAATGTTATTAATTGCGATGGAAGTCACTTTAAACATGTAGTTAAATTGCATTTTCTGCCAGCACTGTTCCGTCAAATAAATCCGCATTCACGTAATCGTATTTCAGATACCCGCATGGAATCTTACGTCCTCTTATCTTTGAACCAACCAATCGATCTTCTGATGTTCAAACAGTAGAGAGATCATTTGTAATGTTGGTATACTCTAATTCATGGCACCAATTCAAAGTATCTATTACTAAAACAACTCGTATTGTATATAAACCAAACACACTATTGCGCTAAAGTTAAAAACAGTACATAAAGTTCACTTTCAATTTTAAAAAAAAATTAAACCTCCGTGTCGTGCCCGTATGTTGATACAAATAGCAAGCATGAGATACGAGTCATCAAAGCGAGTTATTATTGATAATTATTATTATTATTGATACAAAGTAAATTGTTTATAAGTAATGTACAAGATATATACGTGGAAAATGCATAATAGGCCATCAAAACATAAATTTCCGCATCATACATTTTCCCATGAAACACAATTAAATCAATAAAACATTTTATTTAGCGTTGCACTTTGTAGGTTTTCTCTTGGTTTGGCGTTTCGTGGGTTTTCATTAGAAAATAAGGCAGATGTGTCAATGCGTCCCAAACCATGCTAATCGGAAGTATTGTTATTTTTGGGTGCCATGTATTCTGATAAAAAGGATGAGTTAATACACTGCGCTTTTATTTTTTGTTCGAACACGTTTCGAATATAGTTTCGGAACGGCGATGTGAAGCAGAATGTCGATTGTGATTGATTGATTTGGGGGCGCGCCAACTAAAGAGGTTATTAGTCCCGTAAGTATAGTGCATGTTCTTCATCGGAGGTGGCTGTGATCTTCCCCCACTAGATGGCGAGTCCGGCGCCGACTACCGTGGCGTGGAAGTAGTGCGTGTTTTTTCCTCGGGAGGTGGCGGTGATCTTTCCCAGGTAGATGGCGAGATCCGATGCCGACCTACCGTCGGCTAGCGGGTTTTCCCCATCCAAGTATCTCCCATCAACTGTGCATTGTCCCAGCCAGGACAAGCTCTAAGCTCCCGACCGGTCTTCCGACATATGTGGTAGTGTAATACGTGTGTAAGGAGTGAAGATAGGACAAGGAAGAGGAAGGAAAGACCGCGCGCTGTCGTGGCCCGTTTGTTAGGGTACTGCTCCGGCATACGCCTGGTGTTGATCGGAGAAACGACGGAAAACTACCGATCAGAGCAGCTGTCCGCTCGAATTCTCCTCCAGAGAGCGACTGAATTCGACCTAGCTGAAAAACGAGTCGAAAATCTGCCGCCGTCGGGACTCGAACCTAGGACCTCACGGTCAGAGGCACTGCAGTAACATCAGTTGCTCTGAGCCACCGCTCCTAGTTTGTGATTGTTATAACAAATATTATACAGTTTTACTTTTATTAAAAGATAATAATAAACGTTTTCATTTATCTTTTGGGAATTTCTACATAAAGTAAGTACAACATATTTGCCATGAGTGTAGCTTCAGTGAGTTCCACTGTTCACCAAGGGGGCTCAGAGAAAACAAGAAGCCTAGGATAGTAGACCCTTACAGAAGAAATACAGAAAACATACACATGTTCCAACAAAACAAAACTTATGAACCCCCGTCCCCCAATACATTATCAGAATTCATTTCTCCATGCAACAGAAATAACTTATAGCGTAAAATTTGAATTAGAAGTAAATAATTGTTTTTGTAAAAAAACGTAGATCCCCAATCAAGTGAGGGACCTGGAGCAGCTCTAGCAGACCCCCACTCTGCACATTCCTGCTAGTCACTAACTGAGATCCCTTTTCCAGAAGTCTTTGTAAACCTATTGCTCTCTAACAAATTTAATATTTATGTAAAGCCAAAGCACTGTAAGCTTAGTGACCTTTGTTTTGGAGTGATAATTAAATATCTAATGGTCCAGTTTGAAGAAAAACTATTTTCTTATGATGAAAGAACTTTCTTCATCAATTTTACTTTTAAAATTTCATTCGATGGCAAATCTATTTGCCATTAAACCTATTTGCATAATTAATTTTTGAAAAAATAGAGGTTTCATGAAAAAAAATTAAAATAAAATAAAATTAAAAAGTGGAACTCAGGAAGAAAGTGCAAAATGGGAACAGTTGAAAATATTACTTCTGTCAAATTCTGCAAACTTCTAATGATGCAAGTATATAATATTTTGGAAGAGTTAAATTCAAAATTGCTGAACTACTTTTTGTCAAAATTGGCAATTGCCAAAAAACAAAATTAAAAATCATAATTGCAACCATATGACTTTATGACAAAACAGGATTCAAAATGAAAATATTTATTGTATTAATATCATAATCACTAGCATGTCCTGAGTTTAAAATCTGGGCTATTTCATCATGTAAGGTAAATTTGGAAAACTGAGCCATACTTTTACAACCTAATCTAACTTAATTTTCTTGTAAAATTGATTTTTGTTCCATTTTATAACAACACAAAAACTTTAAAGTATTATTTGCCAAGATCAACTGATCACAAAAATTAGGTGTAATTCAGTTTTTCAGTATAAATGAAATAATATGCATTTTTTTGTAATTTATATTTCAGTGTGTGTGGGCCCAGTTATGATCAACTCCTTTTGTTGTGCATTTTGGTTTATTTCATATTGTCTGAAAATAAGCATGTAACAAGTAAGAAACATAAAGCTACAAGTATAACTGTCAGTGTCAGATTACTGAACAGGCTGAGTAGGCTGCAGCTTAGGAAGCACAATTTTTACAGGCAAACAAATTTCAGCCGATTCAAAATTTCAGAAGTGAACTTTTAAATGTTTTTTATAAAAATATTTGTTTTCATATTTGTAACTGAAGAAAGTGTTAATTAATCAAATATATATCCATTGATATATATATATACAGATAAAATAAATACAAAAATTTTGTATACTAAATCAATATTGCGGTGAGAATTACTTATATGTATACGTATAATGAATTATTTATACATACACAATATTTGCATCATTTACAGATATCGTCCAATAATGTTTTTTATTCAAAATATTATAAATAGCTTTAATGTTAAAAAAAGTGAATTAAAAGGGTGCTACAACATTTCAGGGCCTAGGGCACACAAAAGTCAAAGTCAGGCACTGTTAACTGGAGTCTGGAGTATGGGGAATAAGGCTCAGTAAGGAACAATTTTTCAAAGGCATGTATGTCTTGAATAGGGTCACCAAATCGTCATCGGGGAAAAAGAGGGCAATGGCTTAAAAAAAGGAGGATATTTAGTGAAAAGAAAGGGGATAGAGAATAAATGTGACATGTAGTGTGTATACGTTACATTGTATTTTTATGAATGTATTCTACAGATCCTAAGTGAGTTAAGTACTGATATGGTACTTGCAAAAAGAACAAAATTTTATTTGAAGGATTTTTGGATTTATGTCTAGCTAAACAAAAATCCCATGTGTTTCCTTCCTCAACAGAATTACCAGCAGGTCATAAACTACTAAGTACAAGAATGAGTGAACCTCTTGAATTGCACAAAGAGAGAATATTCCAGTGATAGGGTGCCAACTACAGACATATTAGTGTAAACAGAAATCAAAACAAATAATTTCAAGATATCATGCTCTCAGACAAGCAAGTTACAAAAGGAGATCATTTTGAGAGTTTAAAAAAATCTGCTCAGATCCCAGTCAAAAACATACAAAGGAGGACATGTCCAGAAAAAAGAGAACATCTGATCAGCCTAGCCTTGAATATTCAAGCTGAAATTTTTGTCAACTTTTAGTGTGTTTTTGGACAAAGTTTTTAAAAGTGGGTGTTATTATTAGGAGAAGCATTAGAGATCTCTTGCCAAATGCACTATTTTTAAAGGAACTCTGTCTATTTAGGGGGCCCACTCTACCAAGAGTTCTATTTACAAAAGGGGCTATTTGCTCATATTTACTAGTCCTGTGTTCCAGATGTCCTTTTGCCACCACTGAAGAGATCGATAAATTTTGATCAGTTACATATATGTGTAGTAAAAATTGTATTAACAATAAGTGTTTTTACTAAAACCCAACAGTGCCTTGTGGATTTATTACCCACGTGTGCAGGTAATAAATAATGTCAAGCCTGAAAATAGATCAGATAATATGCAATTGATTAGTACTAAATAATAAGTAGGGATAAGTATTTTTAATCTTGAGTCGTAGGTTATTTTTAATCTTCATTAGAGCATTACTTAGCATATTTCATACCTTAATAATCGTATAAGAATATACAGCATTAGCAAAATCAATAAAAAACATTAAGTAATTAGGGAGTAAGACAATGGTATCTAAAGCCACATTCCTTTTTAGTATTTATATAGATGTCAAAATTATTTAAAAGCAATAAAATGCAGTGAGCACATATCAGTTCCCCAAGATATTATGTTTCTGTTAGTGGGGTAATTGAGGGGTGCTACTGCTGTTGCTAGTAGTAATATGCAATAACAGGTATAATGAAATATTAAATTTCTAATGAAAATGTTTTAATTTTAAAAATTAGAAATTCATATCAGAGTAAGAAAGTGTTTTGATTTCAAAAGATCTAAGAAGAACAGGATCAGCTTATGTTGTCTGGGAACTTTTCTGAAAACTACAAAAGTTACATATAGATTGTATCTTGTCACCTTGCACTATTCTCTCAAATGTCTTGCATACGTGGAACTTGAACAAATTTCTTGTTTAAATAGGATTAGTGAACACATAAAATTTAAAATGCAGTAATCCAAAGTAATGGTTCTTGTACAGAATTTCTTGTACTTATAGTACTTGTAAATTACATAGAATTATAATATTTATATTGAGACTTATTTTCAATTAACATATCAACCATCTCTTGCAACACACACTTTTTATTTATTTATTTAATGTCAAAAACAGTTAAAAACTGTGTATGACGTGCTATAGGGAGAAGTGTATTCTTTGCACATTTTCTGAAATTCTGGGATCCGTACCCTATTCCATATACAAGTTGAATTCTGAATACAGATGAAACAAGCATTTAAATGCACCAAATTTAAAAGCACCAAAATTTTGGCCAGAATTGATACAAAAAATTTGTTCCAGTGCAATAAAAACTATCTGCAAAGGCAAATCAGCTATAGATTTTGGTAATTATCCCTCTTCATGTCCTTTATGAAGAAACTGTGAAGGACTTCCTGCCGTGAGAACATGAAGAATAATAATTTGAATAACTATTTTACCCACACAATTCTAAAAGACGTGCACAGATAGTGAAGTTATATTTATGTCCAGAAGCAAAACAGGGGCCATGTCAGCACTCAAAAGGATCAGGGAAACTGGATGAAAAACCTGACTGAGATGGAAGTCATTGACACAGAAGCTGTGGTACAATACTTGTTACAGGTTTGTTTAGAGTTATTCAGTTCAGATGGTTATTAATACATTCAAATCATTGTTAAAATTAATATTACTTTCTATTTTGATGATTGGTGTAGTCTCCAATTGTATAAAAACAATTATGCAGCAGAAAAGATTTTACTTGGCACTTAAACATGTTTATTGAATTTAGTCATTTAATGTCACTGGCAAGATGTGTAAAATAATGTACATGTATTTTATGTGATCTTTTTGTAGTGGCCTGTTGATACTGACACCTGATGAATATAATTAGTTCATCAAATAAATTGAAACCCAGCATACAATGTCTGTTTCCTGACATGCTCTAACAGCCACTTTGTATGTCAATAATTTGTTTTTTAACACTGAATCTATACATTTCAATGATGTACAGAAGAATCTGTTGCCATGGCAAGAATGCTTGAACACAGGGTGCAAATTGATGGAAAGAGGGGGATTCCAGGGATCCTCCCATTCTGGAGAGATTGATGTCCCTGCTGAAAAAGGAATACAATCTTCATTAGGTGTCTTGTTTATTATTTCCACACTTTCAAATCAAGGAATCCCAAATCAAAAAAATCAGAGATGAATACATTATTCATAGTCTTATGAAGGAATCTTCAGACTGTGTTGCATGAGATGATCACAAAATATTTGAGGAAGCATTTAAGAAATTTTGTTTCAGAAGAATTTATAAAATGTCATTTTTGATTTGCTCATATATTCAGTGCTGGTGCTAAGTAGAGGCAGATCAGGTGATCACCCAGGGTCCAGCAAGTCAAGGGGCTCCCCAGGGACAAAATTAGTAATAATTGAAAGAGAAATTAGAATTCAAGAAAATCGTTTTCTTAATTTTATAAGTCACATTACAGTAGTTCAAGATTTCATAAATTTTCACATTAAATAGTTAATTATAGTCATCACTTATAAGTTAGGACTCTACGAAATGAAAAATGTCAGATAATCCTTACAATTTTACAAAACATACTGTCATTGAAAGCTTTTAAGCATTCAAATTTTCTTCTCTTCTCTCCAATCCAAGACACACATTTTTGGCAAAATTATATATATTACACAGATATTGACCATGAAATTTCCATTAAAGTTTAGGACTTGAAATAAAATAACTCATATAGTTTCTTGATACAACTTTCACATTTTTAATATTTTCTGGAGAGGGGGAGGGCTACATTTCAGCAATGCCCTGGACGCACAATTTTCTAGCTCCAGCACTGCATTCGTAGTAACTTTTTGAATTTCAAGAAACCTATTAAAAAATATTTTTAGGGTTGGGAATGCATTAATAATCATGAAATGCATCCTCATTGTAAATATAAGTCTGAAAGAAGAGAAAAAATGTCCGGCCTCTCAGCATTCAATTGAGTTTAAAATAGTCAAAGAGAAAATTTATTTGTCCAGAAATAGCAAGTCAGGAAAAATGTAAAAATTTTTAAAGATATAATACTAATAACTAAAGAAAATAGCTATTATAATTATGTTAATTTTTAAAATACCTTAATATCAATCCCAAACAATAACAAAAGAGTTAAAAAATTATAGTTTTATGGAAAACTGATAATATAATTAAATTTTCATGTGTGAGAGAGCTGATTTCAAACCTAGTAATCTCCGTTTTTTCTGAAATTTAGTTACTGGTAGTAGGTCAATTTTGACATCGGAATCTACCCATATAATATCCCAGGTTTCGGATCAATCCATTTTAAGTGGTCCAGCATAGGTCACTCGACCATCTAAAAAAAAAATTCATATTTTGTACATAAATTTCCTTATGTTTTGGCTGTTCAAAAACATCTTTGATTTATTTTTATTGTATCTGTTTACAAATGGGGCCATTTTTGTTTTACGCTGTGTGCCATTTTTCACATTTGTAGGTATTTACTCTTTTCAAAATTATTCAGCTCTGGGTTGTTCTAGCATTCTAAAATAAAAGGCATTGGATTCAGTATACTCTTGCCTACAAATTGCAAAATTATTTATCTACCTACCTTCTATGTTTTTATTTGCGAAATACTTGCAACCAGAATGAACCAAGTTCAATTTTCAAGAGCAATTTCTCAAAGAAAGAATAGAATCTCAGCCTTAATTTTTTCTGTGCTTTTACACACAATAGTAAGTTACTTTTTGTAAAATATCATTGGTAAGTAACGTACCCCTTTAAAAATAACTCTCTCTTTAAAACTTGGAATTTTGGATTTTTTCCAAATTCCAACTGCAATATTTCTGTTGGAGGACCAAATAAAAATCTGAAAATTTCACACACATTAGATCACTATCATACCAAACTTCAGTAAACATTTCAACTTTAAGATTTAACTCAAAGTTGATTTTTGTTAAATTGTAAATGTTTGCAAAAAAAAAAGTCTTATTTATCAATACATAAAAAATCTATTGTTTTAAAGCTATTTTAAACTAAAATCCATTTTGATGTAAAATATATAATTATACTTTATTATTAATTAAACAAAAAATTTGTTTAATCTATTCGGAATATTATTTTACTTTCAAACAAACTTACATCTTGACACCTACATAAATATGTAATTTGTAATTTTTTTTATATTATACCATACAATCATATTTATCGACTTATTTCCTTCATAGTTATACATTTTTTATAAGATGATTAAAAAGGATCAACAATTATATTTAACGTTTTATTTCATGCATTAGGACAAGGACAAGATAACTGGGAATAGGGTGTTATCAGAGAAAGTAACACGAAACACCTTTTCCAGCTCGTCATGTACATATTTATTTTCTTGGTATGATCAATACTATAATCATAATATACTGCAAACTAGTTGTGTATCAGTGTTTGGTAAAGCCAGTTTCCAATCATGAGAAAAGCAATGAATTTTAGCTTTACTGCTTTCAGTATATGCATTGTATTTTCTACTATACACTCTAGTGGCTCAAATTATAAAATTTTGCAGCATTTGTTGGCAGAAAATTCTTTTATATGCCCAGTCAATATTACTAAGGTGATCCTCCTCTATTAAGAGATTTACTTTCTATGTGAAAAGACATTGTTTTGTTCAGTGTGATTTTGATAACATGCCACTTGGAGAAATAAATAATCACATTTGAAGAAATCTATCACAAAGTAATATTAAGTAATATCATATACAATAATTAATCAAAATAATACACTATTAAAATTAAATTCTTGAATTAAATACATAATAATATATAGCAATAGAGATATGTAGGCCCTACCCTACTTACAATATTTCTTACAACATTCAACATCCATTCAAAATACTCTATACATTAAAAAGTCTTGTAATTCTTTAGTTGTCAATTCTCTATAAAGTTTTAATAAGACATTCTGGGAATTCACGTTGCCTATACCTCAACCAACAGCAACCATTTATATTAGGAACAAACATGTAACATTATGGTTCCTGATACTTATTGCACTTACGTTTCAATTATTTTAAAATGTCATCACATGTTTTGAGGAATCCATGTTACCTAATCAATTTTGAACATTAAAAGTGATTTCTATGCTAAAGAAATGGAAAAAGTTTCCACAGATATTTGTAATCAAGGCAATGAAGTTCAGTGCAGTCATCAATGCTACTCCAGAGGGACACCAACAAAGAGAGAAAGACAATCACTGAACAGTGCTAAGAGATAATACAGAAGCATACTACTTTGTTTAGATCTATCAGCATAGTACTTCAATACAAGAATTTATTTGAAATGATTATTGTTGTTTAAGGTTAAAAAAGCTGTTCAGTCCCAGATTATTTTAATAAATCAGTAACTCTCTGAGGCACAATTGCAAAGATGAAGCGGGAACATTCAGACATAGGGCGATTAGCATAAGGATGAACTTATATGTTTCTGCTACTTGGATTGGACAAACCAGTTGTGGTTTGCATATTAATGACAATTGTTTGGAGATGAGTTGAATGTGAAATTATCAGATCGCCTTAATTTTATGTATTAAAACCCAAGGACAACTGTGATCAATTTCATTCTTCCTCGAATTCACCTCTTGGTTCACCATGATCTCTACAAAGCAAAATGGAACACATGTTACTATTTCATAAATAGTAGTACAAATAAAACAGTAAAACTTCACAAAACAGAAATTCAAGGAGTTTCAATTTTGTTTATAACATTACATCTGTTTTTAGTTTGAATTATACAGTGTCTAATGTTAAGAAAAGGGACTTTTTACACTGGAGAAATATTGCAATTCATAATAACTGCAATACACTGCATTTCTATAATTAAGGAATTGTTTTAAAACTTTTTTCTTTACTTTACTTTCAAGGCAAAATCTACTAGAGCTCTTATCTTCATGGAACTAGTATACGGATAGATCCAAAAAAGGAAAGTAGTATTTGAAAAGTACTCCAAGAAATTTTATAAATTGGCTATCATACTTCACATAAAACATTTAGATTCACTGAACAAAACAATTTTCTACTTAAAAAGTAATATAATCTACTAATTATAATATTTTAAAATAAAAATTCTTGACTATTACACCATAATGGAGTGTATATAAGGATATAACTAGTGAATGAGAATAAGAAAAAGTAACAGTAACAAATGTTATAAATTATGTATTGCAGAAGGATAATTAAAATGTAATAAAATTAAATTAAGTAAAAAATACCCCATTATAATTTACAATAGAAATTTTCACACAACTGAAAACATTGTATACTCACAAATATTTACGGGACACGGCAAAAAATTGCACACCAACTCCGAGGAAAATAACTATGATTCCAGTGAGCACCCTAAATCATTGTCAATATCATCTTCAATCTTCAGAGAATGATTGTGAAACTAACAAATGCAGCCTCCTTATTCTTTTGATATCTTGAAAACACTTCACACATTCAAAGGACAAAATAAAAGTACACTGAAATTTTAAAAATAATTGTACACAGTTGCTACTGCAGTGAGATCATATTTTGACTCTAATCAAGACACAAAATATCAACGTTCAGATCCTTCATTTGCATCTCAATCTGTGATTAAATTACTGTCCTTTTTTGTTTCTACATAGCTAAAATATGTACAAATCGGAATTTTTATGCATATTGCCCCAATTTTTTAGTCAGTCATTTTAGAATTAACAATATTTATATATATTTTCTGATTTCTTTTCTTAAAATCTGATAAGAGACTGGTACAAAAATTTTTTTGATACAATTATTAATTTAATGCATAACTCAAAAGGTGACTATAACAAAAATGTTGAGAGTATATTTATAATTTAAAATTTCTTCATACATCAAAGGAATCAAAACATCAATTACCTGCATATGAATGACATTTCTGTTTCATATTTGTAATTCAAGGAGATGTCATGACTTGAAATTTCATACATATATCAAAAGTTGTTATTAAGATAATATAGTAAATAAAGAAGCTACACAAAGATGCAGAAGAAACAAATATTCAAATACTTGAGTTTGAATTAATTTGATGTAAATAGAACATGTAAAATAAAAAAAAATCTTAGACATATTTTTTAAAAAAAGAAAAATATCAGGAATGCAAAGTAATTTTTTTTAACATATTAACCTCTTTATTGACTATTTCCAGTGTAAATTGGGCAATATTGTGCATAAAAATGTTGATACTGAATTCAAAAATTACAAAAATGAAGATGGGGAGTTATGTTAAATTTCTTGAATAGGAAAGGTCAGGAATTTAAATTTCATTCTTTACAATGAGTTGGTTCCTAATTAGAAGGTCCAATGTGTATGTTTATAATAATAATAATAATAATAATAATAATAATAATAATAATAATAATAATAATGAAACATTTTGCTTTGCAAACATAAGAATTTTTTTCGTTTTGATAAAAATTATAGAAAAGCGAAAAGTTAAATTAAATTAATTGCAGAATAAGTATCTGCATTTCCTCTTCTGATATCTGATTCCTGAGAATATATGTCCTATTTCAGAAAATAATCATGCACTTCCTGTCACAGAAAATCTTCACGCTCCAAGAATATCAAGAAAAACACATCATATGATCTTCATGGAATGGAAGAAGGCTTCACAAATATAGTTCCATTACTTAGAGAGGTATAGAATATGTATATTTTACAAGAAAAAGAAAAACTGTTCAAATAGGCCTCTGGGTCAACAGCTAGGCCAACATTTCAAACCAAACAAAATTAGAGGTCAGTAATTCACAGTCCATCACTGAACTCTGCACGCTGTTTTCTTTCACAAATTGTGCTCAATCACCATTTTTCGAGATTACTTTTTACAGAGGCATTAGGTTTGTGTCAAACACTCTTCTTGACTAACAAGATGAGAAGACACTGTTGCCCTAGAAGATTATGTAAAAAAATGCTAGTCTTAGAGAAAGTTCTTCACAATAAATATTTAGAATATCAGCATTATATTTTAATAACATTAAAACATTTCCAAATATCCAAACCATTTAAATACAGCAATTTAAGTTACAATATTTTTTATATTTTTTCTGGAATAGGGGCTTGTAACACATTAAACAATGGACACACCTGGAAAATATACTCAAAGGGGAGTTTCTTTGCGCCATTGAAAACCATTGCTCTTGTGTTGTTGTGAGGACTGCAGCCTTGAATTAGCATTATGTTTTCTACCAGCCGCTGCATCAAGACCATTTTTAACACCAGCAACTATTCTCAAGGCGGGGTTTGTAACAATTCCATTCCGACGGGGTTTGAGCAAACCACTTCTGGAAAAAAATCTTGATTCAAACATTTCAACAAAAATCTCTTCATAAATGAAAAACGTAATGAAACTCACCCTGCACTGGAAGCAGAGTTGCCAAAATCTGTAGTCTGGGTTGCCAAAATACCCGTGGGACTACGGCCAACTGCACTGCCACTGTTGCCCAGAATTATCCTCATATGTGTATCACGAGCAAAGTGAGGATCAGCCATTACTGCAGGATTTCTGTCAAAGGTTTCAAAAATAATTGAATATTTAAAGAGAGTTGTTGACATTTCATTTTAGATACTTAAATATAATGAAAGAGAAAGGGAAATTTTAAATAATAATTATTTATTTGACATCAAAAACAGTTAATAACTGAGTGCAGTGTTCTGTGGGGAGAAGAGTATTCTGTGCACATTTTCTTAAATTTTGGGATCTTCACCCTAAAACAAAAACAAGTTAAATTCTTCACAACTCTTGCCAGAAACACTCTTTTTTATATGTATGAGTGTCTCTGGCAAGAGCTGAGAAGAAAATATTCACTATATTATAATACAAACTATTCGCAACGGCAAATCAGCATCAGATTTTGGTCAGTATCCCTCTTCATGCCCTTCAAAATGAAATCAACTTACTGCCCTGAGGACATTGAGAATGATAATTTGATTTTCAGTGTACTTCAGAAAACATGCATAGATAGTAAAGTTACATTTACGTCCAGAAGCCACACAAGGGACCATCTCAGCATTTGCTCAAAGGATTAGGGAAACTGGATGAAAATCCTGATTGAGATGGGGATCATTGACCCAAAAGCTGAGGTACAATAATTGTCACACCATATTTAGTCTTTTAGAATTATGCAGTCCAAATGGTAAATAATACATTAAATATCATTGTTAAAATCTATTACTTTACTATTTGATGTTTGATACAGTCTCTAATTGTATAGTTATGCAGCAGAAGACTTTTCTGGGTTAAACTTATGTATTGATTTTAATTACTAAATGCCATCTGGCAATGTGTTGTAAAATAATGTATATGTATTATATATAAAGTTTTTGTAAGGAGCTATTGATACTGACTGATAAATATGATTACCATATTAAGTGTTAGTTATAGACATCTGTATCACTGAAAATACATTTATAAAATTAATACATTTATGAAAAATTCTCTACAATAAACTTCTTTATAATGAAAAACTCTGAATAAAGTAGACATTATTTCAGTTTACTTGGTTTACCCTATAACATATTTTCATTGATACCCTGTCTACATATAGTCAACTCCCTATAAAAACCAAGTCTCCCTTAATTTTTAAAGAGTTTTCACTGTATGTTTCCTTTTAAAATACTTCTATAATCAAAATTATTTTTCTACATAACATTCAGTTCACTACAGCATGTTCCCTTCATATTAGACAGCAATGAAATTGTACTTAAAAAACGATAGAAATACAATAATTATTTCTCCAGCCAAGTTCATTTAACAGAAGTTAATATGTAATATTAGATACAAATTCTTTCAGAATCATAATAGTTTGAACTTACGCCAAAATATTAGCCTTTTGTCCTGCCATAAGGCCTGTTGCAGTGAGAGGACTACTTGGAATAGCTACATCACTCAATGGACTGTGTGGAGGAGATGCATAAATTGGACTTTGGGGCTCACTATGCAGAGGACTTAGAAGTTTACTGAGAGGTCGGTTTTTTGTTCCTCGGGTGCACTGTTGAAGTTGCTGGGTGAAGGATAACACTGCACCACTTCCTGCAGATGGTTGCTACAAAAAGTAAATACGTAAATGTCATAAAATGTGCAATGGTATTGCAGGAGCATGCATGCTGCTCCCAAGGGTCATTCAGGCATCAATGCCAGTGGATCAGACTTTAAAAGAAAGGGCTTAACAGTCGCTTACCAATGCCATTCTGTTACTCAGAGAACACCAATTGGGTGACCCCAGAATAAATTGCAATAGAATTGAAAGAAAACTGTATATATTTAAGAAATAGGTCTACATGCATTTAGCCATAAATATATTATATATGTTTTCTGCAAGTCTTTGTTAATGTATATTCAGTTTCTGAGATATGGCAAGATCATATATTTTGATAATTTTCTGTATTTGTTGTCCTTTCCATGTGAACAGAGATGACAAGGTTCTTTTTTGAAGAAGTAGTTCAACGTTTATAATGTTTTACGTTGCTCTGATTGTATAACTTATTTACATCAACAGATACTAAAATAAGAGAGTGCTGCACATTATGAGTAGGTCTGGCTGTAAGAAAACACCCGAGTTTTCATGAAGTGATTTTGCTTGGTGACAGTTTATAATTTGTTTGTAAACATCAAATAAGCTTTGAAAGACAAAATTATCACTTAGGGTTATGAAAGGTAATTAAAGTCTGCGTTGTTAAACCCTGATTGGTATGTGACTGTTAAGGTCTACTTAGATGTTTGGATGGATTTGTTTCACCTGGTGAACTTGTTGCTGAAGAGGTGGCATTGACAATATCCCTCCACCCCCTCCACCTCCGCCTCCTCCTCCTCCACCTCCTCCACTACCAGGTTCTTGTGATCGCTGGGAACTCTTGGTTGAACCGATATGCCTAGTTGTTAAATTTTCCAAACCTTTGGAAGGTTCCGGGATAACCGGGCCGCAGATGAGGGCTTTGTTTCTGCTGTTGATCCAGATGTAACAGATGTAGCACTACTACTACCTCCACCTGCAAATTAATAACAAAAACATTCATACATGTATTAATTTAAAGTAACGCTCATTCATTACACAGGCCTACTCTTTTGCTTAAACACTCATACAAACTTAACAAGTAAAATGTATTAATTAATAAGATTTCAAGTCAGAAAACACTACTTCTCAATTTTGTACTTATTTATGGAACATCAAAATATTAAAATAGGATTTGAGTTTAAAATTCCAGAAATACATTTGGTTACTAGGAGGTAATTTAAAGTTATTTATCATAAAAAAGTTGTTCAATTGAAACTTTAATTTTAATACAGTGAACATTACTACCATTCAGACCCAGCCGTGACTGCTGAGAACGTTGATTAGCAGAATATTCTTCTAAAAGTCTAACAACAGCGTCGTGACCACTCTTCGCTGCAACTCTCAATGCATTGCGTCCACAACGGTCTGAATGATTGGGATCTGCTCCATGATTCAGGAGAGCTCGCACACAGGCTTCATGGCCTTCCTGGGCTGCAATACCTGAAAGGGAGATCATAGATATGTTGCACAATTTGCTCCTGTTTGTAAAGAATAAGAACATAAAAGAAATTTTTCAAGTACTCAAGAACTTGACTCTGAGTGGTAGTACAGTGATGGTAGTACTATTAGTGAGCAGCCTCTGAGTGCAGTCTGCATCCACTAATTTTTCAAAATTTTTCAGTATCCTCTTTCACATTTTTTTTCTCTTAACAATACTGTGACATTGTACAACCTGCTCTTAAAAGTTTGATTTAAATATTCAGCTATGGCTGTATTATCCATTTAAGGGTGAAACTGTATTTTCAATCAATCCTGGCTTCTCTCTAGACTAACATTTAATTTAATTAATTAATTTACAAATTATATACGAAGACAATAAAAATATTTCCAAAGACACCCTTAGACTTTCTCAGAGTGATTATTACCATTAAATCTGAAACACTGACTATGCCACTTGGGATGTGTGTATCACTCAGGATGCTTCAGTAACAAGAATCTGGACCAGATGGTTTTTTAATATAATAATTTTCAAATTTGCAAAAGATCCATTGCATCCTTTAAATGCCAAACTTTCAAAATAATACATTTTAAAAAAAACTCCAACATACCTAATGCAGTAGCTCCCTGATTACATGTGTGATCCGGACGAGCACCATGCTCCAAGAGCAGTCTCACAATAGCTGCATGTCCCTGCCATGAGGCAGAATGCAGAGCAGTTCGATTTTCATTGTCGGTTGCATTCACATCAGCCCCTCCAACAGTGAGCAAGAGGGCCACCATATCCACATGTCCCTGCCAGGAGCTCACATGCAGTGGGGTCCTTCCCTGCACATCACAGCACTGACTTATCAGTGAAGGTACATCATCACAAAAGCCGAAACATATATTCAAGAGAAAACACAATTTATTCGTTATTGTTAGAACAACATCACTATTTGAACTTTCAAATCGAAGTTCCACCCACGAAATACTTGTTCATGAATATGAAAAACTATATAGTACAGTTAATGCTTTACCCAAACAGTTAATACTGAAAATGTTCACTTTCGCACACTTAAGATCTCAAAGTTGCAGAAACAAGGGCAATTATTTTTCATATAGTATAATATATATTTTTTTAAATTTTATTTTATTTATTTATTTTTTCATTAAAACCTAATTCTCTTTAATGATTGCACATCAAAAACCTGAGTGATTTACCTCTGAGTCTCTGCTCTCCACATCTGCCCCTCCCTCTTCCAAAAGAAACCTGGCCATGGGCAACCTGTTTTCCAGAGCCAGCACATACAGTGTACTTCGGCCATCAGCATCCTTCATGTTGACATCAGCACCATGATTCAGCAAACTTGCAACCACTTCACAATGTCCTTCTATAGCTGCTAGTCTACACAAACAATTAAAAACAACAACAGAAATTAGAATAAAAAATGTAACATGAAACACACTAAGCATTCTCTAAAAAGAATTAACAAAGAAGAGAATTATTCCTTCGCAGACCTAATTGGATTCATGTCATTCCTCATCTCAATCTCATTGATGCATTGCTGCAGCACACACAATGTTTACTTTTTAAGTTTTGGAGAAAATAAGAGGTATGCAATTATTTTTTTGGGTGGGAATTAATGAAAATATGTATGGTTCTCATCAGCACACTTCTAACTAGTTGTAATCCAATAAAATATCTTACAAACTGAAATGATGCTACAATAATCATAGTACACCTTTACATTATTCATACTCTATTGTTCTCTATGGTTTGTACCTTAAAGTATTTGACAAAAATTCTGGAGAAGCCAGGACTTGAACTAGAATTTTCCACTTTTTTCATTAGAGCAAAAGCTACAGAGTTATCATAAAAAGAGAGGGAAGACTTCCATTTAGTTAACCAATAAATAGCCTTATAAACTGAAATTAAAGTAATGTCTCGTGACGGTTTCCAATGAGAGAAGAATGGGCACAAGAGAGGATTCTTTTAGTGGGTGAGAGTCTTACACACCAGGAATGGTCCATCTTTATCCCTAACAACGCATAAAGCATAAAAAAATAAATTAAAACACCTGAAATTAAACAACAATGGGCATGATAGATATCTACCAATTGTTTACACTGCAATAAAATCTAAAACCACAGAACTTCATATAACTTCAGAGCTCAGAAAATAAGGAAAAATACACGAGTGCATTTTTGCATAATGTCCTATTGACGCATGAGCTCAAAGAAAAATATCATCTTACAGGAAAATAAGGTCAATGTATTTGTTTAAATACACAACAATAAATTCGTAACATTTGCACAATTACCAGTTTTCCAATAATGGTCCAACAATATGGAAGATATTCTTCAATTAAATAAAAATTAGTATTGGTTAATGAATGAATCATTTAAATTGTTTTTTTATTTATTTATTTTCTGAATACATAAATCTAGTTTTCTTGAAAAAATTGAAGAAATTTTAAAATCTCTTCTCTCAATTTTATGGAAAAATGTCTCATCTCTCATTCTTATTAACAAATTTCATAGTTTAATTAAAAAAAAGTTAGAATGAACGCTAATCCACTCAATTTGTCATTACTTGTATTCACGACCAATTCCACTGTGTAGTTAGAATAGTTGATTTTGGCCATTTTGTTGTGAAAGATGCAATCAAAAGATAATACAGAGAGCTTTCTGATTTTGAAGCTTGTACTTTTTCCAATACAAAAGTTAATGAGTGTATGTAAAGTTAATGTCCAGCTACTGTTTGACACACGTCACTCTTTACAAAACATTTACAGTGTTTGTAATTAGTTGATGCATTACATTTTTAAGAAAAGTCAGATAACAGAATTCCTTGCTACAGTCCACAGCTACATACACTGGTAAATATAAATCATATCAATTCTATTGTCAGAAATTTGTTTCACTTTATATTCACAGTGAATAGTGATTGTATTATTCCGAGTTTGTAACTTCCCTCATTATCATTTCATTAGTCTTGAGAACAAGTATTGAATGAATGAAACAACATTTTGAGGTTTTTGATTTACCTTACAGTGGTGTGTGTTACACTTTTCTACATTCAGCTAGTATAATAAGTTCGTAAAATCGAATTTTCAAGTAATACTCTATACACAGTACAGAATGTTTTCTGTCATTAGAAAAAAACACTTTTCTACACTAAAGGTTTTATTCATTCACTCTACTTCTGTAAGACTTAGATATATGAATGATTCAGAAATATTTTTTTCATTTTCAAGACATCTTTCAGGTCTTTTATTGTTTCATTTAAAAAGCAAATCAATTTGATAAAACCAAAAGGGGTCCCCTCCCAACAGATCATCTCTACTGTTCTAAACACATTGGATATTTAGTTTCTTATCATTAATATCTCATACATTTCTGCATGAAAACCAAAAATATTCTATTTGAAAAGATACAGGAATCCAAAACTCTGTGTACCTGAGTGCAGTCTTTCCATCATGAGCTCTCTGATCAGGAGGTGCTCCGTGTTCTCTCAATAAGGTCTCAACCAGTTGTGTGTGACCTTCCTGTGCAGCCAACATTAGTGGGCCTTTGCCGTCATTATCAGCCTCATCAACTCGAGCACCTGCTTCAAGGAGGGCCTCGCACACTTCACGATGGCCCTCAAAGGCAGCATAATGCAAGGGCGTCCATCCTGAGTTGTCTCTATGCTGTTCATCCAAGCCTGCAATTATGAAAAAATGTGGATTGTGGCAGAATTCAAAGCAATAATGGGCCTTTCAAAGACACTTTTTTCACATTATCTCTTTAATTAATTGTGCTTGGAAAAGAAATTCAAGTTTTGTAAAAATAACTTAGTTATTTCACACATACATTGAACTGCATATGTACATTTGATTTCATGAAAATTTATTAGATGAGATTTCAAATAGGAAGGAAACTGTAATACTTAGAATTTTCTTTCATTCATTTTTGCACTATTTCAGAGAGCATTTAAAAATGGATTTCTTTATTCACCTTTTGATAATTAAAATGAGCAAGGACATATTCCCTAAACTTAAGTTTGTTACAAAGAACTTAACTAAATAAGTACATTGACCGCATTTAAAAAGTATGCAACTTCAGTATATACATTAATTTCTGTGGAAGTAGGGAGGCAGTATACACTGCATGTTGCTGTCCCCAATTCAAGAAATATTGAGACATTCTCTGAATTAGATCATCAGATTTACTAAGAAAGCATGTATTTGTCATTGCCACCCTCAGTTTTAGTTGTCTCTCAGAGTCAGCTATAAATGTTTCATTTATTTATATTGTTTTCTGGAATGTATTTTAATATTTTTATGATTCATCAAGTAAACTCTGAAGTATCCATTTTTTTTTTTATATATTTGAGGTTGACTTGGCCCCAATTATCATGAATAATCATGAGTCTAGTTTATTTCTAAAGAGGATAAAAGAAGAGAATGCAATTGAACCTCTGTCAAGGAGTTGCCGAACGACATCTACACAGCCTTGTGCTGCTGCCACACTGAGGACCGTGCGGCCCTCTGGGTCAATGCTGTCAACATAGCATCCCCAAAACAGCAGTAGCTCCACAACAGATGAGTGACCCATAGACGACGCAGCCCACAGAGGTGTGCGACCACCTCGATCAGCGTGGTCCACGTCTGCTTCGTACTCCAGGAGCAGCTCACACACATCTCTGAAGACAGTCCATTCAAAAAGAATGTAATTATTGAAATACACTAAGAGAAGGTTTATGTGTAGGAGCATGTGAATATGAATGTATATGAGAGAAAGAGAGGAGGGGGAGAGAGTGATATATTGAGAGAGAAGAAAGAAAGGAGAGAAGGTGAGAGAGGAGAGAGAGAGAGAAACAGAGACAGAGAGAGAGGAAAGAGAGAAGAGAGGAGAGGAGTGAGCAAAATGAGAGTGAGTGAGAGAGGAGAGTGAGAAAGGGGAGAGAGAGAAAGAGGGGAGAGAGAGAAGGAGAGATGAATGAGAGAGAGGGAGATGAGAGAGGAGGAGAAAGAGAGAGAGAGGAGGAGAGAGGAGGAGAGAGAGAGAGGAGTGGGAGGAGTGAGAGAGGAGGAGTGAGAGGAGGAGGAGAGAGAGGAGGAGGGAGAGGAGGAGGGGAGAGAGAGGGGAGGGAGTGAGAGAGGGAGGGAGTGGGAGGAGGGAGAGTGGAGAGGGAGGGAGGATGGGAGAGGGAGTGAGTGGGAGAGGGAGGAGTGGGAGAGGGAGGAGTGGGAGAGGAGTGAGGGGAGAACAGCGCACCTGTGGCCCTCGAAGGCGGCGACGAGCAGCGGCGTCATGCCGTCCTTGTCCTGGTGGTCGACGGCGGCGCCGCGCTCCAGCAGGATGTTGACCACCTTGGCGTAGCCCTCGTTGGCCGGCACGCAGAGCGCGGCCACGCTCAGCGCCGTGCGCCCGTCGCCGTCCTCGTGGTTGACGCGCGCGCCGAAGTCCAGCAGGTGCTCCACGATCTCCGAGTGGCCCATGTAGGCGGCGGCGATGAGCGCCGTGCGGCCCTCGTCGTCGGTGCGGTTCACGTCGGCGCCGTGGCGCAGCAGCGCCAGCACGATGTCCTCGTGGCCGCCCCACGCCGCCGCGCGCAGCGCCGTGCGCTGGTCCGAGTCCGCGCAGTCCACCGCCGCGCCGTGCTCCAGCAGCGACTCCACCACCTGCCACCGCAACGCAACCCACACGTTTTCTTCAGCTCCACAATATCCACTGCCTGACTTTGACTTACTAGCGCCCTTTTAATTTTTTTTAAACATTAAAGCTATTTATAATATTTTCAATAAAAAATTGCCATACAATATTTGTAACCGACGCAAATATTGTGTACGTATAATACTCGCAAATATCATGTACGTAATAATTGTCACCACGATATTGATTTAATAAATATACGATATTTTTTGTATTAATTTTATCTGTAAATATCAAGGGATATAGATTTGGACAATTAAGACGTTCTTTTGTTACAAATATGGAAATAAATATATGTATAAAAGCATTCAAAAGTTCGCCTTACGAAATTTTGAATCCACTGAAATTCATTCGCCCCCAAAATATTGCGCGCCCCACGCTGCAGCCTACTCAGCCTGTTCGGTAATCTGGAACTGACATCTTCCCCTCCCATTCTTTACGTAGCTCAATGATGAATAAAAATAAAAAAAGAGTTTAGCAACAACCGAAAACTAGAAATTTTCGCTCCCAATTTATAGACAATTTATTTGCATCGGTAAACGAACTAATTATACCCGCCTCTACTCCTATCTACGGTCTTATCAGAGCATGTGCAGTGTGAAGCTACATTTGCGTCCAGAAGCAAACAAACGACCGTATGAACATTTGCGCAATCCGAAAAACTGGACGAAAAAGTGATCGAGACTGAGAGCTTTCATCTATCTGAGCGCAGTCCTTTATTTCGCATTCAAAAAGAAAGGGCTCCATTCTATTTACAGGATGCCTTCAAAACCATCTTTAAGAAATGTTTACTAGTGAAAATTGCCTCCGCAATGTAGTTCGCAACATTTGGCTGAAACGTCAGCCACCACGACCCACACGTCGGCCACCCCAAATAGCAAGCCAAACAGCCTCTTTTCTAAACATATTTATTTACTTTTCTTTCGAAAAGGACGATTTTGGATTTGTGGAATTTTCTTGCGCGCCGCCGTTCGCTCAAATAAGAGAGTAATTTTACTCGGTTCGACACGTTATGATGATACCGACGTGGTATGTACACAGAATAATGTGTGATGATTTCAGTGACTACACAAAATGAACTTGAATTTTGATAGAGGCATCTGAGAGGTTCATGGAGATGATTACCGTCCAAGAAGAACCTTTAAGATTGGCTTGCGGAACTATTATTCAATCACGATTCTGACTCTTTTATTGTCTGCAAATTTTCGTTATATGCGAGCTTTTTCTTTGGACAAATTCATGGTGATCGCAGGTAAGATGCAAGAGCTCTATGGGAGATGTTGAAAGCAGTGGCCGTTGGTGCTGAAAATTAGCTGTGCTGTGCCGTTAGCAATGGTGTAGCTAGCTTTTCCAGCGTCTGGGCAAAACAATTCTAACCCTCTTCATTAGCATAGAGTTTTTAAAGTATTATGATAACATAATTTTAGAAATTGTTTAAAATTAGTCACTAAAATTATATTCAAATCTATTTGAGTGATTATCCGAGTTTAAAATACATCCACACGAAATGATAATAACTACACCTAAAATTTTACTTACAAAAATAATTCATATTTAATGTGGTAATTATACTTTTTATATAAAATTAGGAGTTAATTTATTTTGTCAACTGAAAAAATGTAAACATTGAAATTGTTTTACACGTTGAAATCCGATATTGCTGTCATTACAATAATAATTATCAGCGCCATCTGTTGACCGTTATATTCTAGATGAAACAGCTCGATAGATGGTAGACGAGACTCATCTAATGGCACTGCTCGATGTTGTGAGTCCTACAGACTTAAAGAGTTCAATGACCAGGATTTGCATCATCGGGCTTTCTCGCTCTAAACAGCACACGCCAGACCCAAGACCGCTTCAGAAATAGGCGCGCGTGTTAAGACAAAACATCTTCGCAATTGTTATCCCTTTATCAGCGTTCTGATCGATAAATCAAAGGATAATCCGATATTTTGAAACAATTCTTTTATTTATTTAATGAAGAAAATGGATAAAGTGCTGTAGCTGCTGCACATACTGACCACCCACCAATGGTTGGAAGCCACCACTGACTCTTTAGATCGCTGCATTCTCACATCTCCTAAACAATCCTGACTACTCATCTCGCGACTATGATGAGTTAAACCCACTCGACAAACGTCTTCGGTGGGGAACCCAAAGATGAGATGCTGGAGAACAGAGGTTGGCGAGTATCAGGAAGCGAGCTTGTGAATACTCCATCAAGGCGACTAGCGTGACGAAAGCATTACCAAGCCTTTCCGGTTTGCCGATGCGTGAGACGTTGGACCTGCATGCATTATGGATATTCACTTCATATCCATTTTACTCGTTCAAATGTGTCACAAGTAAAAGCTAAATGCTACACGGTTTATATTTCTTTAAAACGTGACTGCATGCTGAATTAAAGTGTTTTCGCGATCGTCTTGTCGCGCCGAAGCGCTTCTCACGAAGTCTCTGGAGACACGCTCTGTTTCTCACTTTGTGGCTCCCGCCCCTAAGCCTGAAATCTGTCGTGCGACAGGAAATGGAACGAGGCGGGGTCATCTGAATTCATTGGAAGGAAGTCGCCCGTCCGAAGGGCGGACGGAGGTCGTCGCGCGCGCATTGAGGGCCGGTGATGCGATCACGCGGCCGTTCCGCGCCCGGAGCGCCTCCTCTATAAAACACGACGCCCGACCTGCGCGACGACCTGTGCGAGGGCAAGCGGCTCTCGGCGGAAGGGGATATGAAGGACGGAGGAAGGAAGGACAGCTTCGAGCGCGCAGGCAGACTGCAACGCACGGATTCAAAAGGGCAGGCCCGGCGTACGGGCGATTGGAGGCTAGATCGAGCGCGTATGCTCCGCCGGGCGGGCAGGAGAGCGAACGAGGGGGCGGGAGTGCGGTCGGACGAGGAGGAGGGAAGGCGGCAGCGTGGGCGGGAGGGCAAGCAGGCTGTCAAGACTGAATGAGAGAGTGGAGTTTGGGTGGACGGGCCGGTATTGGGGGTTGGTAGGCGGACCAATGGGGGAGGTAGGTACGTGGGCGAGCGACAGGTGGGGTGGTTGGCGGGGCGGGGAAGTGGAGGCAGGGAGGGGCGGGGCGGGAAGGGAGGCTGGAGGGCGGGCGGGCGGGGCGGGGTGGGGTGAGGTGGGGCAGGCACAGTGGTGTTGGGATGGAGTGAGTGGGTAGGTGGAGTGGGTGAGCGGGTGGATGGGGTAGGCGGGGTTGGTTCGGTGTGGGGCGGGCGGGCGGGCGCGGGCGGGGCGGGGCAGGGGGCGGGGGGGGGCGGGCGCGGGCGGGCGGAGCGAGGCGGGCGGGCGGCGGCGGGCCGAGGTGGGGCTGGCGGGGCGGAGGACGGGGCGGGGCGGGGCGGGGGCGGGGCGGGGCGGAGCGGACGGGGCGGAGGGCAGGGGCGGAGGGCGAGGGCGGGGAGGGGGCGGGAGCGAAGCGAGGGGGGTGGCGGGCGGGGTGGCGGGCGGGGGCAGGGCGGGAATGCTAAGGATGGAGGGACTCAGGCAGTCTCGGAGGAAGAGGGGGTGGAGTCGGTGAGGGTAGGGTGTGGGTGGGCGGAAGACGCCGGTGCCCGCCCTGAATAAAACATGGAGCCTTGCTCTGCAGGCAGGCGGTCTTGCCGCGGCATCGAACGTCGGCCCCGCCTCTCGCGGATCATCCCAGACGAGGCGCCGGGGACAGCGCCTCCGAAGCGACGCCAGGACGGCCCAGGAGGAGAGCGCAGACGGGGGTCGGGGAGAGGCGTCGCACGGTCACAGTCGTCGCCCCAGGACGAACAGCGACACGGGAGGGTGGGGGCGAATGCAGAACGGATAATCCCAGAGAAAGTTTCATGCTCTTGGCGGAGGATCAACTCGCGGCCGGGATGTGAGTGCCGGGTGTAGGAAATGGAAAGCGAGTGCGCTGTCCTCTGATCCAAGGGTTGCCCGAAGAAGAGCAGGCTCCCTTATTGTGCTTTATTGGCCTTTTCTATTTTGTGAAGACTTTAGCACCGCATTTCTGCTCTCTTTAGATTCTAAAATATTCTTTTCATAGAACAGAACGTCACGAAACGGGCAGCGTTTAATTTCATAATTAAGTAATACAAGACGTGAAGATCAAATGCCAGAGATTCAGAGCGTCTGAGGACGTTTGCAACGCAGATTAACGTCGCCGAACGAGACTTGAATGGTTTAAATTGCTCGAAGTCGTTTAAATTGCGAATGATCTGTGAAGGCGCCGCAAAATGTGCGTTATGGTGCTCCGTCATTGTCACGGATTCCATGAACTTGATTTTAAATATCTAGTAACAGGAATAAGTCGGTGGCATCAAGAAAGAACAAATGGTGACGAAATGCAAGGAACATTCCTAAATCGACGCAACCCTTCGTACTTATACTTGTTTTGTGTTTTTAACGTGGCAGCTGAGGGTAGTATCTCCAAGATTGAATATGGTACGACATTTTGCGTCTTTCTCGAAAACGCCGAGAAAGATAAAAACCGTGCCGTATTCAATCTTGGAGATACTACCCTCAGATGCCTCGTTAGAAAAACCCAAGTATGGATGAGGAATTTGGTCACAGCTAACTGATGGGAATGAAGTTGCTAAATTCAATATTTCTAAAAACATTATGCAGAAATTAATTTTAATATTTTTTGTTATTTGCATTCTAATTCCTCATTATTCATTGAAAAACGCCGCTTCTGAAAAACCCTGGCGCATAATTGTGGGTTTATTTAATTTATTCAATGTCGAAAACAATTAAAAACTGTGACGTAGTGTGGGAAGAAGCGCAATCCGTGCACGGTTTCTTGAGCTCTGGGATCTCTATCATAACTCGTATACATATTAAGTTGAATTATGAAACCAGCCAGCAACGAGAGGTTTTGGCAACAACTGGTATGAAAACATCCGCTCCAGTATTATCACAACTATTTGACAATGCATTACCACCACAGATTTTGGCTATTATCCCCAGTGCTTTAGTACGTGAAGGAATCGACTTTCCGCCACGAGCAAACGCGCAGCAGAACGCTCTGCTGAACATGCGCAGATAGTGACGGTACATTTATGTCCATAAGAGACGCAAGGGTCATCTCAGCATTTGCTCAATGGATCGATGGAAACTAGACGAAAAATGTGATCGAGATGGAAAGAGGGGGGGCCACTGGACCAGGAACAGAAGTATAACACTTGTTACATGCATAATTACTCTTTTAGAATGATACACTATAAACGGTAACCAATGCATGTATATAATTATTAAAATAAATATTATATTCGTTTTTGGTCAGTCTAGTCTCAAATTTTCCTCAACGCCTCACCACGCGGTAGGCAGCATGTGCTGCATCCAAATGGAGGGGTTGCGTCCAATTCGACATGTCCCCTGCTAAGAAACGCTGGACTTCCTCGGGATATACCAGGTCCCAGGCATGTTCATCGATAGGCGCTCTCAAGAGTTTTTACTGCTCGGGCGTCTTCAGAGCGATTCAAACTATCCTTTGGATCTCTGAACGTCAGCTGCGTCATAGTACGGTAAACCATGCGAGATATTCTGTTCTGCGGAATCATATACGTATTCCTGATCGCGACGATCAATGACGCAGCTTGGTGACAAACCATTCGAAACACTCGAGAAGAGGCCGCCAGAACGGCGCTGTCAAGGGGAAACTTTCCTCCACTGAAGCGATGGCCCTTGAGAAACGGCGGAAGTGACGCGGATAGCTTTGAAGGCGCAACAGAATTCCTTCCGGATGATCGTGCGCATGCCGTGTAAAAGGCTACAAACTACACATTAAACTTATTATTGTGCGGGTTAATTCATTATATTGTGTTTTCGGGAATGGCAACGGCTATGGTCATTGATCATGTACGTGTAGTGCCGGCCGCTAGAATTCTCCTCCAGACAGCGACTGAATTCGACCTATCTGAAAAGCTAGTGTCGAAAATCCTGCCGCCGTGGGGAGTGGGAACCTAGGACCTCCCGGTCAGAGGCGCTGCAGTGAGCTACCGCTCCCGGTGGGGGGAGAACAAAACTGCAACGCCCCAACGAGGAGCGCCGAGCGCAGCAGCGGTGGCGCACCTGCGTGTGTCCGCCCCAGGCGGCGGCGCGCAGGGCTGTCCAGCCGTCGCAGTCGGCGTGGTCGGCGCGCGCGCCGGCGCCCAGCAGCGCCGCCACCACGTCGCCGTGGCCGTGGCGCGCCGCCAGGTTGAGCGGCGTCTGGCCGTGGCGGTCGGTGGCCTCGAGGTCGGCGCCGCGCGCCCGCCGCCAGCGCCGGCCAGCGGGTCCGCCGGCGCCGGTGCCACCGCCGCCGCCAGCGGCAGCGCACTCGCCGCGGGCACCTGCCGCAACACACCACACTCAGCTCTGCACTTTCTTTGCCTTGCCTCGTTACGAATAGCAATTTGGGTATTTCAGAATAAATGTTACCAACTTCTACAGTGTGTAGAGGGGGTGAAAATGATATTTTAGTAATAAACATGTAGTGCGATATTTCATACAACGGAGTCGCATATGTGGCACTTGACCTTGATTGTGAAGTAACTGCGTATGCACAGATATTAGGTAGGTCACGTTCTGAAGCAGTCAAGGAGACTTTTCGAACATCGAACATCTGCGCATATGGTGATGCCTTAAAATCAGGTGCAAAGCCATATGTGTAACACAGTAAAATGAAGTTTCCCACTATAAGTTTGATCGTACCCAACCCCTTTACAATCCTGAGAAGTTCAAAAACTTATTCCAGTCACATGAATAATTTAAAAAAGAAAAAGTAGGAGCAAGCATCCTTAGGACGCACAGAACATTAGCTGTATTATTTTCTTAAAAGATAAAAGAAATGTAATAAGACAGTTCGTTTTAATGAATATGAACTCTAAAATGTTGTGCGATGAGCGTTAACTATTGAATTTAAACGACATTTTTTATAATACCGGGCGGACAATCATATGCCCAGTCTGAAAACGAAACGAATTGAAATAAGATAATACGATGCGATCGTAATCATACTCAGCGTAACTCACTCCTTTGACGATTGTCCATCTGGTATTGTAATAGAATGTCTTTCGAATTCAAAAGTACACCGTTATATAATAAAAGTTTATTGCTAAAATGTCACGCAAACTTTTAATATATTACAGATGATTATTCATCACGGAAAAGGTAACACACTGATGTTGATTTCCAATAAAAGAGACCATGCAGTATGAGAACACTTGCCTTTTAATCATGCTTGTTATGAAGTTGTTATTAACTTTATAATGTTTCACAGTAGATAGTCAAAGTTCTTAAAATTGCTTTCACACGAAAATGGCACATGTTAAAATATATTTTTGGATTCACTCTGATTACATATCACCTATGTTTAAAAATCATGCAATCCGGTGGAATTCACCATTACAAACATTTCGGATTTGCCCTGAAGAAGCTCGCAATAGTCGAAATGATGGCACCGCTGCCTCCGATAAGGCGTTTACGGACAACCAAGACTTCACGGATGGTGTGGCAGAAGATTTGGTCCACTTACCATTCCTATATGCGCAAGTACTCAAAATACATTAAGAAAAGCGGGGCTCCAGATTGTTAGTGAAGAACTCGCCTCACGGGGCGATTGAAGCAGCACGTGCTGTATGTCAGTGTTGAAAGTAAGGTGGTGCGTGTGGATGGGAATTGTTCGCCTAATTTCAGGTGGCAAACGAGGGAAAGGGTGTATTGTGAACGTTTTAGCTTCAGCGATGGCACTTGATTATACGAGGCAAAGGCACTGAACAGATGCATTGTTAGCGAAAAATGCCCTACACAGTTGAGAGGGGACAGAGCCAGGGCATCAATGGTGGGAGACTGAAGGAATCCTCTGCATTGTCCGAATAATATTTCTTCTACTTGACAGCTGAGACAGGGGTTGAGTGTTGTTGCCAGTTACTCCGGCGGCACACACGCGGTCGTGTGGTCGTTCTTGTATCAGATCAGAACAGTAGCAAGAAACAAATATCAACAATAGACGACATAGAACGGCACATACGATGTATAAACAAAAAAGCAATGGCGCTCTTCAATTTTCAAATGTTTCGCTCAGTAAGATTTAATTTTTTAGTCAATAAGTATCGGCAACTCTGCAGAGACATCATCACAATTTGACGTCTCTGACTGGATAACGGGCCTCTCGACTGTCAGTCTGCGGCGTCAAGTTGACGGAAATATGATTCGGCCAATAGCATGCTGTGCGGCCGCATTGAGCACCGGAATCCGTTTGCCCGCACGCGGGAAAGAGCTGTGCGGGCTGTGGAGGGGGAAAGAAGGGCTCACCTGACTAGAGGCGGCGAGGTCGTGCCGATGGCGCGCGTCGGCGTGGGCGTCGGGGTCGGCGAGGGCGGCGAGCGCGGCGTGGGCGTCGGGGTCGGCGGCGCGCCGGGGGCGTGGGCGGCGGTGGCGGCGCGGCGGGCGGCGGCGCGGAGGGCATGCGCGTCAGGTGCAGCGCCAGCCCCTGCACCTCGTCCGCGCTCAGCTGGCGCGCGCGCAGCGTGTGCCACATGGCCAGCAGCGCGTGCCCGTCCGCCGCCGAGCACAGGTACTGCAACGCACATTCATAACTATTATGTCAGCCTTTAATATCAAACAGGAAGTCTAAAAACCGTGATTTAAAAAAAAGAATTAAAATCCCACGTATTTAATTTATATCAGATTTAAATCCGTATCTCATATTTAAAATCTTTTAAATATTATTTATAGAAATGTTACATATTCATATATAATTTAATAATTATAAACACACTTAATAACAAGTAATAGCACTGGCTCTACACGAATGTAATAATAGTAATGATAATAAGTTTATAATATGGTTATATTAAGTTTATAATATTTTTATTACATTCGTAGAAATAATACATTCAAATGGAAAATCATTTATTTTTAAGTTTACGAAGGTTGGATGAACTAAAAATGAAAGTTGCGAAGTGTTTCTTTTCTGCTTTTTGTTTGTTTCTCGTATTTCGTTCCCGAGCTAACGGATCTCCGTTCCGCCAGAAATCAAGTCCTGGTTTTAATCATCCCGATGTATTATTTTACATGAGTGGTCTCTCTTGATTACTACATGCTTTCTGAATAAATTTATTCGAACAGTTATTTCTAAAATATGTATTGCAAGATTTGATATTCTCGCTCGTACTTGATTTGAGGCACAATCAATAATCGTTGGGTGACAAAAATATGCGATCGGTCCTGACATAACTAAACACAAAAAATAATCTTTATATTTTACTAAGGTGTAATTTCATCTTCTATTAACGTTTGTTTCGGCAGTTGATATCGTAGGCTCCCGGGCCAGAGTGATGATCTGGGGTGTCCGGGTGACGCGGCGTCACCCGGCCAGCCCAGAGCATTTGTTTCGCCAATCGCAGATTGCGTGGGCGTGAGAGGGCGGGGCTACCTTCTGCGTGCAGTGCTTGACGTCGAGCAGCCACTCGGCGAAGCTGTGGGGAAGAGCAGCAGGCCGCCGTCCTTGCCGGCCCCGGCGCCTCCTGCGTGAGCGGCCGGCGCGCCGCCAGGATCACGTTCAGCAGCGGCTGCACCTTGGCGAACTGCTTGCGGTTGAACAGGCGCTGGCACAGCCACAGGTACAGCCCGTTCAGCGTGCCCGGGATCTCGCGCACCTCGCGCAGCACGATGAAGTTCTCGGCCACGCCGTCCAGCACCTGCGGCAGACCCCGCCCGCGGCCCTTGAGACGCAGCTCTCTGCTCGACGCGTCATTTTTCACCATATTCCGTCGATACTGAGCAGACTGGATGTAATTTGTACGAAAAAATGATGCATGCTTCATTTTTCCATACAGATTTCATGCAGTTTGACTACAGCGCCTCTAGTGTCACTTTATGGAACTTTCTTCGATTGCGTGGGTTCTCCGGCAGGAGTGTGTGTGTGTGTGTATGTGTATGTGTGTGTGTGTGTATATATATATATATATATATATATATATATATATATATATATATATATGGTGCGTAGCGTGGGCACATGTTGTTTAATTTTGAATGTTGTTTGTGATATTGAGTCTTTGTGTTCAGTGAACCCTCTCGCAAATACAACCACAATACCTCACACATCTTTCTACTCCTTACTCTGCGAATTCGTAACTATCTGATCATTCTTCCCGCTAATTTAATTTGTTTCCGTAAATGCGATGTTCAACTGTTAAACTGCCAGCGCTTTTTGCGGCGTTTGGAGGAAGTATTTTCATCACGATTTCGTACAGACCAGGAGTGACCGTGTAAAACGCTGGAAACGTTCTGCAGTTTCGGCACGCATAGAACCGAACGTCCTTTTTCCCATCCAGTTTCTGTACAGAAAAATGATGAAAAAATGACCGTGTAAAACAGGCTTAATGCGGAGCGGACGGAGTTCGGACGTCAGGTGCCCGTGCGCGGCCCCACGCCACATCCTGATCCGTGGCATCGGCTCGTGCCGTTCACAGCTGAGACCGCTCGGTTTTCTTTCAATGCTCATTAATAATTTATCCTCTTCCCTCGCAGAACTTAACAAGAAACTATGTAGTGGTGCTAGAAAATCACACACTTTCTCCCTATTATTTGTAACTGCTACGCAATATTATTATACTTCATGAGCCTGCCGAGCTAGGCTTCGAATGCAGCTCTTTACAGTTAATACGCCAGTCACGTTACCCCATAAACCACCAGCTCTCAGCTAAATTCAATCTTTCCGACGCCTTACAAAAGTTTAAAATTGGCATTTGCTTTTTAAAAATATTAAGAGATTTTCATTTAAAATATGAAAATACCTAGTTTGCCGAAACGGGAGGCACGCCATTTTTAGCGCCTATTGTTATCTCCGAGGAAAAAATTAAAAAATAAAAACTGCAGCCGTTTTTGAGGAAATAAATTATTTAAATATTGTCCAACGAACTTCCCTTCTTCGTTGTACAATCTTTACTCAATACTTCAACACACATACACTTCCATGCAGTACACTACCATGTTGGGAAAACAGTCTGGAGCTTTCTTAGAGCGAGACAGTGCCTGCTAGATGGAGATACCTAGATGGAAAACCCTGGAAGCTGACGTGTAGATCGGCGCCGGATCTTGCTCTCTAGAGGGGCGTGTATTACAATTAGCAGACTAATGACCATAGAAGTTGACGCGCCCGGAAATACGAAATATAAACACGATCTCCCGTACGCTTGAGAGATGTTTACTATGTACGGCACGCCCATAAGGTGTAAGGATGGAGTCTCTAACTCACGTCCATTAAGGTTAAGGATGGCTTACAGATGCAAGTGATCTACACAAATGTCTCTGTGATTTACAGTTACCAAAACGTATTTTCTTCGTAATTTCCCGTATTTTATTCTTCATAAGATAGGAAGGAAGCTCGGAAATTCACAGACTTTCACAGTTATTTTGATGGTATGTCTTTCTCGTGCAAGAGTGTTTTTCTAATCATTCAAATGAACGCAAGATCAGCGTAAGAATGTAAACACATTACTAAAAGGGATATAGACGCTGGCTTTGGCTGCGTATGTGGGAGTGAAACTTATACTCGTAATACCAGGAGCCAGGCGTTGCCGGGCCATCACATATCTCCCGTGAAGCTCCTTATTACCACCGGGCACATCCCAGCAATCGCCGCCTACCGCCAAGGCATCGGAGCCTTACCTTCTCGAGGTAGAGGAAGCAGCCGTTGCTCTTGATGTGCAGCTGGTTGAGCATCTCGGCGGTGTCGCGGCTGATGTGCTGGCGCAGCGCGTCCTCCTGGTCGAGGCGCGCCAGGATGTACTGCTGCACGTCGCGCACCACCTGCGACTTGCGCAGGTCGTCCAGCGAGATCTTGCGGAAGCCCGTGAACATGCGCGACACGGCCTTGCTCTGGCGGCGCGCCGTGCACACCAGCACCAGCCACTGCGGGAACAGGTGGTGGTGGTTGGCCAGCAGCTCGGCGATGGTGCGGCTGGCGCCGATGGAGGAGCGGCGGCCCGCGGCGCCGGCGCCCCCGGCCGCCGCCGCGCGCCGGCCGCCGTCGACGACGACGACGTCAGCGACCCCGCCCCCGCGCCCGGCCCCACGTTCAGCACTTGCGCCTCGTCGATGGAGTCCACCAGCAGGAAGAGGCAGTGCTTGGGCGGCTCCAGCTCCAGCAGCGGGAACAGCACCGCGCGCTTCAGCGCCTCGTCCGGGTCGCGGTCCAGCGCCTCGGGCCGCAGCGCCGCCAGGATCTCCGGGTCGTTGCGCACCTGCGCACGCACCAGCGCCTCGCTTTTACGTCTGTCACGTTTTTACTAACAACGTTAACTTTAAACATTTATGGCGTCGAACGTGAGTAATCTTTCGTTAAGTTAGTCGAAAATCATCAGATATAGTCATTGCGTTTTATCCCTTCGGATAGGGGCTCGGCGCCATTCGATTCCCGGGGTTCCCAGACGGTCACCCATCCGGAAACCCTTGATATTTCAACTTGTTTAACCTTCGTGATTCCCGGAAGAGTTGTTAAGCTATTCTGGTACCGACACCGGTTTTTACAAGGTCTCCCACCCACCCTACAGATACAACTCTCGAAATTTAATACCATAATATTGGAGAAATGTCAAGAAATAATAGAAGTTATCATGTAAATGATTCCATTACTAAAATGTTTTATGGATCAAAATTAACGAATCATGTGAATGATATTTAAGTTAATTTTGCATACTAACCTCTTTTACGAAAAGTTTACCCGTATTTATTTTTATTGGGCCACATACCTTGGCCATTAATTTCCACAAGAAATAACAATATGCTTGCTATGTTGACAGATTAGAACAGAAAATGTGTATCAATAATTTATTAGCTATTTTCCTGCCAAAGACCTTCGACTCAAGGTGCCACACGCGGACATCAGTAGGAAAGTTTGAAAGAATTTCGTGGAACTTGTAAGAAACATAATTTTTAATACAGTGTAACCAAACACAGAGAAACGAAGTTATCTCCTCTACATAGATCTAAGTCATTTAATGGAATAGCTTATTAGTAATTCTTCCCGGAAATAAAAAGACTGATACAAATTGGAAAAGTGACGGGGAGTGATTGATAAGTTATTGGCAAATTAACTTGACTTCAATTGAATAAGAATACCACCAAATATCGAAGATGGCTCTCAATTTTCATCAGTTTGAACGTTTTCATTTCCATTCCACGACTCCTACACGTAACAATTGAGCCGTGTGTCTGACGCAGTGGCACTCACCTTGTCCGCGTAGCCGTCGGCGGCGGAGGAGAAGGCCGCGGGGGAGGCGGGCAGCGGGGGGGCGGGGCGGTGGAGGCCGGCGGTAGGCTGCGCTGCTGGCGGCAGCCCGGGCCCGGCCGCGGCCACACGATCTCGCAGCACAGCGCCGTCTTGCCTGCGCCGCCGAAACACGCAATTAACGTACAGCACATAGGCGTATATTTCAGACATTCCAACGCACCCTAATGTACACACTGCCCTTTTTGCAGACGATACTGTCATTTTTGCTTCTGACCAATATCTCTATACCACAAGGAATTTAATTCAGACACACCTCACCACTATTGAAACATGGTGCAGAAACTGGAAAATCAAGATAAATCCAAACAAATCCACATCCACAGTTTTCACGCTACGATTTCCAGCCTTCCCACTCCCACTAAAATTTGACTCGGCAGTAATACCATGGTGCTCCTCAACCGCCCCAGTCCGTTATCTAGGTGTCCTAATGGACACCAGATTGACTTGGAAAGACCACATCACCTCCAAGGTGAACGAAGCTAAAAGACGCCTAGGTATTCTTCGACCAGTAATCAAACGACACTCATCATTAAAGCTCCATTCTGCTCTCCTTATATATAAAGCCATTTTACGCCCATTACTTACGTACGCTTGTCCAGTCTGGTGCAATGTCGCCCCTACAACCATCAACAAAATCCAAATATTCCAAAATAGGTTCCTCAGAACTGCAGTTAACGCACCTTGGTTTATAAGCAACACTAACATTCACAATGTCCCCTCGCCCTCAAACATACATCATTATTAAACTTTCCTCATCATTCTTCCAAAATCTACCCTCAGTTACCGGTGCTTCCCATTACAACGTAGGTAAAGAGCATCCCGTAAAAACTGGTCTCCGCAACCGACTCCCCTTCCACATCTTCCTCCGGAAACTGGCTGATATAAGATAAATAAATAAATAGTCCTCCGATAAAAAGTCAACAATATGTATTCCTCCACTTTATCATTCACACTACTTCAATCTATGTTTAATGGGAGGTGGTCGTAGCCACCCCCTTCGCATATTTTCGTCTGAAAATGCTCGCTCCTAACAACTGAAAAGCCATATGGCTGAGCGTTGTATAATCACCTCACTCTATTAAATAATTAAAAAAAACATAGGCATATTGTAAGGCAACATCCAGGAAAACAGGGACGACAGACTACATCTTATCTAACAGTATTACAGAGCGATCACGCATCAAGAGAAGAAAAGTTGAAATCTGGTGGATGGTAACTCATGTGAGATCAGAAGAACAAAAAGAAGAAAGGATGAGGAGGGACGTGCAGTTCTATTATTTCACTTTTCTTTTAGCCAAAGGTTAAAATTCACGTTGAGCAACCGTGTTGTAGATTCCAGGAATCTTGCGGGGCGTAAATTAAACGGAAGTCCGCCGTCTTCTGGAAGCGCCGATGCTGAGCGTGCAGCGCTGCACGTGAGGCGAGGCGAAGCGGGGACGGTGACGAGGAATGAGATGTGACGAAGCGGGGACAAGGAGTTGGAGAGAGGCGTGAGGTGAAGCAGAGATGCGAAGAGACGAGAAGGGCGGTGAGATACCGGGGAGTGAGTGGGGAGAGGGCGGAACTGGGACAAGCAGGCCGGGGCGGGGCGAGTGGGGACGAGGGGTGATGCGGAGGGGGTCGGGCTCGTTCCGTCCGGAACCAATCAATTGCACATCCCGCCGTAAGTGCTCACTCACGAAGAAGTGAATTTTAATACGCCTCTTCCTCCCTCTCAATATCCGCGGGCGCGAGAGGCAGATTTTTCATTTTTCGTGTCGTGCCCCATCTGTTGCGCCTCAACGGCCATCGCCGCTTCCCCTCCGGAAGATATCTCAGCGGATCCGTCAAGAATGTGCCCGTTTCCTTTCGCGCAGTCTCCTCTCTTCTGTTTCTTACCGAGTTGCTTTCGCAAGAAATTGGAGCGAAGTGTCAGTTTTTAACCAAAACGCAATTTAATTTAAGGAAAGTGTCGAAGACTCTCGCTGTTTCATGCTGCTGTACCGCCTTCCCCATGTTACAGCGAGACGCGGAACGGCAAGTGCTAGTTCAATTAAGAGAAGTTTGAATTCACTTAGTGAAACTTCGCCGTAGAACTTGAGGAAAATATCAATTGTCCAAGTTAGAAACTATTAGATGAGTGTGCCGACATAACAACGCCATCGTGAGTTAATAAGGAGAACGTAATAAAACTGTTCATCTTAACAGTGGTTTACAATATTCCCTTTAATGTTATGAGGGATTCAGGGATATATCAGGATAAATGCAGAATTAACAAGTTAATTCTTTCAATGCGAGATAACAATTTACTAGGAAGTCTTTTGTTTCGTGATATATCTACGTACATTATTTTCTTCTAAATTCACAACTACAAGTTAATAACTATTAGAAGTAATTATTATTTTAATCCTAAATCTAAATTCTACATTGAATAATTCTAATCATTCCTAATTCTTATTAGTCCCAACAATTACAAAATGTACCAACAAATAATGGTTAGGGAAAGAAAGTTCGTCTGGTTTTCGAGCCGGCCCAATGCCTTGGCATTATGTTACTCACTGTTCAGCTTTTAATATGCCGTGCATCTCGGAATAAATGCATTCGAATAATAGTAACATTTCCCTCTCCTTATCCCAAAGAGCCTCAGCCTCGGCAGCCTAGGGGGTCATTTAAAAAAATACATTCGCTCTTTGGTAGGAGGGGGTTCTAACAGCTTGACAAGAGCAAATGACGGGAAGAAAAATGAATGTTACCACATCACCTTCGTTAGCTGTTAATTATAATTTTATTGATTTCAAACAGGATAATTAATGGTTAAAATTCGCCAATAATGTGTCTTGTGATTACATTTAATAAAAATGTTTTAAAACCTGTATTAAATTTCATCCATTTTTTTATGGAGTCACTTTTGTTCAACTCAATAAGTATGTATTTGGTGAGGGGGTTAAAATTGACATTCATCTACAACGATTAATATTGTTATTCACAAAGAACTATCATTGTTGAAAAAAAAAAAAAATTAAATTAAAAATTTATTTGTAGTGAATATTTTAAAATAGAGTATTGATTGAATTTTAATTCAAAATCTGAATTTCATTATATTACAGAAATTTAAAAATCTCTTCTATCATTTGTGAATGTAATGTTCTTGCTTTTTTGTATACGTTTATTCGATCATAAACAATTCACATTATTTGTAGTTTTTGCAACAAACTTTTATCTCGAAGATAGAAAAAACAATTCTTGAGACCAATCTGCATTTCATTGATGAATGTCTCATTTTAGTGATATAATATACTAAAATTAATACCAGTTTTTGCTTCATTCTTGTACTTGCTTTAGATATTTAGTCATTGATATCTTAAATAATGGGCAATGAGATATTTTGAATAGTATTCCGCTCCCTTGAAATACACTACTTAACACATGTCAAGAGAAGAAATTGAAAAATGAAGGCAAATTTGTCTGATAGGAAATGAAAGGAGGGGTAGGGCTAGAGAGCGAGCTGCAGCGCAGCGCGGTGTACCCACCGGTGCCGGGCCCGCCGACCACCATGGTGCCGTAGGTCTTGGAGACGGGCCTCTGCTCGAGCGAGTGCGCCAGCTTGACGAAGGCCCACTCGCGGCAGAAGAAGCGCTTGCCCTCGAGCAGCGGCGCCGCCATGGGGCGGCGGTGGGGCCCTGGGGGCGCGGGGGCGTGGGCGGGGGCGGGCGGCGGGGGCGGAGGCGGGGCGGGGGCGGGGGCAGGGGGGGCCGAAGCCGCGGCCACGGCCAGCGCGGCGGCGGAGGAGGCGACAGGGGCGCGGGCGCGGGCGAGGGCGAGCGAGCGTCTGCCCGGCGCCGGGGCTGCGTGGCCGGCGGCCCCACTACCTAGCCGCGCGGCGGGCGCGTGCGCGGGTGCGTGCGCGGGCGCGGGCGCGGGCGGGGGCGGGGGCGGAGGCGGAGGGCAGAAGCAGCGCGTCCTCCACTGCGGCCTCGGACGCGTCCTCGCCGTCCATCGTGCGCGCCGGGCCCTCGTCGTCACGAGCCCTGCGGCGACGGAGGCGGCAGCGCCCTGCAACACACAAACACACACACTCAGTTCACACGCACACTCAGAGGCAGATCGAAAGACATGTCGTTCACCACTTCAGATTAAAATGTACTTAGTATGTTGCAAAATATCAATCACATTCCTCTCTCCCACGGTAACTATACAGAATCTATAACAAACTTCACTGTACAGTTTTCCACATACACGGCCGGATGTAAACTGGAAGGTTTATGGCTGTATAAATGACATTCAACATTTTTGCTAAAATACGGCATAGAACTATGACATATTCGATTCTAAAGGCCCTCATTAACACAAAATTTGCGTTTCTTTTCTAAAGTCATTAGCCTCATTAATCATGGGTCCATAAGACACCTTCCCTATTCCTACTTTCCTCTTTGACCGACAGTTCTGATTCTGACACTCCATCCACATGACACAAAATAAATCACACGCACATAAACCGTCTTATTTATTTCTATCGATAAAGACATTAATGAACCTATATTCTCTATAATTAAGAGCGACAAAACGATGGTCACTTGAGGGCTAGAGAAACGTCAACAAAGTCGGCTCTATCTCCAGAAATACTTCACTTCTCCACGTCAATGCGTGTCATGGGTCGTCGAGCGAGAAACGCGTCGCATTAAAAAAAAACAAAGAGCGAACAATTTCCCGAAGTGTCTCCTTCCTCCAACATGAACGGAAAGCAGGTCAACAGCGGCGAGGCGAATCGCGAAGGGCCGGGGAGGAAATTAGGAGGTGGGGGAAGGGGAGGGGCGGCTCTTTGCCGGCCATCGACCGCCTAATGGCAGCCTCCGGGTGAGTGGGGCGCCGGTCGAACTCTTCAGCTTTCGATTTTCACGCAAGCATTCAGCGGACCACTGCCCACGAAAACGTAGTATAACATTTTCAAATAAAACTAAAACGTACACTGCAGTGCATCACATTTTATGAATATTATGTACGACGCCAGATTATTACATAAAATTGAACGCCCAACGTGATTGGGCGTTCCACCCATTACATGAAATTGGCGCACCAACGTGTTTTTTTACGAGCATTAGGTATATCGAAAGTGTGCCAATGCGTGCTTTAAAAAAAATATTATGAAGCCAGGTTATTATATACACAAGTCATCTTTTAATCGAAGTTTCCCAATGTTTTAATTTAATGCTTATTTTTCTCTTCGATACACGTTGGAACGTCACACACAGCAATTGGACTAATCGTACACGGAAATTCTTTTAACATGACAGCATGTCATTCGTCGAGGAAACGTTACCTCTCCGAAAATAGAACTATGTGGAGGGTATAATACGTGGTCGCTATCTCCCATGTAGGTGGGGCTTGAGCCCAGCGCAAGCAGCGTCCTCGGGGGCCCTTTGTGGCACGGAGGGCAACTCCACAGAGGGACCGGCGGCAGGGGCAGCGTGAAGAGGGCGGCGTCGGGTGGGAAACGGGTGGGGAGGGGCTGGCGGGCGGCAATTGCGGGTGGGTGAGAAGGGACAGGGAGACCGGAATGACTGCTCATAGAGTCACTGTGGCGAGGTGTAACGTTTCAGAAATTTTAAATATTATATTGTAAATATTTAAATTTTTGCAAATTAAGTTTTAAATAAAGTGGTAAGCGCAACGCCAGAATATTGTATTTTGAGTCATTATGTAACGCGTAAAGATATTCTAGGTATCGCAGTAAATTGTTGACATACAAGGGCTTTGTGGAGTAACGTGTACGTCGCAGAAGAACAGACCTTGTTGTAGAGAGGTGTGATAGCTTTGGTTTCTCCGACGACAGCTATGGTTTTTAAGAATTGCACAAAACTAACAAATATTGAAGAGAATTTGTATCGCAAATGCAATTCAAAGAGATACGTTTATAAAATGATCAGAGATATAACACGATAACAGTTTATTTTTTACTTCTTTAATTTTTATAATAAAATTAACTGAAAAGCATCTGAGAACTTCCCTTGAGAAGATTTAATAATACTCCGTGATGCAAAATAACTTCTCAATTATCAAAATAAGTGTATATAACTAGTTAAAACAAAGTACTAGTTAAAAAGAAAACCTAACTTGCATAGATTGGTATAGTCGTCGTCGATGAAACATTAGAGGACAGGAGTGTTCAACTTATAAGGCCTGAAGGGCCATAACTAAAATATTTTATATTGTGGCACGTTATATTTTAATTACTCCGTCGATCCACACCTGATATCCCCGTATTGCTGATAAGGGTCGTTTGCCCGACTGCTCTGAAACGGGAGAGGAAGGGGCGAGGGGCGTGGGGCGAGGGGCGACGGGGACGAGGGGCGAGGGGTCGAGGGTCGAGGGGCGAGGGCGAGGGGCGAGGGCGTGGGGCGACGGGGCGACGGCGGCGACGGGGCGACGGGCGACGGGCGACGGGGCGACGGGGCGACGGGGCGACGGGGGCGACGGGGGCGACGGGGCGACGGGCGACGGGGCGACGGGGCGACGGCGAGGGGCGACGGGGCGACGGGGGCGACGGGGGCGAGGGGCGACGGGGGCGACAGGGGCAGCGCGGGTGGCAAAGACACATCGCTCTCTCCACGCGGCGACACAATACGAATTAATGACGACATTCGGGCGGCGCGGCGCTCAATCGGGCGAAAGCACTGTATTTCATCCGGAGCAAAAGGGGCGGGACGAGGTGGGAAGGGTAAAGGCGGGGCGGAGAGGGAAGGAGAGAGGCGGTGTGGGGAAGGGCAGGGCGGGGCGGGGCGAGGTCCACAAAGCCTCCATTTGCCTGCCGCGTGACTATCTAAGGGCCCGATGCAGTCAATCTTGGCGACACGTCGTTGACTGCACCTTCAGTTGGACGTAAATGGGTGGGGCAGTATGAGTTAACACGCCTTTTAGTTGTTGAAGAGCATGCGTTACCGACGACACTAGCTTTTCAGCTAGGTCCAATTCAGTCGCTGTCTGGAGGAGAATTCTAGTGGCCGGCTGCTATGATCGGTAGTTTTCCGTGGTTTCTTCGATCAACACCAGGCGAATGCCGGAGCAGTACCGTAACAAACGGGCCACGTGCCGCGCGCGATCTTTCCATCCTCTTCCTTGTCCTATCCCTCCCCTTATACACACATTTACACTAACATGTACTACACTACCACATATTCCGGGTGACCGGTCGGGAGCTTAGAGCTTGTCTCGGCTGGGGCGGTGCCCCGCTGGTGGGAGAGTCCTGGTTAGGGGGAAACCCCACTAGCCGACGGAAGGTCGGCGCCGGATCTCGCCATCCAAGGAGGGAAGATCACCGCCATCTCCCGAGAAAAAAACATGCACTACACGAACGGGACTAATGACCAAAGCAGTTGACGCGCCCGGAAACACGAAAAATCAAATCAATCAATCAATCAATCAATCAATGTGTTACCGAGCTACGTTTACATCTTTTTCATTCACAAAGACAAGGTGCGATCTCTAAGTTATCGCCTGAGAATCATATGGATGCTGACCTCAAGTTCCAACCATTCTGTACACGATTGTACACGCGTAAGATAAATTAAGACATTAATACTGTAATAATACATGAAAATGAAACCACTCTTCGACACACTTAGAATATTTCGAACTTGTGAAAACACCTTTTATTTTCTAGTATTTGAGTTTGGACCATGTTACTTTAGTATATTATATACTATTCGCTATTCCATAATATAGATGTTTTTAATCAGTATTCAACTGGCTTTCGCTTTGTGGACTATAGTTGTAATATTTTTCATTAATTTCTTCCAACACAGTCATTTGCATTCGAAACACGGTTTAACTCTCCCGTAAAACATCCCTTCATGAAAAAAAAATCAGTTCATTGCCCCACGAAGCATGCATTCTGTTTTGTTCGGATAAATAAAATCATTTATTCATTCGGAAAATTATGATTGCATTTGTTGGATGTAGATAATTAAATGTTTACGGTATATTTAATAAATTAAAACCCATTATAGATACAATATTTGCAAAGAGATATAAGTAACAAATTACTGAGTCGAGCTTTGTCTCATTTTTACCTACGTATTTCCGATAATATTAGTACATCATTTATTACGCTTTAATTCAAGTTCTGAATTCAATTACAAGATGCGTTGGCGTGCTTAATATGTGGAACGGATGGGAGCGTGCGTATTCGGAATTGGAGTGCCGGGCGAAGCCGGCGTCCGGCATCATTCGAGGGGAATTCAATATGGGCCTTGACACCCAATGAGGGAGCCCTGCCGCTCGCCACGCACATCATCATCATCATCATCATCATCATCATCATCATAGCCTGGACGGATTAGCCTGCCAGTCTTTGGCGACAGAGCTAATGACCTCCTACATTGACATTGATTCATTTCGTTACACTTCTGTGGTAACACGGAGCAGGCGTCTCTAACCAACTGCAATGTGCCTACGAGCTAAGATATTACTTTCATTCAATTTTTTCTCAGTGGCGTCTTTCAGGCTTGAAGTTCTTTTACATACCGTAAATGTACGACAAGGCTCAGACTGCTTAACTTCCCTATGAGGAATTACTTCAGGATTTTTGCTCTAAAATATCACTGGTAATTCTACGACTTCGGGCTGGGCAGCTACATCAACAAGCTGACAGCAACACCGGCCGAAGCTCGCGTACAAACAGAACAAACATAGATTCCACACGCCAAGACCCAGGTTACTCTCCATAAAGTCAAAACACGTCCGGTGCCCTGGTTTTATAGCAGTTCCGTACTAACATTGTCAACTTTAGTCAACATTCTCTAGTCTTAAACTTTCTTGGCTAATCGGCTAATCCCCGCTGCCCAAGCAGTGCTCACCACCGCATTCGCATCCACCACTTGACCTAACGTTTCCGGAACAGTCCCAGAAGCAGATGGGCCCCCACGGTCCGCGTTAACCTGCAGGATGGGGACAATCTAGTCGTGAGTTGCGTTTGCATCCCTCAGATCCCTAACGGTTTAGCGCGGTCATTGCCAACGTTGCATTCCACGCTCTCTGCCTGTCGCACTCGGAAACGAACAGTCTGGTAAACTCATTTTATTCGAGGAAGTAACGTTAAAGAAAAACCGTCTGGATATACTTGTTTGAGGCATCGTCCAAATAGGTTTACGGAAGACCGCGAGTTCCAAAATGAACGATCCACTCATTCTCAAACACTCCACTTCCTCAACATTATACTTGGGTTTTCTGAACGCGGTATCTCAGGGTCATGCGCGAAAGAGGGAGAGGTACGGAAAACTCCAATAGAGAGCCGTAAAAGTCGAAGATGTAGTGACGTTGCAGCTCCTCATTGGAGTCTGTCTTCCCTCTTCCTCTTTCGCGCGAGACCCTGAGATGTCACGTTAAGAAAACCAAAGAATATGAATTTTTCACATCATTATATATTTCTGTAATGGCGGTGAAGCCCCAATTCCTGCCGCCTCTCGACATCGTCGGCGGCGTCGGAGGGAGTATTGTTTTTGGCTTTGCCGCCGGAGAGAGCGGCGTTCGATGCGGCCGCGGGAGCCGCAGATTATAGTGCGATTTTTCTAACCGCGCCCCTGACAGGTATCAGCTGTTGACGGTTTCATCCAATCGGGAGCTTATATGTTGCTACAGTCAAGTCACTATGGTGACGTCCAAGCTCTCGATTGGATGAAACCGTCAACAGTTGATACCTGCCAGAGGCATGATTAGAAAAATCGCACTACAGTGGCACTGCGCGCCCCTTCCACCTCTCCCCCTTCGGCAGTGAACGTTGTCTAGCGGCTGTCGTGTGCAAAAGCACGACCTCTACGATTGTGTTGTTATTTCGTTGTGTCTTGTGAACCGTGTTTTATTAGAGAGAGCTAGCATTATGGTATTCTCGCTACTTGGTATTTCGGTAACTTTCACTTTGATTATGGACGTCTCCCTGAAAGACGGTAAACACGCAACGAATTTGGTACATCACTTAGATATCTGGAACTTTGACTTGATTTGTAACGGGATGTTGGAACCTTTTCTATGAGCTTATTTTGGCCCTGCTTCTCAAACGCTTTAATTTCACTTTCTTTAATTTACAAATATTGTACTTTGTGGATAGGCGAAAGAGCGGGCCTGATAGACCGAGGCTCGCCATTTTAATGTCTACTAGTGAGAATCTGTAAAAAATTTGACGGTGAGATCTGAGATAACTAAAATACTGTGCCCAGACTAACGTTCACAAAGCAAATTCTTAAATAGAAACGAGAAAGAACAAACTTCTCTAATATAATTCTTATTCTTGCATGTCTATGTTTATTCACTTTTTTGAACAGGATGGTTATATATTATGCAGTATGAAATTCATGTTTGATAAATTAACACTTACACAATGGAACATATGTGTCCCATGACCAGGTGGGCAATGCAATATCAACACCAAATGAAACAGAAGGCAAAGTATAATTATAAAGATGGATATTATTTCTAAGGTTTTCTGATGTGTCATCATATCCTATATACAACAGTTTCATTTCTTCCGACATATTGCTAGAAGGCAAACTTATTTTTCCTTTTGAGCAACATTAAGTGTAAACTGGTTTGCAGAATTTCTCTCACGTGCGAAGTACAAAGCAAGAACAAAACTGATTCGTAGATTAAGATTAAGACCCAACAGTAAACGAAATTACTTCACTGTCACGACATCTGCGTGGACACTTGTCACGTGTCTGCGGAACGCGACATAACCTCTGCACAACTTCACAACTAAAACCGAACATACAAAACTCTTGCTCCGAATGTTCTCTACAAAATACGAAAATGTGTAAACACAGTACGAAAATGCAATTATTACTCCTGAAACACACCCTTGACGAATTGTACACAATATTTGCTGCAACAAGATGCGAGGACTTACATCTATCGACGTACTCATATCTATCGATAGTTAAAACAGCCTTCGGAAGAAAAAAAATGACTACAGATAAGCTTACTATTAAAGAATTGTTTATTTCATTAATTTACACCGCAAATGCTAGTGAATCAACATAAACAATATCTGATAATAATCTAGGGATCACAATCTTTCATGCAAAGGAAAAATAAAAACAATCGGTTCAGTAGAAGCTCGAAACGAAGCCATGGCACAGTCTCTTTGTTTTATATGTAGATTATTCCATCATAACTAGTGTTGAAAAAATCAACATTTTCAGTAAAAAATCAAACGAAATGTGTTGTAAATAATAATTGTTCTAAATAATTTGTTGCTTTAAATATTTTTTGTTGAAACAAAGCTTTTTGTTTTTAATGAATTTTTTACTGTATGTCATAAAGCATAACAGTTCGGTGAAAATTATACATGTATAATAACCTGCAGGTACCATTGTTCGTTAAATTTTTTTAAAATTTTTCGCACAACGTTCGTGTTACATGTAACTTTATGACATAGATGTAGTCATATATTGTAAACTATAGCTGAAGCTCATGCTCTTAATTTTGAAGATTTGAATCTAAAAATTAAGAACAGGTGAATGTTAATTTGTTTAAGAGAAAAACTTAATAGCAATAGCTGTGTTCTTAAATAGTATTCACAATAGGAAATCAATCAAAATCTTGAGTTTTTTAATACGATATCAAAATCATGATTTTAGAGAGTAAGTAAGCGTTCCGGTGGTAATGAAAACTAGGAAATATTAGGATCCTTCCTTTCATGATTTTTTACTTCGAGTTAATACATTATACTTATTTACAGCTAGAATTTGTTACAAAGGGAAGTCGATTTAATAGTCGATGTTGTTACATTGTGTGCATGTCATTCACTTCAGTATTTGTTTTGAACGCGCGCGCGTGTGTGTGTGTGTGAACTTGCACAGTGTTTATTTACATTAAAGATCCGTTATTGCCGCCTTTCCTTACAATATGCTGTGGGTTCTTAACCAAAATAGAGTAAGATTATTTATTTCCAATTTTCATTTGAAATCCAAGGATCATCCAAGGCCCTGATCATATTCTATCAATAAAACTATATTGCGTTTTTTTACATTAGTAAAAGCCACCCTTTAGGTGGATGGAACATGCTGGTGAATGCACACAATCAGGCGAAGAAAGCGACATGCAAGTAAAAATTTCTAGTCGTTTGATATGAAGTTGGTAATTTTTCTGGACACCACAGCGGGGAAACTCATTGCAGAAGTGGAAACATAGTATATTAAGCCTGTGACAATTTGTATTTTTTAGTTTCCCCCAGCTACACCTATAGTCTAAAAAAGTGAACATCAGTAACCCTCCTCATGACGGTCCACAAGCATAAGGACGAAGTCTCTGGGAACGGTCATTGGGTTTTAAAACAATCTGACGTGGCATGTGTTGGGGGCGAGGCCCTGCGCGAGCGGCGGGCGGGCAGGGCGAAAGGGAAGAGACGAATTTGATTCAATAAAGGAGCGGCGGGCGGGGGCCAAGAAATGCCTTATTAATGGCCGCGGGCGGCCGCCGGTGGAAGAGGGAAGCGGCCGCGAGAGGGGTGAGGAGGAGCGGCAGGACGATGGCAGGGCGAGGCGGGTTGGTGGCGGGGCAGTGGGACGGTGAGATCGGCAGCCGATTGCGGAGTGGAGCGATGGTGGTGGGGAAGGGAGATTGATTGATTGATTAATTGATTTTTTCGTGTTTCCGGGCGCGTCAACTGCTTCGGTCATTAGTCCCGTTAGTGTAGTGCATGTTTTTTTCGCGGGAGATGGCGGTGATCTTCCCCCGCTGGATAGCGAGATCCGGCGCCGACTTACCGTCGGCTAGTGGGGTTTCCCCCTAGCGGGGCACCGCCCCAGCAGGGACAAGCTCTAAGCTCCCGACCTGTCTCCCGGAATATGTTTAGTGGTTTAGTGCATGTTAGTGTAAGTGTGTGTGAAAGAGGAGAGGACAGTACAAGGAAGAAGAAGGACAGATCGCGCGCGGTCCGTGACTCGTTTGGTAGGGTACTGCTCTGGCATGCGCCTGGTGTTGATCGGAGAAACCACGGAAAACTACGGATCAGAGCAGCCGGCCGCTAGAATTCTCCTCCAGACAGCGACTGAATTCGACCTAGCTGAAAAGCTAGTGTCGAAAATCGGGAAGGGAGATGGTAGAGGGGGACGCTCAAGGGGCTGGCCACGCAGTCGCCACGGTGGATTTAGTGTAAATTAGAATATTTTCCAATGCTAGTTAGGAATACACACAAAATCTGCCGGTGGTACGGTTTTCAAATACAATTACTAAAAATAAAAGTAAAAGAACATAGTAATTACATGTTCACTAAAAAAAGCTTTTAACCGGTAGAGGTGGCTCAGGCCTATCACTGCAGTGCCTCTGACCGGAAGATCCTAGGGTTTGAGTCCCGACAGAGGCAGGATTTTCGACACTAGCGAAATAGTCGGCTAGTGGGAGATATCTGGGTGGAGAAAACCCCACAAACCAAAGTGTAAGTCGGCGTTGAATTTCACATTCCAGCAGGAAAAGCACACCGACACCTCCCATAATGAAAACCTGCACAACACTTGGAACTAATCACTAAACGCCGGAAACACAAGGCAATCAATAATTTTTTTACAAAATTTATATCGTAATCTAATTTCGCAAACACCATCATATAATATAAAATAAGACCAACAATAATAAAAATAACTAATTCTAATGTAAATATTTACCGCAAAGAAATTATTACATCTTATTTACAGAATGTTTTTAAACACACATTTTGACACAGAGAGAAGTCTCCAACACCGCTGCAGGTACGAGTAATTTGTTTCGATTTTGTATTGTTCTACTCACAAATGAAAATGTACTAAAATCTGTCTTCGTTGGCATATTTTCGAGGTACGATTCTTCCGCACGACGTATGTAGGTTTTAAAAATGTTTCCCGGCCCATCCACCCATCGAGGATACAGAAGGAGACAGAAATGTCGAATGAGAAGAAATACATTTTAACAAAGGATAATCTGTTTTGAATAACGCATGTCGCGATTTATCTCTACTATTTCCCAAAATGTTCCTACGATGCAAATCGTGAATTTCGACGTCCTCTCTTAACAAATTTGCTGCGTAGATTTTTATACTTTTCGAGTGATTTTATGTATCCTACACGATAATAGGGAGTCATATTCCAGTATAGGTTGCTCTGTTGAACACAAATTTAGTGTGAGTTCGTACGTTTTACATACGAAAACGTTTTACATATGAATTTAGGTACGAATGAAGTTTGTTACGTATAGGATAGCATGGGTTCGTGCTTCACAAGCGTTTCTGCTAATATGTCAGAAAATCAATGTTGAAACAACTGACTTTCGGCATTTATTACCGAAATGTCAAGAGTTATTTAAAAAAAAGATTTTAAAAACAATTATCTAGCTATTGATACATTCTTACAGCCACACGAGCATTTTATATACATTATTTGCGGTTTGCCGTATCATTTTAGAAATCTGAGATTCGAAGTTGACTTTGCTGCGATTCCATTCCAAATGTCGAATAAGTCGATGATAACCCCCCTTGGAATTAACATATACATATTCTCATTACTGTTGACAAGGTCCTCATTTTTCAAGCAATTATCAGATAAAAGTACGCCAGCACAAAAGGAAGTGGGCGGGCGAGGAGGCGCCACCTAATTCCATGCAGCCAATGCCATCGATCGCGCCGCCGCGGGTGTTGGCCTGCGGCCACACAGGGCATAAAGCGGCGCTGCCTGAAAGTTCCACGAGAGCGCGCCGCCGCTGGCTGGCGTGCGGTCGGCGGCGGACAGCGCTATCAACCGAGCGCTGGGGGTGGTGGAAGGCGGGTGTGGTCAAAATGTGCGATTCCTTTCACTAGCAGGTGAGCTTATTTATAATTAAAGAATTTGAAATTACTTTCACTTTAAATAAAATTTTAACCTTTTTTAAATTTCGTCTTTACATTTGAAATAAAATAAACGCGAATGCCCATTGCTACATCGATGCAAGAAACTTACGGCACCCACAGAGGTGAGAGCAAGAGAGAGCGCGAGAGAGAGCGAGTGAGAATGAAAGGGAGGAAAAAAAGAAGAAAGAGAGAGGAAGGTCATGGAAACCGTGTGTTGCGCACAATCCGAGAAGCTGGAGCGCACCGAGCTCCGTGCTCGTGGACCGACTAAGAGACCTCGGGTGTATCGGAGGAGGTTGGGAATTGGGCGGAGGGAGGTCGCGGTCGGCCCCCGGCAGGGGGGGGGGAACACAGCGGTTCACAGAGGCGGAGTGCGTGAGGGCGGGTGGAGGAGGCGAGGGATGAGGCAGGGAGAGAAGCGGGCGGGGCGTGGTTGGAGGCACAGGTGCGGAGAGGGAGCGAGGGCGAAGGCTGAAGGGAGAGGTGGGCGGTTTGGTTCGGTTTTTCGTGTTTCCGGGCGCGTTGACTGCTTGGTCATTAGTCCCGTTAGTGTAGTGCATGTTTTTTCTCGTGAGATGGCGGTGATCTTCCCCCGCTGGATGGCGAGATCCGGCGCCGACCTACCGTCGGCTAGTGGGGTTTCCCCCTAACCAGGACTCTCCCACCAGCGGGGCACCGCCCCAGCCGGGATAGGCGGGTGGGAGTGGCGGTGCGGGTGCGGTGTGGCGCCGCAGTGCCGGGTTCGAGCCTTCCGTGCAGCCTCAGCGGCGCCGCGCTCCATCCCCAGGCACGCAGGCCGCGCGCTCGGGCACGGCACCGGCCGTCAAATCAACCAGTGATTTATGCGCAGGAGTAATGCTGTTCAAAACGTTTTCGTCCTACGCAACAGTTGGACATTTTAATCTGAAATGTTTTGTTCATTTTTTTCATCGAAATGAATACAAAATATTACACTCGAGGGCATATGGAAGGTAATTTATTTTTCCAGGTTTTCTACATACGTAGACGAACTCTGATGCATTATGGGAAACGTACTGACTAAATATGATTCGCAAAAATAATGCGAGCAGCATGATTTTGGAATGAATTCAAGGGATAGTTTGTTATTTTTTTTTAATTTTCAAAAAACCTTTAATATACACCGATATTCGGTGATTGATCATATCTCGTAAGCAAATGAACTAAGAAAACGTGTAGTATTAGAAGTTACAGTGTACATGCAATACACTGCAACACATGTCGGGAAATTAGACGGGTGCTTCGAGCTTCTGCCAACTGACGCGGTGCCCGCTGACGGAGACACCAGATGGAGGTATAGCCCACGTTCTAGCAGGAGAATAACACCGCCACCTTCCGGGTTACAGCATTCGGTATACTAACGGTACTAACTCTTGATGCGACCGGGAACACAAAAAAATCAATAATCAAAACGAGTTTGTGCCTGGTGCTATGACGTTCAGTCAGCAGCAGCCGCCGAGCTTTTAGAGAATGACGTTCCGCAAACACACGGCTTTAAAGAGAGCAAAGCGGTAACTTAAAAGGACGCGTCGTCAAGGATTCCGTCACTGGTGGTGCTGAGTGAAGATGTGTGGGTGGGGGCACTGAGCCGCATGCGAGGTGAAGGGCGCGCGGCGCAAATTCGCGGCAAAGAGCGCGAGAGAATTACGCGCTCAATTATGTAAACACGCGAGCTTCTTACGTCCACTGAGTGAACACAGAAATGTAACAAGTACCAAAAACTCCACGTTTTGCCACTCTGGAGGCTTCATCGCGAACTAAATCGCTGAGGGAATAGTTCCCAGTGTTCATTCCAGAATGTGCTTTCTAATACTTGTTCGAATCCAGAATGTGCTTTCAGAAATATTTCTCGGGAACGACGACGGTAACCAACTTTGGTTCGGAGAGGAACTGATGAAATATAACTTTCATTGGCACAGCTGATTGAAACACTTAAGTTGGTCGGTATCGTAAAGGCAGAGGTTCTGAAATTGTGGTAGGCGTACTCAATAAAACGTGAGAGGGTGTTCGTAATACTATCAAAGGGATGATTAGAAGAAGAAATTAACGACTTACATCAAAAGTTGGTGTTTCCTTGAACGTTCTTGCAATTCTTTACTCTGTAAATCCATTCCATTTTTTCAATATACTCGTATTAAAATCAACAATTATGCTTGAAAGGAGAAGAACCTTTGAAAAATTGAGTACCTCTCATTTACAGGGTTCGGGCAGCAAAATGAAATTAATTCGTCGGTAGTATGTTGGAATGGTAGGTAGTTATTACATATGAACAATGCGACGGGTAATAGATGCCTCACAATTATGAACACTTATTTTCCAACATTCGTTTCGACAGCGATTGGTATTTATATTCAACAACCCCATTGTTACGATCAACATTATGGTTATTCCTTCTCAATTCCCTGTTATACCCGAAACCAATTTACAGCTCTTCCGCCGAACTTTGCAACAGCTTCTATCGTAGAAAATACTAAATAGGATCTCTGAAAATTACCTCCTGATATATCCACTCGCGAAGTTCTGCAGACCATGAACTCACGCTTTCGGGCGTGATCTTCCTCTTGGCGCCCGACGTTGAGCTGCCCGCGATCAAGTCCTGCGCGGAGGCTTTAATACCTTACACGTCGTGAAATTAAAATGAAGCAGTAGATTCCGCCACGTCCCACGCGGGATTCCGAAACGGAGAGCCAGGAATAGGGTATCAGCGCCGGGCTTAAATTACGGCTCTGAAGCGCGGCGAGGGCGGCGCGCAGGGCAATATCCAAAATTACGTATCGTTTCGCTGGAAGGGGGGGGAGCGGTGCTGGTGGCGGGGCCGGGGGGGGGCGGGGCCAAGGTCGTTGCGTCTGCGCCAGGTGGCGCCAGAAGCCAAGCGAGAGTGAACGTGACGGTGACGTAATGAGTTATGGTGATTGTGATTTTGATGTATGTTGATGATGGTGGTGATACTGGCGGTTCCGATGTCGAAGAAACAATGCAAATAGTAGTAGGAGAGACTGCGGATCAGGGAGGTGGAGAAGGAGAAGTGGAGAAAGTGAATAAGTGAAACAAAGAGTGACGGAGACGGTGGACAGTGGTGATGGTATACGGTAGGGACTGCTGAGGTAAAAGTGAGTAATTTTGAACAACTGCGATGAACAGAAAACAATGGACAGAGAGCGTAGAAGTACGCCCAAACGGAATTTTCACAATATCAATGAAATATGATTGAATAATAATGATGATGTTGGGTTGTTTGCCTTGTGGGTGGAATGAGGTGGGGTATAGAGGCGTGCCACCCGGGAGGCATTCGCAAGGGGGGCGAACTCTCCAACGCCGGCGGGCGGCAATAATCCTGCACCGGCGACGCCAGTAATCACGCTGCAATTTGCGCCAACGAAGGACCCGCGGCGAGGCGTGGCGGGGCGAGACGGGACGTGGGGGCTGGGCAGAGTGGAACGAAGTGGTTCTAGGTGTGGTGAGGAGAGTACAGACTGCGGGGGTGGTAGGGTCGCCCGCGGAGGCGCGCGAGCGACCGAGTCTCCGTTGAGGCTCCGCCCCCTCGCGTTCTCTCCACCACACGGGGGCGACGCGGCAAGCGCCAGGAAGGGCCGCTCAAAATTATTTTCTTCAAACACTGTTAAAAATGATCAATCATACCATTTAGAAGTCCCTTGTAACGACTGCACACAAAACGGAAGTAAAAAGTCAAGCAAAACTAATTTCACCGCTTACGGATAAATCGCGATATGAAGAATCTCAATTCTAAAATATTGTACCATACGTTGTAAAGTATTGTAGCACATTATTCTACAACTAACATTATGTACGTTCATTAATTCATTTTGACCACCAAAATAATGAAGAACCTAAGAAACAGAATGTTCCTACGAATGGCTGGGTGGTGTAGCAAAGACAATGGCAACACTGCAATAATACGAACAACGAACATGATTCTCTCGCAGAAAGGTAATACGAGAACAAAAAAACAGTGTTTTACGAGAAGAAACTAAGGATTTTAATTACAACACGGGAAAACGAGTGAAAAGGGCATTTTAAACACCGCTAATGAGATAAAACGGACGGGCAGAAAGCGGGAAACAAGGAGAAATCGAGGGCAGAATGGTGAGACAAGTGCACCTGGCAGCACAGAGCTCGATTACACAAGACTCGTTTGTCTCGCCGTGCAGCAGAATATGAACACGCTGGCCTTCCTGTTCTTCTGGGAAACGGAAGCCACGGCGGCCACAGGAGCGCCAGATTCCCTTTAATACCGCAGCGTGCACCGAATTAAAACGAAGCGAGCGCCAATGCAGCCCCTCCCCGGGGGAGGAGCGCGCCAATCACAAGCGCCATCCGTGCGCGAACGTCTCTTGTTGACGGCATCGCGCAACAAACGCTCATCGGCCGCGCGGAGTGCACCCCGTCGCGCAGCATACGCCAGCGGCGGAACTCAATAACGTCACTCCCTCGCATTTAAAATACGCTCCGTGTGTTTTTCATTTCATTCTTTCATTTTTATCGTTTAAAAAACATAAAATGCTGAATTAATAGAAATGAAACATTGCTTTAAAACAGACACCTGTTTTGGATAGAATGAGTATCCACTTTATCTAAAATGAAACTTTACGCAATTGATATCCGCTTTCAAATTAGAATTAGTGCAACCCACGTATTCTGATATGACTCGTTATTAATATCTATAGGGAGGATCGCAAGAAATCGACTTCCGAAGTTTCTTAAAGGAGAAACCCTGAAGTTACCAATTGTAAAAATGCTATTCTGAAACATTTATTTCAATCGAAAAAGTAAAAACCTCCTCATTAGCGCTTAAGTTACAAAATTTGCAGATAAGAAAATTTTTGATTTCCGTGGAGAGAACGTGAAAATTCGTTACTTGTCACGTCACGTTACTTTCAAACAACTGACTACTATTTTTGATATCATCAAAAGTTTCAAGTCATATATTTTTAGATTTTATATTTGCAACATATTTATTTTATTTATTATCTCTGCCAGATGAACACGACGAACTGGTGTGCTGGCAGTCACGTTCGCCTGTAGTCATGTTCAGCGCCTGCCAGACGCCTGCTACAACCCGCAGTACACTATGGTCGAGCGGGTTGCGTCGTCTACAGTATCAGGGGTTCCCGTCGCCTTAACGGGCTGATTTGGCTTCAATTGCTTCATGGTTACAACTCTCACAAAATAATATGTTAGTAAACTAGATTATTTTTACTGTTACGAGAACTGAAAAAAATACAAGTTAATTTTCATATTCCATTAATACGATTGAGGAAACTTGCTGCGAGATGTCACTGCTGAGTGGTAGTGACTGCTAGAGATTTTGCCAGTGAAAAAACGTCTAGGGGAATAGTTAACTGCCGCGTTCACTAGTTTTTATAGGTATAAGAACAAATAATTGTAATGAATGATTTTTATAATTCACAGAATTATTTCATAATATTTCATTCTTTTGTGAAATGGAAACAAGCGTTAGGAGGTGCGGTCAACATCTATATTTAAAAAGCGAGGGATCATATATTAATACACAATTTTAATAATATCTTAAAATTAATAAATGACCCATCTGTCGCCATTTGTTGATTACGTCATTTTTAATTCTAAGTAGTTTTGCGAGTCGAAATTATCTGCCCCCCAAAAGTCGACGTTTCGTAGAGCGAGCAAGCGTGTGTTATAGTTAGGGAAGCGAAGTGATTTATTTTGAAGTACGAAGATTGAATGTTTTACGTACAAAGAGTAGCGAATGTGTTAGAAAAGTGAACCATATATTCAATGCAATATATTCAAGTGCAATATGATGATGACCAGTTTTGGATTGGTTATTGTGATATGACAACTTATGATATGGCAGCATATGTGCACATGATACGCAGAAAACCCTCAATGAATGAGTACGTTAATACAAAATGTCTGATGTGAAACAATGACTTGTGTTCAATTCTGGTTAATAGGGAGTTTTAGAGAGAAGTAGATGCTCGCGGAGGGCTCAAAATTCTATGTGAAGTAATTATCGTTTCCCCATATGTGCAGTATTTTGCAAAACGACCTCTACCATCTCTCACTGTGATTATAGTTTAATGTAACAACCATGCTAGGCTGCATTTCGTTTCAAATACAAAAGGCGGTTTGACAAGCGGCATGTTAATATCTGGTCATTAAACGATTAAAAGTAATCCTACAATAATGACGGTCGGTTTGTCGTGCTGTTTAAACCAACACCTGATGAATATGACTCCTACATTGTGATTAATAATTATACTCGTAGAAATTTGTATTGCTTAGAAATAAGGGCCTCTCTCAGTAAGTGCATTTTGCCGCCTCGGCCGCGGACCATAGGCAGCGCGATGCAAATCGCAGGCGCGTAATCCCCCTTGATGAAGGCAAGTATCGCCATTGATGCGATTTCGAGGATCGAGTTACTTTGCTGACCCCCGACACAGCCTAAACCTGTCTGGAATCTGGTTCTCAATGACTTCGCGTGAGACTGGTATTCAAAACGCGCCCTTCAGCGAGTTCTGTATTTACACAAAGCAATAAAAATCCATTCATGAACTGTGTTTTCTCCAAAGAGGCTTAGATGCACTGAATAAAGCTATTCGGAGATAAAACGTTCATTGTGATCTTAAAAAAGGTCACTCGAAGATAAAAATCGCATTGAAAGCCGGCATTTTCATCCATGGAATATATCCAAGTAGAACCGCAATGGATCCCAAACGCCCTCCAGTTCGCGGACTTCCAGGAATGTTTCCAAAGATGGGAACAACGCTGGGATCGTTGCATACATGCCCAAGATGACTACTTTAAAGGTGACGGAGGACATTCGAATGTAAGTATATTTTTCTGATTTTTACACTGAAATTCTCGGATATTTTGGGTAGCACATCGTATGCCTAAAGACTACGACTACGACTATGGACTACGACTTAGGGTGGCATGTTCCATCATATCAGCTTTCTGGCAGAGTTGAGATGGCAGGAGACTCGGATAAGTTTCTTTTATTTCTCTCTCACCCGAGCGGCGACTCGTCCAGCCGCTCACACCTCGCCGTCCCACCACTCACAAACCCAAGCGTTCTCCGCCCTGCATTTAGAGTTATTTACGCACCAAGGTTATGCGTTACAAGAGTTTTCATGATCGAGCGGTGGCAAAACGCCCGAGGGCTTTTTGCCGCTAGAGTTTAGAACCAGTTAACGCCCGTGGTACATACAAGATTTTATTTTTTACCTAATTTTAATGATGCAGATTGACTTATTTTCTAATTAACTAGATGCTAACTCACTCGGTTCGTTTTATCACATTTCCCTCACATAAACCCTTCAAAAGAGAACATGTAGCATGAATTAACTGTTTTCATTTTTCCTCGCAACTACGCCCCTCTCGAAAGAGGTAAGTTATTATATATCGAGCTAAGTATCGACAGCAATAACAAGCAATAATGTATTAATAAGATCACTGGCGAGGTAGTTACCTTCTAATAATTACATAAATAAAAGGTGTAGTCCGGTATCAAATATATATTTAAGCTTAAGATCTTTTCAAAAGCGTAATCATCAGAGCTAACTGAAAAATTACAGGAATACATGTAATATAAATTATTCACAATATTTACAAAAAACACACACAATGGTAACATAGTACGAGTACGCCAGATACGAAAGCATAGTGGATCGTGCACAACGTGCAGCGTCTGCGCGGAAAATGGTCAAAAGTTCTGGGGATCATTTATATTTCATGTATTACTGTAATTTTTGTGATAGCTCTGATAATGATGATGATAGCAACGCCATTGAAAACATCTTAAGCTTATATATATATATATATATATATATATATATATATATATATATATATATATATATATATATATATATATATAGTTTATTTGATACCGGAAAACACCTTTTATTTATTTAAGCAATAATGTATAAGTAATAAATAAACTTATTATATTAACGAAATAATAAGTAATAAATAAACAGAAGTCACAAAATTTGACGATACGCTGTCCAAACAAGACACCAACAAAGGCTCTGACAGGAGAATCTGTCATCTGAATACCACCTCATTGGCAGCGTCTAGTGTTGGTCCAGACACATCCTTCAGCAATACCTCAGCATGCAGGTGCGGAGGCGGAACACGCTTACGGGCTCTGAAAGGCAGGCAGCGTCACGCACGGCGCGGCGTGGCGGAGGCCCAGTGGGCGAGATTGAGCCCCAGAGCTACGGAGAATCCACACAGAATTCTATAAGCATGAACTGTGTGGTTGCAAGTCATTACCGTTATCTTTATATTTGATTGTTTTCTGAAGGTAAAATCCTACATAGTCTTAGTGATGAGAGCATCTGGACGTTTACTAGGAAACCGGATTCGAACATAGGTCGCTTACGCTTCGAACAATTCAGGCAATTTGTCTATACCAGAGCTTGAATACAAATTATTGATAGAAACAAACCTTTCACGGTTTGTCTGGCCCAAATTGGTAACAAAACGGGACATTTAAAGATATATTAATTATGTTTCGTGTAGTTTTGATTGGCATTTTATAATTTTTAATTGCAATCATATTGTTAATTACGATTTACATGTTTCCCTTTTGCATTAGATACATAACCTGCATGGATGACCCTCGCCGGTTAGCACACTGAGCCACAACTGAGATATGGCATAAGTCAGTCTTAATTATATAGTGAAAACACATGTACATTATTTTTTATTTAGTGCTGCGTTCAGAGCTCTTTTCATTTAAAAGGCAGAATAAAACTTCACGTTTGATGAAAAAAATTTTGAAAAGAAATATTCACACGTTTTCTCATCACCACGGATTTCTTGCTTTCTTCTTATGCGCGCTTTATCACCATCTCATCCCTCTGTGCGTCCGCCGCCTCGAAAAGAAGCGCCGAGATGCCGTGTCAGGAAGCGCCGAACCGCGTTTGTCACTTTTATTGTCGCCTTTATTACACCTGCAACGCACACGCAGAGCCCGACGCCAAAACCAACATTCTCGAGGCGCAGCCACCAAAAGACACAGCGATGACTACAAAGGCATCCTCTGCTACTTACTATCTTTACAAGGCATTCAGTCGCTACATTCATTCTCTACGACTATGGATAATCCCTAACATTTTCATTCTAGACGAATTATATCAACCTTCGAACATTCAGAATTTGGGCCCGCGATCTCGACAGTTTCAGAACACGGAACTCTTGGAGGCGATCTGAGGAGGGCGACTGAGGGGGCGACTGAGAGGGCGACTGGAGGAGGGCGACTGGAGGAGGGCACTGAGAGGGCGACTGGAGGAGGGCGACTGGGGGGATGAGGCGACTGGAGGGCGACTGGAGGAGGGCGACTGGAGGAGGGCGACTGGAGAAGCGACTGGAGAGGGCGACCGAGAGGCGACTGGAGGAGGGACTGAGGGCGACTGGAGGAGGCGACTGGAGGAGGGCGACTGGAGGAGGGCGACTGGAGGAGGGCGACTGGAGGAGGGCGACTGGAGGAGGGCGACTGGAGGAGGGCGACTGGAGGAGGGCGACTGGAGGAGGGCGACTGGAGGAGGGCGACTGGAGGAGGGCGACTGGAGGAGGGCGACTGGAGGAGGGCGACTGGAGGAGGGCGACTGGAGGAGGGCGACTGGAGGAGGGCGACTGGAGGAGGGCGACTGGAGGAGGGCGACTGGAGGAGGGCGACTGGAGGAGGGCGACTGGAGGAGGCGACTGGAGGAGGGCGACTGGAGGAGGGCGACTGGAGGGAGGGCGACTGGAGGAGGGCGACTGGAGGAGGGCGACTGGAGGAGGAGGAGCGACTGGAGGAGGGCGACTGGAGGAGGGCGACTGGAGGAGGGCGACTGGAGGAGGGCGACTGGAGAGGGCGACTGGAGGAGGAGCGACTGGAGGAGGGCGACTGGAGGAGGGCGACTGGAGGAGGGCGACTGGAGGAGGGCGACTGGAGGAGGGCGACTGGAGGAGGGCGACTGGAGGAGGGCGACTGGAGGAGGGCGACTGGAGGAGGGCGACTGGAGGAGGGCGACTGGAGGAGGGCGACTGGAGGAGGGCGACTGGAGGAGGGCGACTGGCGGAGGGCGACTGGAGGAGGGCGACTGGAGGAGGGCGACTGGAGGAGGGCGACTGGAGGAGGGCGACTGGAGGAGGGCGACTGGAGGAGGGCGACTGGAGGAGGGCGACTGGAGGAGGGCGACTGGAGGAGGGCGATTGGTGGACGGCGGTCTGAAGCCCTTCGTGGTGGGCCTCTTATTCGGAATATCGCAGGAGTGTTAGAGTCAAATGAGTGTCACAAGCCACTATTCGACTGCAGGCGAAATATTGTGCGTGCGCTACCGGACGACCTAAGAGCGAAATCGCCTTATTTCACTCGAAAAATCACACAAATGTTGCACCTGAAATCGTCTGAATAGTCCTATTATTCCGCAGTTCAATGTTGGAAAAATTGGCTAGAAGCACGCTTAAGACTATCTACACGTATCGTAGATGGTATTACATTGGTATCACAGATGGTATTACATTGGTATTACAGATGGCCTTCACTCTCCAGCTGATTTCGAGCGAATAGAACCGACAGAGTCAAACGAAACAAATCTTCGTCCGACAGTCGATGTTTCCAGACGCCATCCGGAGAGGTCGTTCGGGTTAACTATACCCATTTCAATTAATTAGCAAGTGTTTGTACAAATTGGGCATATAGGACGCAAACGACCGACGTCGGCCGGAAACAATTTCGGCCACATTCGGCTCCATTATGACCGTTAAATTCTTTTAAATATAATAATTTGTTGATGTTTACTCGAAGCCACTCGAGTGAACGATCGAAACGGGAAGTCATTAGACACCTTCAGGCGTGGAGGAAGATAGAAAGAGCAGGGCGGTGCAGTTCAGAGCGAGCGGAGGCACATGGCCGGAAGCGGGAGATAGGAGGTGCATGGTGGCAGGCGGGTGGCGGGAGGAGGCTGATGGAAGGGGGAAGGTGACTGGAGGGGGCGACTGGAGAAGGTGACTGGAGGGTGACTGGAGGGGTGACTGGAGGGGTGACTGGAGGGGTGACTGGAGGGGTGACTGGAGGGGTGACTGGAGGGGTGACTGGAGGGGTGACTGGAGGGGTGACTGGAGGGGGTGACTGGAGGGGGTGACTGGAGGGGGTGACTGGAGGGGGTGACTGGAGGGGGTGACTGGAGGGGGTGACTGGAGAGGGGACTGGAGGAGGGCGACTGGAGGGGTGACTAGAGGGGATCACTGGAGGGGTGACTGAGGGGTGACTGGAGGGGTGACTGGAGGGGTGACTGGAGGGGGTGACTGGAGCAGGGTGACTGGAGTGGGGCGACTGGAGGGTGACTAGAGGGGATCACTGGAGGGGTGACTGGAGGGGTGACTGAGGGGTGACTGGAGGGGTGACTGGAGGGGTGACTGGAGGGGGGTGACTGGAGGGGGGTGACTGGAGGGGGGTGACTGGAGGGGGTGACTGGAGGGGGGTGACTGGAGGGGTGACTGGAGGGTGACTGGAGGGGTGACTGGAGGGGTGACTGGAGGGGTGACTGGAGGGACGTGACAGGAGGGACGTGACTGGAGGGACGTGACAGGAGGGACGTGACAGGAGGGACGTGACTGGAGGGGGTGACTGGACGGGTGACTGGAGGGGTGACTGGAGGGTGACTGGAGGGGTGACTGGAGCAGGGTGACTGGAGTGGGGCGACTGGAGGGGTGACTAGAGGGGATCACTGGAGGGGTGACTGGAGGGGGTGACTGGAGGGGGCGACTGGAGGGGTGACTGGAGGGGTGACTGGAGGGGGCGACTGGAGGGGTGACTAGAGGGGATCACTGGAGGGTGACTGGAGGAGAGTGACTGGAGGCGGGAGGCGGAGGGGTGACTGGAGGGTTGACTAGAAGGGGTGACTGGAGGGGGTGACTGGAGGGGGTGACTGGAGGGGGTGACTGGAGGGGGTGACTGGAGGGGTGACTGGAGGGGGGACTGGAGGGGGGTGACTGGAGGGGTGTGACGGGAGGGGCGACTGGAGGGGCGACTGGAGGGGTGACTGGAGGGGGTGACTGGAGGGGTGACTGGAGGGGTGACTGGAGGGGTGACTGGAGGGGTGACTGGAGGGGTGACTGGAGGGGTGACTGGAGGGTGACTGGAGGGTGACTGGAGGGGTGACTGGAGGGGTGACTGGAGGGTGACTGGAGGGGTGTGACTGGCGGAGAGTGACTGGAGGCGGGAGGCGGAGAGGAGGGGCTGCCGTGGCGGCGAGGGAGGGCGGAGCTTCTGCTCGCAGGGGGGGCCTTCTCATTTACGACACCTTCCCCTCCGCGCTTCAACGAGCACACACCACACGTCACCTGCATCAAGCCTCGCTCACCGGCCGCTCGCGGCACGGCGCGGCGTCGAGCGAAGGCGATAAGCGCTTTACGACCGCGGGGCTTTATGCTCTCCCGCGGCAATAATTAAAAGTCGAATTATCTCATCACGCACATCACTGCCGCGCGCGGACGTAAAAAAAACAAGATGTTTATCTCCTAGAATATGAGTCTCTTTGCACAGAGTGTACTGGCTGCACTGTGAATAACTACGCGACACTTAGCACTTCAATGCTTGCTACACTGCAACGTTCCTGTTTCTGGTTGATTTACAAAATTATTTCCAAATAACATATTTTGGAATCAGAATTCACTATCAATAAAGAATATTACAGATTCCGCCAACACCAACACCACACCACTATTTTAAATAATCATATGAGTCACTTCACACATGATCTATTAACGTTTAAACTAATTTGCACAAATAAAAAACTCAATAAAACTATTAATTTTAGAACCAGAATATGCGTATTACAGCCTCTACGTCATGATAAACTTAAAACACAAATCATGAACGACGTTCACACAATAGACCCCGCATTGACCACGAAGATTGTCAAAAATAAGAAGTTCTGTCTGGCAGAGTAACGTTCTCTTCCCCAGGGCTGGGCTCTGCGAGGCTCCTTTCCTCAGCGGAGCGGTGGCCGCGAGCGCCAGGCCGAGGCTGGCGAGAGGGTGCGAGCGCATCTGGGCGCGGGCGACGCCCACAAATAGCACCGCCCCACGCGCCCAAGCGCCCGCCGGCTCGTCCACGTGTCGACGCCCCCGCCAGACCTTCCCACAAGGGCTCGCCAGCCCCTCCGTCTGTCAACCCTTTCCCTTGATTCATTGACGCTTCCGAAAACGTCAACGACAAGTTATTAGTCCCGTTAGTTTAATGAATGTTCCCAGGAGGTGATTGTGTTCCTCCCCTGCTGAATGCTCAGATCCGGTGCAGACCTGCACGCTGGCTTGCAATGTTTTCTTCCTCAATGTTACCCAGCGGGCCACTCTCCTGTCGGGGCCGGCTCTAAGCTCCCAACATGTATCATGGTTTAGTGCATGTACGTAAGTGTGTTATATGTTTGCGGGTAAAGGAAGAGGAAGGAAAGATCGCGTGCAATTCATATTCCGGTTGTAAATTTTCGCCTGGTATTGATCGGAGAACTACCGATCAGCGCAGCTACAATTGCTCCGAGACTGCGCCTGAAGTCGACCCAGCTCTCTGGCTAGTGTCTACAATCCGTCACCGTGGGGACTCCAAGTCTAGAATCTCCCGGTTCGGAGTCAAGGATACCTCTGGACTGAACTCATCCCGGATATCGTTTGCTGACTGCCATAGTGGCACAAATCAAAAAATACAATTTTGAGTTATTGCTCTGTTCAGAACTGCAGATTGGTCTACCTTCTAATAGCAACAGTAACTTATCTTACAGAACAGTATTTTATCAAAAAATGGCAGAAGTGTGAATGCACCAATGATGCATTTTAATAAAATATGAAAATTTAAAACTCATTTATCTCAACACCTGATTTTTTGAGTTGTGTCACTATTGCATTCAGCAAGCGATATGTCCATTCGATAGTACCCGCTAGCCCATTCGCCATCTCAACTCTTCGCAGTTTCTCGCTCCCCCTCCCGTCTCCATACTCTCCCACTTCCACGCACTCATCCCCTCGCCCGTATTTGAAATCACGCCGTTCACTGATTCGGTTCTACACTTCATGCCAAATCTATCTCGAGTACTCAATAGAGATGCTACTGATGACCACTGGTCCGACTGCTCTTCTTCCATCGCTGGGTTGGAGGTACAAATCCCGGACGACCCATATCGTATTTCCGGCGGACAAAATGGTTTTGCGGCAAGTTTCCTCTATGATCTCCCGTTTTCACTGTCTCTCATTCCACCATTGCTCCATTATTATTCATATCATATCTTCATAATTACCTATCCATTACATCATTCACCCATTCCAGGTGTCCTCGTCCATTTCCATGTGAGGCATTAAATGCTGAGCAAATTCGACAGCACCCATACATGACATCGGGTTTGTATCTGATGTAAGATGATTTTGCGCCTGTCCATTGAACGTTCCATTTAAAAGTTATTTCAGTATTAAAACAGCGACTTATTAATGCAAAATATTTGCCTGGGTACAACCAGTTATAAATAATGAACTATTTCAGGCGGAAGCGTAAAACTGCTCCGTAATTATCTCTACTATTAAGGGAATGTATTTTTTAATCCAAATTTACATTGGGACGAATTTATACTTTAATTTACTCTTAATGACCGTGGGAACAAGCCAAGCGCCATTTACTTCCCCCGTTAAGCGGATAGCGCTTAAAGATTCCAATTTCTTATCCCAGTATGCGGGTTGTTTTCTTGATAGAGGATCATTCTAATAACTCAATTTTACATGCAATTTAAGGGCAAAGAAACATGGTGAGCGTGGAGTACAAAATGGAGGAAGATGGACCGCCCGGGCCTAAAGACGAATTGGGACAGGATGGAGAATAAAGAATCGCGCGCAATTTGTGGCCCATTCAATCTGACTGGATGGATGGGTAGAAATCTCGAACGCGATAAACGGGATCTGCCGGTTCGCTTCCGCAGCTTCTCAACTAGTAACAACATCTAACCTCCGTCGGGTCCCGAAACTAGATCCATCCAGTGCACAAAATTCTCCGTAGCAGTCGCAGATTCATCCACTTGGTACGACTAATCAATGATTATATTCCTTCGTAGCTCTTCCGCAAGGCGCCGTCGCACGCTTTACGACCGCGCAAGAGCGTAATTGCGCGAGAGCTTTCCAGGCTCCGTAATGAAAGAGCGGAGAGGAACATAAATTCGCGCGCCCAAAGCCGAGTAGCGCACGGCCGGAAGCGGGAACAAGGGCAGGAGCGACGTCGTGAGTGGGACGGGGCGGGGGCGGGACCGTGAGGGCGGCGGCAACGTGGGGCATCGGCGGCGGGACCGCCGGCGGGGGCGCGGGGGGCGGCGGCGGCGGGCGGGGCGGCGGCGGGGGCGGCGGGCGGCGGGGGCGGCGGCGGGGGCGGCGGCGGGGCGGCGGCGGGCGGGGCGGCGGCGGGGGCGGCGGCGGGCGGCGGCGGGCGGCGGCAGGGGCGGCGGCGGGGCGGCGGCGGGGCGGGGCGGGGGGCGGCGGGCGGCGGGGCGGCGGCGGGGCGGCGGCGGGGCGCGGGGCGGCGGCGGGGGCGGCGCGGGGGCGGGCGGGCGGCGGAGCGAGGGCGGCGGTGGTGGCGGAAGCGGGGGCGGCGGCGGAAGCAGGGGCGGGGTCAGCGGCGGGGCGGCGGCGGCGAGGACGGAGGCGGCGGTGGGCGTGGGCACGGGGCCCGGAAGCGTGTGGCGCGTCTCGTTGCAGAGAGTGCCGCCGGTGGGAGGACGCAATCCGCGCACCGCCGCAGGGCTCTTGAACATGAGCGCTCAGTCTTCCTTAATTGTTTTATTTTTGCCGCATCCCCGTCACCTTTCAGAAACTTGCCAGAAACAAGGAAGACGGGCAATGTGAGGATGTGGTATTCCAAAATTCTCTGTCACCAAGGATAAGAATGGGAGAAGGCTGGAGAAAGAAAGATTGCATGTGTTTCCTGTAGTTTACCGCACGACCGTCGTCAGCCTGGAGGGATTGGGGAAACTCACGACGATCTTGGAAGTCGGCATCTAGAATGCGCACCGGACAGTGCCAGGAGTCGCCGCAGCTGCTTAGCCGGCGCTGAACACCGGCCACTTCAATCACGCGCATCCCACCACTTCACACAAGGTGGCTAAAAAGCGGTCAACGCAGAGAACAGTAGAAGATTTCGGGAAAAATAGTTTGTGAATCCTGAGTTGAAGTCGAAACTAAGCGCGAAACACTCACAAAAAACATCTGTTCGCTTGGCACACAAACACCAACAAGAATTTTGCGGGTTAACAGTACTTGTGGACGAGGGGTAGGTGTAACCTACATCGCAGTAAACGTCTTTTTCATTTCAACACTCAACTCATTCATTTGTTAAAAAATCGTTGCCAGGAGTTTTCTCATACCTTTTGACCAATTAGAATATTTCAGTCTTCAAAGATAAAAGAAAATTTGCCTTAAAGTCTTAAAATTTAAAACGTGTAAAAATTTAAAATTTTGAATTTTTTTATCTTTATCAAAGTGATAAACGCAGGTTTGTAAATTGTTCTAGGATTTTTTATTTAGAATATAAACCACTAGGCTCAGAATCAACGAAAATCTTTCTTTACATAACTCTGAACAGAACAATCATTTATAAAAGAAGTGAAAAGGGGGGTATCTCTAATTCTTGGAGATGTCTTGTGCTGATTTTGAAACATCGACAAAGGGTTCATGCAATATTCCTACTAATACAATATACTATTACTAGAAATGTTCAGGGTATAAAAGTGAAATAACTGACTGAAATAATAAAATGTACAATTTATATTTTTATTAACTGTAATTTAAACACTAGTTAGATTTTGTTTCTGGATAAAGTTCGGTATCCCTGATAATTAAAATGTCCAAAGATCATCGACTCTTTAAAACAAGGAATTCCTTACTGGTAATCAGATGATGCAAGTAAAGTGCGTGGTGTGTTCTTCTTTGTTATAGTTAAAGTTTTAATAGAACATACAACTGTTCGATATTACATATTGAAAAACTTTTTAAATTTCTTACATAGTATGATAACTGTTTCATACCGATCCATTTGGTTAATCAATTAAAACTACGGCCTGAAACAACCTAGTTATCACTTTGAACGCAATTGATTGAAAACGCAACTTAATTACAACTTTTTTCCAATTTTTACTTAAAGCTTACCAGGCAATTCTATTATCCTAAAGGCTGAAATCTCATAACCTACGGGAACGAAGAATGGAGAAATATTCGGAGCGAAGTTTTAACAGCATTTTAGATCACCGATGCGTGCGTCTTGTGCAGGAGGACCTGATCGGAGTTTTTTTCGATCAACAGCAGCGCGAATCCGGGCTTTGACCCACCAACGGCAGAGGGCGAACCTCTTCCTTATACACCTCTCCTTACACATTCCCAGTTCCTATCTCATACCAGATATCGGGACGCGCGTTGAATGCGCTGCGGGTGGAATCCTGTTGTGAATGGAGGTAGTTCGCACCGGACCCTCGCCCTCAGCTGGACAAGGCATCGACAAGGTTCCGGGCTAAGACAACAGTCCTTTGACTCCCAAACACATCCTACTGGAGCATTAGTCAGAGAATTGGTTCATCCCATCATGCTTATCAAAGTAAATATGGGTTATAAAGATAAAACATCAAGAAAACATACCGTCGAGATTAAGTAGTTTTATTAAAGTTGAAATGATGCAACAATATGGTGTCAGATCGGTTCAAGAGTTTCTGGAATAAAGTTCTGGGTGACTCAAGCTTACTACATTATCCATATCATTTGTCCCCAGAGAGCCCGACAGACTCAGATTATAGGTGTCATGGCAACAATGGAATTGCCTTTACGGTAGCCAGATGATGTCAAACTACAAAGTGCGTAGGGCACGAATTCTCTCGTTGAATATGTTAAATCGTTTAATAGAACAGAATACAAATAGTTATAGTGAGACATAATTAGCACACCCACAACATTTGTTACACATGCATACATATGTATGATAACACGTATTCATATTCATACAACATTAATGCACGGCATAATTAATCCACATTAGAGAATACGGCACTGAATACAACTCTAGTTATTCATCACTTTGAAGCAGTGCACTGCATTTGGGAGTTGAACAGTGTCCCACGCCACCTCTGAATACAACTTTTTGTGTCTGTACATTTTACTTACTTAGCTGAAGTATATTCCGCTGTGAAATTGCGTATTCTACGCAGATCAATGCAATGCACTCAAGCAAATGCTCTACAAAAACCCACGAGTCTCTAAGACCGCGTGAAGTAAGAGAGGAGTCTCATAGGATTGCGGCAACCGCGGAAGTCACTCCTTTGAAAGGGCAGCCCTCGTGGGGTGGGCGTCGATCCCTTTCGTTGCAGTGCGTCTCTGCGATGCAAGGGATACGCTGGCTCTGATCGGTAGTTTTCCGTGGTTTCTCCGATCAACACCAGGCGCCTGCCGGAGCAGTACCCTACCAAACGGGCCACGGACCGCGCGCGATATGTGTTTCCTCTTCCTTATCCTACCCTCTCCCCTTACACACTCACACAGTTACACTAACATGCACTACACTACCACATATTCGGGATGCCGGTCGGGGCTTAGAGCTTGTACCGGCTGGGGCGGTGCCCGCTGGTGGGAGAGTCCTGGTTAGTGGGACCCCACTAGCCGACGGTAGGTCGGCACCGGATCTCGCCATCCAGCAGGAAAGAATACAGCGCATGTCCATACGGGACTAATGACCAAAGCATTTGACGTGCCCGGAAACACGAAAAAAATCAAATTGAATCAAATCAGGATACGCTGGCGCATTTAACGCAAGCCAGAGATCTAGCCCCATTCAACCACGCATGCGCACTCGTTCATCAAATGTAAATTATTGTTTGTTCATTATTATAACGAACACATAAAACAACGAATGCTTTCGAAGAAATTAAGAAGTTTCTATTCCAAAGTCTGAAATAAAGTGCAATCAATTTGGTGAGTTATCGGTTGCAAATCTAACAATGGAATGATTTATTTTCCGTTTCTGGGTGCATCAACTACTATGACAATTAGTCGCGTCAGTGATGTGCATGCTTTTATCACGGGAGGCGGCGGTTTTCTTCCCCCCACTGAATGCTGAGATCCGGCGGCGACTTACATGTCGGCTTACGGGGTTTTTCACACCCCCATCCATTCCCACCAGAGGGATACCGCCCAAGACAGGGCAAGCTCTAAGCAACCGATTGGTATCCCGACATGTGTGGTAGTGTAGTGCATGTAAGTGTAAAGGGTGAGGATAGGACCAGAAAGAGAAAGGAAAAATCGCAGGCAGCCCGTACGTCGTTTTTAGGGTACTGGTCCGGTATTCACCTGTTCTTGATAGGAGAAATCTACCGATCAGAGCAGCCGACCGGTAGAATTATCCTCCTCACAGCAACTGAATTCGACCCAGCTATCTAGCTAGAGTTGGAAATCCGGTCACCATCGGGTATCGAACTCTAGGACCTTTCGGTTAGAGGCACTGCAATGGCATCAGCTAATGACCTGGCCCACTTCAGCCTGTCATATTTTGAGTCTGATTCCAATATACGTCACTCAGAGACGTATATTGGAATGTTACATAGTTCTTGAGCATGTAGGTAGATGGAAGTTGATCTGTTTAACCAATATCATGTAGTTGTAAATTCATACAACGAAATATACGCGTGACATTTGTCTTTAGTATGAAGCCAACTCATCATACATTGGTATCTGGCTGTGTCTGAAATTTCTGCATCAGAACGTGCCCTGCCAACACTAATGCATGACAAGTTGCCTATCAATCAGAAGGAAATATCACATGTGTAACATCGTTTTATGAAATACCCCACGACATAGTCATTGGAACAAAGTTATGACCTTTGGCCCATGTACGTGACCTAGACTGTTCTAAGATTTATTCTGAGGCACTTTCTAAAGTTTCAACTTAAATACATCATTCTTCAACAATTCAAATAAAAATTCACTCGCGCACCAAGTGGTAAGAAAATGAAATTGCCCGCTAAGCGAAGAAAGCAACGGATTACTTTAAAGTGCAGGGGCTTGGCCTCTTCCGCCGCGTCGCGTCGCGTCGCAGAGCCCAATGACAGGGTTCCCGCGCCTCTCCGTTGGAGGCGTCGCCGCGTCGTCACTCGCCTGCCCCATCCGCGCCTCCTTCGCCCCGAGCCCCCGGCGCGGCGAGGCGGGAGGTTATTAACGACATCATGAATGTATTACAGCGGCGCGGCGCGTGTGTCATTTGCATGCCCGCGCCCCGCCCCGCCCGCTCGCTCTCGCGGCGCGAGCGTCTGCTGGCGGCGGGGAAGCCCGGTGGCGGGCGTTGGAGCGAGGCTGGCGGGGCGGTGGGGCAGCGATGCATTAGATGCATTTTCGGTATCATTTGTCTAATAACACAATTTCATTTTTGTGGAGAAAGGTCGGTTTTAACAAATCTACAACACCATTTCCGTAGACTTCATGAGAGAGTGCATCGATGATCTCACACATGTTTTAAGTCGTTTTCGCGTGTAAAGGTTTAGCTGGAGCGATTCAGAAAAGCGTGGGAAACGTCGCAGTATGGAGGCTGGGGCTAGACCCGCTTGCAAACACCGTTTGGGCGAGGCCAGAGAACAGGCATGATGGAAGATCACGAGGAAAGAGAAGGGAATTCTGAAAACACCAGAAAATAAACAAATAAGCAAAGATAAGAGGTTGTTACATTTCAGGTGATAAATAAATAATAAAAAAAAATCAGACGAAATAATAAAAATAACAAACATTTAAATGATTGTCAATTAAGGGATTTTTCTATCATGATAGAAAAATGTCGCTGCACAATATGCTTTTCTTCAGACTACGATCGTTGCGTTCTTCAGACTACTTGCGTTCACCTATTCTATAGAAAGTTCGTTCCTCTCCACTTCAGAGCATCATTTGAGGTCAGTGCACCGGGAGATCCTGGAGTTCGAGTCTCAACGGTATTTCAATGGTAAGATTTTCGATTTGATTTTTTCGTGTTTCCGAGCACGTCAACTGCTTTGGTCATTAGTCCCGTTAGTGTAGTGCATGTTTTTTTTTCTCGGGATATGCGCGGTGATCGGGATGGCGAGATCCGGCGCCGACCTACCGTCGGCTACTGAGGTTTCCCCATAACCAGGACTCTCCCACCAGCGGGGCACCGCCCCAGCCGGAACTAGCTCTAAGATCCCGACCGGACTCCCGGAATATTTGATAGTGTAGTGCAAGTTAGTGTAAGCGCTTGGTGTGTGTGTGTGTGTGTGTGTAAGGGGAGAGTATAGAACAAGGAAGAGGAAGGACAGATCGCGCGCGGTCCGTGGCCCGTTTGATACGGTACTGCTCCGGCATTCGCCTAGTGTTGATCGGAGAAACCACGGAAAACTACTGATCAGAGCAGCCGGCCGCAAGAATTCTCCTCCAGACAGCGACTGAATTCGACCTAGCTGAAAAGCTAGTGTCGAAAATCCTGCCGCCATCAGGACTCGAACCTAGGACCTCTCGGTCAGAGGCGCTGCAGTGACATCAGTTGATGCACTGAGCTACCTGGTGAGAGTTTCGACATTAGCTAGATAACTAAATGGAATTCAGTCATTGTCTGGAGGAATATTTTAGCGGTCTACTCTGATCGGTGGTTTATCGTGGTTTCTCCGATCAACACCAGGCGAATGCCGGAGCAGTACCTTAACAAACGAACCAGGTACAGCGAGCGAACTTTCCTTCTACTTCCTTGCCATATTCTCACCCCTTACTAACACTACATTTAAAACACACTTACATTCACTGCACTACTACACATGTCAGGAGACCAGTGGGGAGCTCAGAGCTGGTCCCAGCAGGGACGGTGCCCCGCTGGTGGGAGATACCTGGTTGTGGAAAACCCTGCATGTCGTCATGTACATTGGAGCCGGATATCGCCATCCAGCGGGGGAAGATCACCGCCACTTCCCGCAATAAAAGACATGGCGATAAAAACCTGCCAACGGTTCTAATGGCCGTATCAGTCGACATCACTAATCTACCAATCATTCAATGTAGTTTGTAACGCATTAAGATGACGTTGATTAAGAGGCGTGTGTATTTTGAAATAATTTCAGGTTAAGGTCGGTTTGTTATCTGACGACGAGAAAAGCAAGATTTTCTTAATACTTAATACTAATTTCTTGATACTTTTGTCAATTTCAAAGAGTTTCGTCATAATCTGGAGACGAAATTTTAGCACGATATCAGAACTATTTTTTCTTCTTCTCAAGAAATCACTTTTCCGTGGCGCGAAGACTTCTGAACGATTACACTTAGCGGTTTTTTAACAAACTTTTGATTTTTAAACAAACTTTTCGGTAAAATAACTTTTTTCGTGTAGGAAAAAATCTGAAGTGCTTCTGCTACAAAAAATTCCAGAACAGAGTATAATTTACTTCATGTCATTCATGCAACTATGTAACTATTCAAGGCATGACTAATTAGCAAGGCAAGAAACGCATGACTAATTTGGTTAAACAGAATCGTGGTACGAAGATTACACTTCATCCCTGCCGACGCTAGTGGAAGAATGCAGTCATGTAAATTGCAGTGTGATGAGCCACCGTGAAACCAACACACAGAAGTTGCATGCAGCTTCAATGCTTTACTTTGCTGTCACAGAGAATCCGTCATAAACGCTTCCAAGAACAAAGGCCACCCAACGAGTTTATTTGCTGCCAGTACACACGGCGCATAGCTCGCCTATTCTCTTAAATAGAACCTACGTAATAGAGTTTATTGCTTCTTTTTTACAAATGGTACAATATAACCATTCTCCTATAATTGTGTGAAACTACGCAATAAGCTTGGTTTCTAGTTATATGCCATATTTTAATGAAACAATCATATTGGCGTCCAGTTAAATTGGTGAAAAAAAGACAAACAAGTATATAATGCGCCATGGAAAACGAAAAAACCTTCAAATAAAATTTTACCATCGTATTGCACGAAATAGCCGGGATGTACAATTTAAATTACAGTACAATAATGTAATTTAAATTAAAATACAGAATGGAATAATTATAAATGTAATATTAAGGACCCTCCGTAAAGTAAGATTCAAAAACCACAAACATACGTCCAAAGTAACCAGATAAGGAAATCTTATTTGCTTTCTCGAACTCAATTCCATACGTCGGTACCTGCATAGACATAAAAAGAAAATACCCATACCATGGTACATAATCGACCACCAGGTATGTAGACTTTGCATATCGGATGGTACGATTACACGACTTAAAATGTTATATGCATTTTACGTCAAAATGAAATAAATTTCAATCTCTCCCGAAATTATACAGTGCGGTGAATTATTTTTTTTACTCCCGTAAAGCGATTTTATTTTACTGAAATTAATATAAAGAAATCTTCTTTTGGATACCAATTTTACAGTTTTGGTATCGACACCATAATTTTATGGTGTCCACGACACCATAATTATAACTCAGAATTATCACTTTCCACACCTTATAGATCGTTATCCGAAAATGCATGAAAATCAGAGTAACTGAATCACGAAGAATGGCAACATTCCTTATTCCAGACTTGTCAAGCCAAGAAAAGTCGGACTAGGTCGAATTCAGTCGCTGTCTGGAGAAGAATTCTAGCGGCCAGCTGCTCTGATCGGTAGTTTTCCGTAGTTTCTCCAATCAACAGCAGGCGAATGTCGGAACAGTACCCTACCATACACTAACATGCACTACACTATCACACATTCCGGGAGATCGGCCAGGAGCTTAGAGCTTGTCCCGACTGGGGCGGTGCCCCGCTGATGGGAGAGTCTTGGTTAGGGGGCAAAACCCCACTAGCCGACGGTAGGTCGGCGCCGGATCTCGCCATCCAACGGGGGACGATCACCGCCATCTCCCGAGAAAAAGCATGCACTACACTAACGGGATTAATGACCAACGCCGTTGACGCGCCCGGAAACACGACAAAATCAATCAACCCAGAGAAGTCGAGGCGCGAAGCAGCAGTTCCCCACCAGCGTCTGGGCCGCTCCGCCGCTCAGCCAAGCAGCCGCGCGCGCCACGCGCTCGAAAGGTAATATTAGAAGCCGCGCCCATAAACACCGCCCCCGCCGTAACTCCGCGACGCGACGAGGCGGGGAAGGGAGGGGGAAGGCAGGGGGCGCTGAACGCGGGGGCGGTGACGAATGCGCCGAGAGGAAGAGCTAAGGGGTGAGGGGGGAGTAGGAGACAGGGCAGGCGTGGGCGTGGCCTGGGGGAGACGGACGATGGGATCAGCGGGGTCGAGAAACGGAGGCAGGCAGCAAGGGGGAAGGAAAAGGGGGGTGGGGGGGGGGGGGGGGGGGGGCGGATCCAAAATGAATGGCAATGGGGGCGAGGAGGAAGACGAGGGATTGGTGGTGGTTTGTGTGAGGTGGGGCCGGGGCGGAGGCCGCGGAGGCGGGAGAGCACATGAGTGCGGAGGCGTGGCGATAAACTGAGCAGCATCGGAAACGTGGACCAAGGTGCAGACGTGGGCAAGAGAGACGGCGAGCGCGAAAAGGAGGGCGAGGGTAAGAGTGAGGGCGTTGGCGGCTGCAGATGGGTTAGAGCGAACTTTGGAAGTACGACAAGGCGTCAGCTACAGCTGCGACGTCCGCGGCAGATGCAATAGAAGCGATGCAGAGAAAGACGGCAGGAGAGGGCGTAGAAGCAAAAGGCAAAGTTGACAAAGGTTGCAGAGTGAAGTGCAGGTCGCGGTGGGCATAAATGAAGAGGAGAAGATTAAAAAAGCAGCAAGGGGCTTGCAGAAGACATCTTCTACTGTAATGGTGAAGGCCTTTCTGATGGCGGCACTAATGCTGATAAATGTTACAGGTCCTCCCCAAATAATTACGTATCTGGACCAAACAGTCACTGCGGCGGTGGTACCCATAAAACAGTTGGTCGTGTAACTGACGGTATTACACCAGTAGCAGAAGCCGGGTGTCTATTTGTGGAACTAACATCAAAACTACAGAAAATATAAAACAACGTAAAAGATGGAAGGAAGAAAAAGAAGAGTCCACATATCTGCACGACCATCAAAGAAACCTTGATAGGATATGAGGAGTGTTTTCAGAAAACTTCCCTTAGGGTGAATGAAAAAGATGCGTATTTATCTGGCGCGGATAAAAACTAAGTTAAGATACCTCCAAACATTATGTCAACATGTGGTAGAAAATAGATAGCATACTGTCTAAGAATTATGAGGAATTCGGTTGAAAAACTATATTTATTGGAGCACAAGAATAAATATACAAAATAGAAACACTAGTTATTATAGATACCTAAATACATTATTTTTCGAGTATTTCCTAAACGAATATTATAATAAAAGCAACTGCCATGAAGAATTCACAAATGGCACTTAGTTTCTCGTGACCCTTTGGACACGGTTTCTCAGTCAATACTGTACGTGCAATTTGTTTTCGTGTGAAACATCATGTCTGTCATTGTAAAAACTCTCTCCAGAGATTAATACTACGTGGGAGTCTGACCATGTTGGAGACTGCGAAAGTTCTTGTCCACTTCTACATTGAGGCGAAACGCGACAATGATAGATCGTGCAGCTCGACAGCGCTCTAAAAAGGCTCCGACGCACAAAAGAACGAAGCTGTCAGGTTTACAAACGGTATATCACAACAATAGAAACAGCCGCAACAAAACGACTTGCAATACGTACAATAATTATCTCGACTGAAGATGAAGCATGTTCATAACATGTGTTATCTTATTTTAGTAGCAATATCTCCGGAAAGCTTTCAGGAACTTCTTGAAACTGAGTAATTACTGAAGCTCGTTCCCAATTTCAGTATTTTTAAATAATACTTCTTGATATTGACAAATAATTTTGCTTCGTAAACAGGATTGTTGCCGAGTTGTTGGCTTCATTCAAATATTGTTATTCTCTGTTGCAGCCGGAGACCTATCCCAAGAGGTGATTTAATGAGAAGATGATAATTACGAGTAATAAGGTGAATTATTGAAACTAGAAAAAGAGGAAAATAACTTTGAAGCCGATGATACGAAAACAAAATAACTGAAGAATTGTCTTTGAATCTGCATTGTTTACCACAACTTCCACAAGACGTGACCAGCATCCTGAGGTGCAAATAGACGTAGCGTGCTAGTAGTACCGTTGTAGTCGTTACCGTGCTGGTAGCTTTGCTAGAGATCGATTCCACAAACGCTCCTAAACCATTATTTTCGTATCCATTTTTTGAACACGTTGGGACTTGAAATAGGGATTGATTGATTGATTGATTGCTACGACTCCATCACGCTCAGCTACACAGCTCCAGGATTCTCAGGCTGAGGCAAAGATTGCAGCTAGAGCGAATCATACCAAAACGAATCAGGGAATGAGCTCCTGCTGTAGCGACCTTTCGCCGAAAAACACAGAAAAGCAGAAGGGCGTTTCTTATCCTCTCCCAGAGTTCAAACCGAGGTCGGAACCTCGCCTGAGGTGTGAAACTAGGAATGACGTGTTGTGTTTTTAAGAAAATCGTAGCACCGCTTCAGATTCTCCTGCCCTCTATTCCGCCCTCGCGCTAGCATCGTGTAGTGCCCACCTCCTGCACCCGATTGGACGCGCGTGGGGTTCACGGGTCGCTACACGTGTGGCTACACCCCATCACGCACCGCAGCTAACCGCATTGCCGCCTGTGACCGCCATCGCGCCCTCCCACACTCGTCGCTCGACCCACGCATGCGCACTGCCAAATGCGTTCGATGCTAGAGAATCGATTCCGTCAATGACTTTAGGCATACTCGCGTAATCGACAAATATACACGAAATGATTGGATTCTCCCATTCGTTTCGATTTCTAGTCGAAGAATCAAGGGCAGTTTGATAACGTGCATCTAAATATGTAAAGTGCGACCTACACAAAATTTTCGTGATAACGAAAGTTCTCTGGAATGGAAGAATTCATCCAAATATGACTAGTTTTGAAAACTTATTCAGAAAAAAGTGCAGAAAGCAAATGCGTAGGGATGGGCAGAGGAGGGTACGAGGAGGCAGTTTTCTCTAGTGAATCCCAGTCTAAAATCGCGTCTCTGTCTCCTGCGAGGCCAGGCCAGCAACCCCACTGGCACTCGAGTTGCTCGCGTTGCCACTACTGTGACAGAAAAAGGAATGTAGAATTTAATTATAGAAACATTGTAGTACGAGTTGTCAAAGTTTTATATTTTAGAAGGACACAGAGGTGCTGGAAAAAGAACAGATTTCGGTATATTATACGAATGATTGAGTATTAATTTGAATCAAATAATGAAGTGTAGAAGCTCAAGTGCCTTTGACATAGTTTATATATTAACAGCGAATTTCAATCAAATTATTTCGAAAAAGGATCACTGATGATCATAGTGATCATCGAGGATCGGGGAAATAAATACCTCTTGGAACGATTCCTTATTTTGTTTTCGGGAACGCCAACTGCTTTGGCCTGTTACTACGCAACTTCATTTAAGACACATTCCTTCAATCTCACTGAGTCATCAGTGTGAGTTTGAAGACAATCTGATGAAATTTTCATTTTTGTGAATGCTTAACACATATGATGATTCCCAAAGGTACTTTAAATTGAAAACATTACCATTTTTGCAACATTAAATACTTAACGATACAGGTTTCTCCAAATATATCTTCCGAAATATAAGAATATTGTCAAAAAAGATCAGCTCATAGAGAATTACTATAAATTATTTCTTTTATCTTAATATATTCAATTATTTAATTCCAAAAATTAAAAATAATTTTATAAATATTCTGATACGTTATTAATGAAAGTGAACACGAAGGATAGGAGTATAATTTTATTTTAATAAATTTTCTAATTATTCAAATCAATCGTTTTTACAAATGATGTTATAAACTGGGTCTTGGCAAATGCTCCAGCATACATACAGGACAATTTGTATTTGATAAAATAAATAAGTCCCTCTGGGTAGTGAATATTTGATCTAGGAAAATGACGGTTTCCTCTCCCACTGGATAGAAAGATCCGGCATCGACCTACACGCCACCTAGCCGGTGATTCCAGATACGGTGCGGTGTCACCGCACGCATCATCTAACCTCAGCCAGGTACCGCCGCAGCCGAAAAATCTCTAAGCTCCCTACTCGTGCGGGGTAATGCATGTTAGTGTAAGTGTGTGTGTGAGGGGAGAGATAGGCCAAGGAAGAGGACGGAAGATCACGAACGTTCCGTGGCGCGTTTTTTAAAGTAGCCATTCGTCTTGTATTGATAGGAGAAACCACAAAAATCTAGAGCATACAGCAGCCAGACGCCAGTCCAGTCAGCGTCTTAATTCACCCTAGCTCCACCGCTAGCGAGAAAAATCCACCACATTCGCGACTCGAACCCTAGGACCTCCCAGTCGAGAGCTTGCACAGACTTTAACTGACTTGGAGCTCGCTGAGGCGGGCGCGTCTTGGAGGAAAAGCGCGTCGCGATTCCACTCCAGAGTCAACACCGCACGGGCGACCGCCAATTCATCATCGCCGTCGCTCTTCAAACGTCTCACCCCCGCGCTGCCTCTGCGAGCCGCTCTCCTCGCGTCGGGCGCGGGGCGCAGCAAGCGCTCCCCGGGGGCGCCGCTTTTAAAGCGCGAGAATTCCAGGGGCGTCAAACGACTCCTTCCCCGCGTCACGTGCTCAGATAGATTGACTGATAGATTTTTTTTCGTGTCTCCGGGCGCGTCAACGGCTTCGGTCATTAGTGCATGGTGCATGTAAGTTCAGTGCATGTTTTTCTCGGGAGATGGCGGTGATCTTTCCCCGCTGGATGGCGAGATCCGGTGCCGACCTACCGTCTGCTAGTGGGGTTTCCCCCTAACCAGGACTTTCCCACCAGCGGGGCACCGCCCCAGCCGGGATTAGCTCTAAGCTCCCGACCGGTCTCCCGGAATATGTGGTATTGTAGTGCATATTAGTGTAAGTGTGTGTGTAAGGGGGAGATGATAGGATAAGGAAGAGGAAAGACAGATTGCGCGCGGTCCGTGGCCCGTTTGGTAAGGTACTGTTCCGGCATTCGCCTGGTGTTGATCGGGGAAACCACGGAAAACTACCGATCAGAGCAGCCGGCCGCTAGAATTCCGCTCCAGGCAGCGACTGAATTCGACCTAGCTGAAAAGCTAGTGTCGAAAATCCTGCCGTCTGGACTCGAACCTAGGATATCATCAAGCGTTCATCATCAAGCATTCACAATGATGAACGTAAGCTGGAACGTAAGTTAGGCCTGAACCAATCAGAATTCAACGTACTGAAACTTGATCGATGCGTTTCTAGCGTGGTGGAAAGATCTTTCCAACATAGTTTTTTTAGCCTATCTTCGACATTTCTATCGATTTGTCTGTATATAAATGCGAGTAGCTGTTGTAGTAGTGTTCGCATTTCCTTCGTCGTATAAACAAGAATTCTCTCGAAGCAAATTCACGAGTAAATCGTCGAACATAATTAGTTTATTCGCCATATAAAGTTAGTGACAATACAAATTGCACAGAGTCTTACTATGAATTCACTACACGCTTGAAAACTGTTCGAAAACTAGTTTTCTACGTTATAATAACAAAATGACATAACCACAAACTACCTGAACACAATCTGAAATCGACCTTCCACGCTGCTCTCAGATTGGTGTTCGGTAAGTTGCGACGTAAACTTAACATTAAAGCTTAGAGCTTGTGAACACTTATTTTTTACGGACTTACGTGTATGGTTACGTCTAGGCATTGTGAATAGTCTCGCTTAGTAACTCATTTGTAGGTTGTGCGGCTACGTTACGTTTACGTTTAAGTTTGCATAGGGAATGAGGCCTTATGGCGCAGGAACCACAGGCAAGAACATCCCAATTTTAAAACGGCAAAACCTGGAGTTGACCACACGCGAATTCCCAGGTTTCGATTGCGGGTTTTAAATCCTGGCTACTCTTCGTGGAATTCGGCGTGGACAACACGGGTTTGCGGTATATTTTCTCGGGAGTGTTCTTGTTTTCCTTGCCGTTCATTCCACCTTTGTTCCATCGTGTCGCATCAACATCATTATCGTGCATGTATCAAAACTTAGTATACCGGGTACTGGAATCACAGTAATAAATAGCTTCGTCACCGCTGATCCACAAGCTGAAGCCTCATGTCTTTAGAATGCATGCATGCAGCTCGATTTAGAAAACATTGCAATGTTAAAAGAACACCACTAGCACAGCAGGACATCTGCGAATTTTTAATTCGTATCGTCTATCTGACGACACACGTGTTCAAGAAGTTACGTTTTCTTTGAGAAATGACCATGTGATATTTCTACCTTCCATTTTGACACAGAAAACCGTTGCCTAAATGAATTCAAAATTATTAAAAATATCTTTCCGAACTGTTATCTAGCCGATAAGACAATAGAACCATCTTACCAGGATAATGGCACTTCATTAAAAATCGGCTAAGGAAAGTCAGCGTCAGTCAGCAGTCAGCGAGGGCGGGAACTGCTGTAGAACGGGGTTGTGCTTTGGAAGCTCGGTAAGAAACGAAGTTACAGTAGAAGCGTCTAAACTAGGGGCTCGCCGCCACGTTCCCTATTTCTTCCATATCACAATTCATTAATTTATTATTGCTAGGAAAAGGCGTAAAACCGTAAACCAACCCAAAGTTTGAAAGCAAATCAAATTCTAGAGAAGTGGAGTTGCTTAATCTTGGCCATAAGAGCGTGGTGCCCTACGCACGGCGTGCAGACGTGATGCGCCACCCCTGCGCCAGGGGGCGGCGGCGCGGGGCGGGCGGCGGGCGGCGGGCGGCGGGCGGCGGGCGGCGGGCGGCGGGCGGCGGGCGGCGGGCGGCGGGCGGCGGGCGGCGGGCGGCGGGCGGCGGGCGGCGGCGGCGGGCGGCGGGCGGCGGGCGGCGGGCGGCGGGCGGCGGCGGCGGGTGAGCGCGGAGGAGGCGGGCGCGCAGGTCGCATAAACTCACCGCTTCACCCGCTGCGCCCCGCTTCGCTTCGCTTCAGTTGCCTTGGCTCGGCGCCGCGCGCGTCGACCGAGGGGGCGGGCGACAATGCGCGCCAGGCGACGGCGCCGCCCTCACCTGGAACAAAGCGACCAATCACATTAATCCCCTTCGAGCCTCTCCTCTCCCCTCTCCCCGCTGGCAACGGCACTAGGTGGACGTGCAACTGGAAAAGGTACGGAGGAGGAACCGTAAAAAATGAAAAACGAAAATAAAAAATAAAATTTCAATGGAAAAGAAAAAATGGAAGATTTAAGAATGGGTAGCGAAAGAGTAGGCAGAAAGTAACCATAAACAAAAAAAAAAAAAAAAAAAAAAATTTAGAGAGAAGAAAAGAATACGCAGTTCGAAGCTACAAAACGACGCCGAAAGACAAAAATAAGGGACGAACAGGACATATGAAGAAAGCTACTGCTCGTTTCGAAGGCCAGGAATAAAAGTGGCTATAAACAAACTGGAAAAAGTGAACAGCACAGAATGGGATGCATAACGTGTGCGAGAAAGCAGGAAGGAGAAGTCGATGACTATAAGTAAAGAGAACATTACTGCGGTATAGAAAGGTCGCAGAGCGGAGATGAGAGAAAGCAACAAAAACAAAGTAGTTAATTTTGAAAAGACAAAAAAATTCGAATATGAATAACATCATATCAGTCATAGTAACATTTTAATTACAAGTAAGAAGGAAAGAAGTAATAAATAAATAAATAATAAATAAATAAATACATGCGGTACTGGTATACTCTCTCCATCCGTATCCAATATAGAGAAGACTGCAAGAAATTATTTCTTCCAACATATTTCTAATGTATTCGATACAAATATTGTATTATGAAATATCTTCTTCTTCTTCTTCTGCTTCATGGATTTAGGCCTTAAGGCCTGTTGCCACATCAAGAGAGTGAGTCCCCCATCTTGTTCTGGGCCAACATTTCTTCCTTTAGATTATATGGTACATTATTGTGTATTATATGAGTATTATGAAATATAATAATCATAATTAAAATGACGGCTGATGGGAGTAAATGGAAAGAAGAAGTAAATGAACTCTGGATAGCGACGGAATAATGGAAATAAAATATAACAAAGCGCATAAGGTCGAAGCAATTTCGGCCGATGAGGGAGCAGGGAGAGCGTTGGCGCAGGGCAGATCCAGCGAACGGGGCGCCGTCCCTGCAGGGGAAATTTCACCGCAGCTGCGGATCGCGCTCAACGCGGAATGCCTCGCGCCGAGTGAAAGGGGCGGGGCGGGGCGGGGGTTAAGGGGGAGGGTGGGGTGCGTGAAGCGAGTTCAACAGCTGCCGCCTGCACATGAACGGCTTTCTGGGCGCGAGGAGAACTCCTTTACAGGTGGCGAATGCTCGTGTGGACTCGTGTGCCGTGGCGTTTTATCAAAGGCGGAACGCGATTCAAGTCCCCGTAGTGCACCGCACAAAAATAAAACGAAAGCGCTCCTTCAGAAAATTGCGTTTTAACAAACGCCGACGGATATTTGAGCCCAAGTACAGATCCTTTTGAAGCGTATTCATCAAACCATATCCACCACCCGAAACCAAAACTTCACTATTCAACGTGGGATCGCTTTCCTCGGCGCAAGCAGCATCTCATCACCGGGGAAGCTCTAGGAGCGCTTAGACAGGCAGCGGCGGCATCTCTATGCAAAAGAGGCAACGCGCATCGGGGCGGAGGAGCGAGCGAGGGCATAAAAGAGGGCGGAGGGCGGGGATCGCGGCGGGAGTTGTGAGGGAGGGCGGGGCGCGGAGGGAGTCGGGGAGTCGGTCCCAGGAGAGCGGCGCGGCCGTCCGAGTAGGGAGGTGCAAAGCCGCGTCGGGGGGCGTGGCGCCGCTGGCGAACTTGCGACTTGGGCTGCTCCCGCTCAACCGCCCGCCCAGCGGACGACTCCGCTCGGTGGACCGAGCGCCGATGACCTTCGCAAAGGCATCCCCTTCAGCGACAGCCTGCTGGCCATTCCGCACTTCGACATCATTAGTGTAAGTGCATTTCAATTTGACGTTCTTATCTAAAAAAATGACAGGTTTATTATAATTATCTAAACAGCTTTCAGAAAAGTTATTGCAGATTCACACAATTTTGGAACTGAACACTTACAAGGGAAGAAGAGAAAAGATATCCTCCTCCAAGGACCCGAATCTCTCCTCCGATGGTTACGCCATCGCCCGTGTTCACGCAGATCACGCGGAACCGATAGGACAGAAGCTGCTCGCAGAGCCTTTGCTCTAGGCGATGATGTTCAGTTGTTGGGCTAAGCCTGTGCGCCAGTTGGCAGAACTTCAGTAACGGGCTAGGTGCAAGAGGAAATTGGAGTTGGTGGGGACGAGATCCGGACTATAAGGTGGAAGGTCAAACTCCTCCAAACGGAGCTGCTGTAGAAAATCTGCTGTGAATCGAACCGTGTGGGGCCGAGCTTTATCGTACACAAAGTGAATCACGGCAGGTCGTGATATAGTTGTAGGAAGGGGAAAGAGCAAGGACGACGGATCGACGAAACAAGACCGAGAGAACAGGATAGTAAGCGTCGCTTGTAACGATATTATTCAGTCAGTTCAGTTGCTACGGCGCCACGAGAGAATAAATTGACATCCACGTGAATTACTTGTGAACTGTAATATGCAATCTCATTGATAACAGTTCTCACCACGTGATCCACGTGAACAGACATCACTATTAAGCTCATAATAACACCGGAATTGGTGCGCTTCAGATTTTCGCGCATCGTCGTAGAAAAATGAAATGCGACGAAAATGCAACTAATATTCTTTTCTCCCAGAAGTACATAGCGCATACACGAAGCTGCTGCGCCGATCACGTTATTCTAAACTGAGATATTTTCATATTTCAATAGAAGTGTGAACTATTATTTCTTTCCAGAACTCTTTACGTTTTTTGCCAGTTCCCAAAGCCTTCAAGGATATGCATAAATTTCATCCATGCTGAAATTCAGCAAAAAACATGCATTCTCATTCTCAAAAGCAATTATGAAAATGAAGAACAAGAATAATTCGCACCTGCAGATCTGAATGTGATGGTGGTGTGATTACCACATTGAACGCGGAAACTTGCAGGCCCACGTTCAAATCCAAGATCGGAAAAACATGTTCGCGGATTGAGAACACTCGTAGAAGCATCGGTTGGATCAATGAGACTATCCCCATGCGAAGCAAACTCATCATACATCGATACAATGTACAAAATTCAGTCCAATCATGCGAAATGTTCAGGGCATGGCTTGATTGATTGATTTATTCATGTTTCCGTGCGCGTCAACTGCTCTGGTCATTAGTCCGTAAGTGTAGTGCATGTTCTTTTCTCGGGAGATGGCAGTGATCTTTCCCCGCTGAATGGCGAGATCCGGCGCCAACCTACCGTCGGCTAGTGAGGTTTCCCTCTAACCAGGACTCTCCCACCAGCGGGGCACCGCCCCAGCCGGGACAAGCTCTAAGCTCCCGACCGGTCTCCCGGGATATGTGGTAGTGTAGTGCATGTTAGTGTGTGTGTGTGTGTGTGTGTGTGTGTGTAAGGGGAGAGGCTAGAACAAGGAATGGGAAGGACAGATCGCGCGCAGTCGGTGGCCCGTTTAATAGGGTACTGCTCCGGCATTCGCCTGGTGTTGATAGGAGAAACCACGGAAAACTACCGATCAGAGCAGCCGGCCGCTAGAATTCCCCTCCAGGCAGCGACTGAATTCGACCTAGCTTAAAAGCTAGTGTCGAAAATCCTGCCGCCGCACAGTGGTGCATTTTGGCGATTTCCTGGCCAAAACCTCTGAGAGCTATAGTATGTTTTCTACGACGACGAAATTTATTTTGGATTATCTTTATAATGTAAGGGAGCTCGTAACATAATACCAGAATAATGCACTTCTTAAATCTGTGAAATATAAATATATACTTTCTATATAAACTTGGTAAATTTTATCAATTCACAAAATTGATTTTAGAAAACCGTAGGGATTACTTACATATTAATTGATAACATTTGGCATGAAGAAGGCTGGTGTTAATGCCATCTCATGCCCTCTGTCAGAGAAAATTCATATACAGTATCCGAAGAACCGGAAAGGAAGATCACATTTTTCACTAGGGTACATTTCTCCCTACGGTGATTTTTGGCTCAGGCAAATGAGACAAAGCATATTTGTTCAAGAATTTTAACTTTCTTTTGGAAACATCCCTCAAGTTGGAAATGAAGGAACAGAAAATCTCAACAGGCGATTAAACATCTCCTGGACTGCGTGCAGTCGTGAACATGTTCGCGGAAATCCTTCTCCATACCGCCTTATATCTTTGTAAATAGATTCTATGCATGCATTACCATAAATATTCGATTATTTCTGAGGATTATTTAGATTTCTCAAAAATGCGTCATGCTGAATTACTGTCGTTGCTATTACCATAAGCTTGTTGGGAAGCTCTACATTCAGACCATTTTTCTTTGAATTGCATTTGAATAAGTTCCTTGACCATATTCAAACTGTAGTTGCAGTATTATTTCATACAAAATAATATAATACTAATTTTATAACAACAACAATCTAATATGAATAAGTGTTGGTATGTAACTTAGGAGTTAAGTAAACAAATATTACTTTACGATCAATTATATTTTTGATTTATTTTTTAAAGGTGGTATGATGAGTTTCTTTGATATCACGTACGTATTTGACCTTTCATCGAGCGCACACCCTTCCTTAAGACGAGGTTTGATGACACATATTATGTAAATATTACTTTACGTACAATTTTAATGAAATAAAATGTGCGTAATTCAGTCGGGAAGGTGTAATTGTACATAAATATTATGTTTATGTAATATTAGTGAATAGTCATAATCTGTTACAAAAATTAAAAATATTAATTTTTTTTTATAATATTAAGTAAATTTGTTATTTCAGTAAAAGGGATCTAAATTTTCCGCTAGAAACAACATTGTAAAAGCAGTTTCAGTTCTCAGGACGGATCTCGACGAGTCATATTCGGCGGTCACGCGTATTTCACGAAAAGTTAATTCTTTATATTTACTAATGGGGCAAGTTGGGGCATGATTTTATAACTGATTCGAAAGAGGATAGATTCAGCTAGTAAATGAAATTAGAAACATCGCGGAATTCCGCGAAATTGGTAACTTTCAGCCTACGTGAACTTATGAGTAATTAAAATTATTGTATTAATTTCATGCATTTTAATAATTCATCCCACGTCGGTATTATGCATTATTGCATTATAAAACAAACATGAAAATACTCTACAAACCTTGAGGAAGAGAATCCATACTGCCAGTTCCCTCTGCACAACTTTGTATGGCCACCACTTACAAATAAAGACGGTCTCTCTATGTTACTCTCGCACTGCACGTCTACCGAACGCTGCGAAGGGTAAGTTCGGGTGACTACTGGTGCCAGGGGAATTGACCCAGAGACACGAAGGGGGCAGAAACAGATGCCCCCAAGTATACAGTGTGTCGTAGTATTTGCAAAAGTTCAGTAAACGCGATTTCATTTTTGAGGTTTTGGCCAGGATTTCGGGAAAATGCACCACCGTGCGCCGTGGGGAGTGGGAACCTAGGACCTCCCGGTCAGAGGCGCTGCAGTGACATCAGTTGATGCTCTGAGCTACCGCTCCCGGTGGCATGGCTTGAAGAAGTATATATAAACCGAAAGTGAGGCCTCCCATGTCCTTGAGAGTGAGCGGCAGGGGCGGTGCGGCGCGGCGCGCGGGGGCCTTTGCATAGGCCCGGCCAACGGCACGCGCGGGACGGGCCCCCCCCCCGGGGCCCTTCCCCCCCCGCCCACGCACACGGAAAGAGGCGGCGGCCGGGAACGGGAGGTGTCGACGGGGGCCGGCGAGGTAGGCAGGAGAGACGGTGGCGCTGAATGTGGGGGGGGAAGAAGACGGGAGAGGGGGCGATGGTATTGGAGCCGGAAGGAGTGGGATCGGCGGTAGGTTGGCTGAGGAGGAAGCAGCGGGGGGGAGGAGCGGAGGCAGCGATGGCGCGGGCGGTGTGGGCCAGGAGCGAAGGGATTTGGAGCAGCAGAAGGCGACGGGAACATCGAGAGGATGGCTGCATCGTTCACCGGGGAGAAACAGGGAGAAGGCGCCGCGCGGAAAAGCGACTGCAGAAATAGCGCACGGAAATAGACGCAGTAAATGGAAGAAAGGGCTGCTGGCGAGGGGCGGCGCAGGGGTTCAAATTCACTTCGCTTCCTGCGCAATTTGTGCAACGGGCGGCACCACACACTTGCACAAGATTCTCGAGAATTTCTCGCGTTGAATCGTCACTTTTAAACTCCACAAATATCCCGACGGTATTTTTCAATCCTTCTCAAACCATGAATTACATCATTCCCACGTTATATCAAGGAAACTTACGTCTAATATGGACCACTATGATACTTATGACCACTAGACAACGTGTGACTACTTGTATAATTAAGAATTGAGTGGAATAAAATCATTTTCGAAGCACAATCATTAAGAAATGCGGATAGCAATGACTTGCGACTGTACCACCGAAGGGAGGAGGGTATTTCGAGGTGGCCCTGGAGACGTGGCAGAAGGGCGAGTGGCAAGGGAAGGGCCCAATGGAGGGGAATGCACCACGCACGTGGAGGCGGCGCACAAAATACGAAAAATATGAGTGACGAGCACGGGGAGGCGCCGTGTGCGCGTAGGAATTGGTGCGTGGGAAACGTTTTACGAGCGGTGAAAGAGGGGCGCGCGGTGCGGGGCGGGGCCGCGACCTCGACCAATGGGAGACCCACAACGGCCGCGCGGGAGGCGGTGGGAAAGTCACGGTGAAAGTGCATTAGTGAAGAGAGGAGTAAAAGAGGATATAGTATAGAGAGAAAGTAACGGAAATGAATAAAAGACGAAAAGAAGGGAGGGTAGATAGAAGTAAAGAAATGATATGAACAAATATTGAGGCAGACATAGATTAGAGAGAAAGAGGTGAAAAGAAAGGAAGGCCGAGAGGAAAAAAAGGGAGAGAGAAGAGGACGAGAGATAGAAGACGAAATAGAAAGGAGAACAAGAAAGAAAAGAGAAGAGAAACATACAATGAATACACAGGAGGTTCAAATAAACAGCTGGTGAGATGAATTCGCCCCGTTCCTTGTCAATAATTACCTCTACGAACGTGTGTACTACATTCTTCCATTAGGCAACAATCTCGTTCGTGCGTATGTTGTGTTGCACGACGATTACTTAATACATTAATGTGCAAGGGTGAAATATAACAGAAAGTCTTAATAAGAATTCAATTCAACCACATTTCTGTTTACATTTCCAAGAAAATTTTTCTCGCATTTCCATCTACCTCTATATTCAGTTAAGAATCTACATTAAACCATTTTAATAATTCCGTTTAATTTTGTTAAAAACATAACACTAAAAGCCGTAACGCAAATACATTAAAACCAGAAAGTTAGAATGAAAATTAAAACACTGAAGAGAAAAATGTAGATGTTACGGCTCAAAACATATTTCTCCGAGTTCTCAGCCATTACCAATTACTGGGTAATGAAATGAATATAACCGTGGGTCACTAGATAGCATTGACAAGAATCAGTTTTCCTACAAATATGGAGAGAACTCTGTAATAAGCTCCTCGAAACGATCACATCGAGAGAAATTTCTTAGGCATTTGAGTATTTCAAAACTGAATATTTTCGTAGGAGATCGACAGAGAATTTCGTATCTAACTGCTCTGTCGATCGTAAGTTAATGTTAGTTAGTTTAATGCCTTATTTTACGTGGCGAGACTCGGGCCATCAGGCCCGCTCTTCCGTCTACCAACGTAAATTTCGTTACGCTCCTTTCACCACAAGTAAATGTAAGCGGGTGGACCCGTAGATGCCATCCTGACGAATTCGCGCACGGCGCACATGCTCCGGGCCGATAGACGGGAAGGACCGGCGGGGGGACGGCTGGGGACGAAGGAGGGGCGACGGAGGCGGGAGAGCCCTGCGTCGGGACAGGCAGGCGGCGACCGGAGCCAGACAGCACAGAGCTCGCATTCATAGCAGACGGCGCGGGGCGGCAGGCGCCGGCGGGTCTCCTGGCGGCAGGAGCCGGAACTACGGCGCTCTCACTCCTTTCCCCGCTCACTAACACGTGTAAGACCGCTCCTTTGCTGATGCTCTGCTTGTCTTGACAATATGAATCCGTCATCTTTGCAAACCTTCAATACACACTACTTACGATGCGTTGCTTATTCCCTTAGGTGAAGAGGAGGACAAGTCTCCTGTCGGGAATAAAATTTACTAGTCCACATTTCGTAAATTCTGTATCTGAACTCAAAATTATATTTCACAATGACGATGGTTACATAATCGATAGTATTACCAATTCTTATGTGCAATGTAAATAATCTACAAAACAATGTTGCTAATAAAAAATGAAATATTTGCTATTGGAAGTATAATGTACACCAACACTCACATATAAGCAGTTAGTTCACGAAAGTGGTCTAGTGGCCAGATATATCAGATCTCAGCACCTTCGAGAATTTTCTTCAAACACAAAATGAAATATGTTGAACTATATTACGAAAGAACGCGAATATCAACTCTTCTAACAAACTATTGGACTGGACGAAAGTGTCTTTCAATTTCATAGCAGATGCTCAACACCTGGGGTTTGTCAACAGCTATATTACCCGTTGAGCTACGATTATTACACCGAGAGATTCCGAACTACTGTGTTCCAATTATAGCACTATTTAACGCTTCTTATCAGTGCAATGAGCTGATATCAATTTCCGTTGCGGTCTGACAATGTGTCCGAACAGAACGTTTGATGCAACCTAATCCAGACAACACATTATGGAGGATATAGTCAACTCTTCCGCAACAAAACTCGTTATTCTTTCCATAACTTTATTTTCGAACTCACTAAAGCTTCAAGATAAAAGTATCGCAGTACTGCATTTACCCATTCCCATTTTTTATTGTCTGAAGAGCGAAAGATATTTTTACAGTATTCTCGGATACTTTAGGGCTAACAGCCCTCTTTGCTCCTTTTCCTTCCCTCGTACGCCGTTATCGCCCCTCCCCCTCCCATAGCAGAAGCGTTATTCTCATCGAAGGACCACGTGATCCGTTCACACATGAATAACAAATGGAGCGCCGTGGGTTCAGGTTCAGGCCGTTTCGCCGGCGAATGCGGGGCGAGATAGCGAGAACAAAGGGAACGGAAGGACACGCCAGAACACACCAAGATAACTGGCACAAAAGAATCAGAAGCTCTCAACAAAGCACAAGCGGTTTTTGGTTAAAACAAAAACAAAAACCAAAAAAAATCACGCACGCCAGAATATGTTGTGTGGTCCAATGATCAAGGTTTTTTAGATCACGATTCTTGGTCATAGCGGAAGTCTTCTAAACATTAATGGTTATTAATATTATTGGATTATACTATTTTGCGATTACTGAATTCAAATGTACATATTTAAAAATTTAAACATTCGTAGGATAATCATCAGAGAGGCGAGAAGACAGAAAATAATGCAAAATTAGAACGCAAGCTGAGAATTTCATTGTGAGGGCTGATAGAAGGAATAATGAAGGGCAATGAAGAGATAATGAAGGTTAATGGAGGGTGTAATCAGGGTCAACGGAAGGGGAGATAACATTGTAAATCACCAGGGTGAGCTAATGGAACGCGACCCATCGCAGGGCACGAGCGAGATGGGGGGGGGGGGAGCGATGACGCAGTGTGATGTTGTGCTAGTGATCAGAGCTGCTCCGAACCCTAGGCGAGAAACAATAAAAGCAAAATGGCTGGCCGGCATGCAGTTCCGGCCCGCCTCCATAAAGCGAGGCTGCAAATTTAGAATCCAGCGCGGCTCCTGGAGTCATTTGCCACATGCACCGCGCGGCTTCTCGGAGGCCGTACATCACCGGTGTGAGCCGCCCGCGGTGACGTGTGGTTTATCGGGTGCAGCGCTAAACGACTTGGCTCATGCAACATGACGTGGGTGATTAACGGCTCTGGAAACTGCAAGTGCGATTCCAAGAAATTCTGGTAATTTCGTGCCGTATTACAGCGACGCCGAGGAGGTGGGTTAATGGTATTATACCAGTTTTTCTTCGTATTATCAGCGTAGACCCTCCTATCGGACTCTGGTAAATTTAAATAAATTTCATGAAGCTGAGCAATTTCAAAATGTTCGTATCACTAGTTAGTAAGTCGCAAAAGTGTTAAATACACCAATAAACAATAATATATCGTCGAACAGAAAGACTTCGGCCGTTATCGTAAGTACTATTAATAAACTTTTCAATATATAAGCAATAATATTAATATAAATTTAATACATAATGCATTTAAAATAATTTAGGATTAATATTATTAAATAATTATATTAAACTCCAGTTCCCCTTGAAAATATTTGTATTCTAGAATAGAATAAGGTATTGATCCTCTAATTCCGATAATATGAGTAGGTTTATTACAGGTTTCATAGAGGTTATTGCCAGGTATCACCGATTCAAAAAAAAAATGCTTCCTGTATAAATATAGTCAGACTGTATAAATATTAAAAATTGTTTGCTACATTCAATTTTGTTTCTTATTTATGTTCAATGAAATCGCTATTCTTTATTTTAAAAATTAGTTAAATTCAACACCTAAAGTAAATAAAATCTCGTACACAGATTTTGGTGATCATTGACGCAAGTTATTCTATTTTCAACGTGAACCCACCAAACAGACACGCAACGTTTGGCGCTCCTGCATTGGCTGTCAACAAGCAATGAGAGAGAGCAATGTTCGCGTTTTCAATGTGCCAATACTCCAAAACATACAAACACACACCAAAAACACATTGGATTACACTCTTGTTTTCTGTTTCTAATTAACACATCGCTCAAATTTTTCATTAGAAGTGAATTTAATTGACAGTTTAATGCATTATAAATAATAATCTATCATGTAATCTCATTACCGCACACCATTTGAAACATTGTCTAACTTTAATAAACATCACTGCAAATAGAAAATTCAATTTTAATTAAGCACTCTTTTAAATTCATTTATCAGTAATCAGCAATCACCCGACAGAAAGTAAATGAGGGAAAGCAAAGTGTTGAGCTAATTCTTCTACAAGTAATGCAACTCATAAAATCAACTCCGAGTCGATCATTCCTACAGAAAGGGCGATTCTTCAAGTAATTATTCAGTTGGTGGCTCACCTCCCTCGACCAAGTCCATCTATGGATCTTCCGACGAAAGTGTTATTACCAGACAAAGGCAGCTTTGTCGACGTGGAAGGCTGAGGAGATCAGAACCTATACAGTCTAAGTATGATCGGGAACAAAGAGCGTAAGTCTTTGAGGAACAAAGACGTAAGTATACAGAAAGTATTTTCTGTATACAAGGACCAGTCAATTGCTTCAAAATATTTCCCCATATACAAGCTAATAAGTACGTTTATTTACAGCCCACCTTAACACATTCAGTAAGGGTGGGTGCTTTCTAAGGGTAGATACAACAATTTACAAAAATATGATGTTCGAACTATGAGCGAACTGGTACATGAGGAACACTCCTATGTTCGTTCCTGTGCACGCGAGGTTGATGGGGTTGGGGACACTGAGGCACAGGTGCCTTCATGGAAGATTCAAGGATGACACGGCCCCGCAGCCCCCCTTCCCCCCCCGCCTCTCCACAAGAGCAACAACGGTGACGCTACATTTCAGCGCAAAACTCAACTAACATGCTCGGTTTCGAGTAATTGTGATCAGATATAGATTACAACTAGTTTTCTGTTTCTGAATGTTCAAAATGCACATAAATATAATTTCCTCTTCACATATTGAAGTCAAACTATTTAGTAGTTTAAGTCTGATCTTTAACTTTTATTAGTATATAATATTCCTATTAAGTGAGTGATCCTTGATCAGATCACTCACCTTCCAGCTGTCAGAACTGAGGACACTGCAGTGCCTCAACGGGAGGTCGAAGAGTTTGAGTCCTAATGTTGGCAGGATTTTCGACCATAACTAGAGAGCTAGGGTGAATTCAGCCGCTGTCTGCAGGAGAATTCTGGCGGTCGGCTGCTCTGATCGGTAGTTTTCGGTGGTTTCGCCGATCAACACCAGGCGAATCTCGGAGCAGTACCCTTCCAAACGCGCCACGGATCACGCGCAATCTTTCCTTCCTCGCCCTAGCCATTATCTCATCCCTTATACATACACTTTCATGCACTACTTTACCACATACGTCGAGAGAACAGTCAGGAGCTCACAGCATCTCCCGGCTGGGGCGGCGCTCCGTTGGTGGAGTTAGGGAAACCCCTACACGCTAACATGAGGGTCGACGCCGCATTTCACCAACCAGGGGAGGAAGATCACCACCACCTCCCACCATAAAAACACGCACTAAGCTTTCGGGACTCATGGCCATAGCTGTCGACGCGCATGGACACATAAAAGAATCAATCAATCAATGCACTTGTGAACACTGGGTTCAAATCCCGGTTGATCCATGAGGAATTCGTAGTGGGCAAGTGGGTTCCCGGCAAGTGCCATAGGGGTTCTCCAGTTTTTAATTCCAAACCCTTCCTAAGTGCTCCTTCGCATCACGACCCATCCAACGGACCATTAATATCTGGTACGGTCGGGCAGATTTTTGTTTTTGATTATTCGAAATGTGAGTTTCTTTTCCCCTATGAGGGTTTAAAGACGATCTGCTTCCTATAATACATGTACGATCTTTAAATTTTGTAAACCTATACAGTGTGCTGCAAAATTCAGTTCACCAAAGGTAGTACTTGTGTCTATCAGACTTTGTGACTTTTAATGACCAATTCCAAAAATAAAATTGTACTTTTTAAATTATAAATAATAAAATGATAAATTTTACTTGCAATTCTTTTAAAAAATCAATAAAATATTGAGATAATTTTTGTTTGTTTTTTTCAAGATTTTTTATGTAATATTTTTTTAAAAACTGTTTTTTGAAGTGGGGAAAATCCAGCTAACCCTGCTTTGTTTTCATTTCAGCTCAATGGACCAATGTTATCATGCCCCATGCGATGCAGCAATATGCGCGAAGAAGGAAATTTAGCTGGCAGTGAACTGGCGCTTAGCGTGTATTTCTTGTGGAAAACGTCCAGTGGGGCTTGGCGGCTGGCTGCTCCTCATCTGGACCCGCAGGCCGCCGCGGCGGCGCGGGAGGCGTTCGGGGGCGCGCCCTGTCGCATCGACCGGCAGGCGTCGCGCCGCGCGCCGCGCCGACCCTCGGCCCACGCGCTCGCTCAGCACTTTCCTCCCCGGCGCCGCGGCGCCCCGCCCATCCCCCCCGCGCGGGTGGGTTATCTCCGGCCTCCCACCTGCCGCGCCGCAAGACGCCCTCGCTGCCGTTTTATCGGCTGCGGCGCCGCCGCCGCACACTGCCAGCGGGGACGGCTGAGATCCGCGTAATGCCTCCGACGTGGCTCCGCAGCAGCTGCGGGGAGGCCGGAAGCAGGCACAATGGTGCAGAGGAGGCGTCAGTGCAAGAAGACAGCCGTCGCCTTTCCTTACTACATTCACGGTCGCCTTCTGTTCTTACAGAAGAGACGGAAAGGATCCTCCAACGCGGCAAACGAAACGGAGGGTGGCCCTCGAACCTTTACTGTTATACATTCCAGGACACATTCCACGGCCAAAGGAGAGGAGAGGCAAACTATTACGACACTAGGAACTAAAAGTTTGACAGCCTATGAAGTGAGCTACAAATCATTACGCAAAACAATCCCATGCGTTTCCTATTAACTAAAGAAAAGTGACTCAGACCTTCAGATGTTGGCAATTTGCCGTTCACATGAGACTGGGGGATTGTATCAAGAAGGGCCACATTTCCACTTTATTGCCTTCCATGCCAATCTCCACTTCTAATCGCCGTATCTCCACGCTTCCCTCGTGACACCAGCTCACAGGTAGAGACCACGTCCTCCTCGCTACTTCTGCAAAGAGGGCAGTGGTCCCGTTTGCCGCTCCTTTCGACTACGTGACCCCGCGCCCTCTTCAGCGGCCACTTCCAAACGGCGCTCGTCCCGGGGCCGAGGGCCCGGCGGGGAGGGGGCGAGGATTTCGGGAGCGCGCTGTTTTATTTAAAACCCACTGGCGGCGGCGGCTGCGGGGAAATGGAACGCAGAAACAACATCCGCGGCCAAAGCGCACCTTTTTACGCTACTTTATGAGGGGCTTAATCTGCGGCCGGATGAGGCGCTGCGGAGGACAGCGGCGCACCGGCGGGGAAGGGCGACGAGACGCGACGGGACGTAATGTCGGGCGAGGGGAGAAGAACGCGAGGGAAAGGAAATGAAGGAAAGTGAAGGAACGTGAGGAAGAGGGTATTTTGTGGGTAGATAGAATCGAGTATGTACAGAAGGTCGATGCGGCACGATGATAACTAGCAGACTCGAAGAGAGATTGTTTGGATAGTAGGACACGAGGCGGTTGGTATGAAGGGAGGGACGATCCGTAATGTATCTGTCAGACTTTCAGAGTTGAGATCAGACTCCCCCCGTCCGTCTGATGCATGTAAAATTTGGAGTTAACGAAGTGGGATTGCAGGTGTTTCTTCGGTATCTTCCAGCTTCCACTTCTTCACATTTCGCCATATTCCTCATTTTCATACTCCTTCACATCATCATCATCATCATCACCATTTTATCGCACACAAACGAAATCGAGAGACTCGACGAGGCCGTTTTGAGATTTCTGGCTCGACGTACGTCACAGAGCCGTGTCCTCAAATATTCACGCACACAAATAAACCAGACGAAGGAAGCTTCTGAATGCATGTGATCGCAGCGACTGTTCCACATATCCCCTAGAGCCATGTAACAGCACCGAATGAGCTTTCTCATAAAAATAATCGCCTACTTTGTAGAGGTTATGTTTTCTTTAACGGATTGTAATGAATACACAAAATACAGCAATGTTAGAAATACAGGCGTCTCCGGTTATAGTGAACTCGGATATATTGAACCCTCGGTTATAGTAAACTAAGTCACTGGCCCCTTTTCACTTACATTACAAGTAAGTATAACATGATTCGGTTATAGTGAACCTGAACATCGGCTATAGTGAACGTAGGAATTACGTCATGGAAATTAATTGGATCTCGTATGATTTTAGGTGAGTCGAAGTGCTTCGGAGAGTGGGACGGTGTTCCAACAGTGCAAGAGGCATTGAAAGGTGTCAATACTACATTACGATACTTAAGAGACAGATGACAATGCAGAATCAACTATGAAGCAAACACGAACTCTGGAGAAGGATCAAGAGAAATTACTAATGCAAAAATGTACTAATCAAATAATTGAAAATATTTGCTTTTTTTTAAGGGCAAATAAAATATTGAAATTTTCAGTTTATGCTGTTAATGTATTTTGCTGTATCTCTATACTAATAAAATCAACACTTGTGGAGAAATTCTATTTAATTTTGATATCATCGGATATAGTGAACCTCTGATATAGTGAACCAAACATGTTAGTCGCCAGAAGTTCACTATAACCGGAGTCGACTGTATTATGCAATGATGCGAAATAAAAGGCGGAGTCTCAGACCAGGTGGACTAACACGTCGACACACATTTAAGGAACATTCTCGTTACGAAGATAGGCAATTATTTCTTGGTACCATGGTTTATTATACTTTTAAACGGATGTTCTCCGATCTTAATTCCTAAATATTAACATCTTCTAATATTTGGCTGCTGCGTCCTGAGGTGCTGCTCTGTGGGGAGGTTGCAGGTCGTAACCATCTCTTCAAATATTTTTTCGAGGTATTAAGAAAGCAAATATTCACGAATACTTACAGAATGCAGTGTCGAAAGTTACCGTATTAATGTAAAGGCAGAATCATTGCCGTTGTGCTAGGTTAGGAAACAGTGAGGAATAAACCCGTTGACGTCACCTTTCAATGCCTTTGCATTTATTTTTGGAATACGCTAGCATTGCTCCGAAGAAAGTTGGACACAAGGTCTACTCGAGAATGTGCACATAAATTGCTTAAATTGTTTTAATAGGCTGGCCACACGCTCCGACACCTCCGCTCCTCGCCCTACGAGACGCCGCACTCTACACACTCCAACGCACGCGACGAACGAGAGCTGAGCTTGCTGATTCAATCTAGCTTTACTCAACCACCAGTGCTTGTCACGCTGTGACACAAACTGTGTAAAACTTACGTTCTTTGATTAACAGAATCAATGGATCCATCATGATTCCGATAAATAGGGATTGTATGAATCTCGACAAAAACAAATAAATCAGGATGATTATTTTCTAAACCGTAGGTGTGAGCGCGGAGGACCCAAAAATTGGCCCGAGAGTTCTCCTTATGTAACATCGTTGGATGTTCTCTCTGGGGCTGCTTTATGACTGAAAAGAAGTCTGCAGAATAACTAAACGAAGTGTTCAGAATACCTAAAAGAAGTCTACAGAATACCTAAAAGAAGCTTTTTCCCTGACGTGCAGGTATCTGAATGGAGGTCACTTTGAACATATTGGAACATACATTTTCGAATGAAAATATTCAGGAAAGTTGTGTTGACTGGTGAGATAACGAAGAAACCAACATATTTTCCACCCGCGTATTCGTTGGGAATGCATTGCTTTCATTTGAGCACAGAGCTTCATTTCTTACCTGTACAAAACATTGAATGCATTTTGCAGTCGTTTAATTTGCATTTATTTGTAAATAATATTTGTGTTTCTTTTTCTTAAGTTTATTAGGAGTTTTATTATGATTTTGAAAGAGAAAGAACGGTTTAATGAGCGGGATATTGGCGAATTGAATTATGATTTGAGCGGGGAGTGTAGAAAACTAGTGGAAGGCGATAAAACAGAATGCAGGTAAATAAGAATCAGAGTTCTTCGTTGATAAAGAACTGAGATCATTTAGAGCAGGCAAATCAAACAAAGCGTCGAGACTACGAGATAGAGCAATTTTGCAGCACCATTTCAATTACCTTTCTTGCCGCAGCAGACACAGCATTATCAGAAACACGCACGAGCAGCACAATTGCGAGAGGACGCTGCTCACCAATGCTCTACCCAGCGTTTTCAGCACTCACAGCGGCGCAATCGACATTCAGGACGTGGCAGTTACGTTGCGTTCTAGAAATCCTGTGGGTTTTTAGCACAGTGACGCCCACTTTCGTCCGGTTTTAAAACTAGTTAACGATCTTTTAACCCAGCTGCATTAACATCCGCACAAAAAGTATGGAAATGACTGGAGATCGTTGTCGGGATTTCAGGGGGAGCGGTGAAACAGGGCTGAAAATACGATAATCAGCGGGGGAAACATTTTTAAGAACTAGTTAATATTCATAGAGGCGGAATGAAAACAGCGCAAACACGAGCGCCGGGAGTGGATTGCGCGGGGGAGGGGGGAGCGGTGGCGCTTGCATTATGGCGGCTCCATGACTATTCATAGGCGTCCTAGATCCACCGCCCAAGTGCAGCTATTTGCTCTCGATGGCTGCGCTCTGCCTGGGAGGTTGATGCGCGGATGTCTAGAGCTCGCCCGATGGAATTTATTGGAACTGCAATAGAATCTGAGAGCTCTCATTGCCCTCGAGCGACACGATTATGATTTTGTGCAAGTAGTAGAAATCAATATGTACAGTAGATAATATTGAGATATTGTTTCTGCGACTCTGCACTCCGTCATAGCATCCCATATGCCTTACATCAGCAAACCTCATGGTCCGTTGGTTGGTTGGTTAGTTAGTGATTCCGGGCGCGTCAACAGCTTTGGTCATTAGTACCGTAAGTGTAGTGCATGTTTTTTTCTCGGATCTCGCGTGATCTTCCCCCGCTGGATGGCGAGATCCGGCGCCGACCTACCGTCGTTACCTAACCAGGACTCTCCCATCAGCGGGGCACCGCCCCAGCCGGAACAAGCTCTAAACTCCCGACCGGTCTCCCGGAATATGGAAGATGAGCCATATGAAGACAAAGGATCAACTTACAGGTCATAAAGGTAGGAGAGGGGACAGACAATAGGGATGGGACTATCGCGCACGCATCGAAGTACTTTGTCTAATGAACACCTGCACAGTCTGCTTGATTGGAGGAAAGAACGAACACAGCCATTCAGAACACACGGCCCCCAATTCTCATTCAGACAGGCAGGCCTGAACTCAGGTCACTTACCGAAAATCTTACCACCATCGGGCCGAAAATCTTACCACCATCGGGCATCCCGAAGCATGAACTTTCACAGAGCACTGGAAAGTAGATGCTGCACTGGGTGAAGTTTAGTGTTCTAGCTATAAATGCTCAAATATAATTCAACGTTATGAAAAACAATGGATGTTTTGCCCAAATACCTAACGTACATTACTTTCACTATTGTTTCTTTCTATTACAAAAACATTCAATGAATTGGAAAATGTAATATGAGGTAATCAATGTCTTAACGAAAACTTAATTTTCTAACAATATTTAGAAAGTCAGAGTTATGAGTCCAACAGAAAGGTACAAAATGGGAATTGTAAAAGCATTGAACTTGAATACACTGTGAATAGTGTCAGTCACTGTATAAAAGCGAAAATGGGTTAAACACAACCATTACTTTTTGAAGATTTTTTTGGAGAGTTTATTGAGAAAATCAAGAATACAGAGAAAGCTTCAAATGAAAGATATCAGAATATTTATTCTGACGGGTTGCTGTCATTTCCTCATCTAACCAACAGGTATCCGTTTTGATATCCTTTCCCTTTACTTTCTGAATGCGGGAAGTGGGAGTCCAAAATAGTGTGAAGGGGGAACGCTCCGTGTGAAGGGAAATTTCCGTCTCTGCTCTCCACGCCATTCAGGGCCATTAGAGAGCCTTGGGTGAAGGGCGGGGGGTTCTGGAGGCAGAGATCGCAGGTGGCAGCACAGGTCTCAATGGGGCGAGAGAGGGAGCAGAAATGCGAAATGAACAGACAGAACCGAGCTAGTACAGCTCAGAACCCCGGGAAGTGAGGGTGAGATTGACCTAGTAAGTGGCCTTGAAAAGTCAGGATAACGTGGAAAGTCAACTAGTTGTGAGAAATTGTGCACAATATCGTATCAAGTTCAAATATATAAGCTTTTCCGAATAGTGCAAAATTCGCATAACATTCGCAGAGCAATTGAAATCCTATGCCCCCCACGCAACGCCCGAAACGTAAAGTACTCATACAATTTAGAAAATATTAAAATCAATTTTATTTACAAAATTTCATTCATATGGAAATTTTTGGACACGAGTATAAAACCGATCAATGCCTCTCTTAAGGCCGGTGTAAGTTCATAAATCGTTATTTTCTTATGTAGTTTGAAATGGTTAACGCTCATGTTTGCACGGACACACAAGTGAGTTAAAGGACCCTGTACATTCGACAAGTTCAGGGGCAGGCCGAATTGTTACACAGCACATTATGATCCAGAATAGGGACGCATAACTGCGGACTACGTCTATTACGACCACGACAATATCCGAACACTTCAGATGAAATACAGAGTGCACTGAGTAATGAAGGAACGAGGAACCTTTCGGGAGGGAGGGGGAAGGGCGGGGCGAGGCGGGGCGAGCGGGCGGGGCGGGCGGGGCGAGCGGCGGGCGGGGCGAGGCGGGGCGAGGCGGGGCGAGGCGGGGCGGGCGGGCGGAGGCGGGGCGAGGCGGGCGGCGAGGCGGGGCGAGGCGGGGCGAGGCGGGCGGGGGAGGCGGGGCGAGGCGGGAGGGCGGGCGGGGCGGGCGAGGCGAGGCGGGGCGGGCGGGACGAGGCGGAGGCGGGACGGGACGGAGGCGGGGCGGATGCGGGCGGGCGGCGGCGATCGGAGGCGGCAGATTCGGACGCTTCGCGGATCTGCGGCGCCCACGCTCCCGCCGCCCGCGCCGGAAATAGGCGGCGCCGGCAGCGGCGGCAACGGGGGCGGCGGCTTGCGAGGGAGGGAGTTCGGAGGGGGTCACAGGTGCGGTGCAGATGATCGCGCAGCTGCTCCAGGCGCTCAACCAGAGGGACAAGTGGACGGATGCAGCCCAGCGCCCGTGCAGGCACTTTTCCTCCACCTGGCACCTGAGCGAACAATATTAGATACACTATTCCACCCGTGAAATTTCAAGCAATAGAGAGCAAGAATCGGGACCTTACCATTCACCAACTACTCAGAGACGACTTTTCCATGAAAAAACATCAGTATTGATTATCGTCTCATAGTAAGTGATAATTTTGGCACCTTTGTTTACAAACAGAGCTTACATAATTTTGGTGTATTTGTGTTATGTTTATTTCCTTGTTTGTGTTTTGCCTTATATTTCCATTTCGGTTTAAAGTAACATACATAAATGTTAATTATTTATTAATACATTGTATGACGCTATCTTTATGAAATTTTTATTCGTGAAATAGTCTGGTTAGTAAAACCACCCGCCATTTGGAAATTCTCTGGATCTCCATCTGGAAATTCATTCTTCGCTTCACAACTCATGAATTTATTTCTAAGGCAGTGGTGGGATTATTTATTTTAACGCGAGAGAAATGAAAGGCCAAAATTGGATAAAAGACAGGAATAAAAGGGTGACACAAAATGACATCTGTAAGTTAATGGCTGAAATGAGGCCTTGACTCCTTTCTTCGCAAAGGAGTCGCTAATTTTTACACTTAATGTCCAAAGAACCGGGAGAGGTGGCTCAGGGCATCAACTGATGTCACTGAAGTGCCTCTCACTGGGAGGTTCTAGGTTCGAGTCCCGACGGTGACACGATTTCCGACACTAGCTTGTTACCTGCGGTGGTTTTCCGTGGTTTCTTCGATCAAAACCAGGCCAATGCCAGAGTAGTACCCTAACAAATGGGTCACAGATCGCGCGCGATCTTTCCTTCCTCTTCCTTGTCCTATTATCACCCCTTACTTATACACACACTAACATGTATTACACTACCACACATGCCGGAAGACCGGTCGGGAGCTTAGAGCTTGTCTTGGCTGGGACGGTGCCCTGCTGATAGGAGATACCTGGCTGAGGGAAAACCCCGCTAACCGACGGTAGGTCGGCGTCGGATCTCGCCATCCACCAGGCAAAGATCACCGCCACCTCCCGAGGAAAAAACACGCACTACTTAAGGGACAAATGACAGCTGTTAACGCGCCCGGAATCATTAACAACCAACCAACGGCATAAACGGAAAGATTTTCGTGAAAGTAACGTTCAACACTGAAAATAGGGAAGACCCAAAAAATGCAATGGAGAAACTCAATGCCCAAATTAATCCTATTATCAAACCTCTCTTCCAAGGACTTGGAATATAACTACTATAACTACTACAGTGGTCATTATTTCGTCAATAAGTTTTTCCATATTCCCCCCTCTCACATTTAAATATAATAATTGAGGGATACATTTTCAGACCGATTAACCAATATTACTACTTAGGCCCCACCTCTAGAAGATTTTTTTTGCATTCTCATATTTTTCACAGACACGATGATTGTATCGGTAATAGTGTGTATGTAAATTCAAATACCTCCCTTTGAACTGTAATTGAGACTGATAAAGTATGACGCATATTGGGGCTTCACGGGGTTGACATTTAAATCACTGTTAAAAATACACCAAGTACCAACGCCGTACATGCGTATTTCAAGTCTCTTTCTATTTAAAAATATAATTTATGTGTGCACAATTCTCAGTTGAAGTCTAAGATAAGGCCTTGTAACACGCACAGTACTTGCACATTGACGTCTAAAACATAAGAATTCAACATTTACTCTACTAAATTTCTAGTGATCTGTGATAAGTGTTAATCATTTTGTTATTGCTCTGATAATTTGTATCTTTTCTCCGTTTTAAAAATCAAATGAGGAGATTGAAAATATTCCAAAATTGCCTAACTAATGACCATACTAACAATTAAATTTTTCTTTTAATGTTACAGTTGGTGAGGAGGAACACTGAAATCGCAGTGGCACCTGCTCCTTCTTTCGAAACCACTTAGGTCGGCAAACAAATGAACGTTATCAGGGCGATGAAATTGCAAGAGATAAGTGATGAATCCTTTACAAATTAGCTAACTGTAAACGAATGCACTGATAAAATGATTTCACGGGCGAAACTTGTTATATTGCCAGCAGTGGCCAAGCAGTAGCTGACCAAGAGGCCTATTACCTTTAATAGTAATCTCTGTATCTCTGGATATTGAGGTAACAATACCTGTCGATCCATATGAAAACTGTGGTGTGCACACCGGCTCGCACCAGGATTTCTCGGGGTTTTCCAGTTCCCTTTGTCTCTGGCCCCATTATTTGAATTGTGTCATCATTAATTTTAGCCAAGAACGGAAACTTAAGAGATGGGATCATAATAAAGATACCACAGTAATATGTCTCGGAACAAGTGGCTCCTAGGATCTACCACCCAGCGCGCTTTGGACTGGTAACCGCATTCACCAATCAAGTTATTAGTCATCATATATAATCATAATATATTAGTTATTAATCATTATATAGTTAGGAACTCCAGTCTGGCCTGCCACGCCTTCGCAAGGAATGCTCGCACGCTTCCACGTGAAGGCCTGAAGCCGGGCCTCCGTGGCAGGGCGCCCACCTCCCACTGCCTCTCGGCTCGACTCTTCTCCGCCAAGCACTCCGGCCCCTTGCGAGCAAGGGCACGTCCCCTCGTACAATGCACATACGGAGGGGCGCGCGGCGAGGGAATTTATCACCGCACAAAGGTTGGACGTCATTCCTTATGGAACCCTATGGGCCTTGTGGTCGTGTGTATAAATTTATATTGAGGGTTCAAGTGAGCCACAAACATGCAACTTGATCGCAATGTTTTATTTTTATTTTCAATGCACATTTAAACCTCAGCAAGAAAAAACAGAACTTTTATATTCGTTTCGTTATATTTACAAGTTACTGGGTTCAAAATGAGTATAAATGATGGATAACGGCAACAAGAACGTGAAAAACCGTTTAGAAAAGAATACTTGAAACAAGCAAATCGCAGTCTTCAAGAGGACAAGACAAGTAGGAGACCAATTCAACAAGAAAAAAATCTTAGGTGTAATTGTTCCTCAATGAAACCACTAGTACCAGAATTTCATGACCAAGAACAGAACGAATACATCGAGATCAACACTTAGTTAGGGACATTTAAAAAAGGACTTTAATGTTTTGAATACTGACACCTTCATATAAGGAAGAAGAATCCAGTTTTGACATTTCTAAACATAAATACCACCACTGAAAGTACACTGAATTGAATGAAGTTTTCTTCGGCTGTATGTAGAACAAAAACAAAAGGACTTGTGTTCGCAGTGACATCTGCTGATTCCCAGCCAAACAGGCCAAGCGCGGTTCTCGACAGCCTTTGTCATGTCTCTCACGCCTACTGTACGCATGGACGGCCGGGAGGGTGGGGCGGGGTGTGGCGGAAGAGGCAGAGGGAGACAGGGGTGGGGGCACGCCTACGCCCACAGAGGCTGGCGAGCGACTGCTGTTAACAAGTGGTTCAAACTTTATGACGCCGCCCCTACTACTTAGTCAAGCTCTAGAAACCTCTTGACATTTCAGTAAATATTTTAGGCTGCGCGCCAGCCGCTACAAACTTCCAGCCGGAGAGTTAAGCTAAGAAGTTGCAAGGTGATAATGCACTGGGAAATATTGACCGGGGCTTGAAAGCCTCCGCCTCCGCCGCTGTCGCAACCCCTGTGCATCGGGCAGGCGATAGCAGAGGTTACCCAAAGGCGGTGTACCCCATGGTGCATTACATAATGTATTTTTAACTTTGCGAGCTGGAGCACCTGAACTCTGCGTGTAACCGGCCGGGGCGACCGTGTTCTGCACGGAAACCTCTAGTGTGGGATCTAACCGCTCTTGGGAGATGGGCGTGGCTGGGCGGGTGAGGCGGGGCAATTTTGACATTTTAACTAACTTTCAATGATCATTCGCTTGAAAAATAAGCTTTTCAAATTACAATTAGGATTCATAGCTAAAACAGTTCTATCTTACATGTACGTCTATGTACGAGATTTGAGTAGGACACAAACACCATTCTGTAGTTTTCCAAAAGAGAAACGATTCTTTTCAATATTCTCATGCAAGATAAAGTTGATCGAGGTGGAATGGCTGACTGTAAGTGCACCAGCTTGAGGGAGTGTGCGTAGCCGTTAGCACGGGGTGCAGTGGGAGCAGCGGCTTCAAATGTTTATCTCGCGCCTCATCATGTCCTCCGCAGGCGGCTCTGGGAACGCGGCCGCACTTAAAACAATCGTCACTGGAGAGGGCGCCCGCCACTCACAGCGCTAACACGAAGCGCGCCCTGGCGCAGGGCTGCACAAACTCAAAAATGTTATGCTCTGTAACAATTTCGTAATTTAATTTTCAATTCTTATTTCATACATTGTACTGCTCCCATCCTACTGTTTTTATGTTTAATAAATAAATTTAAAAATGAATAACCACCTACACAACTTAAAAGGATAATATAAGGATACGATAATATGAGGGACGAAGACAGTATCATTAAAACGAAATTCGCTAATGGTCAGTAACCTACACCTTAATTGCATAATTAGCAATGATAATTCTACAATTATTCCTACAATCGCATCGCTACATTTTCAGAGGGGATTAATAATGAAAGGAAGCATTTTCTATCGAATAGAAAGGTGTTCTGTATCAATAATGCTAATAGAAATATGGCTCATGATTCATAGCTAGCCGAAGAAATGTCTGTAATTTGAATAAAAATTACAAATAATAATCAACATCAAGGGATACAGATGTCACACTCTGAACGTTACGATAGTGGGAAGGGAGAGCGCAGTTCTGCGAGTCGAGATGAAGGAATGTTTGCTAAAACATGAATATAACAGGATTAGTCAAAAGAGAGAAAACATGAAAATTGGGGAAAAACAGATAATGGGGGAGGGAAGTGCGTCACGTCCAAGAAAGTTAATGTACAACCGATTCCTCGAAATATCTGTGGTTGTTTTTATTTATTGAACAAAAGTCGTAGGATTATTCAAACATACATACAAATATCACGAAATCTCGAATTGTGAAATGCCGGATAAACCTTTACAATCCAAAGGAATTACAAACTTAAGTAAAACAATCAGAGTAAAAAGTCAACCGGAAAATGGTTTCAATACGTACTAACTGCGGTATGGTATCAATATAAAGATGAAAACGATCTTTGGTACGTTAATATCAACGATCCTGGTCTTTTTACTGATAATTATTAACTACGATAAATTATTTTCATTTTATTAACATGCGGACACTTTAGAATATTTAATACAATAATGAAAAATATATTTTTTAAGTTCAGAACCTGTGAATTATAGCCAAACTACATATACGGATTTAATGTGTACATGACGACGACTACACGCTACAAATGGTGATGGGAGTAATTGTGGAATGAGAAGCTGAGGAAATGGGCGTGCTACGCGAAAATCTCCGACGTCCATCACCAATTTCAAGGACTGACGGAGATTCGAACCCCAGAAGATAGAAGGGAAAAGTCAGCTCGGGGCCCGCCATGTGATCGCTGTTACTCGTTTAAATTTAAGTAAAAAGGAGGTTGTTTTTCCAAGGCGAACGTTGGAGACCCCTGGCGTTGGCCGGGACAAAAAGGCCGCCCCAACCCGCGCCGCCCGCACATGTGCTCTCGCAGCCACCCACTCCTCGCGCCCCACCCCACTCATTCAACGCGTTCACCATTAAAACTACTTTGAAATCATTACAAATGTGCAGCAACATCATTATTAGTGAATTCATTTAATGATATTCACCATTAACGCATTTTGTAAAGGATAATATTTTATAGGTTTTATTTAAGTAGAAAAATTTGTATTAATGGATGTATGTTTATCTGTTTTCTCAAGGTAATTAAAACATTTCCTTTTTTGTTAAAATGGAATATTGTAATACTAGTTTCAAAATATCACTGTACTTCCTGAAAATATTGAGCTCGATGCCCAAAAGTAATTAATGAAGTCACAGCAAATACATGTCTATTTACTTGTATAGAAATACGTCTTTTAACTGCTGTCCTAAAATTAGTAAACCTGATAGAGTGCATTTTTCCTTCAATGACATATAAAAATATGTTTAGATGTTTTCATTTCAATTTTCATAAACTTAAATTTACGGTACTGTATAAATTAAGTACCAAATTAAGTATTAAATTAATTACCATCAGTAAATTATAATAAATTGTTTCCTGTATTTTTGAAGACCTCCTTTTGTCCCCACTACGACCTCTAGCCCAGTCAAATTAGACCACAAAAATGCTAATCCACTCAAAAAATCTTGGAATTTTTGAAATTTGGCAATATTGTTAGTTGGTATCTACCCCATGTCATACTAAAAATTCTGAAGTGTGGGCGGTGAGCCGAGGGGTGGACCCGTTTAGGGGTATTTTTTTAAAATTCGTTTTGGAAATATTTCCAAAGCAATCAATCCTACATAAAATTATACTCTATACGAAATTAAAGTAAATAAAATGTTCTACAAATCATTTCAAAAACGTTTTGTGGGAGAATTAACCCTCTTAAAGGTTATAGTCTTAAAAATGACTTGTTTTTATTTACAATGCCGTATTTTAGTTATCTTCCTTATAATAATGATGTTATGGTATGTTCAATGCAAGGATGTAATTTTTATTTTTGTTTAGGCCGCTTAAAAATGGCGCTGGGCTCATTTTCGTTCATCTTCCTGAATTTCCCAAAATTGCGAAAGTTATAAAGAATGCGAGAAACTATGTAATGTTGCAGCAACATTCGTTTTTAAGCGTCGGGAAGGTAGAGTTGAACTGTGAGGCTAATGCTGTACGGGCACCGTGAGTGGCGTGTATCATATAAGCGTGTGGGTTAGAATCCCAGCGCAGAGAAGCTGGTTGCAGGTGGCAACTCCTTTGCAGATTCATACCGAATTATTATATTGCGTAGCTGACACAGAAATGTGAGAGAATATAGTGGTGTTAGCACTACTAGTACTAGTTTCACAATATGATCAACACGATCAAGCATGTTTTTAATTATGAAGGTTAAAATCAATTCTTCAAATCATCCTAAGGCACAAATGTCTGTCTTGCAGTCAAAGATGATCCTAAAGGTATATTCAGAAAAGTCGAAATTTGGTATAAATTAATAGATCAACTCGATTAATAAATTTTCCGGCGATACCAACAACTCCAAGTCTAACGACCTCTCTTTTCCCTCGTTGAAAAGTTCCTGAAGGCGAGCGGCGAGGGGGGAGGGGGCCCAGGCGCTTCTACAGAGTTCGCTCTTCCGCCGACTGCGCCCTTCCGCTCCACTCTCCCGCAGCCCTCGCGTCGCCTCCCGTGCCTCCACACGCGGCGGGCGGCGACGGGGAACGGGGCGATGCGGGCGGGGGGGGGAGGGGGCAGGCGGCAGGCGCTGCTCAATCGATGCATGCAAATGCATGGCGTCCGCGCGAACGAAGGAAAAAAAAAAAGGGATTACATTGCGCAGCGTCGCAACCGCTTCTAACCACGCTTTATACTCGGGCTACCACAACCTGGGAATGTAGGTCATCCCAAGGATAATTAGAAAAATAAAGTTGCTTTTTGTTCATTATTTTTTAAACTGCCTACCATCATTGCGTTATTTCAGGTCAAGAACTTTTGAGTTTTATTAATCGGAAATAATGGACATTTTCAATGCTTTTAGTTTGTAGTAGAACGATCCTCACATTTTTATTTCACGTGATCATTCTCCTACATTATTTGCAACTACTCATTCGCTTTGTCATGTAAACAAAAATATAAAACGTAAACTGTGAAATTTATTTTATGTTTCTTGAGGCGTAAATATTTTATGTATTTACATTTGAACCAAAATAAATCATATTTATTTTTAAATGTGATTAAAGTGCAGCTTTAATCACACTTTTTCCTATGTTAAAATGTATCTTTATTCCTCCTGTGATTAATATGCCACATTAATCCCTCTGGGATTAATCCCTGGGATTAATGTAACCACAGAGCCGAATTAAAGTAACCAACCCGTCAGCGACTCCCATAATAATACGAGAAAGAAAGTTTGGATATACCGTAAGTCTAAGAGAATCCATGTACCTGAGTTAAAAATTAACATTCAACAATTAATACCGATCTTCACAAGCTACTTTAACAAAACTGAAAAATTCAAGCTTTGTAAGTTTTTTGGCTAGTAGCCTTTTTCATATCTCTTCAAAAATCCAATCAATTCACAATTTCTAAAAATATCAATATCAATTTAATGAGTTTCACACGTATCGCCAACAATTTTTCCTACAGAAATACGTACGTACATACTTAGAGATATAAACATTTTCCTTGACACGTAACGTTGCACTCACCTTTGAATAATACCCCCAAAACGATGAAGACTTATGTTTTGATTTATTGTGAAAGTATGCAAGTACAATTTCTTCCGTAAGTTTGCTTTCTTTACTTTCATTTCTCAATTTGCAAAAACATTCGTACTCGTTTCGTAGATATGGCTTGATTTTTAAGGAATAATTTTGAAACATCATATTCTGCTCTTTCAAGATATCATTAGGAATTTGTAGATCTTCATCTTAAGAGTCTAACTAATATGTATCGTTTGTCTGATTCAAAAACTTCTCCGTTCTTCCATGCAGAATGCAAACCAGCTGAAATCACAGCCACCTAAAGGTGACCACTAGAAGGATGCCCGCGTCTACTGTACTGCTTCGTCATTCGTGGCATAGATGAAGGGGTTCACGCGAAGAAATGTATAAAAATACAGTATTGTATACGACAAGGGGTTTACCTGAGCTTTATTCCCTCCGGGGAATTATGTCTCTTGTGCTATCGCACTCGGAACACAACAGTTCTCCCTCGTGAATAATGCTCTACTCAACCCCCTTGTTATATAAATTACTATTATTTCCGCAAGAACGAAATGTTTGTTTTTCTCTTTAATTATTCTTCTTTAAGTGCTGATTTTATATTTGAGATAACAGTAGACGTGTTGTGTTTTTCTTAATCCTTGTTGTACCCGTGTGAGTGCCGCGAACGACATAACCCCACAGTATGCAAACAAGAGTGCAAATAATTAGAGGATTAGACGCTCGTAGGCAGACGGTGCGCGAAGCAGGGCGAAGCAGAGAGCGCAGATGGTGCGCTAGGCGACGTCTCAGGTGCACAGGGCTTCTCGCCCGCAAGTAGAGATGGGCTTAACAGCTTTTCTTCAATAACTGTTATCGCAATAACACTCGACTCGTCATAACGGTTATTAATAACAGTTGAAAAATAACACACCCATGATCAGAAACCTAACATGGCCGACTCCTAAGAGTTAAACCAGTTGTGGCGTCTGCTAAGGATTAAACCAGGCAAAACGAATAATGTTAGCATCGTAAAGCAAATTCTTGCATGCACTACTTCCGCAAACACGTTTGGACAGAGAAACAGTTGATATTAACGAATATAAAATGTTAAAAATAGTAATTGATATGATGTGAAGCAAATGTGTATAGAATGTTACTACAATAACACTGATTCGGGTCCAGATTGTAAGTATTCTTTCGATTATGCAACTTGTGGATAGTGAAGTGACGAGTGTCGAAAGTAATGAGAAGGAGAAACTGTGTTTTTGCGTACTTGCAGCTAAAGTGGTAATAACTGTTGAATATCAGATATAATAATGCGAGATATTTGACCGTACCTCATTTTATTTTATGGTTTAGAGAAATATTAGTGGATCACACCTAGGCAGCAATGGACAGAAAGAAGTTTACAATCATATTGAACGGATTTAATTTAAAGGACATAATTATTGTAGCGTATACAATAAAATATAAAATATCGTGGCAGGTAGTGTGTAATAAAGACGAACTATTTATTCATGATTCTATAATATGAACACTTGCTTATCACGATTGATTAGCTGCGGTGAAACCGTTAAGCGTGCCACGAAAGTTCGTAGTAGTTCGGGTTTGGCCCAATACATTGCAATATTATGAATTTCAACCGACAACAGCCAATAACAGGATAAACGAAATAACTGTTATTTCGCGTAACAGTTCCGAAACGTTAACTGTTAAGAAATAACAGTTTAGCTGTTACGAGCACATCCTATCGGCGCAAGGGCGCCTCCTGCCCTGCGCTGCGGGCGAATAGGGCTGGGGGTAGACGGCGGCGGTGGAAGCGGAGGAGAGGACGGAGATAGACGGAATGTAAGCGCGAGAAGCAACAGAGGCAGCGGTGTGGACGAGCGCGAAGACGGAGGCGTCGGCAGAGCAAGCGCAGGCGACGACGAGGGAGGCGGGCGCAAAGGCGAAGGGAGAGGCGCCGTTCAGGGCCGAGGCGGCTCGTTTCTGGAATACAGATCGCACGCGCCTTCTCCGCCAGGGCTTAGAGCGCGCTCGGCGGCGGCACCGGGGAACGTGGCGGAGAGCGGGAGCGGCAGGAAGCGAATGTAGAGAGGGCAGAGCTCGTGGGTGAGGAGGACGGCTCCGGTGGGGGACAAGCTACCATACTATTGCTCACAAAATCATATAGGAGTAGGGAGAAATGTACAAAAAGAGGTATGGTAGAAGGTTGAATGATTGATTGATTGATTGATTGATGGTTTCGAGCGCGTCAAGTATCGCGGTCATTCGTCCCGTTAATGTAGTGCATGTTTTTCGGGAGGTGACGGTGATCTTCCCCCTGGATGGCGAGATCCGGCGCCGACCTACCGTCGACTAGCCGGGTTTTCCCTAACCAGGTATCTCCCACCAGCTAGACCCACCGCCCCAGCCGGGACAAGTTCTAAGTCTATGTGTAGTGCATGTTAGTGAAAGTGTATATGTGTAAGGAGTGAGGATAGGACAAGGAAGAGGAAGAAAAGATCGCGCGCGGTCCGATGCCCGTTTGTTAGGGTACTGCTCCGGCATTCGCCTGGTGTTGATCGGAGAAACCACGCAAAACTACCGATCAGAGCAGCCGGCCGCTAGAATTGTCCTCCAGACACCAACTGAATTCGCCTATCTGACAAGCTAGTGTTGAAACTCTTGCCACTGTCGGGACTCGAACCAACGACCTCCCGTCAGAGGCAGTGCAGTGACATCAGCTGATGCACTGAGCCACCGCTCCGGGTATGGTAGAAGTAGAGAGGCGGGGCTCAACGCAACCTCGAGACAGCAAGAGAGGAGGAAGATAAGGCATTGAGACGAAAGGAAGGATGTTAGGGATCGCACGGGGTAATGATCCAGTAAGGCAGCCAAACGCAGAAGAAGGGTGTCTGGCGCCGTAGCGTCCCGTTTCGCTCCAGCTCTGACGTAGCGTCAGCATCAGCTGCGAAAATGAGTCAAGGACGTCGTATCGGCTCCACGACCAGATGTGCTTATGACCCTCTTGGCCCACGTAGTCGAGATACGTGAAGCTGAGCGAGAGCCAACGGGCAAGAGGGACCTGGCCAGAGGTGGATGTGGGTCTTGACGGCCGACTAACAGCGGTAGCTCTGCGCCAGCATTGCCAGTCCGACCAACATGTACTAAGGTTCGAACTCCGATGGTGACGGATTTTGGAAACTAACTAGAGTGCTGCTGTCTGGAGGAGAATTCTAACGGTTGGCTTGCTCTAATCGGTAGTCAACTGGGTTTCTTCGATCAATACCAGGCGAATGCCATTGCAATACTCTTACAAACGATCTACGAACAGCGTGCGTTTTCCACTTCCTCATCGTTGTGCTCTCCTCTCCCCTTACACAATCACTTCTCTACTACACATGTCAGGAGACCAAACGGGAGCTTAGAGGTTCTACCGGCAGGGGCACTGCCGCACTTCGAGAGATACCTGGATGTGGTTAAGGCAACCTGTAGGACTGATTGAGTTTAGTTCAGAGCTAGCATTGCCACCATTTCTGAAGCATCTCTAACCACGAGGTCCTAAGTTCGTTTTCCTACGGTGTCGGAATTTCACCTCAAAGTAGCTAGATCGACTTCATCGCTTGCAGCGCTATCTGGAGAGTCGTATAGAAGCGGACTGTGCTAATTGAACGTCTTCCATGGTTTCTCCGAGCAGTGCCAAGTAAATGCTGGAGAAGTACCCTTACAAAAGGGGCCCACATTGGATCTTTCCTTCCTCTACCTTGTCCTATCCTATCCTCTCACACACTTACATGCACTTACACATGTTCCGTGTGGGGCGGCGCTCGGCTGGGGAGAGAAGCCAGGAGGAGGAAATCTCGCGCACACCGACTTGTAGGTAGACGCCGGTACCCACCACCCAGCTGGAAGAGGAACACCGCCTCCTCCGGCGATAAAACATTCGCCACACTAACGGGAAATAATGACCACAGCAGAAGATATTAATCATTCGACGGCCGAAGGTATCTGGATAGACCCCAGGCACCGCCAACGCTAATGGGTCTGGGGCGCGGCCGGATTAAGAGAACGGAGCGGGATGCAGGGAGGGGAAGAAATTGGGGCGAGCGAGGAGGGGATGGACGCGCCTCGTCGGGTGCAGAGAGGCCGAGCGGTGAGGGATCAGAGCAGGGCCGTGTTGGCCCGGGCCGATGTTGATTGAAGAAGGGGGGGCGGAGAGGAGAGGAGCTATGAGGGCGCTCCACGCGATGGAGGACAGAGCAGATGGAGCGCCAGGGGATTGGTAAGATCTCAAGGGCAATGTGAGCAGCCGGGTGGCTGTAAGGCTTAGCGGCCAGCCCGGCCCTGCAGACCGAAGACCTGCAGCGAGAAACGGAGGCATTACGTTCTGGAATACGGAGAGCGAAGAGAATGGCCCTCCAGGAATTAGGTTCTTCGCTGAAAAGGCAAGCATTGCGAGGGGAACCATAACAGCAAAAACACGACATCTTCCTTCGCATGCAAACAAACAGTAGTTATTTATATGCATGTATGTATTGTATGTGTATATACAAATACACACTATACATACAAAGTGTAGAGAGAAAACAGACGAGTTTAAAAAAGCTACAAAACGTCTAAGGAATTACGTGCTGCGAAGACCGAAAGTAGATGAAAGAGAATGACAAGGTAGGCGTAAAGGAAAGTTTCGTATTCCAATAACAAAGATAAATGCCTTAACAGAGAGGCAAGACCATCAACTGACTGTTTTAAGCTCAAAAGTTAAAAACGGAGATAAATGAACAGAATGGATTATTTTCTGAATACTTGCTTGCAAAGCGTCCCTGCGTCCGCCTGCAGAGCGTTGCGCGCGTCGCCGAGGGCAGGGTGCGTGAAGTGGGGGGAGGGGGAGCACTGGCTCTACGCGCGTCGCATCGCCGGGTGGTAAGTCACGCCGGGGCGCGGAGGGGTGGTGGAGGGGGGGCGAGGTCTGAAGCGTGGCGCCGGGAGACGAAGCCGGCTCAGGCGTAACACGATAGCGGCACCCCTTCTGTCCCCGGCGCTGTCGCAAGCGGCGGCGCGGCGCGGGATTTACGGGCGCGGGAAACCGATCCGCGCGCTCTCAAGCCGCTCCAGTTTCCTCCCTGCCCGTGGCCCCGACCCGGCACCGCCCCTCCCCCGCCACGCCCCTCCCGCGCCAGCCACCTCGCAGGTGACAGGTGCTTCTGGGAAGCGGACCGCCCCCGACCAGGGGTGGACAAGGACAACTTCAACCTGACGCGAAACGCCCTCAGGAAGAGCCTTAAAGGAATGGAGCACACATGATTATATGAACGTACGGTCCAAAATACACGTTGCGAATAAGATTATTCATACATTTTAATATTGAACTTCCCATCACTGAGCTCCGGACCCATTGTGCTTGAAGTGTATCAGTACATGCCATTGATATGCCATTAATACCGCAGTCACCTTTGCACCCCACCCTTGGACAGAAAAAAAATTTGCAGTTCTATTTTCTAGATGAACTTATTATTTGCTAGTATGTACTTGGAGGATCATTTTTATCTTACATCCTCTTCAGACCTTTCTCTAAAATTTCACAGGTACAGTTCGGACTCACCTGACAAAGGGCACGATTCTACAGATCTGTAATTTTGAAAACTCCTCTGGAAATGGGACATTTGAAGTATAATGATATAATCACGATATCAATCACAAAATTGAAATTATTTATTACCTATTATATATGTACATCAATTACCATTAAATTCACGACAAATCTTCGGACTGTGTTACAAAAGAGCGATAACAATACGTATTATTCTCACAATATAGAGCGCAAGTGATGTTTCTGTCACTGTTTTCCTTCGCATTATTTCCAAGATTTGGGGACAATGATTAACGCAAAACCCGTTGTCTTCCGTTTCGACTGCCCGAGGCGGTTCCGTCGCTGCACGGGGCGCAATGGGGCCTGCACTCGCTCACTGCCGCACCCCTGACGGCGGTCATCGCCTTGACGGCACGCGCGACGAATGGAAGCAGCAAATGAAGTCGAGAGAATTGAAACAGGTTCAGCGTGCGAAAGAGGAAGGAGGACCGATCGGAAACTCAAACTGAACTTCAGATATCGCATTTCGAATCGCCGGCGGACACACTTTGAAAGACGTGAAGTTTTAAAGAGTTCTGTTTGATGTGTAAACGTATACGTAGCGATGAAGATAGCGGTTGCTCCAACAGAAAATTGCTACACATTTAAGTATTACCAAATTAAAACTAAGAAAGAAATGTTTTAAACCCGAAAATGAAAAAAATCCATAATAGTCATGAAGTGGTTTGAACAAGGTAGGTCGAAATTCTCTTAACAACAAATTGGTTAAAAATATGTATAATAGAAACATATTCTTGACAAACACACACACACACACACACACACACACACACAGTGTGTGTAAGAGAGAGAGAGAGGAGAGAGAAAAGAGAGAGAGAGAGAGAGAGAGAGAGAGAGAGAGAGAGAGAGAGAGAGTGTTTGTTTAGAATTTGCATGTTTTCCGAAGCCTTTTTCAACTTGCCCGTCGTAAATCGATTAAAATGTTCCGGAAACTGTTTGTTGGTAATCGATTGAGGGCGTTTTTTGGAAATCGAGTTGTTTCTATAATAATTTCCGATTAACGATTAAAGGCCACGCCTAATATCAATTTAAAAAACAACTAACGGGTCAAAGACGTATTTCTCGACTCCCAACTAATTACAACAGCGCGAAGTTGCAAGATATATTACATTCTTAGTGCAGCTTTACGGCGAAGACCCCTTGTGTTGCACGTCGTGAAAGAGTAGACGAATCTTATCAGATTTCGAAACGGGTAATTCCAGATACGAGGAGACGGCGACCGGTCCCGTTTCTGTCTCATAAATACGCGAGGCGGCGCGACGGCGACGGCGGCGGCGGCGGCGGAGCGGGTAACCGAGACGGCAGGCTCCGCCTTTGAGGCACTTTGTACACGGCGCAGCAGCGGCTCAAAGCCCAAGCGGAATTAGGAGCTCCGCGACTCGTTTAATTTAATCTCCGCGCGGAGGCGGCGCCGCCGCCCCCTCCGGCCGCACACCACTCGACGAGAAGAGGAAGAGGAAGAGGAAGAGGAAGAGGAAGAGGAAGAGGAAGAGGAGGAGGAGGAGGAGGAGGAGGAGGAGGAGGAGGAGGAAACAAGAAAGAGAAATCGAGGGTGAAGATTGGTTTGGTTTGGTTTGGTTTGGTTTGTTCGGGTTTCCGGGCACGTCAACTGCTTCGGTCATTAGTCCCGTTAGTAAAGTGCATGTTTTTTTCTCGGGAGATGGCGATGATCTTCCCCCGCTGGATGGCGAGATCCGGCACCGACCTACCGTCGGCTAGTGGGGTTTCCCCCTAACCAGGACTCTCCCACCAGCGGGGCACTGCCCAGCCGGGACAAGCTCTAAGCTTCCGACCGGTCTCCCGGAATATGTGGTAGTGTAGTGCATGTTAGTGTAAGTGTGTGTGTAAGGGGGGAGGATAGGACAAGGAAGAGGAAGGAAAGATCGCGCGCGGTCCGTGGCCCGTTTGGTAGGGTACTGCTCCGGCATTCGCCTGGTGTTGATCCGAGAAACCACGGAAAACTACCGATCAGAGCAGCCGGCCGCTAGAATCCTCCTCCAGGCAGCGACTGAATTCGACTTAGCTGAAAAGCTAGTGTCGAAAATCCTGCCGCCGCACACTGGTTTTATCGCGGCAAAACCTGGCTATAATTGCAAAATTCAAAGTGCGCGTTTGGAATTTTGACTTATCAAATCTCGTTCGGAAGACATTGGAGCATACTACTTCAGCTTCAGAAATTTATTTCAATCATTTTTGTCTTCCACACGGTGTCGTAAAGTTACCGTTGCTCGAATGGCTCGAATTCGTTGATTCTTGCCAACGATATTCGTGAAATTAAAAAAAGGGTTTAAACATTTTTTTAGGATTCTTTTTGTATATCCGAATATAAGACACTTATGGCTGTAAGTTAAGTATATTTTTAAGAAAAAGTGTATAATATTTTTATATATGATGCGGTTGAATTCTAAACCATGTAGCGTAACAAAGTTAGTCGTTTATATTGTAGATTATATTTTTTGTCCTGCGAGGTCCTGCCTCAATTATTATTTTTATTTATCAAGTAGAATGTCCTTAATCAGAATAACACAAATTTAGCTGCACATATCTGCATCTTTTTGTTTTAAAGCGACTATACTACAATGCTACGTAGTAAGATATAACACTAGATCGCCCCCGATGGTTTCTTCGATGCCACAGGGAATTGATCTCTTGGAATAATTTTTTCTTTCCTTCAGATAATTACTTTAGTAGTAAAATTAATAATATAAACTTTTGGAGGGATTAAACAATAATAACCCAAGCCACCGAGCACTTTCAGATTTTTAGTGTATTTTAAGGATTCTTCTTTTCTTGACGCAACAAACAAAACTATGGGTAACTAAGGTGTAAGAGTGAATTCAATGTGGTCACCTCAAAGTATTGTTGACTAATTTTTATTCAATTATTCATAATTAAATATTAATTAAAATATTGTTTATTCAATAAGTGCCGACGAAATTACATATGTATACATAGATATTGGGTTCCCAGCAGATGGGTGACATTTGTTTGAAAACACACACACCCACACACACACCCACACACCACCCACACCCACCACACCACACCCACACCCACACCCACACCCACACCCACACCCACACCCACACCCACACCCACACCCACACCCACACCCACACCCACACCCCACACCCACACCCACACCCACACCCACACCCACACCCACACCCACACCCACACCCACACCCACACCCACACCCACACCCACACCCACACCCACACCCACCCCACACCACACCCACACCCACACCCACACCCACACCCACACCCACACCCACACCCACACCCACACCCACACCCACACCCACCCACACCCACACCCACACCCACACCCACACCCACACCCACACCCACACCACACCCACACCCACACCCACACCCACACCACACCACACACACACACACACACACCACACACACACACACACACACACACACACACACACACACACACACACACACACACACACACACACACACACACACACACACACACACACACACACACACACACACACACACACACACACACACACACACACACACACACACACACACACACACACACACACACACACACACACACACACACACACACACACACACACACACACACACACACACACACACACACACACACACACACACACACACACACACACACACACACACACACACACACACACACACACACACACACACACACACACACACACACACACACACACACACACACACACACACACACACACACACACACACACACATATATATGTTAAATAAATCTTAATGAATCAACAAATTCAAAAACTGTCTTAAATAACATTTTACTTACAATCGATTTCTTTTTCCTTAAATCCGATATTCCTTTTTTTTTTTCATAGCAATTTTTGTATTTAGTGACTTCAAAAATAGTACTTAACCATATTTCTGCGCATATTTGCTTCTTTTCAAGCTTCAATTCTGAATTTTGTATTTCATTCCGATAATCGAAATCAGCGATCTTGAGAACCATTTTATACATATTTCTCGCACATTGGGCTCATTTTTATGAACCAGTTAGCCATTTTGAAGCCGCCATTTTGAATTTTGAAATTTCATTATGACATTTGAAATCAATGACCTTCAGAGCCCCATATGTATATTTTTATATGCATTTTTCTTTGTTTTTAAATGAGTCGATCCGCCATTTTGAAGGCGCCATTTTGAATTTTGAAATTTCGTAATGATATTCTAATTCAGCGACCTCAAAAACCCCTTGATACCAATTTTTACGCAAATCCACTGACATTTGCAATTATGACCAAGTTTTAGGCCCGATTCAACCAGTGTGCGCCGTGGGGAGTGGGAACCTAGGACCTCCCGGTCAGAGGCGCTGCAGTGGCATCAGTTGATGCACTGAGCTACCGCTCCCGGTCGAGGGTGAAGAAGAAGAAGGAAGGGCAGAGGGATAAAGAAGAAAGAGGAGGAGAAGGTGGAAGAGAAGGGCAATGAGGAAGGCAAGAAAGATGATGCAGGGTGGAAGAAGGAAAAATGGAGAAGAAAGAGGAGGAGAGAATGGAGGTAGTGTCGGAGGAGAGATGGATGAGGGTCACGAAGAGGACGAGGAAGGGAAAGAGAAATTGAGGGGAAGGAGGAAACAAGAGAACGAGGACGAAGTACAAGCGAGGAGACATAACAAAAGGCGAAAGAGGAAGAAAATCTCATTGAAAGACACAATGGACTAGAGTAGAAACGAAGATGATTGACGATGATCCACGTATAGGGAAAGAGTATCCTAACCCCGGTCACAAATCACATTCCTAACATTTCTGTCGTTTGCCAAGACTACCTTAAGCGTTAGTAAGCTTGTACATAACGTACGGAGTCCAATTCGAGATATGACAGAGGCAAACCAAGTCGAGGAGAGCAGACGCAGAACTCAGTGCACATCTACACTTGGAAATGAAAGAAACAGGGAAACCGAGGGCAGGGAGCAAACAGAACACAAAGAGAGGTGGCGTTGGGAGTAAATCATAGAATGCTAGGGCTGGGTGCGAGGGTGTAGGCAGAACCAAACAACACAAAGAGAGGTGGCGTTGGGAGTAAATCATAGAATGCTAGGGCTGGGAGCGAGGGTGTAGGCAGAACCAAACAACACAAAGAGAGGTGGCGTTGGGAGTAAATCATAGAATGCTAGGGCTGGGAGCGAGGGCGAAGGCAGAACCAAACAACACAAAGAGAGGTGGCGTTGGGAGTAAATCATAGAATGCTAGGGCTGGGAGCGGGGAATCATAGAATGCTAGGGCTGGGAGCGAGGGCGTAGGCAGAACCAAACAACACAAAGAGAGGTGGCGCTGGGAGTAAATCATAGAATGCTAGGGCTGGGAGCGAGGGCGTAGGCAGAACCGGCGAGGAATTGGGAGCGGGCGCCAGAGGGGCAATTGGCCCTGTTAGCCGAATCGATGGTGACATGAGCAACTCGTCTGCGGCGCAGCGCGGAGCAGCGCAGGAATTATTTGAACAGCGTCGCCACAACAAAGCGCTCGCTCCCACATCCATCACCCCCCCCCCCCGGAACGCCGCTCGGGTGACAAATGACAGCGTCGCGCCCACGCCATCGCCACCGCCAGCCACTGTAGCGAAGCGCGTTTCCTTATGGGAGGGTGCTTTTACAGACCCCGTGTTGGGAAGACGGTTGTGGCAGCTACGGCTCTCCTTCTTCCCGATAACTTCGTTATAACAGGTATTACAGCCCGTTTCCATCGCTTCCACCAAACCCTTGCATTCAGTCCCTTCAATTCTTAACCTCCTCAGTAGATAGTTAGTGCGTGCCATAGCGGACAGCACAATCGATCATCTGCGCATGTAAAGACGCACCTAAGTGTTGCAAAACTTGAACTGCGCATGCGCAGAAGATCGATATTGCTTTAACGTCCGAGGGAGCACAATCTCTCTCGTATTTGCTTCCACTATGTTCGGCATTGTTTGGAACCGTGTCAGATGAAACCTGTGTTCCAGAGCACATATACGGTTGGTCTTGGTATGTAAAACTAATAATCTTCGAGGTTCGTTCCTAAATTACGTAATTAACAAAGGAGAGGCAGAGTGTGTCTGTGGCAATGTTAATATAGCGTCGTAATAAGGCCAATTCGACATTATTAAGCCCAACGACTGCCACTTCTGTTTCGACACTGCCTGCCTCGTTTACATCTATTTTGGTATTTTCTGTATATTTGTGAAGTACTGTTTTCTTTATTACTTAGCCATTTGTTTGTATAGGACAAATGTTTCACTGCGGCCGACCTTGCCTGTGTGGCCCTACCCAACGCTGATTGGCCCAGCTTTTCGCTAAACGCATTTCCCAGTTAGCGCCTTTCCCATCTCCTCCAATTGCTTTTTCTCCCATCTGGAAGTTGATTTCCACTTCTACACCGAGACTAAAAGATAAACACACACCTTTGGTAAACCAGCGTTTTCCTGTTGCAGAAAAGAACCTTGGTTGTCACGAAAAATAGCCGGGAAGACACTTCACATCGTTGCTCCAGTACCAAATTTGTGGGTGTCAAAGAGTGAGTACGAGCAATGGAACAATTAAACACAGAAGTTATCACCATAAATAGTCGTGCTGTTACTACTTGTTAGAAACAGGAAGTGTAGCAACGCGAGTAGTTCCGTTTCTGCCATTTGAAATCAGCGTCGCCGTTGTTCAGTGTCGCTCTCTGTTATGTTGGTGTCCAACGGGCGGCAGGGTTCGCGGCGACCGCCTCCGTCGCGGTCCACAGGCGAGCCCTTTCTGCCCGTCACGGCGCGCGGGCAATATTTGTCCGCCACCTCGCCCCCCCCCCACCCGCGCTGCTTTCACCTCCAATATTCCCGCGAATTGGTTCGGACACCGGGCAAGGGTCATTCAACTACTGGATTCACGGTACGGCTGAAGACCGGATACATTTTTTAATGAAGCAATACTTCGAACGCAGCACAAATCGAAAATATTCCGCATGTTTCTAAAAGTTACCAATTATTGGAAATTTGCTGACACATGCCAGAATTTCAGTACAGCAATTTTTAACTTGTTCCATGTTATTTTCTGGGTAGATTTTGTGAGAGTGGATTATTTCCCGTAGTGTGGAAAGAGAAATACGGAGATGAAAGTCTGGTCGAACGTGGTTCGTGCTCTATTAACATACTTACCGACGTATCGCACGAGCTTTAATACCCAGCTGAAACAATGCTGCCTTCTCCTAACAGATAATACCCAGAACACAGTTCGTAAGCCTGATATTTTCTTGCGGGAAATTACAACATCGATAACACTGAATACTCAGTTCTAAAAACACACTGAATATATAACAACAACAATAATAATAATAATAATAATAATAATATAATAATAATAATAATAATAATAAGTTACAGTTACGTTGGTTCATTAAACAGAGAGCACAAGATTAGAAGAGAAGTAAACAAGATTAATTAGCTGTCGTTGGAGATATTAAGTTTGAACAGAAATAGACATTTAACTTTTAGCTGAAAAAAAAGCCCGTCCTTGCCAAAATCCGAAACTATGACTCTTCGTTATGCAACATAATGTAAGGGGAAAATAAGCAGAGTATGGGAAACAGATTCTGGTATTTCAGTGTACCTAAACCTATAAAATGCATCACTACTTCAACAGCATTATACTATGTTTGAATTGGTTTCCGATACGATGCATTTGCAATCAAACAGAAATTCGTAGCAGTACGATTTTGTTTAAACAGAAATGACTGTTGGCGCATGTAATGATTCAATTAGAAGTGATAATTCAATATCCTGTGCTAGATATTGCCAAATGTTGCTGCATTGAGCGATACAATAAGAAATCTGTGAAATCGAGGATTTTCTACGCAATTAAATGAACATTAAAAATTTAATTGCGGAGTTTGTAATACAGCACCTGCATATTCGGAAGAATATTCGACGGAAACTACCTGATAAGGTAGGAGATGGCGCTAGAAATCTTCACTCCAGACTATGCTGACACATCTACCTCAATTGAAAAACTGAATGTACGAAAATACTGGCACTGTCAAAAAAATAATGGACTTCTTAACATTATGGACCCTCCCGGCCAGTACAGGTGCTGCATGGCATAGTTGATCACTGAGTTAACCGTACCCTCGGCAGAACTGATGGGAAATGTCTCGGTTCCGTTAGATATGCAGGATCCGGGAAATCCAAAAACAATGAAACAATCTCTATTTTATAAGTAAACGTTTCCGAGCTGATAGGCAGTGGTCCAATTGGCATTGAAAGGCCAAACGTTTTATTCACAGCTGCGGTGGACATTTTCACCCGCCAACCCGGAAAGTTCGCCCGAGAACACGCCGCATCTGAAGATGTCCACTGCAGCTGTGAACGGAGAAGTTTGGCCAATGCCAATTGGACCACGGTCAATCGGCCAGGAAACTTCTACTTATACTGACTCCGGTCCTAAAAGCCTTCTACGCTTTGTAATCCCGATTTTGACTGAAAAATGGAAATATTTGTTTGTCTTTCCGCCTACTACCATACTGCACGTACCGACTTAATACTCATCCTAAGTACTTGACTACTTACAACATAACTGACGTCATGCACGGCTCCAAAGAAGAGAGTCCATCGTTAAATATTTGCCCTTTGCGTGTTACCGAGCGAAGTGGCTCAGACGAAGCCCGCTGACTTCGTATTCGGGAGGCCCGATTTCAATCTCCGTGCGGTCATCCTTGACCGGAGTTTTCGTGGCTTCCCTCGGTCATCCAGGCGAATGCTGGGATGGTTCTACTGAAAGGCGACGATCGCGAAAAAGGCGTCGCGACTGAGGTTAAGCGAATTCGAGTCATTGCAATTTCCTGGTTGGGTGACCGGCTAAGAAACCCGGACTCTACCGGCACCGAGACCAATTGCCCTTGGATAAATATAAATACAAAAAATGTGTTGCTTTATGGAACAGCAACTTCCTTATACATTGTTGGAATGTAAACAACCTTTGTATTGCGTATGCACTAAATTATGATACTGTAGTATTTTTAAAGACTGTTTTTGTTAAAATATTCAATTTATAGCAGGGTTATACGAGTATGTTTTATTTGTTGTACTCGTTGAGCCGTATGCATGCCACGTTTTAGAAAACCCATTCGTGTAGTGTTGTTCATCAGCATTTTTATTGATTCATGTCACTAGTTGCTATTTAATATATAATGGATGTTCAGGGTTATCTGAGAAAGATTTGTTTCATTTTCGATATGAAACCATAGTTATCACCATAATTATCTGGTCAGGCAACTCAGGTGGAAAACAAAGCCAATGTTACGCACAATGTGTTGAACAAATGTGTCTTATATCATTTTTCGAACAAACTCTTCGTTACTCCACAGCATTTCGCCAACGCATTCTGTTACTGCCAATGTGTTCAGAATCGTGAACTTATAATGATTCGAAATGTTGAGCATAGTGCTTAAGATTGCCGGGAAGAAACTACTTTTTTCGGAAACTAACAAAGAAAAGCACAACTACGCCACATATGGATTTGGTGAAGGAATAACAGCAGCTCTATCAGTGGGGTCGCACACATGGCTTCGTCGCACCGTTGCGCCAGGGGCAGTGCTCTTTGCGATGGATTCAGATAGTGTTGGACATTTGAAAATTATTTGAAACGCCAAAACCAATTATGAATTTATCGGTCATATTAAAGGGATTGTTGGCACAAGGCGGCCAAATGAATTCAAATTTGGCGCAGTTCTTGAAATTCTATCATTTATAACAATTCCTTGGCGATAATTAACAGCAAAGGGTATGCATTTTAAACGTCTCGCGTTGGACTTATAAAATGTTTTCACTAAAATCCGCGCGCTGGCTTTCAGAGGGAAAGGAAAAGACGTCTTTCGTATGAAACTCTTTGGAAGAACAAACCGTTTTGAAAAGTTGAACTGCTTTCATAGACGCTCACGAGACCGCCCCAGATACTGGGGGCCGCACTGCTGGCACATTTCCAGTAATCAAATGCATTTCTTAATGCCACGCCACCAGAGTCAATTGTTGGAGAATTTTTCAGCCGAGCGTTTTGACAAAAGAACGCCTCGTCAGTTAAAAGGCGTAGTAGTAATTCACATCCTGACTGCATGGAAAAATTTGATTTTTGACTGTTGGTAGCAGGGGCTATCATACAGCCGTTGTAGATTCTGTGCCCAGAGGTGTTTTGACGCGTGAACAAGCGTGAAATTGTATTACGCCCGAAATACGACAGAAAACAATGTTCGACAACAATAAATTGACAACATCAATATTCAATAATTTTTATGCTGAAATAAACTAATGGTTCTTAAATAATTATCTTTCGGAACTTTCCATTGTGCCAAGCGTGGACTGTAGCCAAGCTGTCGTGCATTACCCGATTCCGCGTCTGTGGCCTTCCCAAAACTCTGATGAAGCTGTTTTGCTGCCTCAACAGGGATCATGACGCTGTTCAGTTTTCACTACTGAAATTGGTCCACTGAGTGTCGCAGATGGGCCACTTTCACGATTCATGATCAAAAAAGTACTTCGCCAGGAACTCTCCAAAAAAATTTGCAAACAATTCGTTGCCTTGGAAATATTGAGGAGGGTTGAACCACAGCCATCCTCTGCAGCCTCTTTTAAAGTAAGGCCTTTGGTTTTCGGATCTCCCTCCAAGCCTGCTGCGATGCCGACGCGGCGGCGCAACGCCGTAGCGACGCAGGCGATGAAATCGCTCGAAGCGCGCACCGCCTCCGCCTTGATGGACGAAGCGCTCGCGGAGCCAATGCAATGAACGCGCGGCCGGACACACAAATCACGTGGGAAATCCATTTCCAACGAAGGTGTGTTTAATGGGGCGTTTTATAATGTGCTTGTTATTTGAAAGTTGGGCCTCGTTGCAGCGGTTGGCTACTGACTGCGGAGAAAAGAATACTAAATATTTGTCGCCACATAAATTAAAACAGGCGGCATCTCGTTGCTCGACGAGATACACACAATTTGTCACAACATTTTTATGGTAAATGTTGTCTAATGCATCGTCACAAAAAGGGGAATATCCAATACCTGAAACAAACACGATTCTATTTCACATCTATCGCTTCTGTCTGCCTCTCCTGTAAGTGTGAATGTGGAGGGGTGTAGAAATATACATCTTTATGGTGGCCCTCTACAGGCAATAAATCAGCAATATGTGTTGATGGCAAGCACAGGACAGATCTATATGAGAAACCAACGATATTTCTGTGAAGCTTTACAAGATTTCATATTCAGGAATCGTCGAAATAGAAAGAGAGATAATGAATACCTTAGACTTAACTAAAATAACCTGGCATTAGACAGATTTAACTTTACAAATAATAGGACCTTATTAATGTATAATTCTGATTTATAAATTCATTTCATAACTCTACTTTGGAAGTTGAATACTACCTCTATCATTAAAAGATTCATTCGGCTGTTCGTAATTTCAGAATCTGACATTCTTTGCAATTCACAATCTCTTTTAATTTAAAGAAAACACGGTCACTCTTTATTATAATGTTCACAAAAATAAGCCTTTAATTACAGGAAATAGAAATAATAATGCAGTTTTCCATTTCAAATAAACAATTCTGTGCTCCATTGAAAATGAACAGTGTACCATTGACTTATGTTAAGGCAACAAAATTTTTAGGTCTCTCAATTCAGTCAAACCTTAAATGGAACGTCCATTTAAATGAATTGAACACAAAACTAAGTTCATTATGCTACGCGTTCAGAATTCTTGCAAATTCAGTCAGCCTTCATACTGCTCGTTGTGTATACTTCGCGAATGTTCATTCCCGCCTGAGATATGGCATAATATTCTGGGGAAATACATCTTATAGCTCCCAGACTTTTAGATTACAAAACGAATTGTACGAATAATAACCAAATCCCACCCACGTGATTCATGTAAGCCTCTCTTCATTAATCTAGGAATTATACCATTACCGTGTCTTTTTATTTACGAATCAGTGGTTTTTGTAAAAAATGACTTGCTCAAGGGCGGGAATATATTTTCAGAAAATGCCGAAGTCTATTACTATAACACTCGACGTAGAAATCATATTCATCAGGTGACAGTATCAACAGCTCTTTACAAAAAATGTACATACAATACATGTACATTATTTTACAACACTTTGCCAGATGACATTAAACGATTAAATTCAATAGAAAAGTTTAAATCCCAAGTGAAATCGTTTCTGCTGCATAAATGTTTCTATACAATTAGAGACTATACTGAGCATCACAAGAAAAGTAACATTAATTTTAACAATGATACATAATGCATTATTTACCATTTGGACTGTATAAATGAGTATAAACAACCTGTAACAACTATTGTACTACAGCTTCCGGGTCAATGACCCCATCTCGATCAGGTTTTTCGTCCAGTTTCCCTGATCCATTGAGCAAATGCTGAGATGGCCCCTTGTTTTGCTTCTGGACATAAATGTAACTTCATTTTCTGTGCACGTCTTCTAGAATTCAGTGGGAAATACAATTATTCAAATTATCGTTTCCATGTTGTCGCGGCAGAAGTAATAAGAGCCAAAATTTATTGCTTATTTATCTTTGAAAATAGATTTTATTACATGGGAGTTTTTTTTCTCCCTTTCAAAATTTATTGCTTATATATCCTTGAAAATAGATTTTATTACATGGGAGTTTTTTGTGTTTTTTAAAATCACAGAATTTTGAAAACGTGCACACAATTCACTTTTCCCCATAGCACGTCATACGCAGTTTTTAACTGTTTTTTTTTTACGTAAAATAAATAAATAAATAAATAAATAAATAAAGTAATAACCGACAATTAATTCACTAATACAACCTTCACGACAATTTCATATCGCTTTCACATCAATTGCTTTCTTTCCTTCTTCTTCTTCTTTTTTTTCAATCTTTGCTTTTCTTCGCCATCTTTTAACACCTACGTTTCTCAAATCTTCCTGCACCTCGTAACTCCATCTTAATCTAGACCTACCTCTTTCTCTCCCACTGGTCATGCTCCCAACATATACCTTTCTAACTAAATCTCTCTTCATTCATACGAATTAGGTGACTCAACCATTTCAGTCTTTTCACCTTAATACATGTAACTATTTTAAGTGTTTTAGATAGTTCTTTCAATTCTGTGTTGGTTCGACTTCTCCAGATTTCATTTTCTCTGGTTGGACCAAAGATGGCGGTGACCTAAGATAAATGCCGTAAAAGACAGTAGTTCCCTTTTATGTCGAGGGGCAAACCTAAAGTGAATAATTAATATTGAACTAATTTCGAGGGACTATTGACTCATGTATAGTTTCTTTCTTTATGTAGCTTCTAAGCTCTACAACGTCTTACAGTTTGAAAGCCCAGAGATAATCTGCAGGAGACGCAATGCGGGAGAGCGCTGGTGGTCGTAGGTCGTAAGCGGGGACAGGGGCGGTGACGGACGCAGGGCGAGGTGGGAGACGGGAGGTGGGAGGAGAAATGTGGCGACGACGGGGGCGTGGGCGGGCGCCGGAGCCCGGGAGGGGGCGGGGCGCGGAAGGGGCGTGGGGCGCTAAGGAGGCGTCCCTAAAGGCGCTTGGCTGTCTGGGAGAGGACGGAAGGAGTTGCCCCGCCCCCTCTCTTTCTCTCAAACCCACCAGCGAGGCGAATACGCATGAGAAGAGGGACTTCTGCAGCGAAACACTTCTCTTCTAAAGTGGCTAAGCATTTCAATGTGGTGTGGGTATATCTAATGTCACGAACTCAGATTATTCGCTGGAAATAAAGGAAGGGCATAAATATGTCTTTTAAAATATCATGTGATGGCTTTTTACCTTTTAGAACAAACCAAGTGAGTTCAGTATCCATGGTAATCACAAAGTCGATACATGTCTACTCCTCCCTGATTAAATTACCATTATTGGCACATTGTTTTGCTGGAACATACAAGTTTTACGAAAGAATTTGTACCAGAAAAAAAAACAAAATTATTTTTTTTTAAAATCCACCACCTATTTTACTGTATAATGAGTTAGGGAAGTGACTTTTTCAACAAGTAATATTTGGCAACTCTTTATGAGACGGGATGCACTCGCGAAGAGGAGACCCTGCATGAAATCCTCCGCAGTTCACGTCATTAAAAAGTAATCCTGGACTCTCGAAAAGTCTCCCGGGCGCCATCTGTAAGCAAAGCATCTTCCGGGCGAATATTGCAAGGGAGCCGCTTTCTGCCCCAGGTTGGCGAGGAACGGGGGCCAACGGCGACGGGAGAACGATGAGTTTGGGAGACAACAAAGTCTTCGACGGCGAAATGCACCGCAAGAGAAACGTCGAGGCCTCGAAGACAATGACGGACGAGCGTTGGGTGGCTAAGACTGCTTTAGCGGGTGGGGAAGGCGGCGGCTTGGAGCCACGTCGGCGAAACAGGGCAAGGAAACCGAGAGGTGAAGGGTAAGTGAGCGAGACTACTGTAGGACCACAGAGGAAAGATATTACTCTTTCCTCTTTGATAGGATGACAGAACGAGGATGAAAGAGAATTAGGGAGAACGAAATAAAGGGAGGCAGGTGGAAAGGTCAGGACGACGAGAAGACAAAGGAGTCCAAAGACGGAAGGGCAAAAGAAATTGCAGAGGTAGGTGAAGACGAGTAGAGAGAGCAGCATTGGGTGTAACCGCGCGGACAGGGCGAGCAGAGGACGTAGAGACGGACGGCGGGCAAGCAGGCAGGCACGAAGAACTGCCAATGCTCGGGAGGGCGTGGGCGAGGATGTGTGGGCGAGTGTTCGTTCAGCGCCATCTCGGAAATGCCGCCTGAATAAATGAAGAACGAGCCGAACATCGCGAGCGGCTGAGGAGGATGTCGCCTTGACAGGCCGCGCCACGCCGCGTCACCACGCCACGCCACGCCACGCCACGCCACGCCACGCCACGCCACGCCACGCCACGCCACGCCACGCCAACGAGGAAGGGAAATGCAATTGGCTTGGAGCGCCGCTCACGGTGTAGAGATGACAAAAAAACATCAACGCTTTTAAAACATCCATGTATTCGAACAGAAACATCGATGTTTTATATTCGATGATGTTTTCACACTGATATATATTTCCCGAAAAATCGGGTTTCAAAAAAGAAATTCTCATGATATAATTGTTTATAAATCAAATTTCAAGAAACTATTTTTTTATGAATTGCTCAAAACCAGCAGCTGCTGACATCTATCACTGTTCCTGATGCCCAGACGGAGAGATTTCTTTATTGTTACTTTTGGGAGGGTGTCAGGGATGTCTTGCTTTATTGTAATTTTAACAAACTATATCTAATGATTTCTTAGGCAGACATAAAGGGCAGAGACAAAGATTCCTTCTTTATATTCGCTAAAGATTATTTTTAACATTTTATTTATACGTGACAAAACAATAAAATATAACTCATTTAAGTACAACAATTAAAATTGAAATAGAATGGAAAATACCTCTTGTTTGTATCATATTTAAAACATTGACGTTTTTTGTCGATGTTTTCGTCGTTGTCGAAAACTTTGTGTGATGTATCGAAAATCGATGTATCGATGTTTGGGTAAAAATTTATTACTACCACGGTGACAATGGTGGCACGTTAGCCACAGTTCTTCCTCTTGTGGCGCATGAACGCTAGACTCCAGGCCGTGTATCAGGCCGCACTAAATTCGCAATATGGCAGCTTGAAAGATTTCCTGTCGGAATAGCCAACTTATGAAACTATAATTCTGATCAAGTCTCTCGCTTTTGTTTTGTTTGTTGTCTCATTCACAATCCTTGCGTGATCTCTAGTCTTGTCCACTGTTCAATAATACATGTTTCGTTTTTCGTTAGAATTAAAAAGAGATGTTCATCTATAAACGAATATTAACTCTGTGAATAATTATTAAGTTAATTAAGAATTATCATTATCAACTATGGCGAGCTTAAGAAGTGTTAAAAAGTGTCAAGTGCAAATGAAAAATACAACCTCAAAAGTTATCTGCGGTCATACTTCTATGTTATTAATGCTTTTGAGATATGTGTCAACAGTTCCTTCACGTTTTGAAGTGGTAGTAATGAGTTTTATTGAACGCAAATATATGCCACAATTATTGAAGTTAATTAACGTGATATACATGGTAGTTTTTAAGTGATCTAATGAATTGTTCCTAACAGTCCAGTTATGTCAATATCAATGCAAATACATCCATTTAATTTATCTGTTCAATTATTCATTAGCTTTTAAAAGTAAGTTCAAAAAAATAATGAAAATCATCATTAGTGTAAGTAAGTTTTCAATAACTTAACAACAACAAATAATGAACTACTAAAAAAAAAAAATTCAGAAAAAAATAATAAATATAATTAATTAAAAAAAAAAAAGGGATAACTATTTCAATTAACTTTATTATTATTATTACTAAAGAAAACAATTGGAAAATAATAAATAAAACTCAAAAACGCCTAGTACTACTAAATAAATAAATTGAACGATAAAACGCAAAGAGCGAAGAACACCAAAACGCAAAATGCAAATCTTTAGCAACACTCGTAAACTAACACAATTTCACTTGGATGGCTTTGAATGTTGGCGGTATCTACGGAAGTAGTCATTGTTTCATTGCAAGCTTAAATTTTAAAAAATGTCCCTACCGCTTGAAGGTAATACATTCAGGGTATTTGTGTGACGGTTGGCAACAACTTTAGCCAACATAAAACGAATCGAAACTACCCTAAATCGAGTATAAATGTATGTTCTCATCCGACAGTGACATTTTTCAAAAGTTGTCCCGTTAGTTCGGCTTTTTAGCTGGCCAGCAGTCTAGGCATCTCGCAAGCCTGAACGATGGGCAGCAGAGGCGAGAGGATAATTCGCGGATAATAGCAATGATAGGACGAGAAAGGGTTGAAGGATTTTTTTTGAAATTCAAGTTAATTTAAGTGGTTGAGAAATACAGGTGGTAAATCATACACTGGTTTGAAGTCGGGTTGCTATTTATTTCTTGAGCTAATACGTCTTAGAGAGCGGTTGATGTGTTTTCGTTTGGTATAGAGACGCGGTTGGAAGAAGAATTTCTTCTGCATTTATTGTTTATCAAATATCAAAGTTAAAAACTCGTTGAAATGGCAGTTCACAACATAAGAGCAGCATAACTAAGATTTTAATTGTGTAGAAAACAAAACTGAAAATTTTCGAATTATAAAAAGAGACATGATGTTTAGTTACATCGATATTTAAGCAGAGTCAGCACAAAGAATCAGAAATTAATACATCAAAAGCCCTGCAACGCGGCAAATTGACCGTCACAAAATTGCAAATGACACAGCCCTATTCGACATGTTCACGTTTCTATGTAGTGGAAGTGGAATGATTCAAAAAACGAAACCAGTTTCCGTTCACCTATTGCCCTTCCGTTAAACCGGCCCATGTCTAAACTGCTCTCGCCGCTCGCTGCAAAATCCCTCTGCGCCAATGAAGCGCGTCGCCCCCCGGCCTCGCCTTCTCGAGCCTCCCTCCGCAGCCCCAGGCAACCTGACACTTTCGAGAAAGACGGGTTTACTAGGGGCTTTATGTGAAGGTCGTACAAATATTAAAAGACTCATTTCAAAATTCGAAAGGCCACGTCATGACTCAGATCGAATGGGATATATTCATTTTGTTGGAAACCCGCGGTTCGGATGAGGTGCAAGTGTTGTTCACAGACAAACGAAAGAGAGGGGCACGCGGAGGGACGATCACATAGATAGACATTCTGAAAACACAATATATATATATATATATATATATATATATATATATATAAAAACACACACAACAACACAAAGCAAAGAGCAAGAGAAACCTACTTTTTCGGTATCAGGTACCTAACAAAATCTGTTTTTTTTCTAACGAAAACTCGAACTTTTTTTCTGCAGCATTAACAAGTTTCTTAAATTGTAGTAGTGTACGAGAAAGTAAAACGAGTGAACTTGAGAAGGCAATATTGCAATATTTTTTTACTTATTACTGGCGAGAACGGCAGGGGAACGCCAATTAGTGACAGGACTATTGATTCATTAATCTGAAATTCGAACGTCATGGCAACACGTTCTTTTAATACTTTACGGTTCGAGGAAAGCAGAGAGGGCCACGATCACAAGCCGGACTGGGTTGGACGGATCTTCACATTTGGCGCTGATCCTTAATGAAGGAAGGGTGGTTCAGAATCATTCTGACGTCAATGGCGTTTTTTTTCTCGTGGGAACCACAGGAAACGTAATCACATTCAGCCAAGTAAGCAGGAGCACTCGAGGCCAACCAGCAGCTGGTTTACTGGCGGACCACGCAGCTCACTGAGAAATGGGTCCTTCAACACTACGATCTATTTGATGTTACACAACCTAATACACGGGGAGTCTGTTACTGTGCAAAAATCACACCAGCGTTTCCTTGTAATACTAGCAATAATAAATATTTACGTTTTGGCTTCAGAAACTTAAATTCTAATGGAAATGTTTTGTTTTTTGGGGTAATTTTTCAACTTCGTCTCAGCCTGAATATCACTGCAACTTTATACACATTTTGAAGATTCGAAACGCAATTGCAGACTCAAGATGTCATTGTCATCTGGGACGAGCGAGTGCACTGCAATTATGTCATCCGGCTGACGGACTAAGGTTTTGACCGCCTCACATGGGGAGGGAACGCAGAGCCACGCGAGATACTATACTGTCGTAATTTGTACATCTATTCCATCTATTCACATTTTTGGGTTTTGCTCAATTTGTATCCAAAAAAGTAGATTTTTAGAACTGTCCTGAGAGCTTTGACTCACTATAAGGATAACTTTAGGAATGAATGCACATTACAGATGACAAATCATGAAGAAATTGCTGTGCAGAAACAACTACTTTCTCAGCAAAATTGAACGAGAGCATTTTGTGGATCTAATTGAGAAGAGGATGAAGAATCCTTTCCACTTGAAATGACTGACTCTCGAAAAGAAATATAGACAGTAAAGAACCATCGTGGTCGAAATGAAAGGAAAGATAACATCGTAGAGTGAACAACTAGCAGACAAAAAAGCGTCCATTTCACCCGCAACTTTAAAAAAACAGTTTTAAATTGTTGAACTAAACAACCGAGAAACAACATTTCGCGGGTTCCAGATCATCACTAACACTCCCACCTTCCCACCCACACACATGTTCGTTTTCACATTTGTCCACTTAATACTGAGCCCTTTGCCCTTCCACGTTCGGGAGCCTTCGACGGGACGCAGCTGTGGCTTCTGATGGCGGTCGGGGCTCCGAAGAAAGTGCCGGAGAAAGAGGAGACGAAGCGGCTGCGAATGGCAGGACGAGCACCTGAAAGGCGACCTTCAGTCACCGATTTGTCCTGCTCTATCTATGGCAGGAGATTGGATGTAAAATAATTTACCAGGGACTATTTTCTTCGTCCGCACGTGCAATCTAGAAACTTTCCTCATCCTCCACTTCGTGCATTGCTGCCCTTTGCACATTCCCTTTGGGAAAGCGTGGGAGGAGATAGGAGCTTTGCTGAGCTCGGGAATGTCGGCCGCCGCCGAGCGTCAGGCAACTAATTAAAGCCATGCGTTACTCCGCCGGCTTGCTACGCCCCCTCCCCCTCCTTCGCCGACTAGGAGGTGAAGCGTAAAGCGCTGGAGACATTCCAAGCAAAAATAAAATTAAAGGAGCTGTTATTTAAATTACATTATTTAGTTCATTGCAAAAGCGAAAAAGGAAACATTCAACAAACTTCATTATCCATTCTCCTTACGCAGCTGAGGGGTCTTTTGTCCATCACAATATTAACTCTGAATCTATTTTATAATAACAAAGTGTGTGTGTGTGTGCGTATATATATATATATATATATATATATATATAATATATATATAAGAGAGAGAGAGAGAGAGAGAGAGAGAGAAAATACAATTTATCAGCGATCTCCTTCCCAAAACAATAAAAGTTCAATAAAAAAGTATTTCTTTCACGATTCGTTTGGCAGTGTGTGAAAACTACGATAAAGTTTGTGAATATGGAAAACGGAAATGAATGAAATTTCGCGAGGCACATTCCATGGGAAATATAATCCTCTCGTAGCGATTCTTTAGCCATTTCGAATCAGTTTACAATAGTTGATCTCGCTTCATCTTCAAAGACGGCGCGAACAGCTCAGTGGGTTCGCCTACAAGGTTCCAGAACGCCCTGTTTTTAAAGAATTATATTGTGTATTGAAAAACATTTCACTAATGTTCATGACGTTTGCTTCTGTGATGGTGATAATAGAGTTGGAGAAGTGCTAATGAAAACATGCAATTTACGAACAGCATCGGGTTCTGAGAAAACAATTTCCATTCCGTGCTGTGAAGCAACAGGACGAGAACAGGGCGAACGAACGAGAAAGCGGTAGGACGCGAGCGTAGCTGGAGGGATGTATACCAGCTGCATCTCGCGGTCAACTTTTGCTAAGCCGTTTACCTACTTGCCCCCCCCCCTCCCAAATAATAGCTAGACCGCATCCAGTTCCGTTTTCCTAGTTAGTGTAAGGATTGATTCCTACACTTATCGTGGTCTGTTAAGCATTATTTGATCGACTGATCCACTTTCGTCTGTCTTTACGGAACATTTGCCCTTTGAAGTACTGCCAACCTTGAAGACCACACTGAAAAGTTTGTGGAAAGAAAAATAGTATCCTCAACCCCAAAATAATCAGATCACGCTATCCAAAAGGTGATTTAAAAACCCGTTATCAAGTAAATCTAAATTATTTAAAAACGTTCCAAACATTTGGTTAAATAAAAAAGAAAAGAAACAACTAGCAATTAGGTATTTTCAATTATGAATATGCCATGGAAGTAGACATGCCAACAATAACTAGGAATGGTCAAGCCTACACGCGAATCTGAAAGGCTGCAATGCCGAACAGGAGAATAAAATTAAAAACAAAGAATCCTCCTATCATGAGCATTTTCTTACATACATCTTCAACTTAACTCCGAATGTTCACCTATGTTCGAGGTTTTCTCAGTACTGGTGCGCGAACATCTATTTACATTACTTTAATCGACACTTAAACTCAGATGTTTACTCCTTCCGAAACACCATACGAAAGAAACGGAATGAAATGGGCTATGTCCCCTCAAGTAAGGGGCGAAAAGCGAAAGGGTATTGGCTGAGAAACGGGTTGAGAGAAAATTGACCGCGGGATGCAGTCGGTCGATTCCCAGCTGGTGGCGGGCAGAGAAGGGAGATTCCGTCCGTGCTGTGCAGCACTGCGAGGCGGAGCGAAGCGGTGCGGGCGGGAGCGGCGGTAGCGGGCGGGTAACGGGCGGGAGCGGGGGGAGCGGGCGGAGCGGGGCGGGAGCGGGCGGGAGCAGGACGGGGAGGGGGGGGAGCGGGCGGGAGGGGCGGGGCAGGGGCGGGGGGCGGGCGGGGCGGGGCGGGCGGGGCGGGAGCGGGCGAGGGCGGAGGGGAGGGGCGGGAGGCGCGAGAGGGGAGGGCGGAGGGGAGGGGGAGGGTGGCCGGGGCGAGAGAAGGCGAGGTGCGGCCCGGCGCCGCGCTGACGGGCTCCCAGACGCCCACGAGGCTATCACCAGACCATCTCCGTCCGCCAACCACCGCCCCAAACACGAGTACACTGCCCGCTTGTTCGGGACAGAGCAGACCGGAGCGGAAATTAAATCGGACATAATGTCGCCAGTCACTTCGAATTAATCGGATTCCTATGACATCAAATTCGACAATATGCATGCTTCAACGTCATACTACCATGAAACAAAATGCAACAAATTAATTCAAATAGAATCAGTTTTAAGTGCCTCTCTCATTTTTATTGTTGCAAAATACTAAACCATTTTTTTACACAAATATATGTACACACTGATAGGAAAAGCGTTATCAAATTCGGGAAAATCAAAATAATGTTGAAAGAGTAATAAAGAAATGACATCATAGAAATCAGATCCCAAATTACAATTTAAGGAAATGTTTCTGTGAATGAATAAATAACACGTAGGTTTTACAAACCCATTCGCATCGACAGAAGAATCGCTGAGGAAGCATTGCAATATACACTTAACAGTAGATTCGAAGATCATTTACAGGGCGGATGCATATTCAACATATAAAGCCTTCCAGCTGCCCTGAAGTTAGAGGCGCGATAGTATCACAAAAAAGGCTTGCATGTATCTTGCAAAGTAACAAACGTACGTTAACAACCTCACATTCAGCTTCCCGAAGTCCAATCAGGGACTTTTTGAATATTTGCCCACGTGAAAAGAGTTACGATCTACTAAGGTTACGTTTCCCAATTCACCACCCAATTTTAATTCAGTCTATTAAATGATAAATGGTATAACACTCAACATACTCCATAACAATATCTCTTCACAAATTAATAACAACACCGAAAAAACGAAGGTGATTGTTCTGTCCTGTCTTGTCCTGCCCTATGGCCCGACAGCCCGCTATGGGACTTGGCCGACTAGCGGTGAACCAGCCTCATGGCTATGGGATAATGGGTTCGTTTGGTTAGCACGCAGACGGAGGAGAGAGTATCCAAGTAAAAAAAATGATAATTATAAATGAAATATGGAGGTGAAAATGCAGGAGAACCATATACAATATATATGTAATACAACAATATCTTTAAAGAGACTAGAAAATCAGGAATGAAATGCCACATTATTCGTAGATTTCAAATTCATCATAGGATTGATTGTAAGTTATTTCTTTCTCAAATCGGAATGAACCTGAATCACACGGAAAACAAAATACAAAACATCAAATGTACTGCTTTTTGCAAATTGAGTATGTGTTTGACCGAAGTTTAATTACAACTGAAATCATAGGCGAAATTCAAATCAACAGAAACAACCTATCAACAGACACCGTACGCTGAGAATTCACAGCGAAATTTAAATTTCAAAGAGAGAACATAGAACTGGTACACAGAGAAGCTCACCATGAACACTGAAATTCAGCTTCTCTTGTTATGTTATCTCCATTTTACGAACTTAGTAAACATTCATGCCACGTACCGTAGAGAGAGAAGAGCATTGGACTGTGAAATAAAGCGAAATTGAATAAACTTTCTTTGGAATCGGACGAAGCAGCTCATTGAATATTCACTCATGGCGCAGTCTGTAATTCACTCACCACAGAACTCCCAGGCGGTGGCCACTCACCTGCAACAGAAAGAGAATGAAATTAGCAATGACTTTCTTCGCGACGTGAATAGAATATACACACAAATAAAACATTTCCTCAGTATTGCAATATGCTCCCTCCGTGTACATACATCTGTTAACATTTTATTAGCTTTCATTTCTATACAACATGCTCATAAATCCTCACTCATTCAGTTTCCCTTGTTCCAAGAGTATTTACCAATACATTTTGCAGTTCCTTATGAAACAGAAAAAAATCCATTGTTATAAAGTAAATAACTTTGCACTATTTGTGCTTTCTAACTGTTTCGTAATGATCTTTGAAAAATGTATAAAATGACTTCTTGGTCACACGTTTTCAAAGAAACGAGACCTTCCTTTCAACTGAGATTACCAATGCACTTATTCCTAAATGTGTCATCCAGAAGATAATTCTGACTTGTAAGATCAATAAGATCAACCCTCCTTGATTGTTCTATGAATAGCAATAAGTCAAACCAACATGAAATTTCCACGGTCGAATAAAACATTACTCTGAATTAAATGTTGAAAATACGCGAATCCCTCATTGTCTTTCGAAATCAACTACCTCCAACCCATTACACAACACCACAAGCATATTATTTAAATTTTCTTCTAACCACAGACACCCCCTCCATTTCAACCTACACCGTTCAAAACCATATTGAAACGAATTTAAGTATTTTCACCCACGAACGTATTGATCTGTGAGTTTTCATCGAACCGAGGATTCTCCAAACACGTCTTTCCAGCAACCCAGAGGTACGGCAACCACAACGCCATTTTCGAACCGCCCCTTGAGTGAAATGTCTTCACCCCAACACCTCACGGACTGGTTCCCAGCGCAGCCTCCCTCAATGCAGTCCCACCTCTCTTCACACACACGCCCCTTCCGCCCTGCACCGCCCCCCGCAGGAAGGGAAGAAACGATGGAGGGGAAAACATACAAAGCGAGTGCTATTAGAGCGAGCGGCAGTTTAATTGGTTAACTCATTTAATTCTTTCGGTTTTTGTAAAACTTTTTTGTACATTATGAACTTCCATCGCCACATGCAGGAAGATATCCCTTCCGTCCATCACGCATGTGCCGGAGAGGTAGTCCCCAACACGTCGTCTGCTCTGTGAGAGCTCAGTGGCCGTTACAATAAACTCCGTGTGCAGATCTCAATAGCAGGTTCGACAACAAGCCTACGTCGAATCGAAGCGATTGCTTCATTGGTAAGAAGAGAAAAGAAAGAAAGAAAGAAAGAGAGAGAGAGAGAGAGAGGAGAGAGAGAGGGAGAGGAGAGAGAGAGAGAGGAGAGAGAGAGAGAGAGAGAGCGATATCTGCTATGTGTAAACAGTATTCCGCGAGTAACATATACATGTGTTTTTGAATGTACATTTCGGGTTCTAATTTTGCAACTGACATCTTGCGACCACATGATGCGATGTTGTCAAGTGGGCGTCCCACGGCCCCTCTGTTTGCATTCGCCTCAATAACAACTCTTTACATTGACCCTTCTTTTTCATGTATGAAAGGACCAAGGAAATAAAAGCAATGTAACAATCAGCTATAACACAGAACCAAGGCTTACTTGCTATTTTCGTGGATAATTTCGAAAGAAAACATTATGCCTTATGCACCGAGATGAACTATGTGACGGTGATATTACATATACCTGAGTTGATGTATCTTACCCGATGTAAACTCATAAAGAAACTCAACGTCCGAAAAGTTCTTTATTTTTAGGAGAATGTATCCCTGTAGACGTTATATAGTTAACCAACAAAACTCAATATCCACGACGTGGGAAGTTTTTTCTCATAAAATAATTCGTAATAAATCGAGAGTTTACACTGAACATACAAAAATATTTAACTGTGTTTAACATGATTGATTGATTGATCTTTCTTGTTTCAGGGCGCGTCAACTGCTTCGGTCATTATTCCAGTTAATGTAGTGCATGTTTTTTTCCTCGGGAGATGGCAGTGATCTTCCCCCGCTGGATGGCGAGATCCGGCGCCGACCTACCGTCGGCTAGCAGGGTTTCCCCCTAACCAGGACTTTCCCATCAGCGGGGCACCGCCCCAGCCGGGCAAGCTCTAAGCTGCCGACCGCTCTTCCGGGATATGTGGTAGTGTAGTGCATGTTGGTGTGTGTGTGTAAGGGGAGAGAATATGACAAGGAATGGGAAGGACAAATCGCGCGCGGTCCGTGGCCCGTTTGGAGGGTACTGCTCCGGCATTCGCCAGGTGTTGATCGGAGAAACCACGGAAAACTACCGATCAGAGCAGCCGGCCGCTAGAATTCTCCTCAAGACATGTGTTTAATATTCGCGCATACGAAGGTGTAATGTGGATTACTGCATAATAAAATAAAATTAATACAAAGTAAAAGAAAATAACTAAGAACATGAAAATCAATCAAGAAAATACATATAAGAACTCTTTGAGCCGCAGACACAGAGAGCTGCCCACGCCCCGCCCCGCGGCCAACAGGGCTTCCACGCGCCCATGCGAAGCGGGAGCGCTGACAGATACGGCCTTAAAATAACCGCCCCCCGCCCCCACCCGCGCGCCGCGCCCACGCTCAGAGGACGCGCAGCTGCGCCAAAATGGGAAAACGAATTATGGCACTGACACCCAACGAACTGCACGATACGTTCCCTAAAATACCTATATATTTTCATTGCCAACAGGATGAGTGTTTTAAATGTGATGTTGTCAAAAATTCGCAGTGAAGACGTCATGACTCAAATGTTGGTCGAGTTGATTTCAACAATATTAGCTTGGAAAAATATGTCTACTAAACCTAAATCGTCAGTCTGAAAATTGTTTGGTACTTATTCCATTGAGGACAAGATGTGCTGCAACTGCTGTCGAACAATAAAAAAGAAGGTTTGATTGTTGGAATTTGTTTGCCGGTAGAACTGTTTGAGAGATACTTTTCGTCTTCGTTTTAGACCTAATACTACACACGAGAACTCAGCCGACAGAACGCAACGAATACGAAATGAACAGGATATGTCCACCACCTCATGAAAGGATGTGGTTGATTTGAAACCGCTCACTGAATGATCGCCTATCAGTTCGGCATCGTTGGTAACCATAAAACGAAACTTTCGGACAAAACTGCCCTGAGACGGGAGAACCAGCAGCAAATTTACAAAATGTCCGAGAAAGATTCTTGACAACACTTTTTATGTTTGCTTCGATTTTAAATGTAAGTAACAACTATTAATAATGCCAAGAAGTTTAATCGAAGTAATGTAATTGTGTGTTGGAAATTGTTTCTTTTACTTTCAAATTTAGTTTTTTCATAGAAAACATCAACATTAGTGGGACCGATCACTACCTTTAATGAGAGTTAATGAATTTATCAGAATAGTGCATTCGGCAAATTGTTTCGAAAAAACGATTTATTCAGAATCAGAATCATTTTGACATTACTAAACCAGTGGCACACCCAAGATTTTTCTCTGTGCGGGGGGTGATGTTTTCTTAAAAATATTTTTTTTCATTTATGCTGAATATAATACAAAAAAGTATTTTCATTTGTTCACTTATAGTTAATATTTATAACATTAACAATTAACGTTTTGAATGACTTCCGTCAGTACAGAAAATTAGTAAAAACTACATATTTTAATGTGTATTTTTGTTTTAATTCGTTGCGTCGTTGATGATGCAACGCCTCTCTAAGCCCTTGTTGGGCGTTGAGCGCTTTCATCTGGAGTAATCCTCCGTTACTGAGCATTCTATACTGAATAATTACTATGTCAAGTCTCGTCACGTCGCAGTCAGTCAGTGCCTTTTATCTCTTCGGCCAGAGGCTCGAAGTCGTTAGATCCCGGGGTACCTGGCCGGTCACCCAACCAGAAACCCGCGAATTCGGAATTCGCTTAACCTTCGTGACTTCACGAAGCGTAGTAAACGAATTCGGCTAGCGTCGCAAGCATTGGAGGGGCCATGAAGCCTCATAATCCCCTCCCCCCGCGTGGATGCCCACTGCCTAGACACATTTTGGATTATTAGATGAAATGGCATTCAAACAAAATTAAATACGTGTTCAAAATGAAACCCAATAAAAATTCGTTAATTAATCCCTCAAAGAAATTTATGAAAAGGGCTACTGCCTGTATTCCTTACAAAAACGAGTATAGCAAAAATAACAATGAGGAAATGATGTTGATTTAACAGTTTATACACAGAGTAAATAAAACATATATGATAAAGGCAAAATGCGTCCTATTAACGGGGAGAGGCGTGGCGAGTTGGTGTTTGTGTACATGCCATTAAACACTGTTCACGTGCGTACCTCGCTTGCTTCACCAGCCACGACGAACAGCGCACAGAGCGACGAATAGGAGCGGATGGTTGTCAGCCGCAAATGCACTGCCTTCTCTGTCGTGCTCTCACTCCTTCCGACGTGAGCCGCGCAGTTATACGGCGGCTTGTACACAACGCCCACACTTGCCGCGCGGCAAGGTCATCGCCCGCACAAACGCCCTCCCACCTGCGAGATCACCGCACTCCACTCGCACATCACCCGCAGCAACCACCTCCACGGTCAATATCCACCGCTGGAGCCGCACCAACAAGCACCTCCGTCGCTCGCGGCAACACGCGGCACTGCCCCCGCGGTGTCCCGTTTTGAATGAACAGCAGCCCGCCGCCGCCGCCGTCGCCCCATGGGGCTCCCCTCGCGCAGCTGTGTCGCCGCCGCCGCCGCCCTGCCCCGCCCCCAGGTGCGTGCCCGCCCGCAGCTGTGACGTCACGGCGGGCAGGGGGGCGGTGGCGCTGAGGGCGATGACGTCACGGCAGCGCCAGCACAGCTGCCGCTCAGCTGCTGGACCGCCCGCTCCTCTCCACCCTCCCCCCCCGCCCCGCCCGTCCCAATGCTGCTTCCTACACCGCTGCGCGCACGCACCGCGCGATGACGTTTGTGCGTAGCTGAGGACATTGACACAATATGATTGGGACCCGAATAAGAACGTAATATCTGTGGCAGAGAGAGGAAACGATACAACAGCAGAAGAGAGCGGGAGAGATAGGCCAGAAAGAGAAACGTCTACAGATTTAAACACACGATACAACTGTGTTAGGATTTGACGTGTTTAAAGTTCACTGTCGGAGTGTTGTGAGGTTCGTGGTGTTCATCGCGGTTCTTGTGATACAGCACAAAGTTGTTTGTTCAGAAATGTCAAATTAATAATACCAATGTACCGCTGTGAATGACAATTCCCAGTTACTATTCCGTCGAAATTGGTTTTGGACAGGCAATTTTTTCATTAGAATTTCAATTAAATAACTTGTGTTTTGGTTGAAGAACAGGTACAGGGATTGCACAACCCGTTTAAACCACAAGGCATCGTTGAGCTTTCCTTACTGATGGAAAACGTTGCTAAAGACCAATACGAGAAAAAGGATGACCTAATTAAGATGCTGTTGCAGTACGTGATGGAACGAAAGAAAGGACAAAAAGGTTCCCAGCAAATTCTACGTAAACGAGCGAATGGTCACGTGGCGCAGCGAAGCGAGTGGCCAAACCACTGAGCTTCAGAGGGGGCTTGGGGCTGCATAATCCACCGCGCGTGGAAGCGATGCAATTTAAATGAGCACTTGACATTCGGCTGCTCAGCGACGGAAACTCACGCACCACGCCTCCGCAACCATCCCACAGCCATCCCCAACCAGATGTGCCTGAATACTTCCGTTCTTTCCTTCAGTGGATTCGAAAGAATTCCCATTTTCACTTATTCTGTTATGCTCTGAGTAACAAATAATGTGAAAGAAATTAAATATTGTAGTCTCAAATTATTGTAATACTCCAGCCCAAAAAGAAATTGTAGACCAACTAAAGAATTATTTTTATTTAGCGAAAATAAAACTAAGTAAATAATCACTAGGGAACGGATTTCCATGTAATTACATGTTCTTACAGTAACTAGGTACCCCATTCAATTAAATTTTTTAGAGTTTACAAGACTTTCTGAATGAATTAGAACCATTTTTATTTTACATATTTTTAATATTTTGGTATAATTACATATTTTTACATATTTTGGTATAATTACATATTTTTACATATTGTACCTATTACGACACATTTCTTACATATGTCACTTTATTTTAATATATTTATACGTCGTAAAAGAACATTGCGACGTATAAATATGCGAGTTTGCAACTTATGTTACGGAATCATCTTTCTTACAAATCGAATGCAATGCTGCAGCGCTTCTATTACCCCCATATAATCTGTTAACTTCAACTACGTACTTGTTTATGTGAAATAGCAAATTCGCTACTCGATCAAAAACTAACAAAATTAACAAATATACTTTACAGAAAATTGTCTTACCGCGTTGTTCAATTTGGAGGTTGGGGTATGTATAGCCTTTAATCCCCTCCCCTGGGATCCATCACTCGTTACCCCGTACTACTATTTACTTGTACACTGGCTCCCCGTAAGCATTGTAATATATACTATGAACATATTTTATATTTCGAATGAAATTCTTATATGTGGTGACGTCTAGTGTACAATAACTTCAGTAGAGATAGAACCTACTTTCATCCACTCCAAATCCGTAAAAACTGATCGGAGACGTTCTATGATCGGAAAATGCTCGAAGAGAACAATTTTAAAGACAGTAATGAATTTTTATTTTACATATTTTCTATTTTTTCTTACATGTTTTGGAAAAAATAAGTACATATATATGTACATGTTTTTCATTTTATATTACAATAAATTCCGTTCCCTAATAACACAGAAGTTTGGAAATAATAAAGAAAATTATTTTGAATTCGCGTACTATATAATTACAATAATACTGAAGAAACTAAATTTTACATGTCATCACAAACGTTTTCAACAGTTCTTTTTTTCCTTTTTTTTTCTTTTTGTTTTTGTTTTTAGAATGTCTTTGAGACCCTTCGTTCCGATGTTTTTTTTACTGATTTTTCGTGTTTCTGGGCACGTCAACTGCTTTGAGCATTAGTCATGTAAGTATAGAGCATGTTTTTCCTCGGGAGGTGGCGGTGATCTTCCCCCGTTGGATGGCAAGATCCGGCGCCGACCTACCATTGGCTAGTGGGGTTTCCCTCTAACCAGGACTCTCCCACCAGAGAGGCACCACCCCAGCCGGAACAAGCTCTAAGCTCCCGACCGGTCTCCCAGAATATGTGGTAGTGTAGTACATGTTAGTGCCGGTATGTGTGTGTGTATGTGTGTATGTGTGTGTGTGTGTGTGTGTGTGTGTGTGTCCGTGCAGAAAAGTGAGTGTGGGAAATCCTGCCGCCATAAACCCGGAAAAGGAAAACCCCGAATTCGACCAGCAGAAAAGTAGTGTCGAAAATCCTCCGCCATCAGACCTCTCGGTCAGAGGCGCTGTAGTGACATCAGTTGATGCACTGAGCTACCGCTCCCGGTCATTCCGATGGTCGTGGTTGGAGTTCTTCGAACTCCATTCCCCCGTCAAAGAATGTAAGAATGTAATTCCTGTAATCGCACGAACGTATACTCCACACTCATATTCGAAGGTGCGGAAAATCATTCCAAAAACACTCAGACTTTTCAAATAGGAAGTTACTTTCTTTCTTTAAATCTTCCCATGACTGATGTTCATCAGCCTACCATGGCCACCCCAGGGCATACGCATATTACATTTTGAGAAAACGCCAAACTACGGTTTCTCAAAGTAGGAGTTGAAGGAATTCGTAACTGTCGAAAAAAATGTTCAGCGAGTGTCGGCATTTGAGTTGTTGGACTTCATCAGTCATGCATGTTGACAATAAGAGAAGAGAAACAGCGCACTATGTTGAGAACAGGTTAGCGCCAACTGGTAATTTTATTGCCAATAATGATACCCTTTTTTTCCGTTTGCACTTTGAGGAAATTTTCACAATATCTCGAATCAATAACATTAGCAGAAAAATAGAAATGATTAAAATGAAAGGTATTTTAGTACAAAACAATAAAGCTGATTCTAACCAGTGATCCGATATGTACCGATACAGAATCGGGTCGCTCTTCAAACTCCTCCGTCACATGGCCTGACATAATTTTCATCCCAGAATTGTATATTGCGTGCGCGCGCGCGCGCGCGTGCGTGTGTGTGTGTGTGTGTGTGTGTGTGTGCGTGTGTGTGCGCGCGCGCGCGGGGAGATGGGAGAGAGACAATTGTCGCATTTGCCCGCCACCAAATATTTCTGCCGACCACACTGACCCTTCCTTATATAGTCACGCATACACCCAGATGCCACCAGCTATTTCCTCTGCGCAACCGAATTCGGGTCTGTGCCGTTTTTTTCAATTATAAGCAAAGACGCAATTTTAATCAAGGAAATGAACCGTAACCCCCGAAGTGAATAAATGGGAAAATATCTGTGTAATTTCTCTCGAAGAGGAACAGTAATTAAACACCCATGGAACCACATTCCCTTCGCCTCAATGCAAATGAAACTGCTCGATAATTCCTCTACTGTTCCGTATTGCGAGATTCGATGGTACTAGTAATCGATTTGGAAAATAAATGGTTATGTGCGTTCGGTTTTCCGGAGCCCTTTTTATTTCGTTTTCCTAGCCTTGCTGCGGCCCGCGGTAGCCAAGAGACTTGAGTATTTTGTTAAAACATTTCACTTCATTATTGTCTTCCGTCAAAGGCAATTCAAAGGACGTAAACAGCATTTTAAACGCGAATTATTGAAAAGGGCATGGATAAAAATCTTCTGAATGGCGGCCGTTATTTAAGACGACTGTAGGAAAGAGAGAAACATGAATAATTGGCAGTTTCGGTGAACATGATTGTTTTCTACTTACGTAGGTCAGCGTCTTCAAAATAATATTTTTTTCTTCTGACCTTGAATTTTTTTTCAACTAAATTAGTAATAACTTTTATCACACTTAGGAAGAGTCACACGCCATGTGAACCAACTTGATGATTACAAAATGTAAACAATATTGCGAACTGTTCGTTGTGAACAGGACGCTTTTCTGTTTAAAATCTACAAATGTCTTTGAGGCAAGAACATTTTATCCTACAAAAATAAAACGGTTTTTAATTAAAGTTTTTTTACGTGCTCGACACTACCGAATCTCGTGACTTGTTTCATGTAGGTAAAAAATTCAAACTGAAAAAATTCAAGATTCTCACGTACTAACAGAAAGAAGAAAACCCAGAAATAAAGAGAAAATATATTTTATTATTCATTTATTGAGTCACGAGTATCACTTTGTTGTTTAGAAAAACCGGCGAAATTTATTAATAATAGATCATTATTTATTAACCAAGAAAGTTTGACATAAGTCATTGCAATACCCCACTACATTGCTATAAAGTACGACTGAAATGTCGCGAGTGCGGTATTTTTACATGGCTGGTTTTCCATGGTTTCTCCTATTAACAACCGGCGTATGCCGGACACAGTATGTTAACAAATGCGATACAGACCACGCGCTATCTTTCCTTCCTTCTCCTTGTCCTTTCTTCACCCCTCACTCACACACTTACCCTAAGATGCACTACACTACCACACATGCCGAGAGACCAGTTGGCAGCTTCAGCTTGTTCCAGCTGTCCCGTTGTTGGGAGATTCGTGGATGAGGGAAAACCCACTAACTGACCGGTAGGTCGGCGCCGTGTCTTGTCATTATTTAGTCGCAGAAGATGACCACCATCCACCAAAATAAAATGTGTACTACATTTACGGTACTAAAGACCTGAGCAGTTGATAGGCAGTAATCAGAAATCAATCAACCAAGAGTCTTGTCATTTTCGGTGTTTGCACAGTAGAAGTCACTAGCGTAGGTTTAGCGACCAGTTGTAAACACGAATTTGCTTATAATCATCTACAAAACTGTTGTTCACGAACAGAAGGTATCTCCGCAATTACATCTAACAATGAAGGAAAGAATTACTTGATCGAAAGCCGATGGATTTTACAACTTAACTCGGAATGAACGGGATAGAAGTTATTTTACATTCGCAAACCTGCTACATGGGACACCCGGCTGCACTTTCCATTTCGCCACGAAACTCCATGGCGTCGACCGGATTCTACCACAACAGTGCGATATAGTCGTCGTAAATTCGCTAGGGATCTCGGGGTTTATCTCATCCGTAGAAAGAGAGAAACTGAAAAAGAAACAAAATAACTCGATTTACGAAGATTGTAGGCCAAGTTGATCTCCGCTTCGTTCAATCCATAATGCTAAAAATTGGCAAAAGGCAAAATTCAAATGTCTTGGCGATCCATTTAGCAAGAGAGCACACGGCGAAAAACTAGAACTTACTTTCCATCAGCAACATAGATGAGAGTCAGTGGTTAGGCGGAAGAGCAGGCCCTATAGCCTGAGCCTCACCATTAATAAAGACATCATCATCATCATCATTATTATTATTATTATTATTATTATTATTATTATTATATTATAAACGAAATTACGTCTAATGCTTCAAAGTATCGAAGTAAAACTCGTAAAGCTAACAGAATGAGTGAGCATTGGAGCGTTCACCAGGCCCCGCACCCTCATGCCTCACACTCCACGCACACTCATTCATAGGCAGCCATCGGCCCCCCCCCCCCCCCGCCCCCCCCTTCCCCAAGCCCAAGCCCTCCCCTTCCGCCTCCCGGGTCCCCCACCCCAGCACCACAGTGCTCAGAACATCTACATACGGCTCGCACTTACGCTCCTTGCTCGCGATCTATTCTCAAGCGCCGTAGGAGGAAACCCCACTAGCCAACAGTAGGTCGGCGCCAGATCTCGTCATCCACCGGAGGAAAATCACCGTCTTCTCCCGAGAAAAAACATGTACTACACGTACGTGACTAATGACCAAAGCAGTTGACGCGCCCAGAAACACGAAAAAATTAATCAATCAATCATCAATCGAGTCCCGTTCTACTTCGCCTGGCCTGGATATTCGAATTTGGCAGAATTAATGATAACTTATACAATGAAACTTTGACGCAATTAATATTATTTTCTGTGCCACAGGATCGAGGTCTATACGAAGGCATGCTTCCAGACGTTTTGTCCGCAACTGCAGCGGATATGGTGGCATCCTTGTCGCAGTAGAAGGAGTCCGTCATGGGCGAACAAACTTATTAATACAAATAAACAACGCCGTCGTGTTGTAAAAAGCGTACACAGTTCAGGAACTCGTGCTGTAAGGTTCACACCGTATGATTAAAAAGGTGTGAACCATTTCCAGTCGCATAAAATAATCTCAATCATTGATAATTGTCCAGTAACAACAACCATCAATTTTTTGATATTTGGTAGCGAATTTTACTACGAGATACAACTGCAGAAGACTACATTAAAACATGCAGTATAAGAGACGTTACACTTTTAAACATTGCATCTCTGTTTTAAGCTTTCCAAGCCGGAAGCAATGTACCGTAAATACAACAAATAAAATAAAGCATAATTCTCGTGTCTGCCACCAGTCTCGGGCGCTCCCTGCGCCCTGCGGGAGCCGACAGCTGCAGGGCGCGCGCTATTTATTGGTCTGCCTTTTTCCCTTGGAGCGAAGCGCCGTGTAAATATGTGCGGAATAACGTACAAACAAATGGGGGCGGCCACGAATCCACACGCCAAAACGAAAGCCCATTAATTATATTTTTAATATCCATTAGCGCGTAGACGGAACCGGACTCTCGAGAGGAAAGGGGGAGAGGGGGGTCTGAAAGGCGCTGGCGCCCAAGCGAGGGGGGGTACGGAGTGAATGAGATAAAACAAATTAGGAAAGAGAAATGCTTTACAATGTGTAAGACTTGTTTTGGCTTTAAAATGTTCGGCTCCGCGCTTCAACTAAATTAAATCTCACTGGAAATGAGGTGCCCCACTACCCCTTGGCAGTGTGAGAACTGGCTCCGAATTAAAACGATGAGGTCCAGCCAACTACGAAGTTATCCCTGTTGAAACGTTTATACTCCTTTGCGATGAGCATCAAAGGGTATGTGAAAGTTCATTCAGGATATGTTTGTGAATCTTCCACAAATTCTATTATTACTCGTTACCCGTTTTGCATCGTCCTCTCTTCAAAAAATTTGCTATACTATTCAAATAAAAAATTCATTTATTTAACAGGATTTCAAGGCGACTCCCAAATTTATAAAACAAACTTTACATACAAAATATCGATTTCAACAAAGAAATCCCTCAACTTTATTTTAAACAATTTGTACCAATATAATTCACGAGGGAGAGAGAGAGAGAGAGAGAGGGGAGAGAGAGAGGGGAAGAGAGAGAGAGAGAGAGAGAGAGAGAGAGAGAGAGAGAGAGAGGAGGGGGAGTGACGTGAAATGCATTAAAAGAGTAAAGGAAGAAATTTAACGACTGATAAAAATTAGTTCTCCAATGCACTTAAATAATTCCAGGGTGTCAGAAATGTAATTTTTAAAGTAAATTCTAATAAAAAAGTACTCACAATTAATTACATATAACTAACATTCGAGAAATCCGTAATTCAGAGCCTCATGATGTATATTTCCGTTAAACACTGTTAACATTTTAAAAATTTCACGGCATTTGTAGAACATTGGTATTCTGTCGAGTTTTGACAAACGTCTACACTTCTTACACACACACACACACGCGCACACACATATATATTACACACACACGCACACACACACATACTCTGAATGCTTCATCATCCACTACTTCAAGGCTTCACTCGCCATTTATTTTTTCACCATGAAATTGGAAACTCAGAGAGAATATAAACATCGGCGACGTTACAGTGAATTATTCAAGACACTTGAATCCAACCACAAATGATGCATTATTCCCAAGAAAATGTTAATCACAGAAAGACGGCACGTTGATAGCAATAATTAAATGACGATGGATTGAGAGAAATATAATTAAACTTCTTTACCTTTTGCAATTACTAAATGTATTTATTAGTTATCCCGAACATAGGTCACGAACCACATTTAACAGAGAAACGGAGGGTAAAAAGCGGTGCTTACAGAGCCCCTCCCGCCCTGGGCCGGCGCCCTCCGCCGCTGCCTCGTTAGCGCCTGCCACGCCCCTCGCGTCTTGGGCGCGCAGGGGGAGCCGGTTATTTTATTAAAAGGGCCCGCCACCGCCACTGCCTGCGGGCGCCTGCGACCGGGCCACGTGCACCGCCCCGCGCTGCGGTACCACCGCTCATCCAAACCCACGAGACACCCACCCAAAAACTCTCCAAGAGTAGTGCTCGAGCAGTGCTCTACAAGTGCAATTCCATGCAAAAGCCTCACTTGCATATTCTCCACTATCATTGATAATATTCAAATAGTCCAGAATGTAATAGTGAAAGTAAAGTTATTTACATACACACATATATTGGGACGGTACTGGTATATGTAGGTTCTGAAAGTGACTACGTATGAAGGCAATTTGAATTACCGCGCAAATCAGGGCGCGTTCAAGGCGGCAGTGTCGGCTGAACAGAGGGATGGGGAGGCATCCCTTACACCACGCACGAAAAAAAGAGGAGAGGCGTTTCTGTGTGACGCGGGGTAAGGCCGAGGAAAAGAAACAAAGCAGGGGGAGAGAGAGAGAGAGAGAGAGAGAAGAAAAAAAAAAAAAAGAAAGAGAGAGGCAGACAGACAAAGAAGAGAGCGGAAAACTGCCGGATTCTGCTAGTCACACATAAGTTGTCAACAAATCTTACGTGTTTTTCGATAGAAATACTCTTATTGTCGAGATGTTGACAGAAAAATTATGTTGCTGTCTGTTTCTTCACTGACTGTCTGATGCGTAGGAATCGTGATAAGACACGTCAAAATCTCAAAATGTAAATAAAATTAAATTGATTCTTGATATTGTGTGCAATTGAATGTATGAACTACCAAACGTATCCCTGTTTGTTAATAAAAGCTAACAATATTAGAATGATTACATCTCGCAATATTCCAGGCCTTTATGATGTTCAGAGACAGGCCGCTGGAAACTTGAGTTTAAGAAAGAAGGTATTTTAACTGTTAGAACAATTATTTATAAACTGCAGAATGCTCGTCCAATTGTACAAATCTGTATTGTGAACTCACATTCTCCGCGAGAGGAATGTACTCTGAATAAACGCAAGATGACGCTTGCTTTGACTCTGGAAATGTAATTTTCTTCCCCCTCTCCCCCACAAATGCCAGAACAGTTATTTATGAAACGAGTGGTAAAAGCAATAAGTTATTTTGCGAGTAGGGAAAGTTGATAAATGATGCCGATTGCTAGGGTAGTGTAATCCTATGAACGTAATAAAATCACTTGCACCATGTATGTCCACAATATTTTTTAAACAGCTTACAGACTTAGTTTTTTTAATTCAATCTACAAGTCACTTAATTGGAAATCGGTAGTACCTGAGCGAAAATATTTTGTTTTCTTTGTTGCATTCACAGATCTTTTTGGCCATAGTGCATCGTCTGATATTGAGTACTAGTGCTAAAAATTAAACTTTCAGCAAGCTGTGCATTTCCGAAAAGAATCCGTTTTACTAGTGCCTGTCTAGAGACAGTTTTTATATTGCCGACTTAATGTCTCTAGCGTATGATTTAAGATCGCAAAAATAATATTAAAAGAACCAGATTTACACAACTGACACTCAGGTCGTTAGAACATTTTCTGAACCACGAAATCACGAATTACTTTTTTTGCGGTGTGTAACCCCCAGTTTGCGTTCCGCGGGAACAGGAAAAACACATATTTCTTCCAACGAGAAGTGAGAGTATTTACGATTAGATATCGAGAAATATTTCCCAGCGGGGGCATGGCAGCAACAGCAGCAAAAAACGACAGGCGGATATAGCCGCATAAAATGAGAAACGGCAAGGGAATTTTCCGGCCGTCTCTCCGAAATAACCCGTAAACCGCAGTTGGGGTCTCTGCCAAACGTGTGCATAAGAAAGACCAAGACATGACAACATTTCAGGTTTCTCTCTTCTATACTTTTCACATTTCAATTAAAACATACAAATTTTCTTTATAAAAAGCTAATCTACAACTTGAAAAAATAAATTGTCATTTAATAAGTTGATTCCTAGCTTTTAGAATGACTAAACTGAATTTGGTCATTTTTTAAAATAATTTTGTAATTACCTTAACATAGCAAGAGTAGTCTTCACGAAAACAGTATTGTAGGCTGTGACAAAAACGATACTATGTTTGATTTTTCTAAACAAAGATAATCAAGTAGGTTCTTTTAAAAAACTAGTAATACATACATGAAGTAATCGAATCCGACCGTCCGTCCGGCAACCAGGGTTAGACCCTTTCCAGACCACCAATCGAGATAAATGAAAGATCATTAGACGCGTCTCGATCTCCTAGTGGAGAAAATATTTATTAGCGGATCCATCGAGAAGATAATTAGAAATTTCTCCAGAAAAAACTTTTCTTTCGTGATTTAGGCAACTTAAATGTGTGTTTGGGAGACCTACGGCACCTACAGAGATGACCAATAGATTCCTCTCAACGAGGAAATAGATTGGCATAATTTTTACATACATCCGTTTAGTACATTCTGAAAAAATCTAGAAAACAAGCTTTTTAGGTGTTTCAAAGCACCTACAGTGAAAAAAACTGAATTACTGTAATTACTTCCTTTCTAGCATAACGTGAACCTTAGATCCTGACTCATAAGACTAAAATATTTCAAAATCTCATCTATAAGGATAATTTTTTTTTAAAAGACCCACTCGCGTTGCTTCTTATAGGTACATTAAAAAATAATACGTCGTCGAATATTTTCGAACGCCACTTTAAGATTTGGTTTTTAGTATACAAGAATACGTCAGCTAACACAAACTTTACAATGAATTTTGTGTTAATTGTATGTTAAGTCTTTAGTTTGCTTAATAATGAGATGTACTCGTAGTTTATAAAGTTTTGTACCATATTTCATTATTATAATATTAGTGAATCTTTGATGTGAAGGAAGTTATGAAGTGTTGGGTATCTTTCAAAGAGAGAATAACAGTATCAAGTACTATGACTCATTTGGAAGACCAATGTTGGAAACTAAGAATTCACGGGAACAAAGTTGTTCATGAATTATACAAGCAGCACATTCTCGAAACGCAAATAAAATTAACAAAGAAAGACGAGTTTGCGCCTCTTCCCTTGTCAACCTTCGAAGCTTTCGTTCCAAATCGCCGCCGCCATGGCCAAAGAGGAGCCACACGCAGTTCTAAGCTTGGATCACTCGGCAAGAAAAGGTTTAAATTCAGTGCTAGCACTCCTGTACAATAATGATCGTTTTGTGGAATAAATTTGATGTAAAGCAAAATAAAAAAATTAAAAAAGCTAGATAACGCCGGTTTCCATATCTCTCCAAAATAACTAGTTTTTCCATCGTCAAATTTTCGCGAGATACATTAAAGAAATAAAAAGCAAATCTTTTATGTTTTATTTGACTGTCCTGGATTTCAGAATTTCCAATGCGTGTGAGAGGGACCCATTATATTCCTCTACTATTCCTACGTTTCCAGTTTGTCAACAAGAGCATTCATCATACATACACACTGGGAATGGGCAGCTGAAGCTACGCCCACCGCGCGGAAATCGACGCGACCACCACCACCACCACCACCACCACCACCACCACCACCACCACCACCCCACCACCACTACCATCTCCACCGCGACTACCACCACCTCTACCACCATCACACCGGGAGCGGTGGCTCAGTGCATCAACTGATGTCACTGCAGCGCCTCTGACCGGGAGGTCATAGGTTCGAGTCCTGACGGCGACAGGATTTTCGACACTAGCTTCTCAGCTAGGACGAATTCAGTCGCTGGCTGGAGGAGAATTTTAGCGGCCGGCTGCTCTGTTTTCCGTGGTTTCTCCGATCAACACCAGGCGAATGCCGGAGCAGTACCCTACCAAACGGGCCACGGACCGCGCGCGATCTGTCCTTTCCATTCCTTGACCTATCCTCTTCCCCTTATACATCACACTTACACTAACATGTACTACACTACCACATATTCAGGGAGACCGGTCGGGAGCTTAGAGCTTGTCCCGGCTGGGTCGGTGCCCCGCTGGTGGGAGAGTCCTGGTTTGTGGGATACCCCACAAGCCGACGGTAGGTTGGCGCCGGATCTCGCCATCCAGCGGGGGAAAATCACCGCCATCTCCCAAGAACCAACATGCACTACAATAACGGGCAATGACCGAAGCAGTTGACGCCCCGGAAACCGAAAAACCAACCAACCAATCTACCACCATAACGTTGACGACAACGACGAAGACCACTACACCACCACACACCACCTTCAACTCCCCATCAAAGAGCATGTCCTTACGGGAATCCACCCACAAGAAGGCCCATCCACCGAGATTTCCCACCACAACCGCGTCATCGTCCAGCACGAGGCCGGGGCACGTGGCACCAGCCACATTATCCGCGCGCGCAGACGGAGCCTGTCACGCGGCCAGACGGACGCTGGCTTCGGCGGTCCCAATCTGCGCGCCCAGTCGCCTCCGCCCCCGCGATCCCCGTCCAGACGAGACACCCCGCGCGCCTAATTCCACCCGTCAACACGGGCGGCTCCGTCATACATATTCAAATCTCCACGCACGCACACGCACGTCGACTCGCGGCGCAAGCGGCCGCTCTACATTATTTTACGCTCCGTTTAACGCGTCTCGCAGCGACCGGCTCGGCAGGCACGCGCGCCGCCCTGTCCCCTCCGTCCTGCTCGGGCTCTTCGGCTGGGGCGGCTAACTCGCACCCGCCGGGCCTCGAGGCTGCCTGTGTTCACAGGCCCAGGCTTAGTAGCTCTGTGGCGCGAGCGCCGAATGTCGCTGACGGCGCTCGCAAGCAGCTCCGCGGAAGCAGCGCCGCGTGTATTCAGAGCTGCCTCTGACAGGTCGGCGTTACCGTGTCATCCAATTCGGAGCTTACACGCCACTTCAGTGATGTCACTATGGTGGCGTTCAACCTTCCGATTGGATGACACCGTAACCGCTGAATGACGTCAGAAGCAGCTCTGGACAAATCCAATTATATGTAATAGGTCAAAAATTCTGAATGCCTGCGGAAGTACACAACTCGATTCACTTCTCCAGAGCGCCGTCCAGTTCTCTAAGCAGAAATATGACGACTTCCATTTTCCCAGAAGCCACTAACCACCATACTGTGTTATGCTGTAATACTATCAAATAACTTCCATTTTTATGGATTTTGTATTGGCTAGCAAGTTCACAGCAGGCACTCTCTTGCCTGCCTCCAACTGGGCGAGAAGTCTCAAACTCAAATAACATAAAAACTTATTATGAAAAATATATTCGATGTTCATTGAAAACATTAGATGGTAGAGAAGTATTTACTTTATATAGTAATGCAAATATTGTAAAAATTCCTTGCCTCACCTCAAAAAATTCTTTCACACCCTGGCCCAAATTTACATTCATGAATATTATAATTAGTATATGATCGACTGTAAAATTAGTAAATCCATATGCAGAAAAGATCTTTTAGGATTTTCAGAAACTCCAACAACCTGTTAATTTGAAATTCAGCAGAGTATCAACATTAGAAAGCACAATTAATCAGTCACATTTTGTTTAGATAATATAACTAATAACCTCTCATCATTTTGCATTTATTCTATTTAGTTTTTGAAGACAGATTTCGTCCTTTTCGCTGCTTTGTTCATTGCTTGTTATTGGTTCGTCAGAGCATCAACATTCACACTGGGTTGTTACGCTGAGAGTTGAGCTAGAAGCTTTTTCCGAATGGGGAGTTTCGGTCAGCGCAACATGCAGTTTGCAGACTCGGTGGTGGCGAGCCTGCTCTGCATAACACGTGCGCGGCAACGGAGAGAAATATGGCGCACACGCAATCCTAATGTGTTGCAGCGGTCATTATCATTCATAACCTGCGATCCCGTTTCACACTTTGCTATAACGATCGCCATGTTCTTAGGTTTACGGGTGTGCTGTGAATGTCACATCACCCAGTGGAGTAACGAATACGTGCGACGCGGAGAGAATGTAAAAGAGGCCCTTTAGAGCTCTCGCAATCAGGAATTACAACAGCAACTCTCACACTTCAAAACCGGCATCTCAAGTCGATGGTCAGAGGATCGTGGTGAAGTTACGAAAGTTTAAGCAGAAACAATTACAATAACGAAATACGGAAATATAACTAATGAAGTTACTTCATTAGAATTAAAACGTTTGTATTTTAGTTTAAAAAACAATCAATATATTTAAGTAAGTTTATTACAATATCTATAAATACTTTTTAAATAATATTAAATTACAATAGAATATTTAACTATTCGAAACCTCACGAAGTTCGACTGCGGAAATTCCAGCGGTTGATTTCGTTTCTTTAACGAGTTCGAGAGACCGTCGACGAGAGACGCTGCGAAGACAGGCGGGAGAGTGGAGGTAGACGAGGACGGCATGCTAGCACAGGCGCGGAGGAGGCAGTGGAGAGAGGTGCAGAGAGAGGAGCAGGCAGAGAGAGAGAGGCGATGGAGGAGAGAGAGGAGAAAGAGCTGGATGGGAGAGAGAGAAGGTGGTGTGGGAGGAGAGGGGAGGGAGAGAGAGGAGAGGAGGAAATGGGGAGGAGCAGGAGGGTGCGCGGCTAGGAGCCCTGGGGGGAACGGAGGCAGAGACACGTACCTGGGCAAGAGATAGTACGCTGGTGCAGAGGAATGAGAACGGGATGGGGTGACGGGGGCGAAGGGAAGGGGGGGGGGGGGGGGGGGCCAAAAAGGGCGGTGACGAAGTGGTCGTCATCAGCGCTGTCAAGGGGTTCGCCGGCCGCGCCCACGCCACGGCCGTCCCCGCCCAGTGGAGCCACCGCCCCGCCGGCGCGGCGCCTGCACTCGGCCCCGTTTGCCAGGAACTGCCCACTTCACCAATAGCTTCCGCAAACTGGCACGGCAACGTTATGAATTGCACGACACTTCTCCGTACATTTTGGGGGAATATTATGAGAATAATGAAAATATTAGGATAGTTAATATTTCAGACACGCATTCATAAACGACTATGTGTATACGAGAAGTCCCAAAATGCTTATTCACTTGACTGTTAATTTTCTGAGTTAAAATTCATAAAAACGTCATCCATGTCCATGGTGTGCTTTCATTAATTCATAGAAAACACTGGATCACATTCTCAATAAAGTAATAATAAAACTATACAGAAAACATCTTTTTAAAAAATAGTTCATAAAACCACATCACGACAATAAAAAGAAAGAAAAAAAAAAACTGAAAAATGGAATTCACAGAGATTTATTCATCACCTCCAATCAAGTGAGGAAATACAATAAAGAAATGTTCTTTAGTAACTTTATATCCCTCTTACTAAGTGGAGGGTGATTATAGCGTGTAAATTAGATGTATACGATTATAACTCCATTATTCATTCCGTTCTATTTATACAGGCATTAAAATGAACTGTCAGCACCTGGGCATACTCATGGTGTATCTACAAAATTCTCCTCTGCCAAAAGCCAAGCGGAATGCTCACTTCCTCTGCAATAAAGAAACGGAAGAGGGGAAAACGGGAGTACATTCCAAATCGAATGCTTTTAGGACAAAATTTCTTTTTCGAGAACAAATCCACATACATCCACTGAAACTCGACGGGAATCCCCACTTCGATGGATCTCTCAGAGTGAATAGCTTCAGCAGAAATATTTCCCATTTATTGGTTTCCTCCATACGAGCAATTCCATCACGCACACACATCGAATCGTCGCCGCCGCGTCTGACAATATCCCGCTCCGAATTAAGCTTATTGCTGTCGTCATTACTCAGGAAAAGGAAGCCCTTTCATACACTGATACACAAAATCGACAGGATATTCTAAAATAACGAAAACACTTGGATGGGAATTCATAAAACATCCATAAATCCACGGATGAACAGCTTCTCATCTCTGTCGCATTTCCAAAGAGGGGAATCGATAGCAAAACGACAGACTACTGGCACAAAAAAAGAGAGAGAAACGCAACTCCCTATTAAATTTATACCCGCTGTGTGAGGCCGATAGCATAATCTGCATTCACGGCCGATCGGAACGCGACGGGCAGGAACGGTGGAAGAGAGAGAGGGGGAAGAGATGGTGCCGAAGCGATCAGGGCGGGCTGGCGAGGGGGAGGGACGGGGCGAGGGAAACGCAAATTTGGCCCAAAATGGGTCAAGCGGCGCGGCGCGTGGAGAGGCTGAGACGCTGCGCGCCGCGTGGCGTTATTTGAAGAGGCGGATGCGGCGCGGCGGGGGCGTGGCTGGGGTTGCCTGATGACAAGATGCCACGGGAAGGCGTGTCGAAGCGGTGGCCTGGCGTGGTGCGGAGCGGTTCGGGGAAGTTTGATTGGTTCATTGATTTTTTTCGTGTTTCCGGGCGCGTTAATTGCTTTGGTCATTAGTCCCATTAGTGTAGTGCATGTGTTTTTTCGTGGGAGATGACGGTGATCTTCCCCCGCTGGATGGCGACATCCAGCACCGACCTACCGTCGGCTAGTGGGGTTCCCCCTAACCAGGACTCTCCCACCAGCGGGCCCGCCCAGTCGGACATGCTCAAGCTCCGACCAGATCTCCCAGAATATGTGGTAGTGCGTGCATGTTAGTGTAAGTGTGAGTGTAAGAGGAGAGAAAGGACAAGGAAGAGGAAGGACAGATCGCGCGCGCACCGTGGCCCGTTTGTTACGGTACTGCTCCGGCATTCGCCTGGCGTTGATCAAAGAAACCACGAAAAACTACCTATTAGAGCAGCCGGTCGCTAGAATTCTTCTCCAGGCAGCGACTGAATTCGACCTAGCTGAAAAGCTAGGGTCGAAACTCCTGCGTAATGTTGCGTGGTGAAGAGCGTGGCGGGGGGGGAGGAGGGGCGTGGAGTGGAGTGGCATGGAGCGGCGTGGCGTGGAGGGACGTGAGGTGGAAGGGCGCTTGTCTTGCCGTTATCAAGACCTTAAGGCATACCAGTTGAATGCGTTATTCAGATAAGGTAATCTTTTCTGTTGAAAAGATTCAATAAATTAATATTTTTTAAATCTTTGTAGGCAAACGTACGTAGATAGCAAAACAGTTGTAAAACTACAGAATACAATTTGAAGACTTTCGTGTAGATCATGTAGGAGAAAAGCATGCCCCTACCACATAATTCAAAAAATAAAACAAAATTGCAATTTTATAAAATTAAACAGTGATTTCCTAACAATTAGTAATTTTTTTGAAATATCTGTAATTTATAAGCACTTGGTACACATCTCATTAATTACACCTCTAACAATAATATTTCACATAATACCCGAATGAACTGTGATAAAATACCATAAATCCATACATGACGTCCCTAGAAGAGAAGTGTCAACTTTTACGTTGAAGATCTTTTACGTGCTCAGGATTCTTTTTATGTACGATAAATGTATTCTTTTAAATCCTTGAATGTCCCTTCCCTGCAATTTTTCTTCAAACTTGAAACAAACGTCAAACAAAAGTCAAGGAACCAATAAAATCAGACCTTTCCATTTACCAAAATCACCCTATTTACAGTCCACTACAGAGAAGTTGGAAGATAAAACCATATAAATGAATACAATATTATTGATTCCGGATAAAGAAGGACTGGTGACTCGTGAAAACAAGCTTATCAATACACCTCGCAGTTATCAAAGGTAAATACCACAAAATGTTGATTAAAGATTCGATCCGACGTTTAGATTCATATGCAATTTGCATCCATTTAACATAGAAAATCTTTTGTCACCCTTCCATGCTAGTGACCAGAGAGGATTCTGTGACTGCAGCTCATGTGCAGGTGGCGCAGGTCGAGCGACACGTGCAGCTCGTTTGTTGCATAAAGAGCGCTTCAACACAGAAGACCCGCAAGCACACGCGCGATACCTCGACGCGTATTTCACCAGGGCAACGTGGCTACGTTCCTGCAATATTACGCTCCCAAGGCACGTAATACGTGCATCATGCATAGTGAAATATTGTATTCTGTAATATTTCCCTGCAGGGAGACTAGGGACTAGATAGCAACTTTACGATGGCAATAAACACAAAAACGCTACCGGAACACGATCATCAGCCGAAATTTAAATTATCCAAGATAAAGTAATTTAAACGTATTTATTACATTCACACGCATTCGCGGAAAAGAATCATGTAGGATGTCAAACAAGTTCAATTTCAAAATATACAAGTACAAAGTTTGAAGTAGTATTTTATTAAGAATTTGGTATACAAGATTGGATGCAAGATGTTTTTATTTTGATTATGTCTCTCGTCTTTCAGGGAGTTCTCGTGTATGCCTTTGCTCTTCTCCCGCTCTTAATGAAGACAAATGCTGTTCATTCCAACAACATACGCCACGTTTTTCTGCGCTAAGAATATTTTCCACTTGTAGCTTAGGGAACGATCACGCATACATTGCTTAACAAAAAAGTCTCAGTCAAACCTTAAATGGAACGTCCATTTAAATGAATTGAACACAAAATTCCCGCCTGAGATATGGCATAATATTCTGTGGAAATACATCTTATAGCTCCCAGACTTTTAAATTACAAAAAAGAATTGTACGAATAATAACCAAATCCCACCCACGTGATTCTTGTAAGTCTCTCTTCATTAATCTAGGAATTTTACTATTACCTTGTCTGCTGATTTACGAATCAGTGGTTTTTGTCAAAAATGACTTGCTTAAGGGCGGGAATATATCTTCAGAAAATGCCGATGTCTTTTACTATAACACTCGACGTAGAAATCATATTCATCAGGTGACATTATCAACAGCTCATTACAAAACATTCACATACAATAAATGTACATTATTTTACAACACATTCCCAGATGACATTAAACGATTAAATTCGCTAGAAAACTTTAAATCCAAAGTGAAATCGTTTCTGCTGCATAACTGTTTCTATACAATTAGAGACTATACTGAGCATCACAAGGAAAGTAACAATTTTAACAGTGATATTTAATGTATTATTTACCATTGGACTGTATAATTCTAAGAATATGTAACAAGTATTGTATCGCAGTTTTTGGGTCAATGACCCCCATCTCGATCAGGTTTTTCGTCCAGTTTCTCTGATCCATTGAACAAATGCTGAGATGGCCCCTTGTTTTGCTTCTGGACATAAATGTAACTTCATTATCTGTGCACGTCTTCTAGAATTCAGTGGGAAATACAATTATTCAAATTATCGTTTCCATGTTGTCACGGCAGGAAGTATTATCCCGAAGGACAAAATGCATAAGAGCCCAATATTTATTACTTATTTATCCTTGAAAATAGATTTTATTTGGGAGCTTTTTTTTCATTCATTGAAAATTCAAGTAGTATATGACTTAGTGTAGGGATCACAGAATTTTGAAAATGTGCACACAATTCACTTCTCCCCATAGCACGTCATACGCACGTCTTGTTGACATAAAATAAATAAATAAATTCTTGTGTAAAACTCATTACAAATTGTAGAACATTAGGTGCGGGTTCCTCGGTCAGTGGCCTTCTTCCGCGACAACATACATACATGAAAGACACGGGACAAACAAACATGCCCACAGAGAGGACTCGAAGGCGCGATCCTTCAGAGCAAGGCGCTGAGTCGGCACACGCTCTAGCCACCTCGGCCCTCCAGGTCGGACACAATAATATTATTCTTGCCTTTTCATACCACTAAATCATATCCCAACACTGAGACAAAATTCACAAAACTATAGCTGAAGACTCGCGGGGCGGAATGCCATTGTCGCATTGCAATCCGATATTTCCTAAAGGCTAGCCATTTTTCTCTCATATTACATTTAAATCGTAATTTTAAGAAAGAAGACTAAATTGGACTAATTTTAATTAAGGTTTTCTGATTGCTTGAAAGAACATAAATACATCGATATATTCAGAATGCAAATACATTCCTCGGAATACGGACGAAAAATATGGAATATTAAATAGGTTTTAAATAATTTCTAAAAGATTAATTTGTAACCGTACAACAAAAGCTCGAAAGTAAGAGACGAACAAAGAAATATAAAATAATATACAAATTCTAACATACGTAGCACTCAACTGCTTTCAAACGCTTCTGAAATTACGTCCACTAAGCGCAAGTAATTCGATGCACGCGACTATGTTTGACGTCAACTTGCACAAAAAATACTCATATTTTTGAAAAATTCAATATCGCCTTATATAAAGATCTGTTTTTGATAAACACATTTCATTAAAGAAAAAAGTGTAATTGAAGGAAAGACGCCGACAATTTTTACATTTTTTAAATTTTCGAAAAATCAGGCATTTTATAATACCTCCAACATACTCATAAGGGTCCTTAAATCTATCTAAGGTCTAAATTTAATACACAAATGTGCTGCTTTTAAGAAAAAATCGTTTAAGGAAAATAAAAATTACCTATCAGAAAAAATTTCGAATGAGACCTGCACATTTTTGTTGAGCGTCTATTACGCTACCCGACAACAAAATTTAATCAATTTTGGAGCCGTTTTTCTGAAAATGTTGAAAAGGTCCCGCGGACTTCGTGTAAAGTCCTCCCAAAATTAAAATAAGGGTTTAAAATTCCAAGGGCTGCGACATCAGCCAGATCGATTAGGATATCAATTTCGGAGAAAATCTGCTGAACCGTTTAATCGTTAGCATTTTCACAGACAGACGGAAGGACAGACAGACAGACGACGATTTGCCGTCAATCGATATTTCGGTATCAAGGATCCCAAACTCCTGGATTCTGGCTATGCCACGTGTTAAGGATTTTTTCCCTAAATTCAATAACTGGATTTATCCACTTGGGTCCGGCAAAAAGAGTTTTTCCGACGAAAATTTGCCGCTTTTCCCGCGTACTACAAACCTCTACTGCGTAAGCAGTAACGAGAAAGTAAAATTGTACCTAAAAATGATTTAGTTTTGATAACTTCTGTGTTTTGTGAACATTTAGAACGAAATGCACCGTGGAATGGCCGCTAACGTACTACATGAAATATTTCACGTTTTCAGTGGCGATCTTGTAATTTAGAATTTCAACCAAGCACCGACCACCGTGTTGTTTGTTCAAATAGGTGATTGTATCTCCGCGGGCGGGGAAGGGAGACCGGAATGGAAAATGAGAGGTCATGGCGGGGAAGAAATCGTCTGGCGAGGAAGGCATTGATTCGGAAAGCCAAGTGTCAGCTGGGGGGGGGTCAGCCGATGTTGGCGAGTGTGGTGGGCGCAATGAACAGCAACAACCATGGTCGGTGGTACTCGTGGGCGAGGAGAAGTGACGGACGGACTATGCCGAGGGCGGATATGTTAGGCTCTTGGTTGATTCTAGACATATCTGCGAACATTTCGGTGTAAGCTCGACCTTCATCGGGGCGACATGCAGAAGAATGTCGCAATATAAAAAAGGTATCAACCATGACAAGATGTGGCGTGTCTGGGAGAGCTACGCACCCGTTAACTCCGGCTTCGTCTGCGACGGCAGCGCAGTTCGTGAGGTGAATGAAAAACTGAAGTTGCTGAAGCGTGCGGCCAGGCAGAGGAAGGTGTTCGAGCTGGGGCGCCATGCAGGGGTTGGGGTTGGCGAAGCGGACGCTGTGGACGAGAACAGAGAAGCGCTAGCAGCGGGGCAGAAGGGGTTCGAGCGGGGCGGAAACGGTGACAGGGGGCGAGGGGGGAGACGAGACTCATGGGTCTACGGGGGGGTCGGTAGTGAGAACGGAAAGGGGAGGGCGGCGGAGCGGAGTCATCAGGGTTAATCTGTGAGGGCGGTGGCAGCGCCTGTGTGCCAGCGACCGCGCCGATAAGGAGCTTACCTGCAGAGCAACACCGCCCGGTCCACAGCGCGTCCAAATCTCTCTCGGGAGGGAGGGCGGGGAGCGGGGGCTGACTCACAACGCACGGGCGCCCAGAAGGCAGATGCCGTCAGGTGGGACAAATTGATGAAATTGATAAGGGAGAAACATGACTAGGAGAAACCCCCGAATTCTCGATCAATGAAAAGAAGCACGAGCAACTCCTACCGGGAGCGGTACTCAGTGCATCAACTGATGTCACTGCAGCGCCTCTGACCGGGAGGTCCTAGGTTCGAGTCCTAACGTTGGTAGGACTTTCGACACTAGCTTTTCAGCTAGGTCGAATTCAGTCGCTGTCTGGAGGAGAATTCTAGCGGCCGCTGCTCTGATTGGTAGTTTTCCGTGGTTTCTCCGATCAACACCAGGCGAATGCCGGAGCAGTACCCTAACAAACGGGCCACGGGCCGCCCGCGATCTGTCCTTCCTCTTCCTTGTCCTATCCGCTCCCCTTACACACACACTTAAACTAACATGCACTACACTACCACATGTTCTGGGAGACCGGTCGGGAGCTTAGAGCTTGTCCCGGCTGGGGCGGTGCCACGCTGGTGGGAGAGTCCTGGTTAGGGGGAAACCCACTAGCCGACGGTAAGTCGGCGCCGGATCTTGCCATCCAGCGGGGGAAGATCACCGCCATCTCCCGAGAAAAAAACATGCTCTACACTAACGGAACTAATGACCAAAGCAGTTGACGTGCCCGGCAACACGAAAAAATCAATCAATCAACGAGCAACTCCTAAGAGTGTGCACTTGAGCTGCTGATTTATTACACTTCTCTTTCTAAGAATCTGAGAGCGATAAAGCAAAGGATCAATTTCAAAAAGAAAATGATAAAATTTTCTCATAGAAATAGGAAGCAAGAGCACAAGAAAATACTACGATAATTTACATTTGATCTACTGAGTATTACATTGTCTTCCTAATGAGCCGAGCCCGAAAAGAATATTAAAATGTCGCCATATAAACAGTGTTGCTGCTTGAAATGTAAGATGACGCTTTTAATCGTCTTCAAATGTCTTCAGATAGTTCATAACAAGGATAAAAAAATGTTTTGTTATTGAAAGGAACTGAATCAAATAAAATGGGCGTGCGTTGTAACACGCAAAAAGAAAATATGACAGTAGTTAAGCGAATAATCTGGTCGACTGTCATCGAGAAAATCTTTGAATCTGTATACAACTATGTGTCGAAGAGAACAATTTGCAATTCTGTGAAAATTAGTAAAAAACTAATTTCCTTTCTCTTTCCTTGCTTTCATTTCTCTTCTGTGTGACGTAGCATTTCACGGCAGCATTCCACTGTCGATATTTTACATTTTTACATTTAAGAGTAAAGACATTTTAATTCGAAAGGAGCAGCAAGTTAACTATAGTACAGCATTGTTCATGAAAGTACATTTTAAAAGCGTTTTCTGCCAAGCGAAGATATAGCGGGAATAGGGTAGGTTTTTTCCCCCGAGAGCTGCGCTTCCGAGCACCAGAAAGACATGTATGTATTATCTTCTTGCATTTGAATAACCGTACATCCGTTATGCTTTAACGCTGGATGCTTATTTCTAGCTATGAAGTAAAACACAACAATAAGCGTCTCGGTGGGCATTTTCGGCCCATCGACACGCCAGAACAGACGACAATAATGCACGGAGGCGAAAGTGTTCGTCGTGCATCGTGGTGAAGTGCATCATTGGGAAGACGGGGGAGGGAGCATCGAAAATCTGAGAATTGGATTCGGGAAACAGCATTTTGAAAAATGAAAGCGTAGGCTTCCGCGGCCGGCGTCAATAAATACTTAGCTGTCCGGGAGACGCCTCGTCCTAGGCACATAATCTAGTTTTCGGGCGAGAACGTAGACAAGTAATTACATGAAACACTTTTAAAGTTGGACACTTTTAAAGTTAATAATAACTGGTAACTTCTTCCCTGTAAAACGTTAAACCTAGAATTGAGATCAGGATGTATAACACTGTTTAACATTCTATTTCAGAAAAAAATCAATAAAGATATTTCATTCCATTTTAACCACTTAACTTACCAATTATGAAACGAAAGATGGTCAAAAAATTTCCAAATTTTATTATTATTCATGTTAAAAACACGGTATACTCGGGCTTTTATGTTAAGTGGTTAAAATAGTTTATGTAAAATAATTGATTTCACATTCTAGTGTATTTCCAATTATAAAATACAACACACTAGAAGGTTTGGTAAAAATATATTATAATTCGTAAACTCCCAACATACTACATGGATATTTTGTAAGCGCTGGGGGTGCTGCGCCGTGGCGGGTGACTGAGAGGTGGAAATATTGACAATCGACTCCCCTTTAAGGCCGAACAGCAGGGCCAGCAGCCGGGGACCGCGCGACCAGACGTCTGGCAACATGCATTCTACAGCACACAAGCGTCACACTGGCCCGTGATTTCGCAAAGTGAATTGCCATGCACTGGGATCCAACGTATAAGCTGCAAGTAACGACAGTGATGACAAAGAGAAGCCACGTATGAAGAACCTAAAGGCAAGCGTCATCCGCTAATCCCTTTAAGATCATTCGCCTGAAGTCGAGCGGCCACTGTCTTCCGCCTCGCAGACAGAGCTGCAACTGGAGGCGAAAAGCGGCTTCACGAAGCGGCCGGGCGCCACGCCGTCCCCGACCCCGCCCTCCGGCCGGTGCCCCAACGCACGTGCGCCCGCCCCGCCAGCCAATTAGCCCCAGGGGCAGACGGGGAGGAAGAGGCTGGAGGGGCGGCCAAGTGCTGGCGGAGGAGGGTTGTGGGTGGGCGATACCAGCGGTGGCGAGAGCTGCGCTGGGAAGCCTCGGGGGCTCCAAGGGCACTCCCTCGGAAGTGGCGAAGGCGACGGGAGGGGGCGGGAGGGATCCAGAGGCGCGTGCAAGGCACGTGGCGACTGCGCGAATCGCACACAAGTGAAGTTGAACAACGGAGGATGGGTAACTGCAACGCGTTCGGCAGCCCGATGGAAATAAAGAAACTGATGTACTCAGAAATAATGGATAAGAAATGGGGGGGAGGCAGTGATGCAGGCGCAGGTGAGAGCAGCGCCAGGAGCACGCTGGGAGCGCGGCTTCGAAGGCAGGGCGTGATAGGATGAAGCGGCGCGTCCGAGACGGGACGGGGTGAAGCGACAAGGGGCGGGCGAGACAGTGCGGACTGAGACGAGGTGGGGAGACGTGACGAACCAGCCCGGAACCACTACCGATCTCAATACATTTCTCTATTCACTTTCTTTTCATCTGCAAACTGCTATTGTAAGTCGAGCCGTCAAAGTAGGTGGGACGTGCGGGTTTCAACTCACTTTTGGCAGTGTGCCAAGAATGAGCCGAAACCCGCATGCGGATTCTGGATCACTTTTGGGCGTGTGCCAAGGGTGGCCTAGTGCCCGTCCGTGTTTTGGGTGACGTCATCGCGTTGTGTGCGTGCCAAGAATGAGCCGAAACCCGCATGCGGATTCTGAATCACTTAGGGGTGGGAGGCAAGGGGATGAGAATGAGCCGAAACCGCATGCGGATTCTGAATCACTTAGGGGTGGGAGGCAGGGGTGAGAATGAGCCAGAACCGCATGCGGATTCTGGCTCACTTTGGCGTGTGCCAGGGGTGGTTACTTTTGGTCGTGTGCCAAGGGTGACCCGCACGTGTTTGGGTGACGTCATCGCGTGGGCAGAACCCGCATGTGTTTTGGATGACACGTCAGAGGGTGGGGTGGGGTTCGCCGGCGGAGCGTGCGTGCGCTCACACATACACACACACACATACATATATATACATACCATGAATGATTGCGCGCTGCTGCTGCTGCCTGCTGCTGGTGTGTAGCGATGTTGACACCTCTGTCGTCCACGCCTCAATGAGACGCGCGCGCCTCCACTCTCCCCTTTTCTCCGCTATCGCGGGAAAAAGACGACGACCTCCCTGCCCCACCCCACCACGGTGACGTCACAATCATGTGTACCAGATTTAGAACGTATATATTTATAAAAAATTATTATACAAAACATTTTTTTTTGTTTGTGAGCAATGTCTTCTATGTGCTATTTAGAAATTATATATATATTTGTTTGTTTAATTGTTGGATTGTCTGGAAAAAGGAAATCCCTGCCTGGAGGTGACGGGATAAATAACACAAAAACAAAAAAAAAACATGTGCATCAGATTTAAAAAGTATATATTGAAAAAAATTCATTATACAAAACTTTTTTTTTTGTTCGCGACCAATGTCTTCTATGCGCTATTTAGAAAATATAATATAATTAAATTTTTTTTTTGAAAATTCGCGATTTCTTTTTTGATCTTCTCATCCACATAGCCTTTCGTGGCCCCGTCGTCCGTTTTGAGTGGCGGCGCCATGTTGACGATGCGTGACTTCACCACGTTGACGTTTCCTAGTTTGCTGCGGCGGAGAGTCGGAAATTTTTCTAGTTTTGTATTGATGCCTTTGATGTGACGGTCGACGTACCCTTTGTTAGTGACATCTTTTATTATACAAAACAATTTTTTTTAATTCGTTCACACACACATTCACACACACACACTGTTTGTTTTTTTTGAAAATATTCTCGATTTCTTTTTTGATCTTCTCATCCACATAGCCTTTCGTGGCCCCGTCGTCCGTTTTGAGTGGCGGCGCCATGTTGACGATGCGTGTCTTCACCACGTTGACGTTTCCTAGTTTGCTGCGGCGGAGAGTCGGAAATTTTTCTAGTTTTGTATTGATGACTTTGATGTGACGGTCGACGTACCCTTTGTTAGTGACATCTTTTTCTTCTATGGGATAAGCCGTATTCGAAATGCGAAAGAGATCCGCGTTAAACGGGCTGTCGGCTTTCCATTGTCGGAGACATTTTGATTGATTGTCGATCACGCTTTGTAACGAAGATTTTAAATCAATGTTTTCCTTCAATGAATTTATCTCGTGAGCAAGTGGAATGGGAAGTGTGGAGCGAGACGTCTCATCGCTGATCCCGCGTTTGTGCGCAGTCATCACGTGAACGGTGATCTCATGACTATCGAGTTGCACAAAACGAAGGTGAAGCTCGCGAAGCCCATTTATTTGGGATTTTGTATTTTAGAAATTTCAAAACATAGAATGTATGATTTTTACTATAGTTATTGCCAAAAACATCTTCGCGATCTTCAGCTTCTCTACATGGATACCGATTCATTCATTCTCTCTACTTCCACGAGCGTGTACGCTGAGATGAATCGGCATCCATCCTGGTTCGATACGTCCTGTTTCGGTCCCGATAATGAATTTGCGGTGACACCGCGCAATAAGAAAGTACTAGGGCTGTTTAAGGACGAATGCGGAAGCGATCCCCTGCTCCGCTACGTAGGTTTACGTCCAAAAATGTACTCCATCGAAACCCGATCTCGGGCGTGTTCTTCTCGCGCGAAGGGAGTACAACGTTCGGTTGTCAAACGTTACAAATTTCAAAATTATTTGGACTGTTTATTTCGAAACGAAAGTAGAATCGACAAACAATGCATCATTCGATCCACATCTCACATCAATTATTCATTTGTTCAAAACAAGCGTTCGTTGTCTGTTTCCGACGACAAACGCTATTGGGTCGATAAATTTACAAGCCTACCATGGGGTCATTTCCGCATCATGTGTACGCGTCCGTCCTTTCCTTCTTCTTCAGCGTGCACGCTCGACCCTGCAGGCGGGGTGAGTTAGATTAGATACATTATTGTTATTAGACGAGCTGAGTGAGTGGGGCAATGAGTAAAGTGGAGGGGATGAGCGTTTGCAATATATAGAGGGGGTAGTAGAGGCTCGCACATCTCATTGAGTTGTGGACGGGAGAGATGTCAACATCCTGGAACAGAGCTGGTGAGATGGAAAAGGAGAAAGAGAAGATATGTCTTCATCTGACCGAGGCCGTAGGTGACTTTGTCATCGAGGTTTCCCATGAAATGGAAAAGCTTCGAAAGAACAAGGAAGAAGAAAATAGCAAGGAGTGGAAGATGATTGCGTATCGGCGTCGACGCCGCCGTGGCCGCTGCATTGCTGACCCACGCCCGAATCGACTCGCCTGAGAACGACTTCTACAGCGCCATCTGCAATATGCACCTGGGTGTTTTAGCCACCATGGAGATGCTCGGTCGTCTTCTCCCACATTCCGAAGGTGAACAACTACGGCAACGAGTTCAGTGCATACGACAATCAATGCAGTCACTACCTTTTGCCTCCTGTGATGAAAACGCTCTTCCCGTTTACGAGCCCAATGAACATCCGATGCCGTCAGTGTCCCCCTCTATTTGAACTACGACGGGGTCTTTTTACCGACGAGGTAAATAAAAAAAAATTATTTTATTATTAATATTATTGAAATGAATATGTACTAGTTTTCCCCTTTCTGTTTTTTTTTTTTTTCAGATTTACTCAACACATAGAAGACATTGGTCGCGAACAAAAAAAAAGTTTTGTATAATGAATTTTTTTCAATATATACTTTTTAAATCTGATGCACATGTTTTTTTTTTTTTAATTAAACAAACAAATATATATATAATTTCTAAATAGCACATAGAAGACATTGCTCACAAACAAAAAAAAATGTTTTGTATAATAATTTTTTATAAATATATACGTTCTAAATCTGGTACACATGATTGTGACGTCACCGTGGTGGGGTGGGGCAGGGAGGTCGTCGTCTTTTTTTTTCCCCGCGATAGCGGAGAAAAGGGGAGAGTGGAGGCGCGCGCGTCTCATTGAGGCGTGGACGACAGAGGTGTCAACATCGCTACACACCAGCAGCAGCAGCAGCAGCAGCAGCGTGCAATCATTCATGGTATGTATATATGTATGTGTGTGTGTATGTGTGAGCGCACGCACGCTCCGCCGGCGAACCCCCACCCCCACCCCTCTGACGTGTCATCCAAAACACATGCGGGTTCTGCCCCACGCGATGACGTCACCCAAAACACGTGCGGGTCACCCTTGGCACACGACCAAAAGTAACCACCCCCTTGGCACACGCCCAAAGTGAGCCAGAATCCGCATGCGGGTTCTGGCTCATTCTCACCCCCCCTTGCCTCCCCACCCCCCTAAGTGATTCAGAATCCGCATGCGGGTTTCGGCTCATTCTCATCCCCCCCTTGCCTCCCCCCCTAAGTGATTCAGAATCCGCATGCGGGTTTCGGCTCGTTCTTGGCACGCACACAACGCGATGACGTCACAAAACACGGGCGGGCACTAGGCCACCCTTGGCACACGCCCAAAAGTGATCCAGAATCCGCATGCGGGTTTCGGCTCATTCTTGGCACACTGCCAAATGTGAGTTGAAACCCGCACGTCCCACCTACTCGTCAATGTGCCTAAAACCGAAGAAATCAAGACTACACATAGAGATCGCGGCGCCCCTCGCTCCTGCAGGCGGCGTATGATCTCCAAATTTCCTAATGCAAGACAAAACCTACACAGTGGTGGAAGAGCGCCCCAAAGGCGTAGGTCGCCAAACTCTCTTCACCGTCATCAGCTCGTGAAAGCACGCAGTGCAACGGGACAGGGTGGGGCAGGTGGGACGACTATTTTTATTGTTTCCTCTCCACAGTAACCCTGAGGAGGCGGGAATTTATTTCACTATGGCAATACAATTTGCGCTGCTGCCTTGCGGCTTAAGCAGCTAAGAGGGAGAGGTAAAAAAAAGCTAATACTAGCTAAAGCTAACTTAATTCTAGCTTAAATCTAATTTAATAATTATGTAGTAGCACTTTGGCATACTTAACTTACACTAAAAATATTATTATTTTTTTCTTAATTCTAACTAATGTTTTTGTAGGGTTTGCTAGTTGATTCTTTTTTTTTTAAATTTATTTTTCATTCACGCATCATTCATTCATTCGTTATATACATAACCATGCATTCATTATATACATAACCGTATACATAACCACAACACCACGCCTATTGCCTGTGGAGAAACGTATGACACGAGACGGAGCGGCGTGTGCAGGGCGCCGTGGCCTCTCGCCCTGTGCTCCATCGCCGCCGCGAGGGGTCGCCTGTGAGGCGCCGTGGCCGCGCATAACGTAGTTAGCGGGCGGCTCCGCACGGGGCCGCATCTCAGCGTCAAAGGGAGGCTGCGGAGGCCATCGACGCACTGAGAAGCCGACTGCACTCCGGCCCAGCGCACGCTGCTCGTATACCCATCCCTCTCACGCCGCAAACACTTCACAAGTATCAACTACACACGCAGAGTAAAAGCGAAAAGCCACACTTCACCAAAATCGAGATATCGACATTTAATAAAAGTGGGACGGTTGTTGACGCCGACCTGGATGGCCGAGGTGGCTAAGAGCGAGTACCGACTCAGCGCTTCGGTCCGAAGGGTCGCGAGCTCCAGTCCCGCCTTGGGCATGGTTGTTTGTCCCTTGTCTTTGTAAGTAAGTGTTGTCGCGGAGGGTCTCGCGTTCTGCTGACCCCAGATCAGAGGAGCCCGCAAGTGTGTTGGTGTCTAGTGTATGGTCGAATATGCGTCCCATCGGGACGCAAAGGGTAACCAGCTGTCGGCTGGATAAAAACCCTAGAAAGAAGAAGGTTGTTGACACTGGTGTGGCGTATCTTGTTGCTGCCCTTAATCCTTCAAATATTCCTCCTTCTTTCATTTGGAAGCTCCACTTTTGAGCCGTAACCGCCTTTACAATTGAGTTCTTAAATAGTGCAACTGACATTTTCAAAATTTCTTAAACTTTTACACTTAGTAACATCTACTAAGTACCTAAAAGAAAACCCGCATGAACTGAAACTATAATGACGATGCATTGTGCATAGATTTCTTTAAACTGCAATTAAGATGACCCGATGGTACTTAAAAGCTACAATCGATGGCATTTATTTTACTCAATGTGGTATACGAGTTGTGTAATACTAAATGAAGTGGAAGAACAATGAGCAGAAATGTCGTTTCGACATCTTTCTGCGTCGGGGCGCATTGTCAGATTACTTACAGGTCAGTGATATTCAGTGATACTTATATCTCGGGTGGGAAAAAAAGCAAAGCTTTTTCATACAGTTTAAGAGCAATTAAAGAGAGTTAACAAGCAAAGCTAGATAACTTCGCAAACACAAACATTAGGCCGATTCTCATATCATAAACTCCATTGGACTCTGAACTGCCACCTGTTGGAAACCAATATGATTGTCCCGCAAGCCAGAGCTTCCGCTTGAGTCAGGTATCAGCGCCGCTGGGGCATCACGAGGCGGGCGCTCTTCCGGCGCCTGCGCTGTTTGCTCGCGGCCGCGCTCTCCACCGCGCGCTCGGCGCAAAACTGCAGGCGCTCCGGGCGCCCCCTGCGGCCGCCTCCGCAAATGTTGGCTCTGGATTAGCGCCCACTCGCCCTCTCGCCGCCACCGCAGCCGCAACGACCGTCCTCCGCAATCAAGGCGGCCGTGCCGCCCGCCGTCGAAATGTTTACGTCCGTACTACACACCAGTTCACTTCAATTCAACTTTACACTTAAGGGATCTATAGAAGTGAAAATGAATATCCGGGTGTGTTCACTTTCTGGCTTCTTGACATGGTTCCGTATTATGCTGAAGAGTCTTGACAATCGGTCATGAGAAGTTTTATAATAACATATTTGTTTATATCAATGTTTCAGCATTATTTCATTTTCATCAGAACTTAAAAACAATTTAATTCGTATCATAATTTTCTTATTAAGTTAAGTTTATGCAGTAAATTTAATGACAAATCTAAAAATATTTTTAATTAAAAAAAATATTACTTTTTTAACTGTCATAGTGTTTAGACGCCACTGAAATGATACCTCGGAAACGTAATGTTTTATTGGTCAAGGTACTTCCTCAAATTCATTTTTCAAGTTATTTCATTGAAGATAACACAAAGAAGTGTTTAAATTTTGTGGTTGTTATCACTCAATCTAAACCAAAAGACGCTATCCAAGGACCACCGTCGGCCGCCGGGGCTCAAATCGCGCTCCGCCCATGCAAAGTGTGGTCCCCATCGTCAGAAATGGAGGCAAATGGTGCGGGTGGACAGGGAGATAAGAGTTGACGGCCTCGGAGCACTTCCCGCCTGCAAGAACCGCATACCCACCTAGTCGCCCCCCCCCTTCCTCGTGACCTCTCGTCCATTCGTTTATCCGCACGCTTACCTGACGAGTCGCTCTTCTCAGTCAGTCCTCTCTCCGGCTCCCCTAAATCATAAAAACCAAACCCCATGACTCAGGTTAACCTCTTCCTTGTCCTATCCTCTCCCCTCACACCCACTTACACAAACATTCACTATACTACTACACATGCCGGGAGACCGGTCGGGAGCTTAGAGCTTGTCCCGGTTGGGGTGGTTCCCACTGGTGGGAAATACTTGTGTGGGGAAACCCCGCTAGCCGACGGTAGGTCGGTGCCGGATCTCGCATACAGCAGGGGATGACCACCGCCAACTCCCGTGCAAAAACACGCATTACACGAACGGGACTATTGACCTAGTAGTCTACGCGCCCGAATCACTAACAACAATCAATCACAGGTACGCCGTCATCCACTTCCCGTCGATCGCTTCTTTTTACAAAAATGACGCCTTTCCAACAACAAAAAAACATTTAATCATAAGATTTCCGTCTAAGATGTCAGTTTCACAATATCCATGAACTTTTTTAAACACAAACACAAAGAAGTTATCATTGCTTACATCTTTCGGAAATACTGCATAAAATTGCATAAACTCCACACCGTCGATCAGAGATATTCTTGATTTTGTCTGGACCACCTTACGAAGCATTCTGCTGGTTTATCCAAGGTCTTCAAGATGATACCCGTTGCTAAGGCGGGGAGAAATGACAATATTTAAATGTTTATGTGTCTGTTCGTTTTCACATTCAAACACGTTTTTTTTGGTCCTTGTATTTTTGAACAGACCTTTTTCAATTATTGGAGGTAAACCTATTTAAAAATTCAACGCCACATATATTTTTTTTGAGTTGATGTTGCTACAGTTCTTTTCTTTTCCTCGTCATCGGGATTTAAAATTATTCGAAATTGAAATGGGCAATTAGTTAAACAATAAAACTACGAATAAAACAGATTTTTGTAGAAGACCTTATTACAAACAACATAGGATCTCCTACGTTGTTCGTAATGAGGTAGAAAAAAAGGGGTTTGTAAAAATACAAGGACGGAACCTGAACGTATAAGAAATGACAATAATAACCGGCTATATGACTGCTCACGCGTGCTCCGGCCGGCGCAGGCGCCCTCTCCCTCTCCCTCTCCATCTCCTCCCCCCTCCCGTGGCCGCCCGCGCCGCAGCGCAGCTGAGCGGATGCGCCGTGCCGCTTCCTGCGGGAGCCGCTGGGGCGCGGCGCGGCGTTGCGTGGGCCCCGGAGGCCCTCGCGAACGATAGCCTCCCACCGACGGCCGCCAACGCTCAAGTCGCGCTCCACCCACGCGGAACTTGGGGGTTTTGAATTGTGTGGCGTCGTGCAGTTGCAATAGTAACACAGACGAGTGCGGGTTTAGTAATTTAGAGGTTTATTATCAGTCCACCTCCTTATTACAAAATAACGTAATTACTAATATCCCTACACGGAGTAATTTCCCGTTACGGCTACCACACCACTACGCACTAATCTCAAGCATTATTGCTCGACCACTCTCAAAAAAACCTTCCACTGCGCATGCCCGAACGTGGCCTCTCCCTCCAAAGCTCCTAATATTTCCCCGCCTGCCTGCGCTCTTTGTCATAACATAGCTCTCCCTCTGTCTTCCTCTCGTGGATCGCGCGGTAATTCAACACTGCGAGTTTGGTGATAACAAACTGATGAGTGAGAAGGATCACACGAAAGGCAGCTTTCGCGTTTATACAGTAGGGGTTGTCCAAACGATCAACAGAAAATAAGATGTGTCTTGAAGAGTTTCGGTCTCCAGTCCCTGTTTGACCGTGGCTAGTGAGCAGTGACAGTGTGCTTTTACACAGTAGCTGCTGTTATTCACAAAAACCCAATTATTACAAATAATTCAAAGAATATCCACTGAAAATCGATAAGTCGTTGATAATAATCATTGAACACGGCCACATTCCTCTCCTTCTTCCACCGTACCATCCAGATCTAAATCCAATAGAACTTGTTTGGGGATTTATAAAAGGGCGTGAGGCAGCAGAAACAATTGGTGTATCCTTAAAAGAAAAGGAAACGTTTTGCAGAGAAGCGTTTGCACAATACAGTGCTGAACAATGGAAGAAATCCTGCGAGCAAGTGTAGGGAATAGTTCACAATGTGATGGACCAACAAACGATGTATTCATTTCTTTGGACACTCCTGGGAGTCCGAGTTCCTCTTTTGACGAAGAGGGCAGTGATGACGAGTGGCGATCAGCGCGATCGCTGCGTCTTGCAGTCGCCTCTCCTTGTCGCCTACGCGCTTCCTTATCGCCGAGAGGGGAAATCTCAGATGCCGCAGGGTGGGGGCAGCCTCCGAGACTTTACCAAAGGTACGTCCGCCATGATGGTTTTTTTGCGAGCGGTTCAGCAATAGATGGCGTGAAGCGCCGCAACCCACCTACGACTCGTCCTCGAGTCGGCCTCTGTACGGCAACACATTGCCGGCTCTTGCACAGCTCGCGGCCCGCGCCCACCCAGACCGTCCGATCCGTACCGTACCGCGTCCCGTAACCAAGAGAGCGTTCCGCCGCTCGCCAGGGCTGACGCTCGCCCTTACCCCCACCTCCTAGGGTTTCCCGCCGACGTCACATCCGCTCCTAAACAAAGGCTGACGCGTGGCGCCTTAGCGTCGCCTATGCCACGCGGCCATTCGTTACAATTGCGTTTGTGCATGACGCTACAATTGATTGATTAGAGATTGTGGACGCGACGACTGCTAAGTCATTAGTACGCGGCGGATTTTAATGAAATGTCGTTTTTTTTTTCACTTTAGAACAATGCCACTTAAAATAGAAATTCTTTATGTTATCACAAAAGAAATAACTCATTTTTATACGTCTTTTATTTTTTGTCGATTTCGACTAATAGTCATTTTTTACTTTTTCTTTCATTTTTAATCATTTTCCGTTTTTTTTTAAATTAATTAAATCACGAATTCTAATAGAATGCAACCATTGTGAGTACTATTAATTAATATTAATTATTAACAGTAATAACTACTAATACGTAATTAAAGGCTTGTTTGACGCCTATCGGCGCCATTGTCAGTTCCGCCGATTTCGCGATAAATAAACACAGACTTTCTTGTAAAATATAGTCCAAACCAAAAATTTGCAAGCTGAGTTTACTTGAACAAAAAAGGAAGAAGCCTCGATTACATCAATAACATTTCCAATAGCATGAGTTGTTCATCTGAAGTGCTTTTGAGCAATTGTTTTATGTCATTATTCATTGTTTTTAGGACATTTTTAAAAACATTTTAAGAGCCTTTTATTGATCATTTTTGATAGCGTTTTAGGTCATCATGAGGCCCCCTAGTCATTAGTCTCATAAGAGTAGTGCATGATTTTTCTGGGCGGTGGAGGTGATATTCCCCCGCTGGCTGGCAAGATATAACGCCAACCTACGTCGGATTGCGGGGATGTTCCCAACCAGCTAGTATCTCCCACCAGCGTGGCACCGCCTGAGCCGGGACAAGCTCTACGCTCCCGACTGGTCTGCCAACATGTTTGATTATGTCTGTGTGTGTGAGTAAGGGGTGAGGAAAGGGTGAAGGATGAAGAAAGAGGAAGGGAAGATCGCGCGCGGTCCGTGCTCCGTTTGCTAGGGTTCTGCTCCGGCATTCGTCTGGCGTTGATCGGACAAAAACACGGAAAACTACCGAAACGTGCCGAGAAAGCCACGTTGCAACGCATTTTCAGGTTGTTCTCCAGTTTCCCTTGCCTCTCATTGCCGTCTCCTAGGCTCTCCGCCCATGTAAACGCTCAATCATCATTCAAATCATAACTTCATAATCACTTAGCCATCAAAGAACTGTCCTATTCAGGTACATCGTCAGATCAATAAGGCATACGAACTCGAAGCACAATCGTAATAGACCTCAACATTCGGCAAACCGCGCATGCTGCGCCACTAACACATTAACACTAATGTAATTCCACGCTAGAACGCAGAATCGTGTTTCCGCTCTGACAATGAGGGTGTAGTTACCACCAGCACTTATATACGAAATATTTTAAGAGAAGATAGGTCACGCATTTCAATGAGCTGGTAATAAACGCAATGGAATGCTTGTATACCGCTGTTGCTAATTTCTGAAAAAGACTTAAATTCGTGTATCTTTCTAGACAGAATAATTAGTAATATTAGAACACAAAAAATAAAAATTGCTCACTATGATTAGCAGATCCAATAATTACTGTAAATATTCTAAAAGTTACTTTTGAACACACGCGGCCTCAGAATTGAGTTTTTTAAAGATCAATTGAATAAAATAAAAGTTTGTAGAAATGAAAACATACAGAAATGATGTAATTTTGGTGAAGATTTAAAACCAGATACATAATGTTAATGAGTTTTGATCAAATACTTCTAAGGTTAATATTGTAACAAAAACGATCTTGAAAATTGTCTTGATGCAGACTTATGTATGTCTTTAAATGCATGAATGCAATTTGTATGGTATTTTTCAGAGTTGAACCAAGAGTCAGCGATAAACCAAGAGAAGAGTAAATCGGCCCTTTCTTGTTACTCCATATAATGAAATGTCTTTAAATAGTACACTCCTAAAATTGTAAACTTATAACAAAAACAACATTTGTGTTCGAAATACAAATGTGTCTACTTACTTCTTATTTTTAATGAACAATGATCTTGAAATGGGTGTTCACTGCGGATGTTACACATACACTTCCACACATAACATACGCTTCCCAACACAAAAACACTTCTTGGTGACAACAACGCAAGCACAACAAATAACACTTAATAGCCGAAAGACTTCATCAGAATCACCACGTTCGATTTCACACACATTTAGCGTGTTTAGAAAGTATTCGACCTCACTACTGCACACGAAAACACTCACACTCCTTAACTCGCGCGAACGGCGTTCCGGCGAGCGGACGCGGGCGGCGCGGTGCGGCGGTGGGCGTGGCGCCGTTGTCGCGCGCGCTTCCGCACTGTGCGCCGCGCCTCGGCGCCCCCGCGTAACAAGACCCCTCGCAGCCGGGGCGCGCGCCAACGGCGCCACGCCCTCACCGCCGCGCGCCGCCTCCGCAGGCAGGCAAACGCCGCGTTTTCCGGAGGGCGCCCCATCTCGCCCCCCCCCCCCCGCTCCGTTCCGCCAGCGATTCCAGCGCTGGGCCCAGTGCGGGCGTCGCTCAGAAGGCCCGGTTCTCCAGCTCCTTGACCTTCCTTAGATTAAACTACAACTCTTAACATCCAAACGGTAGCGTTTCACGCAAATCCACAAGTAAAATTTGCAATTTCATTTCGTCGTAATAGTTATAATCAGAATTAACAATAATATCGGAAACCTGAAACAACGAAATATTGGGTACTGAGAGAAAAAAATAGAAGTACATATGAACTCTAATGAATCTTCGAAAATTCGAAAAAAAACAACAAAAAAGTACTGAACTTGACCAAGGCCGTCACCGTCTCGTGGTGTCCCCAATATTTTGTGGAAAAAAAATCAGCATTTAGAAATTAGTACTATACTGATTCAAGTGAATATTGAAAACCAAGATAATGAGATTGCAAATCATACTGCAAGTTTGATGACTGTAGCTTACAAAGTCAAATCGATACTTATTGTGCCCAACAATACATACCTCACTTGCAAAACGTATTGTAGGGCCTTACAATTACCCCAGGGGGTGTAAGGATTCTTTTTTGTTTAGCTTAAAAAGAAACTATTAAATAGTCATGGCTGAAGTGAAGACTATGCTTTCTCGTCCTGCTGGTGCTTTGCCGCCCCACTGTGCATCGTTCCGGCAGCGGAAGCGGCGGGGCGGGGACGTGGAGGGGGCGCGGCGTGGGTGGCGGCGGAAGCCAGGGGAGGGGGCGGGGCCGGGCGATGAGGGTTCCCGTATCTCCAGACGCCGCCTCCGCCGGCGGCGCGGCGTGTTTTCCTTGGCTGCGCCGCCCGCACGCGCGCCGCCCTCGCGCCTACTGCGCCTCCCTCTGGCGGCAGGCGCTCCCTCGCCCCGCTCTGCCCGCACACCACACATGCCGGGGGAAGGCAAACTGCCACGAGTCGGTCACACATCTGCATAGTTCACACACTGTGCCAAATTTCACTCAATACTATTTGCAACACACGAAATGCTGCAACATAATGAATGAATAAGAAATACTTCTGTGAACGGTTCGAAATTAGCCCTCGAAATATTAAGATATTCATTATCTTTCAGAAGAGCACAACCGCCTGAAAACGTCAAAATTTAGACAACGCAAACGTTTTTCAAAAGGGATACATAAATTTTCGTTGAAGGTTAAATTCAAAGTTGCAGCTTCTGACACTAGAGCGCAGTAGGGGCATCATCGCCGATTGCAGTGTGCGCTGCCAGGAATCAAGCGCCGTATCATCGGCCGAGATGACTCAAGAAAACACGTTGCCACTGAAGCGTCTCTGACTGGCAGGTCTTAGGCTTCAAATCCCAACATTGACGGATTCTTGACACTAGGTGCATAGCTAAGTCAAATTCCACTGCCTAAAAGAGACTTGTAGCAGACGACTCCTCTAATAGGTAATTCTTTTCCTTGAGAACAATTCCGATGCCTTAATTTCTTAAACATTAATATTACTTTGAATGAAAACGAACACAATTAAATGTACATATTGTTTTATTATTATTGTTAATAATAATAATAATAATAATAATAATAAAGCTGGAACTTACTGCTAATCCTGAGATTTATTCAAACCGCATTTCACGGTCTGAGAGATGTGCAAATAGGAACCAACCTGCAAACAAATGAGTACAATTTAGAATTTAATACAGAAGTTAAGAAATGCATTTTTACTAAATCATCGTTGTCAGTTATGAACTTCCTTCCACAAAGTTTACTTAGAATGAAATGTGAGAAAGGCAAATACGCAAAAATACTTCGCGAAAACCTTTTAATACATACGTTACGATGAAAGGAATTTCGCGAAAATATATTGCAATGAAGGAATTTTAAACTCCAAAATGTATAAAAAGTATAGACTTACACAAACTATATTAAAGATAAATACAAAAAATGGATACATTTTCTATTTAATTTATTACAAAATTCTCTAATATTTTGGGCAAAGGGCAAAAATTGGCGCAAATCTATTTGTGGATGAATTTTCTGAATTTTCGAGAATTGTGCAAGTTAGAAATAATGAGAGAAAGTAAGTGCTGTTGTAGCACCACTAGTTTTTTTTTTCAAGTTTTAAGTGAGCTAGACAATAGCCAGTTGATATTTACTGATATCAACGATAATTTCGATTTAATTTCAACATATAAAAGTTAATAATAAGGGAAAGGAATCTATTGCAATAAAAAAGCAAAATGTGTACATACATGTATTTACGTTTTCCAAAATGTGTCAGAAAAAAATTGAAATTTATAAGTACAAATTCATTGTACTGTTTACAAGTGTAACGTTCGTTACAAGTTGTTACACATCTTACATCATCACATACACATCTGTTCCCTACAAGAAAACGGGGGCATTGGATAGAAGATTCTAGATAAACAAGCAGAATGCTTTGAGCGGTCGAGCTGACAGAGCCTAAGGCTTCTACAATCCATGGACAGTGGTTTGTAAGATGTGTCAAAGTTTCCGTGGGTAGTGGAAGAACCTAATAATTTCAAGAAAATATCTAATTCTTTGTATGAAGTGAAGTTTTGAAATAAATCAGTTATTTTGACGAGAAAGGTTATTATTTCTCAAGAATGGTGGGATCAGTTGATGGGCAGTCAAGTGAACATAGAAGTAACGTTCCGAAAATTGAGATATTATAACATCATCTATGTGAGCATTTTCAAACTTCCGATCACAAAAGGTCAGCGAACAGTTCTAAAATTGGATTCGGAGCTACTGAAAGTTCTGCCTGTATAGAAATAATAGTGCACAAGTTTTCGCCACACAATACGAGATTTATTCCAGGTATAAAATACCCACACTGAATTAGTGGAACAATTGGAAGGATCACAAATTAATCTTTACCATTTAAAAAAATGAGGGGTCTAAAAACGCATTTTTGCACAAAGATTCAAATCTCTCATTATTTTTTGATATGATACATTTAGCTCGGTAAATTTTAATTTATTCTATAATGTTAACGAAATGCTCTTAAAAACATAACGGATGACTATTATCTTCCACAGATCCTACATAAAATAGAAGAACACCACGTTCTCTTTCCAAAACATATTCATTACAAAATTACAGTTTTTATACAAAAACATTTGCTCCTGAGGCGACTGATGGACAGCGCGCTACCCTTCTGCGAACGAACGGCCCCCAAATGTATGTATATGATAGCAATTGAGCTTTGAACCGAAATACGTAACAAATACGACGTATAAATAGATGATATAGGTAAAAACCTGTAATCAATAATGGTTCTAATTCATTCATAACATCTTTTTTCATTTTCCCCTCGCCAGTTGCCCTGGCCAGGCGGGAATTTATTCATATATACGGAACACATTTCTGCTCCAACCGTGAGATTTGTGGAGCTGCGGGAGGGCGATAACTTAAATAGACTAATTAAAGCTAATCTTAACCTAACTAAAACTATACATGGCCTCTTTGGGCTATTTTTTTTAATTTTGCAGTGGTTGAAAACTTGTAAATAGTTCTTTAAAATGTTCTTTCTTCTTTCATTTTTCATAACATCTAGTAAAATCTTTAAAAAAATTGACGGCCGGGCGACGAGGCGAGGCGAGGGCCAACCAGCGTGAGGTCCGGCGCTGCCTCCGTGTCCAGAAGGACGACGATCGCGCAGGCGCGGGGGAGGGCGCGGGCGCGAGCAGCGGGCGGCGACGACGGGCGTCTCTTTAACGCGGGGTCGGCAACCTCTTTCGACGGGCCCCGCCCCCTTCCTCCCGCTGCTCCGGATAACGCGGTTCAAGCGCTACTCGATATCGGACCGGAATTGCCGCCACTAAACGGAATATCGAGTTGACGGTAATTTGTTTTAGTGGCTAATGCAGCACAGAGCGCCAGCTGCGGAATATCTATCGCCGGACCATTATTCCGGATTGGGCTCCAAATGAAGAGGAAGTGCATCAAGGTTACACTAAAAAGCTTTCTTCGGAATTAGAATTACAGCTGAGATAGGCCTATCGAGTATTTAACACCCTTCATTTAGATATCGAATGAATTATTCAAAGTATCACATCAACATATTTTCGATCTTAACCATTCCACAAATAAAAAAATGCTCGGTATTTTTGTTTTTTCAATAATAACCATACGAACTAGGAATTCTTGACAATACTCAAACTTAAATTGCTCACAGCCACCGATACACCATAAACGAAATATTTTCGTTCCAGGAAGCTTAGGCCCTCAAAACATACGAATGAGCTCGTGGGCTCACCGTGAGTTCGAAGAATTACAAATATAGCACACTCGATAAAATATACAAATTTGCGATGATTTCGTACATATTTCGAACTAGGGACATAACTGTAGTAAACTGGATTAATACAAGAGGATTTGAGGACAAATTACATGAACGATAAGGAGAAACTTCAGCTACTTTCTTTTCATTCTCACCACGGTTCCTATTAGGCTTCCATCTAGCAGAAGTTGTTTTAGGGTGAAGAATGGATTGAGATTGTGATATGTATTATAAATGACCTACAAGCTGTTTTGCAGAACACGACAATATGAGAATTATTTGTTTCCGTTGCTCTATCTCAGGCATGTCAAGATAGCGGGCAAAGAAACATGCTTACTAGAGCTCGCGGGCACTGCGTCGAGAGAAATTGGTTTAAAAGTAATGGTTGTACAAACTCCAGAGTAGCGGTACGTCATTGAATACTTGGCCCATGACAGTTTCTGGGAGACGTTACTTGACAGTTATTGTCATAAATTGTAGCATATTAATTCCCATTTTCTGTTTAAAGCAATGAAATTATCCATTAAAATCAGATAATACATCAGTCAGATTTCAAATTGTCAAATGAGAGTAAAATTAAATATTTTGAATCGAAATATCTTGATTTAGTAATCGTGATTACTTAAGAGTGATATAACAGCATTAACTTTCTACGCTCACGTTAGGAGGTTCAAGAGAAAGATTTTTGTCTTTAAAAGAGTTGTCTGTCCGAACGCGAGATTTGTTAACTTATAGAGACTTGCCAATTTATTTCACATTATTGTTAAATGGAATAAATTACTGAATGATTTAATAACAGAACACAAAACGAAAACCAAGGAAAGAATGCCCCTTGGCAAAAATATTTATACAAAACAGAATTTTAAAAAAAGGAAACGAAATAGTAATAAATAGCAAAGGATATACACATAATTCAAATCTCGATTGTTTGATAGAACAAATCTAGCAAACACATCTGTTATGAAGCCACTATTCACCGCCTCGCGTCGCTTCAGCTGGTGAACGAACACCACTTTCTGGATTCGAAGGGGAAATGAGAGTTGAGTCAGGGGAAGTTGCCCGTGCTCGTAAGAGCGCCGGGCTTCCCAGGTGTGCAAGTAGCATGTGCGGGTGGATTTTGACGTGCTTGCTGTATCTGGAACAATGGCGGTATCCTACAATATTTTGTCAGTACTACATCGTATATATTTTGACAAAAGTATATTTTCCAGGTTCCATCTACTGACAAAAGCTTGGTGGTTAATTTTAGCGTCATTGCTGTGACGTTGTGAGACATCCTCTCAAGAAGTGAATAGATTTGGCGAACTTCGTAGACAAGCTTTACTTGCCGCCGACATTCTGTTTTATTACGTATCGCCTGTAGTTATTAGTTTAGTGGAAACTACAATGTCTTAAATGTATTTACATATATTATTATTATTATTATTTAAAGAAATGTTTATATTCATGCATAGTGGTATAATTTATTAATGCTTGATTGGTGCGATCCTCCTACGCAAAGTGAAAATGAACCAGACGGGCACACGCATAGCACACTATCCTAAAATATGTACGTAACTGCACAGTGCACTAGAAAGCTTATATGTGGTATGTTCAGCCACTAACAATTCACATTACAGCTCCAGTTTAGGCCTTCCGATTAATAAAATAACATCATTAACTGTATGTAATCTCGCACCGATGTAACTACAATTCTTACATAAGACCGCAAGTACATGAACATTTCGAATCATGCAAAACAACTTCGTATCCACTCAGTCAGTCATAAGGCTGCTAATACTATTCTGTAAAAACTATTCGGTCATACAAAGTAGCGGTTTTGCACAGGAAGGAAAACCTAACACAATGTTAGTTTCCATTCTCGTTGAACTCATGAGAGGAGGGAGACTCAATTATTTAAGATGATCGATTTCTTCTTCATTACACTTCATAACTATTCTTTCATAATTATATAATACAATGAAGTGAGGAGGAAATGAAGAGGGAAAACGGAGTAACGAGGCTGGCTAATTAATTAGCACGACGCCACGCGGCCTGCGGGATCTGCGCTGGGTATTTCAACAGCACATGGCCGCGTCCGTGACCGAGCGGGCCTTATCTGCGGTAAGCGCCTCTCCTGTCGGCCTCCGGTCTCCTTCGCCGCCGCCGCCGGGGGTGGGGGTGGGGCGGGGGCGGCAATGCATGGAGGGGCGAGGGTTCCAGAGCCCCCTCGCGTGCGGGGGAGGGCTCGCGGGTATTTTTAGCAGCGCCCCGCGGCGGCGGAGGCGACGACGACGCAGCGGTGGAGCACCGGCTGCTCGGGCGTCAGCTGGGACGAACCTGTCAGCCAATGAATAGGAACGTCACGTCAGCAGCGAGCGCACAATTGGTTACCTTGAAAAATATACTCTTTTTATTTATTGTCGGTCGCTTTGTTAGTATGTTAATCACTCCCCATTCCATTTACCACTTTTAGGGGTACTTGATACTGAAAAAGTGTAATTTCCTCCAGGACACTGTCTGTCTCTCTCCAAGAACAACAGCGCCTAATCTTTGGATTAGCCCTTAAGACTATTGTTCTGCGGCGGATTTTCACAAAAACTGATACGCCTCTATCGATGTGGCTGACGTCGCAGCCCCTCGAAATTGATGTATTTTACTTTTGGGGGTACGTTTAATAAAGCACATTTTCAGTTTTTAATGGCGCCAATTTTTTCTTATATTTTGTTGTTGTAAATGTACGCTTATAAAAATGGCACTGGTCAAATTTTAATTAAAACATTCAAATTTTTGGGAAATGCAAAAATTGAATATTTTTTCGACGTAGAAATACATTGTTAAAGACAAAAGTTTCTTAATGAAATCTGTTCTTCGTTTGTTTCTTTATTTATTCCATGAAAGTAAGCAGTTAAATCGGACATTGAGAAAACCTTAACTTCTTTACATTGTTCATTCATATCTTGAAAATTTATTTTATGTTTTTGTTCTTTTAACGCTGCAATCATAAGTTGCAATTTTCTTGTCCATTGATGGTTTCCAATATTTTCAGTGAATTGCGATAGCTTTAATCAATTAGCCAAGATTAAGTTACGACTGTGAATGAAAATCTTCCCAGTAATTGCTCAATATAATATTATTATTACTTTAAGATGAGAAGAACCTTCCCGAAACTACCTGGGCATAAGCTTCTCACGATCCTAGGTTTCAAATTTGGGTCACTGGGTGTGACATTTAAATTGTACAAAGAGGGTCTGCGAAAGGTTTTATCGCACTTCTATTCGCCCGCTTCTCAGTCCCCATTGCTATTTTATTATCCACTCCACAATCAACTTCTATTCAACTTTACGACCATCCTCGCTACAGGCCTTACACGTAGCAGTCGCGATATTAAATACGCTACTTTAGGAAAGATATACATTACTGCGCATGAACATCGTCCACCTGCATTCGCCTCGCGGGAAAACGGCCCCCTCAACGCCTCTTGGCAGAGCGCACCGGAGGCTGGCGTGTGCTATGGAGCTGCCGCTTCGGCAGAGCGACGGCGTCGCAGACTCTTTAGATAAGGGCAGCCGGCGCCGTTTGTTGGCTGGCTCCAGCGCGGAAGAGCGGCGTTCCTTCGCCTGGGCCACCGCAGTGCGGCTGCAGATGGCGAAAAACATCTATGTTTTTACAACATCGATATTTTCGAGCACAAATTAGATATTATAACGCTGATGTTTTGCTTCAATGTTTTCTTCAGATCGATTTATTTGTTCAGAAACATCGATGTTTTCAACACAAATTCTCTTAAAAAATATAAGGCTTAAAAAAGACTGATGGCAATCAACAGCCATTCACAACTGTCACTGTTGTCGATTCCCAGATGTCGCGAAACCGATTGCTATTCGCAACCTTTCTCCAGTGTCATTAGCTTTTTTGATTATTTTTTAACCGATAATATCGTTAAACGACACCGTGACGACATAGAAAATTTATTAGAATATTCAAATGAGAGTCAAATTTAAGGCAGAATATACAATAAACTAATATTGACTTATGTATCCCATTAGAACCAGGACATTTTACTCTGATATGTTTCATCGTATTTAAAGATGTTTTACACACCGATGTTTTCATCCACATCGAAAACCTTTTGTTGATGTACAGATGTTTTGCTAAAACGACCATCACTATGTGCGGATGGGGGAGCGCCGCAGCTGGGAAGCGCTGGCCAGGCTGCCAAGGCAAAGGACACGACACAATTGAGGGGTTTGGAGCACGAGCGAATCGACTGGACTTAGGAAATAGGAAAAAGTATTTTCAAAACGTTCCGTTCAGTCGACTTTCTTAATGGCATGCTTAGTTGTTAGGCTTGAATTAAAGCATTATTCAGCATTTTGAAGAAGCAAGGACATCGGCTAAGTATAGCAGAACGCGGTGTTCCATTTTTGAGCTGTCTCCTCTATGCCACCAAAGTACGTGGAAGTGCAGTACAAGAAAAACGATTCATAAAAGCGATTTTTTATTACTGCGAACATTAGAAATACAAGTATTGCTAGAATAATAAAACATTAAAAAGTGAAAAGAAGATATATTATTATTATTATTATTATTATTATTATTATTATTATTATTATTATTATTATTACAGTAATGGTCCATTATTACAAAACGACACATAGATATTAGTCTCAGAAACTTTCCTAAAACTTCCGAATCCCCCCCTCATCCAGCATTTCGTCTCCTTCATAACCTCTGACCACTCGGTGTCACGATGTCATTCTATTTCAAAGCAACGAAGATCGACATTTCGTGGTCCCTCATGTAATCGTACTTCATCGCCAGGTCGATTGTTTTCGGTTTGGCAGCCTTGGAAAGAAAGTCGTTTTAATAAGTCGGTTAAAGATAATTCAAATTCATGCCTAGTATTTTAATTCGGTTGCTTCACATGTTTATTTCCTTTGTAACTACTATATCAACACCTTCGGACTGTTATCAGAGACATGAACATGCAATAGATTGTTTTTATTTTGTTACTTCTCAGTAGAAAATTATTCTTCTTAAATCTTAATATCTCCTCAATAAAAATCATATTTTGATTTTCTTCCACTATTGGAAACTCCAGTTTCTTTGGTTACGGTAGTTTCTCGGTTAGATGAAGCGAAATCTATTGAGTTACCTACATCATCTTGAAACTAAACAAAAGAGCAATTTTTACTTTCTCATCCTTACTTCGTAAAAAGGGAAAGTATTGTAATCGTGCGCAGGAAAACGGCGAATTTTCGACAGAAAAACTCTTATTGATGGGCCCTGGTACAGAAAAAGTGGATAAATCTTGTTATATTTAGTACATTGCTCCTTTAACACGTTATGAAGTCAGAATCCATGTTTTGTGGGTCCTTGATACACAAAAATTCATTGACGGCAAAACGGCTGTCTGTCCGTCCGTCTATGGTCAAAGTTAGAGCCAAAATCGTTTAGCCTATTTCCTCCAAAATTGATATTCCCCTATCAATTTAAAAGGCTTTAACACGAAATTTACTGAACCGAAGTTCAGAAAATCTCCGACCAGTCACGCTTCTTCAAGTGGAAGAGCATTAATTATTTCAGAAGACAGATGAGCGTTAAATAGGCACCGAAGGTGTGTGAAATTTTCTAATTTGGAGAAATTTCACGGCGCCAGCCCTGAACAAATTTCTCTTTGCTTGCTTTCCCAGCAAGCAACAGATCTGGAACTCCGCCCGTTGGCACACTTATTCGCTGCCAACCAGAGTGGTTCATACGAGTAATTACACTAAAGAAAACCCTCATGGAATGTATGTTTATTTAGTGGGTAATGTGTTCTCTACATCATCACTACACCTATATAATGTATCGTAGATGACTGAAAATTCTGTAACACTGCAGGAGAGTCGCAGCTTGAAATATGATTCACAAGAGAGAAGGGGACGTGATGGGGTCAACGTACTTGATAGCTTGAGAAATGCCAAGAGGCTAATTTGTTTCATTAGTAGTTTCTTCCTGTTACTGATTCGGCGGGCGAATTCCGGAGTACAGGAAGCAGGGCATTCACTTGCCACGTTCCCTCTGAGTAATTAATCTATATACGTTTAGTTAATCTGCACTTCGGATTGCCTTTTGAGATGTTAGATCTGGCAATTCACAGAACTGCTCTGACACCAGTGTGATTACGAATTCCAATCGCATTCAGGAAGATTTCAAAAGATTCCATTACCCACGGCCCATACCTCTACCTTGAATGGCATTCCTTTGTGTCTGACAGTTAATTGTGAATTGTCGTACACTACATGGCTTATAACTAACCAGAAGCCTTCCACTTGTAAAGCGTCATATTATGGAACATGAAAACAACGGAGAACCTTCAATTACTGCGCTAAAAATAACATGCTTCTCGCCGTAGTCAGCTGGAAGGCCACGTGAATTCTAGCTTCCGTCGTGGCAACACTGTACCCACGTGGCTGACATGAAATGATTGGTTGGTTGGTTAGTGATTCCGAGCGCGTCAATTGCTATGGTCATTAGTCCCGTAGTGTAGTGCATGTTTTTTTCTCGGGAGATGACGGTGATCTTCCCCCGTTGGATGGCGAGACCCGGCGCCGACCTACCGTCCGCTAGTCAGGGTTTCCCCCTAACCACGACTCTCGCACCAGCGGGACACCGCCCCAGCCGGGACAAGCTCTAAGCTCCCGACCCGTCTCCCGGAATATGTGATAATGTAGTGCATGTTAGTGTAAGTGTGTGTGTAAGGGGAGAGGATAGGACAAGAAAGAGGAAGATCGCGCGCGGTCCGTGGCCCGTTTGGTAGGGTACTGCTCCGGCATTCGCCTGGTGTTGATGGAAAAAAACACGGAAAACTACCGATCAGAGCAGCTGGCCGCTAGAATCCTCCTCCAGACAGCGACTGAATTCGACCTACGTGAAAAGCTAGAGTCGAAAATCCTGGCGCCGTGGGGAGTTAACTCGAGCGCAGGCCGGGAGCAGTGACATCAGTTATGCACTGAGCTCCGCTCCCGGTAAACGAAATGATATTTCGAGGTACAAGTTAGCAGGGGTTGGGCGAAGGGGGCAGGGCCAATCTGCAATCTCTGCGTCGGCTGCCCCTGCCGAGGGACGCAGCGCGTGAGTGCCGCGCGCTGTCAGGCGCAGGTAGAGGGGAAGACGGACGGCGCAGGTAGAGGGGAAGACGGATGGGCGGCAGTGCGGCGGCGGATGAGGCCAGAAGGCGACAACGATGAGCGAGATAAGGCGAGGGACGGAGCGGAGACGCAGACGATGGCAGTGGCCGTAACAGCCAGAGACCAAACGTCGAAATGGTTTGTATGAGTCGTGGAAGGCTCCTGCCAGCGATTCTGAAGCATCTCGTTCCGAAGTCTATGAGGATTGCGCTACAACGGTGATTGGACTGAGTTTCGCCCATCTTGCTGTGGCCTTCTTCAGAGCTATACTGCAGTTCTTGTTGTGGCCTTCTTCAGAGCAATACTGCAGTATAGCTCTGAAGAAGCCACAGCAAGATGGCGAAACGTCAGCACCATCGACCATGACGCGCTAATCCGTCAGCCAAGAATTCAAATCGTCGAAATGGTTTGTTTTATGTACGTGGCGTGGAAGAGCTCAAATCTTTTTACTCAGCGACTTTCTGAAAACCGCCATCCTCGTTCTTTCAAAACAGAAGTCTAAAATAGAAAAAGAGATTGTCAGCACACAACGGTGTTGGAATTTGATTTCCATCATTAAGTATCGCAAGAAAATATCTGTGTTACCAGACGTGGGATTAATCAATTACCTTTCTTTACACCTACTCGCGCACCACGCTTATATCGCTCTACCGCGTCACACAGCTAGATCACAATGAATACATCGCCACGGAGCTTCAAAACCAGACACCGTCCGTGAATATGAATCATTTAACAACTAGGCGGTATGTGAATGTGTTTTCCGTTACAAAGCGATGCAGACACAGCTGGTCCATATGTTCGTTTGTAGATGTAACTAGATATCACCGTAAATCAACAATTGACAATGTTTTATGTTGAATCCTGTTGACTGCCCGCGTCGACCGGATAAAATGCACGTAAATGTACGTGCCTGCCTCTTCATTGACATCAAAGAGGGATTATAATTGTTTCTATTTGAAGTTGGTGCCAAATTTGAATTATTTTCGGTCCCCTACGAGTGAATGGTAGATTAACGTTTATTAGTGTGTGTTCAAAGGATTGAAAGGTAGTAAAGCGATGGAGGGATTATGCGATTTCAAACTTTCTTCTTGCTTCTTGAATGTTGAGCCGTCCATATGTGCTAATATAGGAAGAATATGCCGTGTGTGGGGACTTGCTGTTCATTTCTACTCACGGCGCAATTTTCTTTCCGAGACCACCAATCGAAATTCTCCCTTCACGAAAAGATTAAGAATGCACGTTCAGTGAGCGCAATATGGGAGATGCGGCGTCTCAAGATGTCAATTGCCCACAGAACCATTTGGTCAGAGACCACCTACGACCATCTAATCGTCCTCCGATCTGTAGGAAAAGTCGAATGGTAACTTGCACGAATTTCACGAATGAACTGGCATTAGGTATGAGTAACCCTTTTGTCTGTATATACAACAAAAGTATGTAGAAGGAGAGGAAATTAATAACAGAAGATTAGTTACTCTATACAGTACACTCTTTTTAGAGGAAAAAATATTACAACCCAGAAAACACGTAGCTAACGCAATGATTTTGTCTGAAAAACTGTCTGACTTAAATGGAATTTCTGGATAGCTTATATAATTTTAAATAGCCCAAAAAGCAAAGGTTTTCTATGAATCAAAATCGGGCATTAATGAAATAAGTACAAATTATTTTTTAAGCTTTATCATTTCTGATGTTGCAGTATTTCATTTCGATTATAATCACAATTGAATAATCAGCATTTAAGAGTGTGAATAAATTACTTAAATCGTAAGACACTGGTCCACATTCCATCAGAATATAATTCCGAGATTTGTGTAAGAAGACTAATGTTTTGGCAAGATACACTTTCTGAGCAGTGCTTTTATGTTTCTAAAGATATTAAGAAGCTGTGTAACGGCAGTTATTACAAACACGTCACAATCTCATTAGTGCATAATTTAAGAGTAGTATACATTGCACAACATCCCCGCTTTCCCGTTAATAAAACATCATTAGTGAAACTTTGTACGCCAACGGCTATTTAATACGTTGAAATTTCGTATAATATTCACAGGAGAACATTCGCCTGAGAAGTGAAGGAACTCTTAATAATAAATAACACTTTCAGTGTCGTGCACGAGAATTTTAGTTCAACATTTTCGTACATCAGTCGACTTGCACAATACAGAATGAAATTATAGCCAAAAGTTACTTAAGTTCACAAAGTTCTAGCTTACTTCACAATACTTTCGTATGATATTGACGTTCTTTAAACAATGTAACGAGTTTGGGTAAGTTTGAGTAACTCTTCTACACTACACAATATCGAATGGAAATATTTGTATCGCATTAAAAATGTACTCTGAATTTCAAAAGAAGCAGTTGATGATCCTGTTTCTCAGAACTTCCGGACTATTAAGTCCTTTTTCATTATCTCTTGAAAGTAATTGGGCCGTTTCCTTCGAAGAACTACAGCGACAGAACAACGACCAATGGTTTAATTCGTGGGTTCGTTAAAGAGGTTGTACGAGAACTATGAAAGTTAAGCCAATAACAGCAGCAAGAAACGTATTTTACTACCGCTCCGGGGCAAGTCTGCTTTTGTTCCATTGCCGGTGCACGTGCAAAGGCGAAAAAGCGAGCGCTCTATCCGTGAATGGCAGCCGCCATTAATCAGCGTGCGGCAGATGCGCATTTGTTTGCACTTCATTCCGCCCCCTCGGCGCGCGATTAACAGCTCTCGGACGCAAATTAACACACTGGAACTACAAAACCCACCTCGTTCAAAGGCAATGGAGCCTTTTCTAATTCGGCCATTGGGGATCAACTCGTAGGCAAAGCCCGAGACCAAACAAGCTAGATGTACATTTGCCTTCGATTCAATACTCTAGAAACAGTTCTCGGTAATATGGGAAAGAGAAAGCAACAGCCTATTTGCCTACAATAATAGAAAGAGGAAACGTGTTCACTATCACGGACGCTTATAGAATATCATTTTTAAACAACCACAAGAAAAACCTGTTCTTTAAGGACATGCATATTGCACCGAAAGTTCAATTTTAGCACTAGTGCTAAACCAGAAACAATGCTCTAGTGTTCAGATAAATTTGTGAACGCAACAAAGAAAACAAAATTTATTTATTTTATTTATTTATTTAACATCAAAAAACAGTTAAAAACTGCATGTGACGTGCTATGGGGAAAAGTGAATTGTGTGCACATTTTCAAAATCCTGTGATCCCTACACTACGTCATATACTACTTAAAGTTTGAAAAAAAAAGCTCCCATGTCATAAAATCTATGTTCAAGGATAAAAAGGCAATAAATTTTTGCTCTTATCCATGTTGTCCTTCGGAATAATACTTCCTACCGCGACAACATGGAATTTCATCAAAAAACTCAACTGAACTTTATGAATTTCAACAAAATAATTTCGTCTGCCTGTATCAGCTATTACTGTACTTAATGTATCATTAAGTGATTTGTGTACTTAAATTAAAATAAAATGGAAGTCAGTAAAGCCGTCTAAAAATAGTGTATGTCACACGTGGAAAAAGTGATTTTATTTTGCTCGTAGGTACGATTCTCGACCTGCCGACCTCGTGCCGCAACCTTTCCTACTCGTAAAATAAAATGTCACTTTCAGCACTGGCATCACAAATAACTATTCTTCTTTGGCAAGTATCTGCGGTAGGATTCCACGACTTTGATAATGGACATCCCCAGAGAATCACAGGAAATACGAGTGCTTTGGCGAGGAGGGGATTTGTTTAAGAATTTTCAGAGCACGAGTGGAATCTAATAGGACTATTCCAGGAGTGAAATTAGGACCAACAGAGTTCCAAAATGCGCCAAATATTGAAAATAACTGAAAGCTATGTTAAAATCAAAGAGGTTATGTTATAGTACAGACGCGGCTTATAGGACATCAACGATTTGTATACCGTCTCCTAAGATAGATTTATGGTTGGCCAGTATGGAGAAGCTGTAAGAAAAATCGGATAGAGAAAGCGATAAACTTTTTAAGATACACCTCTCTGATTGTGTATGTATAGTTAAAGGCTATTGGTTTCGATTTTACGAGTAGAATAGTCACACTAAATTCGTAGATTCTATAATGAAGCCAGTAATCTTTGTGATTCGTAACCGAAACTTAGGCAAGATTAATTTTTCTAATAATGTAAGTTAACTAGATTTTTAAAACGAATATCATCAAATAACATCTCATCAGGCTCATCATCATAGTTAGGCTTCAATTACAAATTTTCCAATAAATGCCTATTTAAAAAATGCCTACTATTACATAAATTCGTATTTTGAATCCTTAGATTTTTTAAAAAAAATGGTTAAAATAAAGTAAGCAGTTTCGTACACGATCGAGAGTGAAATATTTTCTCACAATTTAAGACAAAAAGAGCAGTTTTTGTTGATTTTATTGTTAAAACTTACTCTTACTCTTGACGCTTCACACACGGCGATGAGGAAAAAGTGAGTAAAACTCTCTGCTAGCGATATCGACACACAAAGAAAAAACAAGTGGTCACACCCAAAGACTTCACACTTGTTTCTCTATGTATTTTGACGCGCTGAATCCGAATATGAAGCCAGAATTCCGCCACCCCCATCCAGTTTCTTTTTAAATTGCAAAACAGAAAAATGTAAGGTAGTGCTTTCCAAAATACTCAGTAGCAAAAAACTTAAATGATATTTCGAAAATTCTAGTGAGTGACAGTTCAGTAGCTGTAGAAATAGAGTCTTCTGACCTATTGTGCTGTGCTCCAGCAACCTCCGTCTACTTTGAGATATCTTTCTCTCAATTGATGGGTGTTTTGGTCGACAGAAGGCACACATTAACCATAAAAATTCAAGAGAACAATACGTGTCGTAGGTAATAAAACATGTTTGGAAACTGAAGATATTTTGTTATAAAGTTAATTGTTTTTTTCCAATATTTTATTACAAGTGTTGTGAAAATTTATTTTCTATACCGTTGTGTCAAACTGTAATCATGAATTTATTATTACAAATAATGGATTTTATTTCCTTAAAACTGCCTATTTTAGCAGTTTCAAGTGTCTTTGGCGAATGTGTCTACACTCAGCTTACAGTTCCGCAAAAGTATTCACCCTACAAAGACCAGCTCTAAGATAAGCCATAAGCCACCAGCAATAAGATCTACTCCTACACCAGCTCTGTTGTAAATACGTCTTATGGAAAATCAATCCCACTACATCCGTTTCTCAAAAGATCATCAGTACTTAAACTCGCAAAAATCGTTCTAATAGCCTTACATTCGCCCTACTGTAACTCATGCCCCAAACATGGTTTACATCACCTCTATCGCCTTGAAATATTTCAATATAAATGTCTCCGTAAAATCACAATCGTCCCTGGTTTGTTGGAAATAACCTATTTCACTGAGATCTTTTCATTCAATCCTTGATAAAATTCATAAAACAATTAAACCTCCCTACCTGTCCCTTCAACCCTAAATCTAAGCACCATTGCACCAAGAAAAACATTCTGACATGTTCCAAACATTAAGCAACCTTAACACCACCATGTCCTTAATAAGTCCTCTCCCCTGAAACCTACTCTACCATCGCGAACCAAAAGATGTATAAAATTAACAAATAAAAAATAGTAGGAATCCAACTGGGTTTTGTCTTACTGTCACGCATCAAACAGGAAACGGTAGAGTTCATAAAGCTCTGCAACGGGCTGTAAGCATGTGGCTTTGACATTCCTGATAGACATGGCCCACAGCACTCAGTGAATATTATAGGAATAAATTGTACGTCAAGGGCACGAAAATATTTGTGCCTCCTATGTTCGAGCTTCGACACTTCTAGCTTGCAGACATATGTCTCTACACCACACCCTACTCACATCAGGGATTGAAAACTATTTCTTGTACGCAACTTCGATACATTTGATGTAATATGTCACTTTAGGCGGTTATCTTATCGCATTCGGTTAGACGAGGCAGCAAATTAAGATTGATTTTAAAATGTAGGTCTAGTCTCTCCAAGACCGGGAGCGGCACCTGAGTGCATCAATTGATGTCACTGCAGCGCCTCTGACCGGGAGGTCCTAGATTCGAGTCCTGACGGCGGCAGGGTTTTCGACACTAGCTTTTCAGCTAGGTCGAATTCAGTCGCTGTCTGGAGGAGAATTCTAGCGGCCGGCAGCTCTGATCGGTAGTTTTCCGTGGTTTCTCCGATCAACACCAGGCGAATGCCGGAGCAGTACCCTACCAAACGGGCCACGGACCGCGCGCGATCTGTCCTTCCCATTCCTTGTCCTATCCTCTCCCCTTACACACACACACACACTTACACAAACATGCACTACACTACCACATATTCCGGGAGACCGGTCGGGAGCTTAGAGCTTGTCCCGGCTGGGGCGGTGCCCCGCTGGTGGAGGGGGAACTCCACTAGCCGACGGTAGGTCGGCGCCGGATCTCGCCATCCAGCGGGGGAAGATCACCGCCATCTCCCGAGAAAAAAAACATGCATTACACTAACGGGACTAATGACCAAAGCAGATGACGCGCCCGGAAACACGAAAAATCAATCAATCAATCAATCTCTCCAGAGAGAGAGAGAGAGAGAGGGGGGGGAGGGGGGAGGGTGTAGGACACCGGGCGGAGGAAGAGCGGCCGGCGAGAGGGCGACAGTCTGTGCTTCGACGGCTGGCGGTGGCAGGCGTCACCAGCACGCTCCGCGCGCCGGCGCAAGGCAGGGGTGATGAAGGGGAGGCGCGTCAACGCAATACGCCCAGCCCGTCACAAACGTCGCTGGCGGTCTCTGGTGGGAGTGGGGCTGAGGCGGGCGGGGAGCGTGCGGGCTGGCCCGGGAGGGCGAGCGCGCGAGTCCGGGCGGGCGGACAGACGGGCAAGCAGAGACGCGCGGGTGGGTAGATTCGGGCGGATTCCGCAGATTCGGGCGGATTCGCGATTCCGCAGATTCGACAGAGGAAGCAGAGCGCGGTGGGTAGATTCGGGCGGATCGGAGATTCGGGCGGATTCGGGCGATTCCGCAGATTCGGACAGAGGAAGCAGGACGCGGTGGTGATCGGGCGGATCGGCGATTGGGCGGATTCGACAGAGGCAGCGAGAGCGCGGGTGGGTGATTCGCGATTCGGCAGATTCGCGGATTCGGGGGATTCCGCAGATTGGACAGAGGGCAGAGACGCGCGGTGGGTGATCGCGGATCGCGATTCGCGATTCGACAGAGGCAAGCAGAGCGCGCGGTGGTAGATTCGGCGGATTCGGCAGATCGGATTCGGGCGATCGCAGATTCGGACAGAGGCAAGCAGAGCGCGTGGGGTAGATTCGCGATTCGCAGATTCGCGGATCGGGCGGATCGCAGATCGACAGAGGCAGAGAGCGCGGTGGGTGATTCGGCGGATTCGGCAGATCGGGCGGATTCGACAGAGGCCAGAGACGCGCGGTGGTAGATCGGCGATCGGACGAGGAGAGGCGCGGTGGTAATTCGGGCGGATTGGCAGATTCGGCGGATTCGGACGAGGGCGCAGAGCGCGGGGGGTGAGGCAGGGCGGACGGCAGATTCGGCGGATTCGCAGGGGCAAACAGAACGCGCGGTGGGGATTCCGGATTCGGCGGATTCGGCGGATTCCGCAGATTCGGCAGGGCGGGAGCGCGGGTGGGTGAGGCGGCGGCGATCGGGCGGCGGACAGAGGCAAGCAGAGACGCGCGGGTGGTAGATTCGCGGATTCGCAGATTCGGGCGATTCGGCGATTCGCGATTCGCAGAGGGCAAGCAGATTCGGCGGTGGTAGATTCGGGCGGATTCCGCAGATGCGGACGAGGTTCGGGAGAGTTCGGACGGGGATATAGCACGGCATTGAGAGAATGTTGTAACACAAAGAACTAAACATGTACAGCAAGCCGCTCATAAAGTAAATCTAATTATTCGTGAGGAAAGATTCACTAATCATGATTTAGTTTCGTTTGGTTACACTAGATAATTCAAAAATCGTAAATGAATGAACAAAGAGAATTGTCAGTGGTACTATACTTGTTTCGTAGAACAAATTATTTGGTTAGATCTACATTTCTTGTCGACACAACAGTACCATTCCGAGCAGACGTTCTGCTTCATTTCCAATATTTACGTTCGTATATTTGACGTGGTTAAACATCTCAACAGAACACAGCACAAAGTTGAATAAACACGCGGATATAAACGTTCTGAGTCGAGATATTATGGTGTACGTAAAAATTAATAATGAAAAAGTGCACCTGCCTTTTCATCTAATGTAACAGATCATCATCGTTGACATGCAAATAACGCTTTAAGGATTTGAAATACTTCATACACACCCAGCTCTACAGCTCGTACTTGAAAACAATTTTGTGTTTATAAAAGCAACAAGCTACCAGCAGCTTCATTGTAAATGGCAACAGGTTCGGTACGGATCGTGCAGCAAACGAGTTAAGTATAGAAAGTAGAACTCATACAGCAGGAAATGTTACGACCTAACGGGCAACAACAGCGCTGCAAACTGCGAAAACTACTTAACGAAATGGAGCGAGCGGCGCTCTCTGAACTCCAGACCGCAGGCGCCACATGTTGCCACCGCCTTCCCCTTCCGCCACCACGCAGCGCCACCTGCTCCCCTTCCCTGGCGCGGCGGCTCCGCCAGGCGTACGCGCCGACTGTTTCCTTTAGGAATTGTCTGCGACCTGCTATGCAGTTCGCAGCGGTGCAGACAGTGTGAACACGTAAACGCCAGAAACTTTTAGGGGATATGGTCTCCCAGAATCAAGATGTTTGTTCTCGGTTATTCGGGCGAGGACAATGCGTCGTGGGCAGCACGGAAATTTCAATGCTGAAAAGTTCAGAAAGGTGTAGACGAATGGCAAAAACAATGTTTATCCAGCCGTGAAGAAATGTCGCCAGAATGGATCAGGAAAACACGTGATTCCGAGTGGAGATTCCTACGTCTTCACAGAATAAAGTCATTTCAACAAGAACTTCAGCAAACAAACTAACCGTGCTATGTAATGGTACAGACTTTCTCACATTAGTTTTCTTATCTCTTAGATCTAGGCTAGCTTTTAGATACTGTTCCCACTCTCATTCCAGCTACTAACTATCGATGCATAAAAATACATTTTTTTCTCATTTCTCAATTTTTCGATCCCCTAAAAGTAGAACTGAAATTATTTTAAAAATATGACACGTGTAAGAGCAAAACTTGGTCCTATATGCATATTTTCATTGAATACTTTGTAACCATTATTGAGAAAACGGTTGGGTTTTCGAGACACTTCAGAAGTAATCATTAATACACTTATCTAAAAATTATCAAAAAAAAATTTTTTTAAATTATGTTGACAAATGCAAAAAAAATTAACGATTAGTGTGGTATTTAAAAAACTTGCATTTGTGTAAATTTGAAAAATCAAAACAATGCATCAAAATGACGTTTATGTGATGCTATTCAATGCAATTAGCCCTACCCGCACAGAAAGTACACAGAAAAAAAAGAGTTTTCGAGAAAACTTCTTTTCAAAATTGCCTTTATTTCACCCGAAATTACACGAAAACTACTCATATTTTGAAAAATTGTACATGATATCATTATAATATTTAATTTTCAAGAAGAGATTTCATGTAGAACAAAAATCACTCTTCAATATTGTAGCCCGAGGAAGACTGACTGGGGTGAGCAGAGGCGAACGAGTAAGAGGGGGCGGGAGATAGGGGCGTAGGGGTGCAAGGAGAGGCGGAGCGAGCTTTTTGGTGCGCCCCCCCCCGCGCATCGGCCGCGGGGGCAGCGCAAACACCGAGGACCTCGCGCTGATGGGAAGCCGAACCGCTGACGCCCACCCTGGAAACTGATCACTGGAAGCTTTGCGTTAATGCATTCGCGCGATTGCAGGAGCAGTGGGAGCTCATTTTGATTTCTTCTCGGTAAGGACGATGGAAACTGTTCTTAATAAAAGTAAATCCCCCCTTTTCCCAGGACTACGAAACATGAAATAACAAATTTAAAATTTATGAACGGCAGTTCTCTGAAAACAAAATTACATGCAAGAAAATGTATTCCATTTATTTGAGAGAATAAACAACATCGAAGTAACATTTTTATCCTTTTCAAAATAAAGTTACTGGAAAGTAAGTGCTTTCCCAGTTGTGTTAATAGATTCATGGAAATTTCAAAACCGAAAGGTACCTACATTTTAAAATTCCATGAAAAATACTCCACATTTTAACAATATTTTCCACACTAGTGATTATTTACTGTTGTTAGAGAACATGAAACTTTACAAATAATAGTAACTAAATCATCAAAACTCATAATTCATCGAGAGTCTCACACAAGACAACTACCACGTTCTCGTACCGCGATGAAAGTTCAGAAATAATTTTATCTTAATAGAGACAAAGATTGACGCTTTTCTGCACGTTATTTATCCAAGAAGAAAAATTAGTACCAAAATACGTGAAAATATTTTATCTGACGAGGTCATACAAGTACGAGTATTAACAGTGTAACTAGTTTATTAATCTACCAACTTTCGTTTCGCGTTATTAGTTTCAAAAAATCTTCAGTCAACTGTCAACTTATCTGTCAACTTATTTACAGGTAAATTAACAAGAATAAATTATAATAAACGCCGTGAATCTCTCCAGAGAAGAGAAAGAATCACTAAAGAAAAAAAGTATTACGATACAATTATGCAATCCAATAAGCACCACGCAGGTTCTCCATTAAACCTCCCATTTCATAACATTCTATGCGTTAGTGGAACGCTACTGAGACCTCTCCTGATGACCAAAAGGGGAGGACTTCATGTGGAAGATAATCAGCCTAAGATATGCCACACAGCTCACGGCAAAATTAGAATGGGAAAGGCAAAATCTCGCTCGACCCGCGGTTTGACAGAAGTAAGCTCCGGCAATGTTCTTGAAATTAGCAAAGGAAACAAGAACGACCGATCAGAACACTCGTCCTACATCATTATCCCAGTGGCTTTTTTGAGACAACTCATCTAGTGAAAGAAAAAAGAACATTGCAGATGGGTTTGTATTCGCACGTGGGGTTATTGAGACTTCCTGTTTACAGAACATGATAGTACGATGAAAAAGGCCACACCTAATGGAGACGACCTCTGCGGCAAATTCCAGTATTGTCGCAGTTGGCCAATTTGCGAACAGACCTGCACTTCCCATATCCATTGTCTGAAGTACCGCTGTTTCTCCATATTCCGTTCCTATTCTGACGTGGTGCTCATTACCGCTTTGGAACACCTTCTACCTTCCGAGCGAGTTTGCCTTTTAAAGCTAACTTGCCGCCGCCCCCGCCCGCTGTGTTCCGTGTCGGCACTCCAGCAAACGCCCAAGCCTCGCCCGCCCCCGTCCGGAGGGCGGAGAGGGGCGGGCAGCGCTCGATAGCGCGGCTTCGCAAGAGGACTCGATGCAAGCGCACAGCGGCGTTTCACACATGCAATTCTGCCAAAAGCGCATCGCCATCCCAGATCGCCATCTCATTTTAAATTTTGTGCAGATCTACTTTAATTAAAATTTTATTCCATTAGCATTTCTTTTCAACGTTGGAATAATAATTATGTGTACTTCAGAAATAAATTTAATGATGTTGGATCAATGATGGATCACAAGATCGCAGACAAAATTTTCCCGCGAACCCGCACTGTGCACTAGCAAGACCACAGGGAGAACGACGATAATCAGCGTGCTTTACTGAATTGGATGCTATACTAAAATCCACTGAACTTTTTTATTTGCAAATGATGTACTATTTTACTAGTAAATTATAAACTACAACGAGAAAGAAATTAAAACCTCAACGATACAATTAGTCAATACAATTTCTTTTATTTTAAACTACTTACTTGGAGAGCCACTTCTGTAAATGTGGTATAAAAATTACCGAACTGCCACGTTAAAATGGAAAACAATCATGGATTCAACATATTTAAGGAAATAAAATGTTCTATTAGGTCAGGCTACGGATCTCCTTTCTAAACTTTGTCCCTTGCCCCCTCCCCCTGTTTGCACGCAAACGCTCTTGCAAAATATTTCAGGGCTTAGTAACATGTTTGCAAGGTGCAACGAGGTTCGGCGTAGGATTTCCAAATAGCCTTCTCGATTTTCTCTTCTGACGAAGCGTCCTCACAACTTGCGCTCTACCTGAGCAAAACGAACTAAATCCAATATTCAACGCATTTAATATAATGATGAGAAACACGATACACTGACCACGGTACGAAGTAGAAATAATTCCGATACTTTACTAGAGGCGAAATGGAGTTCATAGGGACGTGCGAACTCGTTTACTTGCACTTGCGCACCACGTCGCTCATTTGTTTTACAATTTTAATGTTTTTACGATAGGCGGGTAAAATATCATAACCAGGATTTATTCGAAAAAATTGTACAGAATATTCTTTTGTTTTGAGTTCAGCCTGCGAATTACGAGCGTCAATAACGAAAATGTGACCGTGTTCGACTGCGAAATAAAATCCGCAAAAATAAAAAGCGTATCGACATCGCGGATACACACATTACCAACGTTCGAACGTAAATGGCAAAATGCCATAGCCCAAAAGTCAATATTTCTTCACTGCACTTCTCGTATGACCCTTTTAACCTTACGATCTCTATTGAGCAGAAACGAAGTGGTTAAGATTTTGGACCATAAGAAAACAATCGTGATCTATTACAAACTGTAAATCAGTTATAAAATTAATTTAAATTAGAAAATAATATAAAGAAATATTCCGAAACTTTAATGTCAAAATCTGTAACCTTCACGATTAACAGATTGCATAATAAGTTATGCATTCACGGATAAAAAATTAAATAAACCCACAAAATAAGTGAATTTAACTTTATTGAAATTTCAAGAAAAACAAGTACGTTACACCTTGACGAATAAAATACTTATTTCTTAAGTTCATTGATCATTCTTCTCAAAAAAGCTAGTTTTTTATACCGAAGAACCTCGTTTATCCGAACCACGCAAATCCAAACAAAATTGAATAGCGAAAAAATAAACAAAATAAATGAAGTGCATATTTGTAGTGTAAAGAAAGGATTGCATAATTGCTTTAGAACTGAACAATAATTATTGAAAACAAGTGAAATGAAATGTTTATTGCACTGGTAACTGGTGTATATCACATGTTTATGTAGCAGTAATTTTCACTTAGAGGAACTTGCAAAATCGTTCATCTTCTTTTGCCGCAAGGAATTGAATATGGTTGATGATGCGTGGTGGTGATGTGATCGCTACGCTACGTTACGTTACCATTTTCTCACATTGCACGCTACGTTGCCCTCTATCTGGTAATCCTGTAGATGTATTTGTAAATGCACTATACATTTTTCGGATAATCTGCACATTTCCGGATCCGAAAAGAACAACTCCCAATTAGTTCGTAATACTGGGGTTCCACGGTAGTATTTAAAGTGTTCGCTGGCTTTTGAAATGCAGGTAACAATGCTTATTAATTAATGATTTTGAAATAAACTTTACTAAAAGGTTTCCTATGAATTCTGGTTAAACTAATTTACAAGCATTATAAAATGGTATAAAGTAATTGCCCTAGCTCAAACATGGTATTTTTCGAGTAGAGTCAGAGTTGTAGTTCATTAACGATATGGCATAAACATGGGAAACCATGTTTATGCAACATCGTTACAACCATGGTTATCAAACAAGCGATATTATGAAAATTATGTATACTTAACAAAACTAAACTGTTACAGTAGAATCTCGATTAATTGTCTCAATTAACTGTCTCAATTATCTGTTTTGTGATAAACCCTGCTTACTATTTCGAAAAGGGGACATTAATTCCAAAAAACCAAGATCGTTCCAAAAGAAAACGTCACAGGCCCGTTGGTAGGAAGGTTGAACGTTGGTGCCTAGAAACTTAACGACAGAGACACTCAGCTTCACTTCTGAGAATAATAGTGCCGCACCTTCAATAAAATGTTCTAGGAATGATTTGATAGAAATTATTCAACATCATCACCTACTAGGCGGTCCTACAATAGGCGTCCGCTTTCGATCTAAGAAATTGTCTCTCTTTCTCCTGGTTTGAAACTTCACACATCGCTGCAGTTTTTCGCCTTCGTTGTACACAGACGTTCTGAGCGATCAACAATAAGAGTTAAATTAAAAGTGTGTTTTTTTCTCTGGAGAAAAAAGTTTATTATAAACTGCGGGTGAGTTCTGTGTAAGTGAAAAAAATGCGGGTGAGTTTCGTGTGAGTGAAATGACTGTTCGTGACAATCAAACCAAAAAATATCATTTTCAAGTTCATATCTTCTGAAAAATTCACTTCAGAGCAATCCTTCAAAAAAAAAAAAAAAATTATCATTATCTGGCATGGAATTTTCTGTTTGAATGGTGTAATAAGAAACGTTCTGAAGGCATTCTAATTTTACATTTACATTTGAACTCAAGACCGGCATTCTATCTTATGCAAAATTTTCCAAACCAAGCATGATTATCCTCACGATGTGGCTGCAAGCCTGTTCCGAAGTGAGCGAACCATCTCCACGTGAGACATTAAATAATTGGGTTACATTTTTTCATAATAACATACATGATGTTCGACTGGTATGTTGACGAAATGGCATCAAACCACGAACTACGGCAATACAAAGTAATAATTTTAAATATTCTTAATCTTCTTAGAGGTATCTTTTCCGCTTCAGAATCTTTTTCATACCCTGTACGTACAACATTGGTCAGAGAGCTTTACTTCCCTTGCGAAGGAAGGAAAATAACTTTATGTCGAGCGATTCCATACGTGTCCGGCCTGGCCAAGATATCGCTATCAATGGGACAACCTTCCGTGCAGCTTACAATTTTATCTTCAATTGTTGAAATGCTATAAATTTGCAGCCGACATCTCACTCGGTCATTCTTAGTCGGAGAGGTACTTGAGTTGGATGCGGTGTGTGAAATCTAATGGTATTTAGCTTCTTCATGACAACGTATCTGTGCTTACTGCTCAGATGGCAAAGAATGTTGTGAAGGACTTTATTTCATGGAGTTGGACCAGTATCACTACAGTTCACGTTGAGCACCAATCGACGTCGACCACTTATCAAAACTGAAGAAAAACCTCCAGGGAAGAAGAGTTTCAGACAAGAGTCAGATGAAAGAAGTAGTTTTTGACCAACAAAACTTCGGAATATTTTTTCGGAAGCCTAGATTGATTGATTGATTTTTTCGTGTTTCCGGGTGCGTCAACTACTTCGGCCATTAGTCCCGTTAGTGTAGTGCATGTTCATTTTTCTCGGGAGATGGCGGTGATCTTCCCCCACTGCATGGCGAGATCCGCCGCCGACCTACTGTCGGCTAGTGGGGTTTCCCCCTGACCAGGACTCTCCCACCAGCGGGGCACCGCCCCAGCCGGGACAAACTCGAAACTCCCGACTAGTCTCCCGGAATATGTGATAGTGTGGTGCATGTTAGTGTAAGTGTGTGTAAGAGGAGAGGATAGGACAAGGAAGAGGAAGGAAAGATCGCGCGCGGTCCGTGGCCCGTTTGGTAGGGTACTGCTCCGGCATTCGCCTGGTGTTGATCGGAGAAACCACGGAAAACTACCGATCAGAGCAGCCGACCGCTTGAATTCTCCTCCAGACAGCGAGTGAATTCGACCTAGCTGAAAAGCTAGTGTCGAAAATCCTGCCGCCGTCAGTACTCGAACCTAGGACCTCCCGGTCAGAGGCTCTGCAATGACATCAGTTGATGCACTGAGCTACCGCTACCGGTCGGAAGCCTATAAATGTTAATAGACATATGGAAAGAGAGTTGAGAAAAGGATAATTAACTTTAAAAGTTTTTTTCTTAGTATCAAAAATAGAAATTAGTGAGGACTACAACTTACGTAACCTACTATGTAAAACCCTACATCTTTCACCCGCGAACATTGCACTCTTTACACCACCCGAAGCCCCAAATACCTACAAATTCATCAATTTGTTTTAAAATGTTATTTCAAAACTTTAAAACAAAGAATATTTAAAACTTCGTATTGAACTAGATTCAGCTGTTGTGCCTGTGTGTGGGGGTGTGCGAGGCGACGGGGAGGTTGCGAGGTGAATGCTAATTCGCTTGCCGCGAGTGCGAGTGCTGATGCCAGTAAAATCTGCATAGCCACAGCGGGGGCTGCACAGTTTACTGAATACATTAAAATAAGCGGAATAGAGAAGAAAACGCTTCTTTACGTTGCATCCGCCAATCGTTTAGAGATCTCGCGACGGGCCCGCTGCCTCCTACAGCAATGGGGAACTCATAAAACCGTATGTACGTTGTGCGTATGCTTAACTTAGTAATTCGCTTGGCTTAAGTTTTCGAAACTGTTAAAACAGTCGGGACGCCCCGAGTCGCAACAACGCTGTCTGGGCCGACGTCCTGGTCGTCTATAGCCTAAGGCGACCAGGCAAATGCAAGAATTCGGGCCAGACATCCCTCGGTGGCTCGCTGCATTTGGCCGCGTGCCACTCGCCTTTCTCAAGACATGACCGCGCGCCCGAGTGCCTCCCTTCCCTTTCCCTCCCCCATTCGGGCCACTCTCCAAGCAGCGGGCCACAACCGCAGGCCCTGGCCTAGGTTTGCTTCTCTTCTCCAAAGGACTCATGTTTGGGGCAATCAACAATTTTTTTGTGCCTACTTATGTGTCTAAGTTCCTTGAATTGCTGTGTTAATGGAATTGGTTGCGGTTGCCTCTCAGGAGAACAGCATCCCGATGAAGAACGCACGTGTCTGGGCTATCAGTTTGATAGGCATTGGGGCACACCTCTTCCACCATCCTCCCTTTTGGTGCTCGTCACACTACTCACGAAGTTGTACGACAGCCGCGTGACATCGTTCGACTGAACGGACGTTTTCGTCCAAGGACTCCCGTGGCATTCTCACCGTGAAGGCAAGGCCAACGAGACAGATGAAAGTTGGGGCTTCAATCGGTTGCAGTTCAGCATGCTCTGTAACTCATGACGTTCGATCAAAGAGCTCATTGAATTTTTTATCTACGACACAGCAATCCATCATCGGATCAGATCCTATCTTTAACTATAGTCGACAATGAAGGATGTAAACAAACACGAAAATATCGCTTAAAACGGCCTTCGTGGTCCCCGCATTCTAAATCGAGAATGATGTATTGACGCGCACTTCCCTCGCAGCTTCGGACGTCTGGTCCCGTCGCGTCGGCGAGAGCGCTGCCCCGTGGCTGCGGCGCCAGATCAAGGAAATTGAGATTTGCTGAAAGTTCCAAGACGTACAGTGCCAAGCAGGATAAACAGTCTCAAAACTGTTAAATGGGCGTGACATCATGCATAGGCGGGATCGAAGACAAGCAATTTAGACAATAAAGCTTGTCTGCTCAACGATGACATCAGCAGAAAATTCCAACGATGATGCCACAGAAGTTGCAGCCAAGATCCAACCGACACATTTTCTTCTTTGAGACCACAGTCTGTAGGCGAAGTGTTCGCCATTATCTGCATTGTATTATTGAAACCCTTTTCCTTTTAAGATCCTCGTTCAGGTGCAATAATTATTACAAACGATATCGAAAACTGATATTGAGAATATTAAAAACACACACATATTACTACATGATGACATAAAATTACTACAATAATGTAAAACGAGATTGTTTTCCTATATTGGCCCACCGATTATCTCATCTCGCAGATTAGCAATCATAATCAATGTTCGGGTATTTGTACAGACTAGTATAAAAATATTGTTTTAATTTTTACGCAAGATATACAAGAAGTTCAATAAATTACCACAATAGATTAGTTTAAATGAATATCGTACGTCTTTTTAATTTAAAGAATTAAATTTAATGCGGATTATTAAACTGATTTTTTATATAAATCGCCAAAAACAATATCTTCAAATTGTTTTGCCTTACCTAAAACAATAATCAAGACTATTTTGGAAGGAAACGCTATGTGCAAAGATAAGTCGGTTTAAAGATTACAATATCCCAGGTCGAAAAATTGTGTAAGGCCGATGGCAGAACACTAGTGTACATCATAGCTATTATAGCTAAATTGCGCAGGGAAAACCCTTTCATCCCATGCGCATGTGCTAGAATGCTGATCGGCAACTGTGCCCTTCCATAACAACCGCCTGCCACTAGAAAGCCCGCCTTAATGTCTCCTCGCCGTGCGACATGTCCACGTTTTATCAGTGGCAGGCGATGACCTTGGGGCACGATTGCGCCGCATGCACAGGGCGCCAATCACGTGAGACCAGTTGAGGGTGGCCTAGCCGCTCTCCTGGCCAACTCGTCGCGGGAGTTCGGGCTGCCGAGTGGAAGACATCGCTTCCCCTACACCTCGCGAGACACGTATTTTTAGAACATCTCACATCTGGGAAGGAACAGAAAAACGAAACCCGAAAATGAATTGAACCAACCGAGCACTTTAACCGGCGACTCGTTGACGCGGACAGAATAGTTGCATTTGTTTTCCCCGCGCGACAGTTCCCTTTCCGGTGCATCCCCCTCCCGGATGAGTCGGGAGCGCAAGTGTCGCGGGCGATTCGATTAGCCAGAGGCCGGCGGACGCCGCCGTCGCTGCGCAAGGCTCCTGCTCGCTCCTTCGCTTTAAAACAAGAGCGGCGGGGCACGGCGCCGCCTCCGATCAATACTCTCGGCGGCGGCGGGGCCGGGGGGGGGGGGCGGCGGCGCGGCGTAAACAGTCCCGGCGAGGCGGGAGGGGGGGCGAGACATGACCTCACAGGGGGCGAAGGGACGTCCGTTTCGCTCACTGCCAGCAACAGCCTATCGAAAGCATGAAATAATTTTTAAATTACCTAGGGAGGAAATGTGTGGTTTATACGTAGAAAAATAACACATGAATTCCGTTTGCATACGAAAGCCTGTCTCCTTGCTCAGATTAAATACTCTTGGGTTATTTTATTCTCACAAATATGGAACGAGATTTCAGTGAATGATAAAGTAAGCTCGTAAATCCCACCGAGATATATAGCTTTAGAAAAGCGATCCATCGTTCGCACCTAACATCTTCGAGAGGAGGGTCAAAAATGACCATAAAATGTTTTAAACTTTTTAATTTGCATATCTTAGAAATAATTTTCATCTGTTCAAGTGTACAATTTTGAATTTATTGGCGAAATTTGAAATTGTGAAATTTTATTTACTATTTTCCGTCCGTCTGTCTGACTCTCCTTCTCTCCCTGTAATCATCTTTCTCATCTCCCTCCTCCATTATTATATTACAAATCCTGCGGCTGAAAAATAAATATTTCATGGACCACTCGATAACGGAGTGTAGGCGAAACGATCCTGTTATTTTCCTTTTGCGGTGATGAGCGTCGGCTGCGCAGGGGCTGAGGCAAAAGGAGCGCCTGGGGCACGACAGGCGGGAAGGCAGAGCAGACGAAGATGTGCTCGCCAAGGAAGAAATTAAACAGAGGGTGCTGAGATTGGGACGGACCAATAAAGGGAGACTCGTAGAAAGACGAGGTGTGTAAGCGAAGAGGGAGAGAGCGTATCGGTACATGAAGGGCAGAACTTAAGGATGACCGATTAAGAACGTGTTAACATGATAGTAAGGCAGACGTGTAGGGAAAGTTCGAGTGTATATCGCAGGCAAAGCGAGAAAATTACGGGAATAAAGGCTAACAAAGTTCGCGATAGGGAAGTGGCAGGACAAGAGGCACGGATAAGGGACGATCAAAGAAACAGATGCTATGTGAAGCGATATGCGGAAAGAAAACAAACTGAGAAGAAACACAACTCACACGCGAGGCGAAGTAACCGAGGATAAGCACACAGAGCATATAAATTAACCAAACCGAAACGGAAATTTTTGTAGATACGTCAGAACGCAAAGCCCGAGTTAGAAAAGATGGCAAATCGCTTTCACGTGAAGAGTTACGAGAAATACGAAATGGAAGGCAAAATGGAAAACGAAAACAGTAAAGAAACGGGCAGCGGCAGAAGCGAGGCCAGAGTGAGGCAGGGCGACGCGGCGCCTGCGAGTGCAAGACGCGATTCCGAAATTGCCTGCACTCGCGTCCGCCTGCAGAATTATTAGCCGCTTCCTCTCAGGGGAAATAAAGCACGCGGCGTAACCTCGACTCAAATAAACAAAACCATTCCGATGGAAAGAAATTCCAAGTAATTTCAGACGGTTTGGGGACTAACATCGGTTACTCATTCATTGTGAGGAAACATTTCCATTTGTCCCGGATAACTAACGCACACAATTCTACAAAAAGGAAACAACTTCTCCAGTGTATTATTTACTTTTTAGAAGGGTGCAGTTTCTCTTTAGAAAGGGCGGCGAGGGACACCAAAGGAGATGATGTCAGAGAACTAAGATCGATGAAGAGGTTTGGTGAAAGATGTTCTGCTGGGCTGAGAAAAGGAAAGTAAGATGTGAGAGGAAACTGAAGAAGATATAAAACATTTCTCTCTCAATTCTTAATAACGTTCTATACATCTTCACGTACCTGATTTATTATTGTAGTATTTAAGATTACTATTCGAACCCTGGGTAGCTCATGGACAGTGCGTAGCTTTCTGTGAGGCTGGGTTCGATTCCCAGCAAAGGCTATAGCTTTCTAATACAAATCATCTGTTTCTATAGTCATGTGACAAAGGAAAAAGTCAGGCAGGCCAAGTTAGCTAGTGGGAGTGGAAATACTCATATACCCTTGCCCAGGTATGGATAATAAATAAAAAAGGGCACAGACCTGGGAACACCGCTAGCTCGCAAAAATCTGATTAATCACACCCTAAAATGGCAAATACACACATACATTTCGAAAATTGACTACTAATGCATTCCGCTGAAGGTTAAGGCAAACTAAAATGCAAATTCAGTGAACGTGGAAACACTAAGATGATATTGAACATGAACATGAACTACAGTATGACATTTTCTATACTTGTCATTCACAATCAATTATTCTCTTCGCTCAAATTTTCCGTGAAACGTCCGGTTAAACGTACTAACTATTGGTAGTATGCAAGGTTCCACCGGACATCGCTGACGCTGTAGGCGTACTGCACTCGACAGAGAGGAGAATGTTCACCTAACTGAATAAAACGTCTGTGAGACTCCAATTCAGGCAGGGCAACGACTGGTGGGAAAGGACACAGCTCAGGCAAAAAGGAGAACGGGTAGTAGCAGCATTGCATAAACGCACTCAACTGGTCAGTAATCCTACATCTTGATTCGATTTCCGCGCAGAGACCTTTTTCTTAACGATCCCTGCTTCTCCTTCTGAGTGGCCAAGTAGCGAGAATAAATGGGTCTGCTTCATGATAAAACGCCAGGTAAGACGTAGTTTCCTTCTTCTCATTTGTGCGAAAGTAAATCTAGTGTTTAAATTTTATAACTACATTAAGCAATTATTCAGAAACCTGAAAAAAGGATAGTACTAAAAATATGCATTTTCCTGCATTCTTTCACCATTATACACACATAAAAATACTTTCTCGATGCACATTGTAAACCAAAATGTTTAATTGTGTTTTCTTTCTTTTCATAATTGTAATATTTACATCATTATTGACATACAGTATTGTACACTTATCCGAAGGGCTCCTCTCACAATATATTAGAGACAGTTTGCTATTTTCCATTCGCGCGGCTACAGGACAAGTACACGACAGACTGAGCTGCATTGGGTTGGCCGGACAAGCGAGGTGAGTGCACCGTGGCGGCGACCGCTGTCAATACAGGTGCCAGCGCACACACATCACTTGCCTCTCGTCCCACCACCCCCACCGCCCCGCCTCCTTGCCACCACCGCCATCGCCACAGCCACCGCGACAGTGAATCTGCGCGCCCCCACCGTCCCACACTCGCTGCAAGCGGTCTACCAGCGCCAGCCGAACCACAGCTGAGAACTTTCCCACGACATCTGCTACCGAACAACTTTATTTCTCACACTCCCCCCAGCGGGGACACTGCTGACCGCCCCCGGCAGAACTATTGCAGTGCCGCCTATACGCCCCCTGCTGTTCCCTCAACAGCCCTTCTCCACCTGAGTCCAGGGCCTTCACTTGCCCAACCCACCCGAAGCAACGTGCTTCAAAGTAATGTGGCGTATTCCTCGCTCTGCCCTCTTAAGACCCTGCCTGATACCACTATTTTTTTTTAATTCACACTCTCTTTACTAATGGTATCTTGTACAGTCATTATGATACGGCTTTACAAGAATTCTTACCCTAATATTTCGCCTCGGAAAATAATGTCTATCCACTGCAAGACGTGTTCCATTTCTTTACCCTTTTGCTTCCTGCTTTATGCTTGTTGTTGCGAATCAAATCGTAATACACGTTCGTGTGGTATTACGACACGATCCGTACGCAGTACCATATCGAATACCAACGTTAAAATGAGAGGCGCTCTTCTTCCCAGTGAAAATGAAGCCAGGACGCCCCAACGCCGCAAAGCCCCCAATGCATCGCTGGGCAATGAGGTGAAGCTGTACACAAATACTCTAACACTCGACTGCTTCTCATCTGTCATGCGAGCTCGATCTTCAGTTACTAATCAAATTACGGCGACCAAAAATATATTACTTAAGATTCATTCGATAATGTTCCTATGCTGCGAACATATTACGTAATTAAAAAACCCTTCAACATCATCGGTAAGTGATTTTAGAATAATGGAAAATACGAAAATCGTTGACATTCGTGGATCCAAAGGCTGAAAATGTTAACATTCCCAGTAGCATAAGAAACATTTCTGAAACTACGATGAAGATAAATAGTAAACAATATTCAAACTAAACATGAGATATAAGCAACAAATGCTCCATGAATTCTGCATCGATATTGACGTTTTACCAATTGAGCACAATTTTTCTGAAAACTTTTGAACTTCGTACATCCACTTTGCAAAAACATCGTTCTGGAACATTCATTCATACAGATGACTTGAGGGTAATGCTTGCGATTTCTGAAGATGTCACGGCTTTAAGTAGGGATCCACAAAAATATTAGCACTTTTCCGAAACAACTAAAGCTTTCACCCCACCCGTGCTTCTTCAAAAGGGCAAAGGGCAACTCGCGTCTTTTGCGTCGCCACTTAGCAGGAGCACAGGGCCCCAGCCGCAAGGGCAAGGGTGCGGGTGCGTAGGAGAGGCCTGATTGGGCAGATGGGCGGAACCACTTAGGCCCCAGCGCGGTACTCACGAGGTGCCGAGGTCAAAGGGCAGCGGCGAGCGACTCCTCCTCCGCCCTTCGCCTGAGCCTTTGCATCCACAGCGCTTCGCGCGCCCCGCTTCTCCCGCCTCACCCCCTCCTGCCCTCCGGAACACACGTTTTATTAACAATTAGGGCTGGCACAAGGGAAGACACATGAAATAAATATCGTCGCCATCCTGCGAAAAGTGCTCGGCTAAGAGAGAAACTTACACGACAGAAAAAAACTAATAAAACCCGAAATTAAGGGACTTAATATTTTGTAGTTGAAGGGATCAACAAAAAAATCTAATTATACAACCATTTTAATTAGAGACTTTTCATCTTTTTGGTTTGGGTTTAGGCACAATAAACGCCTGAAATGTGCACCGTTAATGTTCTGAATAGTGTTTTTAGAATTTTTGTGCAAACATTGATAACAACATAATGACGCGAAAGGGCGTGACTCGTCCTTGTTTCAATCTACACTCGTCTACTAAAGAATCACGCGGAATTCGGGTGCTAAAATATAATTAGAATGCTTTCAGCGTCTCAAATCACTAAAGTACTAGCAAATGCCCTAAAAACTCACACGAATATTCTAAGCGCTGACGAATAACCAAACCGCTTGTCACCACGAGAAACGTATACTCTACCGCAAATCCTTGCACTATACAGCAACTCCATTTCACAGCAGTGTTTTCCATTCCTCAACAAATGTCTTAAGGACATTTCTTAGAAATTCTAGATCTTCTACAGAAATCGAGTGATTCCCAGATGCCTGTTCATATTGCCCTCTCGGAACCAATACCGAAAATATCGTCTTGCAAGGCTTCATTGCACATTTACATGTGAATGCACGCGTTTTAGGTCAAAAATCTCGGAAGGGGTGATAACAAAAATGCACGATCTTAGATTTTATTAGTCCAATGGACGGCTTACAATTGAAACAGATGCTTGGCGCCGAAGTTCAGTTGAAATCATATTTACTGACAGCCTTTTTCAACAAGGAAATATTTATTGATAGGTTATAAGTAGAAAAGCGCTATATGCTATGCCTATGTATATAAACAAAATACAATTGCAAATAATCTGCAAATCTACTTAATGCATTTTGGGAGACCAGTCGAGAACTAAGAGCTTGTCTCGGCTGGAGCAGTACCCGCTGTGGTGATACTTGGAAGAGATAAAACCTGCAAGCCGACCTGTAGGTCGGCGCGGATCTCACTGTCCATCTGGAGAGTAACAACGACACCTCCCATGATAAAAGCATGCACTGCACATGCGAGACTAATAACATAGCCGTTGCAGTGCCCATTCAGAAAAACAACACCGAAGAGTGGTTTAAGACGAAAACACCTCGTTACAAACTACAATCCAACTCCTTCCCTCCTACAAATCGCCTTCTGAACATTTATCTTATATTAGAGGGAAGTCTATTAATGGAAGTTAATCTCTGAAAACAATTTTCAAATTAAAAATTTTAAAATAATTTTAAAAATTAATTTATGGAAAACTGGAACCTCTTACGGGACTGACATTATTTTAAACTCCTAGCACTCGTGTATCTGCCCTCTGATTACGGGGTCACTTCGAAACGATGATTGCCCGCCCTACGCTACTGGACCTTGGGTTGCATTGGCGTCGCAGCCACCTCCGTCCCCACCAGCCATTGGCGCCTGGCCCAACTGCTTCCTCCACAGCCCCAGGCAGTGTAATGACCGCAACCGGCGTGGCGCCCGTCGACTGCCAGGGACCACTCCCCGCTCCGCCTCACGCCCCGCGCTTCACAGCCCCCTGCCGTGCCTTGCCCCATTCACCCATACCGTCCCACCCGGCATCCTGCCGGCCCCATTCCGCCTTGCCCAGCAGCTCCCTGCCTGCCCTGCAGCTCCATTCGCCCGATACCAGCCCACCCAACCCAAAGGCCCCGCTCCGCCCCTCCTCACCCCGCCCCGCGTCGTCCTGTTGCTTCCATGTCATTGCGGCGCTTCTCCTCACACCAGCCGGACCCTCTCCTCTCTGCGTAGCGTGGCGTGGGCGAGCCCAAAGCCGCCACAATCTCGCGGCGCGGATGGCCAAGCGCCGGGCGGGAAATGGCACGCTTCCAGCGCGAGGGTGCGTCAGTAAAACCCAGGACGCTAATATTCATTAACGGAGAAATTTGCATCCAATAACTGCATGAATAATAATGGCGGAAGGGGGCGCGCGTAATAATATTCAGCCGTTAAAACACGGGAACACGTGAAATATCACGGAGGCCGGCCGCCCCCTCGCAAACATTCGGCTGCCCGGCCGGCCCGCCAGGCTCGGCGCGCGGATTTATCGGGCGACGCACGCGGTGCTGGCGCGCGGGAGCCGATGCGGAGGCGGGGGCGGGGCGAGGGCGCGGAAGGTAGCGGCAGCTCCTAGGATGGGCCCGGGGAGCAGAGGCTGAGTCAAGGTTGGGGAACCGGTGGGTTAATTTGATTTGATTTGATTTTTCCGGGTTTCCACGCGCGTCAACTACTTTGGACATTAGTCCCGTTAGTGTTGTGCATGTCTTTTCTCGGGAGATGGCGGTGATCTTCCCCCGCTGGATGGCGAGATCCGGCCCGACCTACCGTCGCTAGTGGGGTTTCCCTAACCAGGACTCTCCCACCAGCGGGCACCGCCCCAGCGAGACAGGTTTTCCCGACGCTCTCGGAATATGTGTAGTAGGGGTTTAGTGTGTTGTGTGTGTGTGTGTGTTAAGGAGAGGATAGGACAAGGAAGAGGTAGGACAGATCGCGCGCGGTCCGTGGCCCGTTTGGTAGGGTACTGCTCCGGCATACGCCTGACATTGATCGGAGAAACCACGAGAAACTACCGATCAGAGCAACCGGCCTCTTGAATTCTCCTCCAGTCAGCGACTGAATTCGACCTGGCTGAAAAATTAGTGTGGAAAATCCTGCCACCGTCAGGACTCGAACCTAGGACCTCCCGGTCAGTGGCGCTGCAGTGACATCAGTTGATACACTGAGCTACCGCTCCCGGTCGGGAACCGGTGGGACGACAAAGTAATTAAAGAGTGGTAGCGACGGCATTGAAGGATTTCAGCAGGCCACGTAGGCGCTTACGACTTGCGCGATACAAAAAGAAACAACAGGATCGCGGGAAGTTGTTTAGGCTATAAAGATGAGATGAATACTGCTACAAATCTGAGATTTCCCGACGCACGTGGAATAGTATCACTTCGGACGAAAAGTGCAAGTTCTGATGCCGTCTCCTCGGTTTAAGTGTCAGATCATTATGTTTTTTAATGTGAATTCATTGCACTATTGATCGTTGTCTCTGAACTTGAAGGCATCTGCTGACGAGTTGTGGGTGTAGAGACGTTAATCGTGATCTCTGTCCCTTGAGCAGAAGTGCAGGATTAAATAATCTCCTGGTAATGATGTGTGAGATTAAATTTAGAAAGAACGCTTTGAACAGTCTGACTGGAACTGCGGAGAGATTCCAACACGCGCTAGAAACACACAATTTCATAAATAGCAAAGACATCGCCGCTGAAGGGCTTCGAATACAGCAAGGTATGCGACGACTAGGTAGTGAAAAACGATTAGGACTGCAACTGAGGAACTCCCATCAGCAGTTCACCAATAACCAACCTCAACACTCGGCATCCATCGCAGCGATGCCCCATTTTCACGCTTATCGACACCATTCTCGCCGAGGTATTCTCGGTTGGCACGTTCTCACGGTCTTGCCGATCTCTGTACGGCAGTGCCAAGCACCCCTCTCAGATTCAGAACCCAAAGGAGGGAGGAGGGTGCAACGTACAGGCTATCGTCTTCACAGGAAGCTTTCGCAAATATGCGAAGCAGACGTCAGCAGCACGAAGCGTCGGAACGACAGCAGCGGCGAGGCAGAGCGGAAGGGTCACGCGGAGGATGGCTGGGCTGGAGCCAGTGCGGCGACGAGGATGTTTTTGAGTGATCTCGAGACAAATGGCGTTACTACAAGGATGAGGTTGTAAGGAAGAACGTTCAGGTTGAGCTTCAACAATTGCGTTATGCCTTATAATAAAAGAAGCATTTCCAGCTTCGAACAAAGAAATTCAGTAAATCAACAAACAAATCTCTGTCATACAGAAACAGTACAACACTATACAAAACAATAATAAGACCACTACTGCGTTATGCATGTCCCATATGGACAAACGCAGCCCCCACAAATGTCAATAAAATTCAAGTAATGCAAAATAAATTTTTAAGATTAATCACAAATGCCCCCTGGTTCATAAGTAATAAACAACTTCATTCAGAATTAAATATCAATACAATAATAAACCAAATAGCACAAATATCACACAACTTTTACCAAAATCTAAGAGACATACCAGCAGCATCCCATTACAAACTACCGAAAAATCTAACCCACACTCGAATAAAAAATAGATTCCCTTTTGAAGCATTCCTCAAAATTTTAGCCAACCACGATTCTTAACACCGAGGTTCTCCCCTAGAGTGTCCTCTCCAATATATAGACTAAGTTAGCTTAGCTATTTTAACTAGATTAAGTCTAAAAAAAATACATCTGTAAAGTAATGTACTGAACGATGTAAATCTTGCAAAATGAATAAATATGTGTTACAAAGGCAAAGAAATTCAGTAACATATAACAGAGTCCAGGCAATTTCTGAAACATCCGAACCACGGTTCAAGTCAAGAGTTATTCAATCTTTATCACGGAAGAACTTTTACATTTTCTGGCTCTGCGGAATTACTCTGCAGTCTGAGATTTGGAAATAGCTTCTTTTAAAAACATGAAGAATAACTGCATTCTTTATGAGTATAAGACACAACAAAAGACATATTTCAACTTATTTTTCGTGAAGTATTTACCTTTCACTGTTTTTGCTGTTAAATTTTCTTCGAGTTGTGGATGTTGCGAATGATTAGTTGCAACCGCATCGCATACGAAAATCAGTTTATGAGTGTTAGAAAAACGCAACCGTTACCATTATCGGTGTCCATTTGGTAGTTGCAAGGTGTCCTTAGAGACTTGTACAGGCGTGCACTATTTTCGAAGAACATCGTAACTTCAAGGTCCATGATTGTTGGAGCGTACACCACCAGAGACACGAGTGTCGTTCCGTCACCCCCCGCCGGGCACCGCGAGTTTTCCTCGTGCCTCCGTTATTTTCATCGAGCGCCGCCAGAAAATGACGAAGGCGAGCCGGGAAATCGCGCATCGTGGGGGATTACAATCGCGCCGGCGCTGTTAACAGAGCTGTTAAACGGCTTACCGCTAAGCCGATTACGCGAACAAACAGCGCCCGCGCCGCGCCGACAGTTTATTCGCCAGGAAACGCGCGATTTGGCCGCGATTCAATTGGCCAAGTGGCAGCCTCGGATGGCGGGAAACGACGCGAGGCCCGCGCCGCGCCACGCCACGCCACGCCGGCCCAGTGCGGCTCCTCGCCGCCCTCCAAGGCCGCATTGCGTCACGGGCGGGGAAAAAGCGGGCGAGCGGCGGGTGACTCACGAAATGAAATAGACCGCCCCACCCTCCCCCGCGCGAGTCTAGTTTCCCGGACGCTGTCGCCGAGCGCGGCGGAACCATGCGGCTTGTGGCGCATCCGCGACTCGTTGCCGCCTGACGAGCATGGCGGGGGGGGGAGGCATGGCAAGAGGAGGGATGCAGGAGGGATGGGAAAGGGGTAAGGCAGGGAACTTCGGATGGGACATGGAAGGTGGCACGGCGGACGGCGTGCAGGACGAGAGGATGAGTCTCCGAGCGAATATGTGCACTTACACGCGGGAAACGAACTGCCCTAGGAACAAATAGCAAATCGAAGCATGGATACAATTTCTTCATTTTTACAAATTTATAACCAGCTACGCAACTTAGTCGAAGCCGATACGGGCGAGACATCTAGGGTGAGAAATCTACAGACCGGCAGCTTTGGTCGGTGTTTTCCTCTCTTCAATACCTCCCAAATGCTCTTGGACAACGGACCACTGATCGCTCACGTTCTATCCTTGTTAAGGTTTTTACGGTGCGATGTGGAGTTTATCTGTCACCCTCATACGTACTTTCCTCTGATTTTGACATATTCACGTGAGAATTGCATGCACACAGACGTAATGGAAAATGGTATACAATGGAATTACGCATGTTGCATTTGCCCCTGACTGCTAGGCAACCCTCATCTTGGAGTTTGGCGGAAAGTGAAAATTCATGACAGGTTTCCTTCTGTAGAGAGATTACTCTAAGAAGGGACCGCTTTGACAGCTTTGCTATCGTTGGCAGCGTAACAACGAATCATGTCCAAGTGCTCAACTTGTTAATGCATTCGTTTGAAATTGGTTCGCTTACACTCGACACAATCTTTTGCAATGCCGTCATCCAGCTTTTGTTTACCGACCTGTCAAAACGGTCCTTTCTTAAGACTAACCTCTCTATAATCAGGGACACAAGCTACGTGAATAACTTCGATATATGAAATTTCGCACCACATTTTTTGAATGGGAAATGTCCTTCCCCACACACCCTAAAAATGCGAAATATTTATTCTGAAACATGTTGTGTACTACCAAACCCTGTAATTTAGAAAAATTCCACAGCTCGTGCAGAAGGAAGAGCCAAACAACCAATCTACCTGGAATGTCAAGAAAAGCGTCGGAGAATGTCAATGAGTCGCAAGATAAGCGGAGAGCAGCAGCTGAAGGAAGGTCACTTCCCACTTTTCTTACCGTTTGCAATAATATTAAACATGAAAAATATTCATAAATGACGAACTTATCATTTTTAATATTTTTTTCTCGATCAAGGTACAGAAATATCTCTATTTATTTATATGGCTTATATTACATAAAATAAACATAAATTTTATAAAGTCTTCCTTGCATATCAACTCGTACGTACCAGTAATTTCGGAGATACTTATTTCCATCACTGGCAACCAAAAGCAACCTTACCTGCAACAAAAAGAAGCGAAAATTAACGTTTGATTGAGCATGTTTTATAACGATTTGAACCATTTTTCAAAATTAACCATAAACAAATATCTATTTAATTATAAATATTACATCAAAATAAAATCATTAATCAAATCTATCAAATACAACTCGAACATACCAAAAAAAACTTCATTCCATCATGGATAACCTAAAGCAAATTACCTGCAACGAAAGAGCGAAACTAAGCGTTATTGCATTTTTTTACTCTTTTAACATCATTACGAAAACGTAAGCATACTATATAGAACCAGAAAATTCACGTAATTTGGTTTAACTTTCGTTACGCACGGCGCGGTAGTAGCAATCAGATGCCACTGCAGCGCCTACCGTTCCTGACTCCTTTACAAGCAGTCATTTTTGTGACTAGCCAGGTCTATACGCCTCCTGGGGTACGCCACCGCGCTCTGATCGGTAGTTTGTAAGTTTCTCGTTTTTCACATAGGCGTAAGGCCCTGGTTCATCAAATCATATATTCAGCGGATCTTCCTCAACCTCCTAATTAACCATATACAAAACTAACAATTTACTACTTCACCACTCCCTAGTCCAAAATTCCGATGGGAAGAATTAAGCTTCCCAAAAGGGCGTGCCGTGCTACAAGCCCTGTTTGAAACCCCATAAACTGATTAAAGGTCGCCCAGCCATCCAGCGGAAGATCATAAAGGATCTGTTTAAAAAATGCATAATTAGAGAAATTTTGTATTGATGTCATTGTTAATACAGAATACCAAACTAAATTAAACCTGTACCAAATGCTAGTCAGTACGCTAACGCCTTAGAGGTTACTGCAGTTATTTGCCAATTTGTTATTATTACAACACAGAATATATTAAGTTTTGTCAGGAAGAAAATAAATTTAAAAAAAAGTTATTTGCCGCTATTTTGCCTAATATTGTGATTAATTAATACGAAAAGATTAATGAACACCTTGTCTTGTACCATTTAAGTTTTGTTCTGAACATTTGGCAATCATAATGGGAGGACGGTAATCATTACAAAGGTCGCATGTCGATGTACTACTGCGGCCGCCTCTCAAAAGCCATGTGTGGACAGCACTAAGCAAATGAGTACTGTGAGAGTCAAGTTATTTAGGTGTATCTATACAAACCTTTAAAATGTGTTTTGTAACCACAAACATTTTCAATCCATTAAATTAGTGTTTCATTGTAAAAATAGTTGCCTTTATTTTTACCCAAAATAGTCTGTCAGACTACGCCTTTGTAATAACACTTCGTGCAGGTCACCTTTGTAATCTAGGGTTAATAACATAATTCATTAATGAGTTACCGTTCAGTCATTTGGACCCATGAAAACACTCTTCTTCACGAATCAAGCTTCATGACACACGTAATTTTAAAAATTTACCTACATTTTCATTAACCTGCATTTTAAAATGTATCGTTTCAGAGTTTGAATATTTTGAAGCAATTAACAAATCTATTTATTTGTCTTGATTTTCCTTCGACCCACGTTCTCTAATATTCAATGTAACCATTGCAAGGGGGAATGGAGTGACGAGGGGCGGGGTGGGGTGGAGCGAGGCAAGGCGTCACGCCACCCGTTGCGGGGCGAAGGGAAGGGAATCGCAAGGCGAGGCAACAAAGCGGGGAGGAGTAGCGGTGGGCGGCCTGGGAGGGCGCAGCGCTGGATTGCATAAGATGGGGCGAGTTGAGGTGGGGGCGGAAAGGGCCCGGCGAGGTGCGGCGTAGTGAGTGGCACGAGGTGGGTCGGGCGGACGGGGGAGAGGGTGGCTGGGTTGGAGTACAACAGATCCTGAGAGGCGAGGAGGGCTAGGTGAGGTGGGGGCGCGGCGGGGCGGGTGTGGGTGCGGAGTGGGAGGCGGGCGGGGGCGTCCAAGAGGCCGGGGGCGCTCGCGATGCGCGCGGCGTGTTGCGGCGGGCGCATCTTCTCTGTCTCTTTAGGCCGCGCCCGCGGCGGCACTCTGTTGCCATGGCGACCAGGTCGCGGCCCCGAAGGCGACGAGCGAGGTGCGGCGCTTCGCGGAGCGGAAGCGCCCCACGCACCCACACAAACCTCATAGCAGCAATAAAACCACAGAAAACATTCTCACCCGCAATTCAGCTCAGTTTACGGAGTTTAAATAAACACCACAACTTTTCTTTTAATATATCGTACCGTTGTCACAAGTGAGGTTTTTGTAAATAATAAGAGGGCACAGAGGTGTAATTGTCACTAACGTAAAAAAATGGCAACAAGATTATTTTTCTCGTGACAAAAAAACAACAACTTTTCGTATGCATCACTTTTGGGTGGAACAGACGACATATTCAGAGTCTGTTTATCGTTTCATTTTCTCCAAACTTTGGCAGCTGAACATTGGAGCATTGAATTATAATTAAAAGTCCCGCATAGTTACGAATGTGTTCCCCACTCTGTCCAGAAAGTAGCTAAACCAAATGACCGCATATTCCGTCCTCCTCGGCGCGCCAATCGCCCACTTCCGCGGAGGGCGGCGACAGGAGCCTGTCGCGAGCGCAGGCGGAGGCGGAGGCGGCGCGACCCGGCTCTGACCTCGCTCCGCCCCCGCGCATCGCCGTAATCCCGTGCGCGCCCGCCGCCCCCGCCGCCCAGGGCCTACGAGCGCGCCCACGTTCACCGCCCCGCCCCCCCGCCCCGCCTAATCCCAGGTCGCGGCCCCCGGGACGCCGCGTAATGCGAATACATCTCCGGCGAGCGGACGGCGCGCTGGGGGTGCACATATTCCAATCTGCACTGATACCTCCACAGAGAGTTGAAAGCTCTGCGAAGGGAAAAGACAAGCAGAAAAACTGCTGACACTACCAAGTAGGAATGCAAGTTACGGAAGGTAAATGTTCCCAGTGCCAGAAACAGGACGTACCATTGCAAACAATCAAGTCGGTTCCCAGCACTGGCACAATTCTTTGCTTCGTTGGTTGACGCAAAAGTACTGGTCTGAGATGTTAGGGTTAGCAAAATTGTAATGTTCGGTTTCCATTCAAATAAGGATCCTTTTAATTCGTTTCGGTTTATTTCCTATCACAATAAGTCGTTTGTTTTTTTACGTTGAGTACATCCTATAATCCAGTTCTGATTATCCTTATGACAAATTCAGGTAACCTGATCACAAGCTGCAGGTTTTTACAGTGACATTGTAATATAAGGTACACACTAAGAAAGAAATGGAGTACCAAAATAAACCTAGTAACATTTTCTGAATGTATGTTTCTTATAATACGTGCGATGTGGATATATTTATAAAGAGAATGAATCCTCTTGCAGAATTTTCAACTTTCAACGTCTTCGAGGTCGAGAATGCATTATTGACCGATTCTTGTTTATGGTAGTTCTGTATTTTTTCTTGATACGCCAAATCAAAACAGAACGATTACAACTCTTTCCCTTCCCCATAATTTTAATTCTTCGTTTCAGCATCTGTTCAGGTTCCTTATTTTCCATTCATAGAGCGTACTGCAGTCTTTTTAAGATACTTTATTTAAAGAAAATTGGTCACGCCCAAGGAATTTGTTTTTCCCTCGCCAATCGTTAGCACCCTTCTGTGTTTGAAAGTACTTTTCTGCTTCACTAAGAGTTTTACAGCGTGAAAAGCCAGGCTCCGCCTGTATACTACATTCATAAACAAACATACGGGCTTCTGTTTTCCACGCGATTTAGAATGTGCACCTAAGTGCGTCGAAATACCAATTACACCATACTATCAGGAAGCACGAATTTACAAGTAGCTGATGACCTACCCGCGATAACTACAATTTACCAATAATTCTACGCCAAAAGCGTTTACAACAAGCATTGCGCCGTTCCCCCACAAGGATTCCCACTTACAACATTGTTTAACTGTACGCATGCGATTTGGAATGACCGTTTGCGTGGACAGAGCGAAGTCTCATCACATGTCAGGCACAAAGCCCGTCTGCTGCGAGGGCATTCGGACGAAGCCCTGTCCGAAATAGCCGCGCGCGCGTACGTGCCGGCCGGCGAGTGCGATTCCGGATTCGCAAAGAGCCCGCGGCGCCGCGGGGGAGGGGGCGCGGGCGCCTTGGACACGAAGACGCGCACGCCTGGCGGAGGCGGACGGCTCCACAGGACGTGCAAAGGACACTGTGGTGTCATGGAAAAAAACACACAAACATTTACGAGTATGTACAAGTTTATTTACATGCATGTACAATAACTAACTTCTGCTCCGAAACTACACACTTGTAAGTATTTCCCTGTGGGTACCCCACATAGCTAGGGGAAACCCGCCCCTCTGACGCTACTCACGCGCCACTACCGTGACCTCGTCACGCGTGCATAGGCACGACAGGCTCCAGCCTGGGCGTAAAGTTTTGCGCATCGCGCGAGGTTTCCAGAATTAAAACCCCGTGTGAGCTCGTCGGCTCGATTTTATACCAGAGTGTAGCCGTCACGTGACCGTCCTAGGTGTAGGAGGGAGGCTCGCGTCTACCACGTGACCTTCCCGGTCAAGCTGGCGTCCCCTTTGTCTAAATGTATCCCAACGCCGGGCGCCAAGCTATTCATGCCCGCAGGTATGTGATACTTCCGCTCCTCCTCCCACCCACGGCCGCCAACGTGACGCTACAATACACTAAGAAACGACTGGAGATACACAGCTTTATACAGGGTGCGCAGAGAAACGGGAAAAATTTGAAATACTTATTAAAAAATTGAAGGGAACTTACAAAACATTATTTGATGCTAGAAATATGTTCTACAGAGTGGAAATTTCGTTTTGTATCTCTTTTTAAAAATTACGTCACCTAAGTGCTGTCCATTTTGCCGTACACATTCAATGATTTCGACGATTTTGCACAATTCGGCGCAATGTGTTCTTCGGGATGATGGCGATGGTTTCTTCAATCTGAGACTTGAGTTGGGTAAGAACTGTTGGTATAATTTGATACAAAACGCAATTTATATTCACGTTTTGATTGGATGTGAATAAGGACCCTAACCACGGGCCGGATCGCGTAGTGGCGCCGAAACACTCGTTGTGCAGCGGTCACACAGTCACCATGTCGTTCATATGCTCTCACAGCGACCGCATGCTCCACACCGCTCCACTGCACTGTAAGTCCGTTACTATTCGACAGTTTGGCGTTAACCTCACTAATTGTACATCTACAAGCCTATCACCATCACCCCCATATTTTCCCGTTTCTCTACACCACCTTGTACTTTCTAGCATGGCATGGGTTGGGTTCTGCAACAGTTTAATAAAACGAAGGGCGGTCGAAATGCTTGTAGCCTAATAAAAACATTTTTATTACGCTATTATGCATTATTTAAAATGTTTGTAGCCTAAAAAAAATTATTTTTCAACATAGTAATACCTTCGTATAATACCACATGAACCAGTAATTGAGTTTCCAAAGGCAAAAAAAAAAAATATTTTTCCGGACTCGGATTCCAACTTTTACGCCTAGGCTCCGTGAACAGTCTTCTCCGATACACCACTCAAAGTTTCCTTTTGCTCCCGGCACTCAAAAAAATAAAAATTGACCAATTTCAAAATTTTACAGAAAAATTCGATGTCTTCTTTTCAAGGTGACAGACTGTTCGTGGGCCTCATCGTTATTGGTTATATGTTATAAATATTGGTAAAAGTTCGCAATTTAAAAAAAATCTCGAAAACGCCTCCCAATTTTTTAAAAACTTTTGTACGGATAATGCAAGTACACCGAATAATGTCATAAATGGCATTTCGATGTATTCTTTCGATTTTTCAAAAAATACACAAATATATCTTTGTACATATCTCTCACGTCGTGAATATTTACATTACCAGGATTTTTACTCATTCATTTGAGAGTTCTACTGCTTCAAAATATTTCGAAAACGATTTCTCTGAAAATTAGCTCAAATTCGCGCATTTTCAGAATCGAAATAGGGGGCTGATGGGAAGATGCGAGTACCGGGGGAGGGGGAAAATCGAAAAGCTAGTAAGACAAAGTCTGTGCTATTCAGTGGACACTGTAGTTTTATTTCTAAACAGCATTATTACATATTAGAGTATGGGATTAAAAAACAGGTTTGATGAAATATCGAGCAAAATAAATTTTCTACACAAATGTGAGAAATTAAGTTCAACTGATTTTCCTCAAGATAAGAATTTTGGATTTTGTGAATATCACTCTTATAACGACAAAGCCTCAGTCAATATTGTACTGCGTCTTGGGTTGTCGTGCTGAATGCCAAGAACGTGTGCGACCCGCGTGTGTTGGTGGGAAATACTTTAGCATTATGACGCGATGAAGTTAAAAAAATACTTCACGAAAAGTGAAAAATTTGTGCAAGATTTGGTTGTTAGTATAATTGCAATAAAACAGGCGTTCGAAAATCTAAAACTTCACGCTGTACTCAATTTGATTAGCTTTTCTTTAGCAAATCGTTTTTTTTTATATGTCTTATTTTCCTTGTTTAAATCTTGGTACAAAATCGGTTACACGTTTGCAACGAAATATGGAAAACGACGGAATAAGAATTCCACCTTAATTTCACGAATGGTAAGTTTTAATATTTCAACTCTTCAACCTAATCGGTATTTCTTTCGATTTCGTTCAAAAAGGAGAATCCTTTATAGACGTGGAGGGGGGGGAGATTTTGCAGATATTGATTCACCAATTACATATTTACCTCAATAGCCCCCTGAGTAGAACTAAACAGCAACTAGGAGTGTAATAGGTGCAGCACAGCTAGATTAGTGAGCTGAGATTCCCCGACCGGCCTGAACAAGCAAATCTCTCAAGGTAGCGGGAGAGAGAGGAGGAGAGAAAGAGAGAGAAAGGAAGAGAAAGAGAAGAGAAATGGAGAGAAAGGTAAAGTGGAAGAAGAGATGACAAAGTGAACGCGTGCTCATTGAGCGTTGAAGGGAAGAACGGTCACAAGGAGAGGGGGGGGGTGAGCGCTGACCTCGGGCGCCTTGGCAGCCAGGCGGACGGCACTTGTTATCAACAACTCCTTTGATCGGTCGTAAAAGCGTTGCGTAAGAACGGCCGAGCGCACAAACAACCTCACACACACGAGCGCGCTGCTGCCTGCATCGAGGCCGATCAACTGGAAATACGTCCACAAGAAATCTTCGGTCAGTTCTGACGAGATCTCTAGCGCTGGAGCTCTTGTGGCTCGATATTGGCGAGAAGAAGTTTCGAAAGCTCTCGAAAGCGATAAACCCCTGTAGCTGTTCGCTACAAGCGGAAAGAGAGAAAACTAATACTGTCATAAGTGCCTTCTTGAAGGTTGTGTAGGAACAGATGGTATAGGAATATCGTCTCGGCTTTGCCAACCGAATATAAATCACTAATGGTATTTAGTATCAGTACAGATTTAAAAGTAATAATATATATATATATATATATATATATTATATATATATATATATATATATATATAGTAATAAATCACTAGAGATTTTTAAAGTTCAAGGTATTAACGGAATGAGAAACGACAGAGCTAAAAAAAAGTTCTATTGCATTTCTTTGCCCTACATTATACGTATTCTGAAAAAAGGTGCTGGTCTCCTCTCTGACACAAACTGGTCAAATAATATTTCTAACATTAAAAACGACTAATTATGTTCCTTTGTGCATTTATTTTCACCGAGACGAGAAAAATATTCCATGAATATGTTCCCGAACCAGAATTAAATAGTGTTTTGCAACGATTCCATTTATCAATTTATCACAGGCGTTTAAAAAATGGCAATATGCCACGACGATCTCTTTAGACAATTCCCATAGTCCACGTAGGCAAAAGCATGATATCCACCCAGCACCACAGGAGCGGGAATAAGAGGCTGAGGGTAGGGGGATGGTGGCGGTGGGTCGGAGGCAAGGATGCGCATGGAAAATTAAGGGGCATTCCGATTAAAGGTTCAAATACCTTGCAGAACGGTCAGGTGAATATGTTCTTCCCATTTCCAACCCATGACAAGATTCTGTACACAGGATGAGGCTGAGGGTATTTCGATTTCTGACTTCTAGACAAAAGACCTAAGGTTGTCTGAAGGCACCGAAAGCAGCTTAAAGAAAAACTGAAAATATAAACAGCGGATATCTTAGCGAGAAAAAGCTTCCCATTAAAGTGATGTGTTTTAGGACCAGAACTTTCGTAAATAGACTCTCCTTAAAAAATTAACTAATTAATTTATTACAAATACCCACGTGGAAATGCACAGCGCCTAGAACGGCGACTTCTCAGGCAGAAACGCACGACATCGATCCAGCACTCGGCGCGTCAACAGCGCAATAGGAATCTTTGGAGGCAACGGGAGCGGGAGAGTGGAGCGGGGAGCGGAGAGCAGAGAGGGGAACGCCCGTGACAGGTGGCGGGGCGGAGGGGGAGTGAAACAGTCAGAGGTGAGGCAGTGAGGAGGCGGAGAGGGGGAGGGAGCGGGGGCGGCGGAAGCGGGGCTGACATGGAAAATTAAGGGACAGCAGCGGCGGCACAGTCCAAACACGAGCGCTCGACGCGGGGAATTGGCGCATTAAAAGTAACGCCAGCGGCTCCGAGCCGGCTTTCAATCACAGGAGGTGGGGGTGAGGGTACAGGCCGGGGAGGGGATGGAGGGGGCGAGGTGGAAATATTAGATGTGGGCGGGACACGGCTCGGGGCAACGCAGAGGGATGTGCGATGGGAGGATGAAACAGATGCCACGCTCAGCGAATCCTCCAGGAGCCAGGGGGTGGGGGGTGGAATCCATTGCAGCCTCATGGACGTCGGTTCACAGAAGCAAAGAGTAACAAAATATCTCCAGGCAATATGAAGAGATCTGTGTTAAATGTTGGCCAGCATCAATGTCACATTTAACTTTCCATCTCCGAAATGCGGGATGGCTCTACACTAAAACACTACGGGATGAACTTTGTGACAGAAGACAAGGGGAAAAACAGCTAATAGTGATCATGAAGAATTGACTTTGAAATGTCGTTGACGGTATGCAAAGAGAAGTAGACACAAAAGGCTACGAGAGCATACTTCAACAGACGTGTGCGAAAACGAACGAACCAACCAAGTGGTAACAGGAATGGTGAGAAGATGTAACTACAGAGATCACTTGAGTCAGACAGAGAGCAGTTCAGTGGGTGAGCTTATGAAATGATGTGAATACAAAGGCTCGAAATGACAACCGCCACATCAACATGTTCTTACATTACAAATGAGCCTCGATTGCCCGCCCAAATGCTCGGTCATTTCAAGTGCTGTCGGAAGAGAAAGGAAACAACGAAGAAGGCCAGTGCTTGAGGCCAATGATATTCTCATTCTTGGATTCGGTAAGGGTCGGTCAGCTAACATGACAATACGTATTTAGGAAATGCTACGAATATCGAAAGAGGTTAATAAGGAAGATCTTTCGAAAGTATTGGACAGACACGAAAAGGCCACGGCTGCAATCACGAATTCAGAACGTGTAAAGCCGCACACATTGTACTAAATTCATTTGAATAAGAGCTTCAGCATGAAGCTCTCGCTCCTATCGTCCGCGATCGCACGACAGTGAAGACGAACATTGTGATGATGACAAGTGCACAGTAATTGTTCTCTTTAGAATTAATACACTTTAAGGAATCTTTAAGGACACTTGTTTGTGGATTCAGGGTTTTGCGTCGCATTACCCATGATTGTGAAACGTTTCTTTACAACTCAATGCGGAAACGAAACCTAACCACAAAGGACTGAATCATCTAAATTTCATAGACAAAAGGGACGTCGGTACAAACACCGAGGAAACGACGAGGGCAGGACCCTGGACGCAGCAAGCGAGTGCGTGTGATGTGGCCGGACGGGGGTTGGAGAAAGGCGGGCAGCGGGCGCGCGGGCGGGCGCAAAACCGGCGGGCGGCGGCGCGTGTGGCACGGAAGGCCCATGGGCGGGCAGGAGGCCACCACGGATGGGCGGGACACGGACTTGAAAGAGGTGGGCTGAGGGAAAGGGAGAGGCGAAGAAGGCAGAAAGGCCAAAGGGGGGAGGCGGAGAGGGGGAAGAAGGGAAAGAACGAAAAGGCGGGATAGAGGCAGAGGATGAGATCGTCGCATATAGAGGAGGAGCGAAGCGAGGAAGAAGCAGATAGAAGGAGGGAGGGCGTGGAGAGAAGATTCTTGGGGTTGGCGGTGCTGAGTAGAGGGACGGGGATTGAGGATGAGTGGAGGGACCTGGTGGTGAGCGAGGGAGGCAAGGCGAGGCGAGGCGGGGGTGGGGTGGGGAGCTGAGCCCTCGGCAAGCGGCACCTCACAAATCACGCGGCGCCGGCTGCCTCCACCGTCGCGGCCGAGAGATATTTTTCATTAGCGCGTAGGACGCGCCCATGCGGGGCTTCCGCGCAGCGCTGGGAGGGAAGGAGGGGCGGCGAGCGCACGGGTCCAACGCAGAGGCACCACGTAGAAAACTTCCAACAGAAGACAACATGGAGGGGTCAAGACAAATACCATTACATTTAAGGTGGAAATTGAAACATCAAACTCATGTGTGCGTAGCCGTCATTGCATCGAAAATGATTCCGAAGTATCATTCTGACATCGGGATATAATACATTGTTGTATTAACAGAAATTAACGTAAAAAAATATTAAAAAATGTGGCCTGCCATTTAATATAAACAAATAAAAATGTATGCAATTTCTTTGTTTTTAATTAAATAATTTCCTTGAACTCAGGAAGTAAAGAGGGGGAGATACGCTTTAAAATGGAGAGTTATTCTCATGGGAGTAAGAGATTTATCAAAAACAGCAAATGTTTAGAAAGGGCCAAATTGTGAGATCCTATTTTTTGAATGCCCTTCATTTCCTTCATTTTGGAAATACCCAGATGTTTCCGAAAATTTTGTACTGGGTTTCAGTTGCATTAAACATAAACCTTGTCAGTTTAGTTCCGAATCAGTGTTTCGCACGGAGAAATAAATAGTGGAGTCTGGAAATAAACGCCCAATTTTAGTCGTTTCATGGGAGGAATGAAAGGCAGCAATAGCAAAGGCTCGCCGTGAGGAAGTACGGAATGGCGATTCGACACGAGCTTGTAATTCAAGTGCAGGCCATTCCTTACGAAGGACCCTGAGCACGCAACGCCGAAGTCTCAATACACACCCGGCCACCTGGGACAGGGGGGCAGTCGCAACAGAGAAAGTCGATATAAATCATATTATCAAAAAATGGATGGAAGTGTGTGTCTGGGTATGCTCCAGAAAATCTTTCGAACCATCGACTGGAGCCATTGTTCCCAAATATGCATACACCCTTTTCGAGTGTCCGAGTAAATGAATAATAAAAGCTGTGATCTCAGCGAGTATGCCGGGAACTAAACCAACGCCACTTAAATAGTGTATGTAAGTGGCTTTGATTAAACTCCTGTTCCCAAAGGCATTTTTCGCTCAAATTTTCAACACATGAAAATACTTTTAAAACAGTTTACTGCGTCGGCGACGCCACATTCAACTAGTAGTGTAAATATTTTACAAAATATTAACAAAAATCATGCATTGAACAACCCGACTGCGTTTGGGAAAGGAAAATTTGCCGTAAGCAAAAAATGCATTTAATTTGAAAATAAAACAATCAGCAGAGGGTTATTCGAAAGCGTTTGTACTTCAGCGGATATTCTACTAGATCCTTTAAAATTGGAAGCTTATTAACATAGATATGCACAAATCATTATGATGATCACGTACGTACTCCATTTTCATTTATATTTTTGGAATATATTTATTCAGAATGAACCTCACGGTAATAGTTCCACCATGACGGCGATCTATCTACAGTCATCACTGACATGTACTTATCTGTAATGATTGAATTGCTGACAGTGCAGGAAATTCAGTCGTAATCATCTCTATTAAATCCAAGAGCTTTGTGCAACTAATAATTCAACTGAAATACTTCGTGCATCACGGGATACAATTGCTGCACAACATCGATTTCAACTCCGCACTGGAAAAATTAAAACCAATCAGCAGCCTCTGGCACCCACAGCACGTCGCTGCCCTGGTCGTTGAGCGGGGGGGGGGAGGCTTCGTCGCCAGCCACTCACAGCGTTATCGACCTGCGCGCGGGCGGCCGCAGAGGTAGCGGGCGGCGACCGCCTCCGCCATTTGATGATCAGTGTCCTCCACCCCTGCGACAACAGCCACTGATCACGTCACCACTACACCCGCACCTGCCAACGCACCATCTCCGGCACCGCCACCGCAGTGACCTCAGGACCCTTTCCCTCCCCAGCACCGCAGTCAGGAACTAATGGAACCTGCCACCCCACCACCACCACCACCATCGTCACCGTCGCTCTCACCCCCTCAGCCAAGGCATCTCGCTCGCCAACCCCCCACCACCGCCACTCCATGACTACCATTACCACCATCACCTGTATGACCGACACGGCGAACACATCCTCCGTGCCGCTGCGTTGTGGACGAGCTCCGCGGTCGCTCTGCCGCCCGCTCCGTCGCTGCGCCCACCAGCGCCCACCGCGGCCGAGAGTGGCTCTAAACCATAGACTAAATCTTTACTCTATGCTTTTGACACGGCCAATTAGGCGCGATGAATTTGCGCGGGGTCACAAGGCGCATCCGCTGTGGAGTGCACGACGCACAGAGCGCAGACGCGACAGGGGAAAAAGCAGGAGGGAGAGTCCTCTACTGAGGCGAGGGTGGTGCTGGGTTTACCGGTCACGGGTGCAGTGTCACGGGTTACAACTGGGCTACAACGAGAAATCGTCCACCTGGTTTGGGGATGGGTTAACGCACAGGGAATGGAAAGGGGACCTGGGGGTGAATGCACTGGAGAGCAGAAGTAAACAGACAGTGAGGTAGAGATGGTGACGGAAGGTGCCAGGGATCGAGACCTCCCGGAGGGGGGAAGGTCCACGCGGAACGGTGTTTTGTTTGTGGCTTGCACATGGCACACCTACATTTCCCCCCTACCAGGCGCAGACCTCTAACGGTAGCGTTGGTTTGTTCTTGCACTCGGCATCGAAAACAGTTATTTGGCTTATTTAAACAGTACCGAGAGAATTTTTCTAATCATAACGGCAAAGCGCATTTATGTTAAGAAATTCACTCTCGAATGGTTTTCAAACAACAGGAGCTTATAGTCCCAGGGCCATCGATTTGACTGTTAGTTAATGCCTTATTTTACGTGGCGAGACTCGGGCCATCAGGCCCGCTCTTCCGTCTAACCACGCAAATTTCGATACGCTCCTTTCACCACCTAGCGGAGAAAGGAGGTATTATCTTGGGCGACGAAACATGCGGATCTCAATTTTGCTCAGAGGCTTCTTTTAGGCTTGAGGATCTTTTACATGCAGTAAATCTACTACATGGGACAGCCGGCTTTACTTCCCCTCCGAAGAAGGCGTACGAGGATCTTTTCGCCCTTAAAAATCCACGGCTTCGATCGGGTTTGAACCCGCCAACTCGGGTACAACAGTCCGGTACGCTGACTGTTATACCATCCAATCCGCTGTTGGCGTGCGCATAAGGGAAGCGCGGCGGGAGTCGCTCCCTTCCCCGAGGCGACCGTCGCGCGCCGTAGGGGCGGCGGGCGCCGCGCGAAGCAGCCGCCCGTGAGTTGGCGGTGCAATGAGAAACGCGCGCGGTGGTTCGCCGCACGCCAGTGGGAGGGCGCCACTCAGGGGGAGGGCGTGGCCGGGTGCCGCCTCCAACGCCGCGGTGGTTTGTGTAGTGGTTACGCGGGGAGGAGGAGGAGGGCATTTATCTCGAGGAAATGCATCATAGATGAGAACACAAGAGAACTCCGAGGTTAGCCTGCGTCCTTCATATTCAAGATCAAAATGTACCCTGTTACTAGGATAGTAAAGGACGATAACTAATGCATAAACGAACATACTATTAGATGTGCAAGTACAGGATGGTTGTGAAATTGTATAAGGTTATAGCTGAGCCATTGAGGATATTTTGCTAAAAAGTAAAATGTTAAGAATCTTCTGAACCACACGTTCCCGAACACGAAGTGCCGGCGACCGTTTGTAACGTCAAGAACTACATTAGCTGGCCTCTCTCTTGTGGTAGTTTAAATAAAAACACTTCAAGTTCTACACAGAAAAAGTATATTGTTCATCAATTCATACATCAATGATTATGGCATTTTACCTTTTCCTTTTCACTTGGAATCCCCTTCCCCAACTGTTTCGTTACCATTAGGGTTTTATACAAACTTTCTCGAAGTCGCTATTATTTAGATTTTATCTAGTTGATAACACATGGATAATCAAGAGACCTACATTCAGACGTCCATTCTCTAGCGAATTGAACCCAATTCTCTTCTCAACAATCTCCCGTCCATGGTAAGCGACGATCCACTCTGGTTCTTCCCTCAACTCCCTCCTCCTTTTTCACTATTCATTTTGTAGCAGTCACAAATCCTACAATATTTTATACATTCATATCGTAACATAAAATAATTACAAACTGACAATATGCAATTTTACTAACTGCTTAAAACGATGCAAATTTGAAACGTTTAATTCCACAATAATAAGCCAGCAAGAGAAGTAAATATGTACCTTACACAGATTGGTAAAATTAAACTGAAGTGTCTCTCTCCGACATTGATATCTGTAACTTGTTCAGTCAGTGAACAGGTGAAAGAGCGACAAACCGTCGGGATTTGAGCACAAATGATCCGAAGGCACGTGGCACACATATTATCTTCAATGGATGTGCACGGAGAGCGCTCGTGAATAGAGGCTCCAGGCAGCCGGGCGCGGACAGAGCAAAGGCACACAACGCGTCCATCCAACGGGGGCGGCTGCCTAATAGAGCAGATGCAGTGGCGCAGGCGTGGGCGATGTGGGCGGGGGCGGCGGGCGGCGGGCGGGGACGGCGGGGACGGGGACGGCGGAGACGGCGGGGCGGCGGGGCGCGGGCGGGGGGCGGTGGGGGCGGCGGGGGCGGCAGGGCGGCCGGGATGTCCTCTGCGCTGGAGGGCGAAACCGCGGATTTCCGCCGCCAACCCGATCCAGCCGCCCCCGTCTCTGCAGCCCGGAAATTGTAGCCTTCCGGGGCGGAAGCGACCCGCGCGCGCCCCTCCCTCCTCCCCTCCCCACCTCTCTTTGCGCCTCGCCCGAACCCCCGTGCCCTCGCTCACGCTCCCTCCTACGTTCGCCCACGTCCTCTCGGCCGCTAACCGCCCCTCACACCTCTCCATCGTTTCAACCATTCCTCCTCTGGCGAGATGAGCAACACGGCGGGGGCAGAGGTGAGAGGTCAGGTGAAGGAAGAGGACTGAATGACGGAATATACTGACGAATCAAAATGTATAATATATTTTTGAATAATGATATTGATGCGTCAGAAAAGGAACTGTCGTAACATTGACGTATTGACTCTAAGAGGGCAAACACCTGCAATAACTTCTGTAGGTTCCGGTCAGACTCCAAGCTCCATTGTAAAAGCTGTCATTCCCTCCAATGGGCAAAAGTTGGTTCGAATCCCATGTTTTGCGTACATCACTCACGTGTAATAGTTGGGACTGGTCTGACGTTAAATAACGAAGTATATCAGGACAGTGAGAGCAGTCCCCAATTACCCATAGTAAACGCAACCGAATGATATTGGCTAATTTTATTTAGTAATGAATTAATTCAATATTTTGTGATGATATTTCTCACGAAGGAGCAATGGAATGATGAATAAAAATCCAGCAATGGTTTAAAAATGTATATAAATATACTGTACGCGTATTTTCAATAACTAGGCAAGTCTGATGTAGTTTTATTTTATTTTTAGCTTATAAAGGAAAACATTTTATTCGACATTAAACGGTGGAAGTTGCGTGGCAAATATAAAAAAATACGCCCATTCTTAAAAACGTACCGTTTTGATAGTTTAAGTTAAGACAACTAATAATGTTATAATGCTTCAAAACAAAATAATTCGCGCAGATAAGGAGAATACAGCCAGGAGCCGGCTAAGAAACTTGGTGCATACAACTTCCTCAGTGCTCGGGCTCCTGGATAGTGCAAACGTCATTTCCAATTTTCTTTTCCAACGCCACAAGGATCCGTCTCACGATTTACATTCAAGAACGCAGTGTCATTCTGAAATAAACAACAAGCTGCAAAACCGTTGTTTTTACTTTGAGAAGATTTAAACTATGCTAATAAAACCTTAGCATTTGTTTCTTAGGTCCATTAAAGGTAAAGCCTGCAGAGAAACAAAGGATTTCGATGTACACGTGTTTGTAATAAAAGTTCAAAGTTATCTTTAGACAAACCCGTTACAATTTGCGGAAAGAAGTTTTCATGTACTCATCTCCAATAAAATTAAAACAATACGGAGAATACAGCCAGGAGCCGGCTAAGAAACTTGGTGCATACAACTTCCTCAGTGCTCGGGCTCCTGGACGCAGCCAACTCGCCGAAGCTGGAGCGGGTATCCTTATAAGTACATTAATTTGCATACAAAAGCAAAAGAAGCTGCCTGTCGAGTAACACAAGTCTATTAAAACTTGGCTAAAACAATTACAACTCCTCCTAACAAGACTGTCGGCGAGCGACGAGAGAGGAATGCGGAGTTATCTCGCGAAATTGTAACTGATAGAGCCTTTCCGCGGGACACAACTTCAGCGGCGATACCGCGAACACAATGGCAACGGCGGCGGTGGCGAGATGTAACTGCGCCTCTGGCGGGCAGTCGGTGAACTGGGGCAAACAAACGAACGCCCAGGACGCGGAGCCGCGCGCGGAACGAGGTTTACACCGGGCACCGCTAATTAGTGCCCTGCAGCTCCCAACTCCTCGATGCAACAGACCTGGACCGGAGTTGTATTTGAGTAGCGGAATTCGGAATTCACGGCAGATACGAAGGAAAATAATTTGGTCCAATTGAAACGACAAGGACACTAGTTTTCAATCTCTGAATTCCGGGTTTTATATGTCGGTCGATTCATGGTGAATTTGTGTTGGACAAACAGAATTCGAGATAAGTTCTCTAGAGTTTCTCTTATTTCTCTCTGCCTCCAGTCCTACCACCATCCTGTCAACAGTCATAAATTTCGTCATTATCATTTATCCTTCAAATAATAATTCTATTCAGGTATAACAATAAGGAAATGGCATCATAATATGATGCAGCAACTCACATTTATTAATCAATTTTTTATGGCATCTGTTCTGTTATGGAATGTTAAGAAATGACATGCAATGCATAAATCTTACGAATACAGAGAGGTTCACAATAAATGATACGGACTTATAGTGCATGTAGAGAAGTCAAAGACAATCGCATTTTAACAATGAACACGTGGTGGGAAATTGTTACATGATAGGCACTTTTTCAATCACCAATGGATTATAAAAAAACAGACAACAGTAAACAAACTAATTTATTACCGAAAGTTATGTATGAACAAGGTTACTTTTCTACACAATCGCGGTGAAGATCCAGGCATTTGTCTTATCTGTGAAAAAATTCTTCGATATCTACTTGGCTGTCCGGGAGACCCGCGTTCTAGGCATACATGCCGTCTAGGCAGAACTGGATAGAACTCGGCATTTCCAAATCCATAATCGGTCACATTTAGAACACAAGAATCTACTCAGCACTTCCGCCAGCGGATGTCAGATGGCGGATGTCATTTCAGTGTTAACACATGGGAAAGAATCAACGGGGACTGCGGTCGATCGTGTAATTGGCAAAAGCGATCCCGTTGATTCGTATCCGACGTCAGCAGATCAGCAGTCCTATATTTTTCTGTGGAAAATCTGATGGTCAGAGTCAGCCGCAGCCTGCTATATTCAGAATACACAAGGGTTTTCTAAACGAAGCATCAGAACGTGCTTCGCCGTTACCGGGCATGTATCAAATTTCTTGGCCGTGAAATGAACTGTAGTAAGAGCTTAACATTTCATATGCTACGACTGTCTTATTACAATATAATTATGCATATATTGTCCTATATATATTTACAGTCAATTATTTTTGTAAGAGATTGGGAAAATCTCATAAAATATTTACAAAAGAATTTGACAGTCTATAAATACATTGAGGACATCTTATGCATTATTATAAAGCTTAACAATAAGATAAAAATTCTACTTGGTCATTGTCAATGCGCAGTTTGCCGTGGGTTCGAGTAACTCCCACATGGTAGTGCACAATGAATTACCTATTACTCAGGGGGCGAGATGTCGGGACGTCACATATGTAACTCTCTTCAATAAAATCTCTTTTCAAATTTCATTAGCAAAAAGTGATCTTCGATCCCCTTACGTGTCTAAGAAGTTTGTGACGTTTGTCACTTTCTTAAATGCCAGTGTTGAAATAATGTGAGGGAACATTTATTCTGTTTAGAAAAGAACACACTTTCATGCAAAAGAAACTATTTAATTTCCAGTCATTCAAGTGAATTCTTACCTATAAAAATAAATCTTTTCTACAAGCGAAATTTGAAATATTCAATCTCTTGACAAAGTTACGTAGGCATCTACTTTGCACGACTGCTCACGTCTTCCCTATCAATAAGACCTAACCAGAATATACATCTTTGCGTGAAAATTACTGTGAATCATCTTCTGGGTGGCAGTCGCACGTTGGTAGAAAGGTAAATGAGGCGCAAGGAAAGCGCGCTCATATAATCCGAAGTTCTTCTTTAAATTCCAATCGACTTGGAAAGATAGCGCTGTAATAGTAGCGTGAGAAACAGGTATTAGATGCCAAATGATGACAGGAAACGCAACATAATCGATATTTTCGACTGCAAGACAACGACGAACAGCCCCGACCGAGAAATTGAAGAGATACGGAAAGTTATGAACCAGGATCACCAGACACGAAGGAGAGCGAGCGATTAGATAACATACCAAAGTATTTTGATTTATTTTTGAGACAGACATAGACTCCAGCCATAGAGACGGTTTGTTATGTACAGCTTGATACGAGGTACTTATGACTGGCGCCTTTTTTGTGTAAAAATATGTTTGTGTGTTTTTTCCTCCAGTTCTCTGTGGATACATTTTGAGGATTAGTCATGGGGGTTAAACACTTTCTGCGAACCCACATGGAGAAAGCGGGTCCCGACGCCAGCACCTACATTAGTGTTCTTGGTGGGCCAAGAAGCGTTGTGTCACTTTGCCATTGAGACATTCATAAGAAGGCAATTGTTGATAATTAAAAACACACAAATATTCATTTTGCAAGTAACCAACAAGATTTACTCCAGGGTCTAATACTTTGTCCTCAACATACGAGTATATACAAGAAAATGAGACAAGAACAAGATTTTTAAAAAAATTAACAGAGTAGAGTACATGTATTTCTTGCGAGAATATTTTCATTGAAAGTAATTCAATGAAAACATGTTTAAGAGTGTACGTTACTGTGCGAAGAGAAGACCACTCCCAACAAACGGAGAAAGAAGTGACGGAGGCCATTTTTAGAACGCGCCGGACAGCACGCGTGCTGAAAAAAGCCCCCACACTAATCAACACTTCCGCCCCTCGCCGCGAACGGCGCCCCATCCCCGCCGCCCGATGCACTGCAAGCACGCGACGCTGCACGGCGAGGGCGGGGGACTGTAGCGGGGCGCTTAGAGCGGCCGAGATTGATACCGCCTGCACCTAGGCTACCCGCGCGGCTCTGCGGTATTCCGGGACAACCTATCCTGAGGCGTGCTGCACTCCGTTTCATTGGCCGTTGCCTTGAGCGCATATGATCGGTGAATTTCATATACACTTCCCATCGTAAGCGTGTCAAAGAAGGGGATTATCTTCAAATTTTGCAATAAGTGTACGCGACAAAGAATTGGAGCGTACGAATTGGCGAACTAATATGAATACCACTGCCTGGAGGAAATTAAGTTTCATTATTAAGTCACATTTTCAGTTATATCGTGAATAGAAACTAATATTGACTCAGGTATGTTTCCGACTTTTATAATAAATAAATATGTTATATGCGACATCGAAACTGATAACTAATTATACGAAATTGGTATTATTGGGGATCGGTTATTGAAGATTGGTATTTGAGCTCAAAGCGCTGGAGATTTAAAACCAACCTGCCATCATGTATACTAAGGTACGTAAACATTATTCTAAATATCAGTTTCGATACAATTTTATTTTCTCTTCTGAAATGTAAGGCATGAGGTTCTTCACCTGCATTTGAATGAACATACAAACAGTTCGTCATTAGATTTCATTAACAAACCCGCATCCCGAAGCCTTCTTCCCCCTCACTGAAAACAAGCAATGCTCTCCAGCGAATGCAACATGAGACCGACAGAAACTTCTTGTTGATGATACACCAAATCTTGTATGCTTTATACAGGTGTAATGTCCTTGATAAAAGCATGATAAACGATGTGATCTATATTTAGAAGTATGTGAATATTGATATACTGAAGTTGATGGTGAAATGGAGTCATCAGAGTTAAGAAAAAGAGTGGACTCGGCGGAAATCGCACGCAGACTTGTTTCGTTCTCCAGAAATTTAAACTGGCTGAGTTAGCACACAATTTGCACTGGCACTGCGACACAATGACATAGCCGCAGTGTCCATAGCGATTCTGACCGGGAGGCTCTAGAGTTCGAGTCCCGACGGTGACTGTTTTTCGACACAAGCTAAAAAGCTAGATCGAATTGAGTTGCAGCCAGAAAGACAATTTTATCGGCGGACCGCTGTGATCAGTAGTTTTACGTGACTTCCCTAATTAATATCAGGCGAATGAAGAAGCAGTATGTTAACAAACGGGCCAAACACTTAAAAATTTCTCTCCTTCCTTACATACTTCCTCTTCCTTATACTCTCGTCTACTTTTACGGATACGCTCTTACACGATCATACAGTGCATTGCCATACGTGCCGGCATAGCAGTCGGGAGCTTGTTGCTTGTCCCGGCTGGGGCGGTGCCCCGCTGGTGGGATTTCGTGAGAGGAGAAATCCCCGCATGCCGACGCGTCGGCTGGCGCCAGATCTGACAATCTAGCACGGCATCACCACATCCCAGGATAAAGTATTCACTACACCAATAGGAGTAATGAACATAGTAGTTAATGTGTTCGAAAACATGGATCAATACACATGTCAATAATTTGTGGAGGTGGAATGTAGAGTGGTCAATAATTTAACCCCCTACAAGCACCAGAAAAAGAAGTGTCCTCGTAAACCGAGAACTGACTCACAAGCCCGGTGAGGCTCGACGAACGAAAGTACGACTAACAGCCTTCCACGACTAGACCGCCGTGCCCAGAAGGCCCCTTTCAGTGCCACGAGGGTGGGAAGGTGCACCGCCGACGGCGCGGGGCGGATGCTCTACCAAGAGCTTCATCTCGCCGCCCTGGAACGCGCGGCCGGCTGCGGCAAAGGGGAGGGGGATCGACCGCGCACGGGCGGCGGCGCTCGCGTGTTCGACCCCGGCGCGGCCGCGCGCCATGAATTACGCCCGATTGCCAGGCCGATTACGGCGCGCGGGTAAATATAGACGCCCTCCCCGCCCCCCGCCCAACCTTTCTCCAGTGTCGCGCCGGGAATACCCAGATGGAGGACAGCGATATATCCCGGCGGAGGTTCTATTCACGCTGCTATGCTGGAGGGAACAAGGCAGCAAGGGTATCTAGGGAGCGCCATCGCTAAAAGTCACGCAGGGAGCGGCGCGGCGCGGCCGGGCCCACCGTTTCTTGCGCAGGGGAAGCGAGAGGGACAGGGCTGGGCGCGGCAGGGGGCGGCGTTCGTGAGAGGAAACCTTTATAGTCGGCGCGGGAGGAATTTTACTGTCGAATCAGCCCTTTCGGCCCGAGACGCGCCCTTCCGAAGCCCCGCGCAGATTATTACGTTTTAGGGCGTGCGCTTTATGTCGAAGGACGCTGAATCTCGCCCTGGAAGAAGGCGATATAACGGCAAATGAGCTCGTAACGTATTTTATCTCACAGGCTCAAGTCTTCACAAATAAATATCAAAGAAAAAATGTCTGACGGCGAGACAAGTATCGGCAATTAAACGGACATGTGTACGTTGGCGCATTACACCAGTCTAGTTAATCTTCGTCGTCCCAGGATCGGAGGCTCCTTAAAAAAAAAGACTATCGCGCGCGTGCGGGGGCGTTGCAGGCAGACGCGCGCCGTTCCTCGACCTCCATCCCCTCGCCGCCTCTTTGAGCGCCGTCGCGCCGCTCTCGGAAATCTCGAAGAACACATCCCCCTTAAGAGGCTGCGGCGTAAGCGCTTTCGAATTTACAGCACGGCCTCGCCCGCAGGCCAGCACGCGACCGCACGCGGCCCCGCGCCACGCGCACGCGCCCACGGAGCAGCGGCAGCCGCAAGGCAGAAAGGGGCAATGGGGGAAAGGGGAGAAGGCTGGGGAGAAAAGAAGACAAGACCGAACCAAACAAACGAGACGAAGAAAAAAAAAAAAGAATGAACGGGGAGAAGCAAAGGAGAAGCAAAACACGAAACAAATACGAAAAGCAAAAGCAGAAAGTAGAAGAAAATATCATAAATAAGGAAACTGAAAGTCGGGGATGGGTTAGAATTACAATATTCTCATGGGCAAAGTCAGGAAAAGAAACAAGAGAACAGAAGGCAGAAATGTTAATAACTACAGACAGGAAGTTTGGAAAAATGCCTTTTTATAATCGTTACGATTTTATGACTTTTAACAAAAGGAATAAGTGAAATGTACTTCTGGAGTTGTTATAGTTTTTTTTTTTTTTGTGCCTTTCTATTCCTTATTTGTGACCTTTTATGCCTTTTTTGATATTATTTTCCCTTTATCTCTCCTAGCACCAATCTCTATGGAGTTGGAAATATACCTGCAATCCTGGACAATATTAAGGCACGGTCGTGTACGCGGAGGCTCCAGTGTCAGGCTGTGTTAAAAATCTAAAAGGGAAAGGAAAATGATACCACTGAAGATTATTGATATTTTTCATTGATGCTTATAGACTTGTTCGCTCACGAGAAATCTCATTCTATGTATGTGTATGGCGTCGGATCCCGTTTGAGAACAGAGCTGTCTTAACATGACTGTGCCCTTTTCGGTTCCTTCTTGTTCTCTCTTCCCTTTTGGCGATTACCCAAGTGCGAAGAACGAAATCTACAATTCCGTTTTCACTGCTTCCATTTTAAGATTCAAAAGGGAGTCCACAGAAGCATTTTGTAGAAACAGGGTCGCGAGTAAAAAAAATCATACTCCTCAACCGGATGGTCTAGTGAGATCACGATTACGAAGAAAAGGCAGTTTCCAAGTTAGTGCTAATGTATATTTTAATTAGGTTTAGAATAAAGAAAATAAATTAATCAGTTTAATTTAAGTTAAATTTTAAATTAGAATTAGAATAAAAATGTGAGTGATTTAATTATTAATTTTGTACTCTACTTTTAAATTGTGATTTTTTTTATTGCGTCCTACGTTTTGATCCCTACGTTAGCCAGAATAAGTGCCTTTTTTGCATTCATATTTTAGTAAAAATAAATACCTTTTGCGTACCTATTTTAGGTTAAATAAATGCCTGAACGTACGGGCTGTATTAATAACAAATAAGAAAATAAATAAAACCCATTGAAAAGGATTACTGAAAATAGGAAATGATATTTAAGGAAAGGAAATTTATATAATTATTTATAAATAATATTTCCAACAAAACAAAGCAAGCGCTAACGTTGTGCTAATGTATTCGGGGGGTACTTAAACTCTTATCATCGCCAAATATACAACATAGATATTCTTAATCCTGCGTCGTATGACATTGTAGTTACTCGGCGATAATAATACCGGAGAAGGAAGGGAGAGAAATGCAGTCGTAGGAAGACGTGGCGGCCAAATCCTCCTGCAAAACTTGTCGGCATCGAGAGAGTCGGCGCGGGTGGCGGCGCTGGGCCCTTAAGCCGAGTGGTAATCCTCCTGTGCAGCTCCGTGGGCGGGGCGGGGCGGGGCGGGGCGGGGCGGGGCGGGGGGGGCGGGGCGGCTCGCTCTCGGCATAATCCGCACCGCGCAGCCCCCCGGCGCGAAGGAAAAAAAAAACCCTCGCGATGCCCGAGATTAGCTCTGGAGCGTTTCTCGACAAACACGCCGATACTCCTTCGCAGAGCGGCGCGCGCCGCCCGGACGGCGTGATTAGAACGGCGCTACGTTTCCATTCGCTACGAAGCAGCAATATTCCGCAGCGGCACTCTGAAAGCCGCGCTCTCTCTCCCCTCGCCACGCTCCTTCTCCTTCGCTTTCTTCTCCTTCCTCTCCGCCGGGTGACCGACCTTCCTTCCTTCTGCCTCCCTGCGGCAGCACGCCACTCAAGAATTCCATTTTAATATTCTGAATAAACTGGCCGAAGAAACGCTTCTAGCGCCGCGCGACGGCACACCCGAGTGGAGCTAAGAAAACGAAAGAGATGTAGAAAAATATTTGAAAAAAGTTTTGAGTGGATTCCTTTTTATCGCTGATTGTACGAAAATATTCTTTCGACGGAAAAGAAGTAGGACTCGAACCATCGAGCCCCGCCGTGTCCTTAAAGGTTCTCGAATTAAAAGGAAGAGATAAGATAGAGAGAGAGGGAGACGCGGGGCGAAATTAAACTTTGGAGCGTCACTGCGGGGTGTCCGTCGCGCGGGGCCGCTAAGCCGACGTGGGTGCGAGCGATAAATCAGCGCGCAGCCCGTAGCGGCGGCGGCGCAATTGAAGGCGCCGTGAATCAGAGGAGCAGCTGCGCGCGACCCGGGACCTGCAGCCCGGGCGCCGGCCGCACCGAAAGCTCCCACGCAGCACAGCCCCTCACACAGACGACGTCGGCTACGCCTCCCCGAAGAGCAGGATTCGGGTTAGGGCGGGCCGGAATGCGCGGTTCATCTTCTTCCTACATCACTCTCACCTCTGCGAACAGTCCACGGCAATGGGAATGGCAACGCTTCTGTAGCTACTTCGCTGCCTGGGAAAAGCTGCATCCTAGGCACTGGTGCCAACGTTTCGGCCCCCGAAAAGCAGGATTCGGGTTAGGTTGGGCGGGAAATACACGGTTCATCTTCTTCCTACATCACTCTCACCTCTGAGAGTAGTTCACGGCAATGGGAATAGCATCGCTTCTCTAGCTACTTGGCTGTCCCGGAGGCGCTGCATACAGACGCTGGAGCCAACGTTTCGCCCGCCATTCTCCGACCTTCCTCAGGGCTACAAGGTTCAAAACTCTAGCTAAAAATTAATATTCTCCCGTACATTATCTGGAAAATATCGCGTTCCGTAGAATAAGGTGAAAGGGATTGTACTGAAAATCCAGCAAATGAATCCAGAAGAAAAATAAGAAAATTCTTGTAGACTAAATTAATATTCTCCCGTACATTATCTGGAAAATGTAATACGAAAACAATGCACGAGTATTTCCCAGTGTGAAAAACAGATAACAGTTAGGCAAGATGTCATGTTGACGGACGATGATGGAGATCCCAGTAGGAACCTAGACTTCCTACAACTGACAAAGTATCGCAACCCCATCTCGCTTTCCTTCACAAAGGATGCCACAATATATACAGATGTTTGTTATATATTATTCTATTTCATGTATTGAAATACTTAGAAAGACATCCCACTCCTCTATAGAGAGTACTCCAGGTTTTGGGTCAACAACCAACCATCAGGAAAACTGTCAAGTTACTATATTACAACTTCTTTTATTAATGTATCTTGAGACATTACTTACTCCTCTCTGATTTTGTTACTCTCTATTCATTTACATAAGAGATCTGCGCCATTGCATCTTTCATCTGGAATTCTCTTTCATATTTTCTCTCCTCTACGAATTCAAGTATGCCTCCTCCACCGACTGGTGATATTCTTTTCCTTTACATATATATCACACTCCTCTCTATCAGGTTAGCCGATCATGCTCCTACAATTTCCATTAGCGTACCAAGGAAGCAAAATAGTACTGAACAGTAACGTATGACGGGGGCAAAAGAGTTCAGAACATAGTACTTAGGCAAAGCATTTTCATGCATTAACCTTTCACGCCAACGCTTTCGATCCAGACCTTTGTCCTACACGCTGCGAGGACAATTAAATTACGAACGTGGAGATAATTCATGCGCAAGCTAGGCACGATCTGATTGACGGGCAGCTCCGCACTAAAATATCAGGAACCTAGTTAGCGACTTTAGTTTACATTAGAGGGATAATGCACAACCATGTCCCCGATCCAATCTTTTAATTAAAACATTGGGTCCAATCGATAAGCGCCCACTAGGTGGCCTAATCTGATCACGCGCTATTTTCCACCCGCGGGGAGCGGCATGCCGGCAAAACTGGGTGGAGCACAGCCGGGAGTTGAACTAGGGTCCACTCCACGTAGGAGCACGTTGTTATTTTGAGCGAGAGCATATTTTTGACATATAACTTAAACCTCCTTATAAGTAAGACACCTGTGGAATGATTGATTGATTGATTCATGTTTCCGGGCGCGTCAACTGGTCGGGTCATTAGTCCCGTTAGTGTAGTGCATGATTTTTTCTCGGGAGATGGCTGTGATCTTCCCCCGCTGGATGGCGAGATCCGGCGCCGACCTACCGTCGAGTAGTGGGGTTTCCCCTAACCAGGACTCTCCCACCAGCGGGGTACCGCCCTAGCCATGACAAGCTCTAAGCTCCCGACCGGTCTCCCGGGATATGTGGTAATGTAGTGCATGTTAGTAGTGTAAGTGTGTGTGTAAAGGCGGAGAAATCTGAGAACGCCCGGTGGCCCTTTGGGATTCGCCTGGTGTTGGGCCGGGAATTCTCCTCCAGACGCGACTGAATTCGACCTAGCTGAAAAGCTAGTGTCGAAAATCCTGCCGCCGTCAGGACTCGAACCTAGGACCTCCCGGTCAGAGGCGCTGTAGTGACATCAGTTGATGCACTGAGCTACCGCTCTCGGTACCTGCGGAATGCCTTGCACATATAGCTACGAATAAAACAAATTGGACGAATTATCGTATTAGGAGTCATTTAGCTACTTCCCAAAATAATCGCCAATTTGACTTCCTTCAATGGCGCATTTCAAACTCAAATGCGTGGCTCCTGAATTCACCAAACACATGGAACATCCTCGAATTTAGTCAACACAAAACTTCCAACGCCTTTTTATCTCAAAATACAGACAGAATAGTACTATGTCTTAACTGTACTTGTTTCGACGCACAACAATCACTAAAATATTACTCATTAATTAAATGAAATGGAAACACCTTTACAAGGCCGTTGAAGGATACAGGATATACTACGAAACATCGCATTCAACACGCGTCCCGTTTATGCACCTATTTCACGCAAAGCAATAAGCGAATGGTGATCCGCCTCATCAATCGACCGAGCTAATAGACTGTAAGAGTAACGTTTTGTTTTGGTCTAAAACCTGACAATAAGTAAGTAGATATTGACAAGGATTACCAATCACTTGACTGATAGTACGAATAATTTGTGCAATAAAGAAATAGTAAATAGAACAATATCATATGTTAAAATTTGTTTTCGTAATAACAAATCAATAGTAAACGTAAAAATGGTGTCAATGAATTTTCTATTTAAATAAACAATGGTATACTCCGTTGAAAATGGACGATGTGCAATTCACTGCTGTTAAAGAGAGTATTTTTGCGTATTATTTGAAACCTCAAATGAAGCATTCTTTAAATGAAATGAAAATTATTTTTTATGCTACGCGTTCAAAATTCGTTCGACTTCATTCAGCCTTCACACTGCTTGTTGTGTATATTTCGGGAATGTTCATTCCCGCTTTAAATATGGCAAAATATACTAGAGAAATATACCCTAGAGCTTCCAGATTATACGAACGAATAATAATATTCCACGCAAGTGATTCTTTTAAGTCTCTCTTTATTAAGTTGAAATTGCCGTATCTCGAGATATACTAATTAGTATTTTTTGTCAAAAACTACTACAAAAACTTCACATTCAATACATATATCGTACATTATTTTACATTACATTGCCAGATGACAATAAAAATTTAAATGTATAGGCATCAAATAATACACTGCAAAACTGTTTGCAAATAATTAGAGACTATACTGATCATTAAAAAGGAAAATAATTCTGATTTGTGCTCCATAATTCTAGAAGACTAGTACATGTCTGTAACAAGTAATGTATCTTAGCTTCTGACTCGATGACCTCATCATTTTATTTTCGGTCCAGTTGCCCTAATCCTTTGAATAAATGCGGAGATAGCTCCTTGTTTAAGTTCTGAACATAAATAGAGCCTCACTATATGCGCACGCTATTTTGAGCTCATTGGGGTATACACTTGTATAGTTATTCGAATAATTGTTTTCCATGTTCTCGGGCCATAAGTCGATAAGTCATAAAGGAAACGATAAGGGATAATAGACTAAATCTATAGCTGATTTGTCTTTGCAAATAGTTTCTAATAAATGGGAGAAAATATTTCTTACCAACTCTTGCCAAAAACACTAGTTGCAATATTCATAATTCAACTTAATATTTACATACGTTACGGTAGATCCCAGAGAGCAAGAAAACTTGCAGAGATTGCACTTCTCTCCGTAGCACGTCACACAGTTTTTATTTGTTTTTGATATCAAATAAATAAATTAATTTGGGAGGTTGTGAAATGAGAATACTAATACAATAATGCACGAATAAGCCATACATTTGAGTCATTTTCAGTTCTTACATTCCTGCTCTACATAAATCTGACGAAGAAAAAAGTGTAGGAGAGTGCGGTAAACTAAAACATTAAAAGTTCTAAGGCATTTGTCGATATACAGAACTTTTTTTAAAGACTGAAATATATCGAATCCAAAGACAAAATAGTGTGAATAAAATTGCTTATAAATTCATTCTTTCACCAACATTTTTAAATAGAAGAAAGTATGTTAGAACAATTTCGACCAGCATTTTGTTGACACTGCTAGAGCAAGTGAGTTGCTTTATTGCTTTGATTTGAAGCCATGTAAGGTAGATGTGTCAGCGAAATCTTGGACATGCTACAGAAGTCGAACAACAGTTGCCAGGCGATAATTGCTAGGCGCAGGCTACACTGAAACGAACTCTCTTTCGTTGTCACCCGCCAGCAAAATGTACGGAATATCAATGAAAACGCGAAGGCCGTTGCAATCGTGCAAGAGCGCGAGGGAGAGCGGGTGGCTGTGGAGCAGCGGCCGCCCCGCGCCGCGCGGCGCGCCCCAATTGAGTTCCATTAAGCGCATCAGCAGCGCAGCCGCCCGCGCCCATTACCTGGCCGAGCTGCGCCCGCGCGCCCCGCCTCGCCCCCGCCCCCGCCGGCGCACTGCGGCACGAGCAGCCAGCGAGAGGATGAAACGAGTGCATGAGGGAAGGACGGCGCGAGGACGAAGGATGACAAGGAGCAAGCGGTGAAGGCGGGGGCACGGGGCGGGGGGGCCGGATGGAAGGGGGGCAGGCGCGGTCGCAGGACGGGAAGAGAGTACGGGGAAGGAGGATGTGGATATGAAGACGAGAAGCCGCGAGCGGGATGGCGGACGTGGTCGACTGCAGACCTGACGACTGAAGGGGGAAAGCTCGATGACGGAAGGACAGGATGGGTGCAAGACAACCAAGGCAACGGGAATGTAACGGAGAAAGGAAAACGGACGTCGAAGACTCATGGAGTAATTGAATTGCTGGCTTGGCAACTTTGGGACCTCGGTTCAAATCCTAATAAATGCCTAAGGAATTAGATGTGTTTAAATGGATGACCGGAGCGTTCTCCATGATCCCCTTTTCTCTACTGCCACAGGCATTTTGTCCTTAATCGTCATTGTCCAAAAATATATTTAATATGACTTGCGCAAATCCGTAAACGATTCACTTTCAATAGGAAAATAGCTAGAAGAAAATTATGGACACGACAAAATCTGTTTAGGAAGCCGACTGAGCATGGACCAAACGTGGATGTCGCGCGGGAATTGAGGCATCGCAAAACGAGAGAGCTGCAGAGACGGACACTAAAGATGACCCCCTTCAGAAAAAAAAGTACATTATGGGTCGCGCCCAACGGCATTCCAAGCACCAAAAATACCCAGGCGCCGACCGGCGAGAGAGAGCGGGCGCGCGGGGCGTGCACGCGGGCTGGCTGAGCCAGAGGAAGAGATGGAGGAGGGAGGAAGGGTGCCGTGGTGCACGACGCACAGGCCAACGGGGGGCGCCGTGCGTGCTCATTAGCGAGAGCGCTTGCCTCGAGGCACGTAGGCACATGTCAGCCGCGCACATGTGCCCCGCGACGCCGCGTGAGTATGCTACACAGTGTTCCTCGCCTTCAGGCCGCTGTTGGCATTTACGGGGTCTGTTTCTTGGTCTATCATGACTTTTGGTTACTAAAGACTGCTACACTTCGGAAGCCACCCGCTATCGTGTTTAGTCATAACAGGATAAATTTGTATCTATTTATAAAATTATGAAAATATTTATAACTGAAAAATAGAATTCGAAAATGAAATCAAAGGTCAATTAAACTCTGACCCCACATAACAGGATCCGTGCAAATTCATAAGCAGCATCTCTGTGTCCTCACTCCTCGCAAAACGCCACGTTACATTAAAATTAGCAGTGAAAGGGTCGCCAACTATTTTTTTCTTTCAACGGGAAATCGTCAAATTTGACATTACTTTCCACTTTGAATAAAATTGTCCCAACTCCTTCCTTCCTATCCTCTTCCTTTATTAACACTACTACTATTCTAACTTCCCTCCACTCTCTGAGATTCCGTCCACCCATGAGCCCGGCATTCAAGAAGCTCCCTCTCCCCTTTTTCCCTCCCCACTTTCGTTTCTCCGTAAGTCATAAAAGGTAGTAATTATCTGTAGAATTAGGATCTTTGTCAAGGCGATCAGCGCCTGAAAGGAATATTCTCTTCTACAGCACGCGAGGGCAACGACACGGGCGACAGCTTGCTTCTGCGTCCGCCTACGCGCCCGCGAGAGCCCTCGGCACGGGGCTGGTTGGGTATGATTATTTTTATTGATTAGTGATTCCGGGCGCGTAAACTGCTAAGGATATTAGTACCGTAAGTGTAGTCCATGTTTTTTTGTTCGGGAGATGGTGGTGATGGTGGTCTTTCCACGCTGGGTGGTGAGATCCGGCGCCGACCTATCTGGCGGGTTTTCTCCCTTACCAGGTATCTCCCCACCAGCGCGGCACGGTACCCCCGGACAAGCTCTAAGCTCCCGGTCGAAATTCAGGACTATATGGTGTGTGTGTGTGTGTGTGAAGGGGTAAGAGGATAGGGCAAGGAAGAGAAAGGAAAGATCGCGCGCGGTCCGTGGCCCGTTTGTTAGTGTACTGCTCCGGCATTCGCCTGGCGTTGATCGGAGAAACCACGGAAAACTACTGATCAGAGCAGCCGGCCGCTGGAATTCTCCTCCAGACAACGGGGCGGGTTGACGCAGGGCAGGGCGGGGCGGGGCGGGGCGGGGCGGGCGGGGCGGGGCGGGGCGGGGCCGAGCGGGGCGGGGAAGGGAAAGGCGGGGCGAAGAGGCGGCGGCTTAAGCTCCTTGTGCGATGGCGGCCGCGGGCGTAGACACACGTCAGCGACACTCGCAGCCCTATCAGTAGCGGGCGCAGACCTTTCGCACCTCAACCGATTTCTTATAAAGATAAATATACTACCGGAAAACATTTAATAGATATCAAGAATTTCTGAAATGATTCACTTTCTTCGTGAACAGTTTTGCTTCTGAATTCTAGTTCATTCGCTAAATAAGTTAAAAACTTATAATCGTTAATCATGATTAAAGTGCTTTCCGGGTACAGAATTGAAAAAGTAATAAACGAACAACGAAAATTTTAATTTTTTGAATCTCGCTTCAATTTCTGGACTTTAATAGAGAAACACTATTAACTTTCAATCATTAACTCAATATTTCAAGACACATTACAACAATAACTTGTTAGCACACATAAAAAAGTACGCAAATACTGCACACAAAACCGGATCGAGAAGAGTTTTTAAAGGAGAAGTGGTTCATTTTATATAATCAAATACTTTAATATTATTTTATATACGCGAATATCAGTTGCCGTTGGAACCCCAACAGTCCAACGCAGAGAGTGAAACACATCCCGCGAACAAGGGAGATTGGAAAGCGTGCTCCCAGCCACGAAAGGTTAAACCACGAGGTGTATCTTCTCTTGGCTAAGGGCGGTGTTTGCTCCGTGGCCCCCCCTCGGCGCGCTCTGCTCCGGGTCGGGAGCGCATCGCCGGCCGCCGCCCGCTGCTGCTGCTGCTGCTGCTGCTCTGCTTGTTTAGGCGACGAGGAGCGGCGTGTGCGCACGGGGGGCCGGCGGGCGCGGGGCGGCGACGGAAACGAGACGCGCTGGGGACAGCGGCACGGCGAGGCGGCGGGAATGGTGAGAGTGGCGTCGGTGTCGTTGCTGGTAGCCGAGACGTAAGCGGGGGCGAGGGCTGTGGAAGTGGACGTGGCGGTGGTGGTGGTGGTGGTGACGGCGGTGGTGATGGCTGTGGCGGTGGCTGTGGCTGTGGCGGTGGTTGTGGCGGTGGTTGTGGCTGTGGCTGTGGCGGTGGCGATGGCTGCGGCGGTGGCGGTGGCGGTGGCGGTGACGGTGACGGTGACGGTGACGGTGACGGTGACGGTGACGGGGGAGGGGGGGGGCGGCGTTAGCAACGCAGGGCAGGCGCAGTTAAAGAGGCGGTGAACGCGGAAGTGAGGACAGTAGTAAGAGAGGCAGCGTAATAAGGAAGATGCAGCTGTGAACGACACAACGACGGGGCTAAAGGATCTGAGTGACATTTTTAGGCCTCTAGCACATGACTGCGTCATTCGAGTGACACCACTGGGTCGTAATGATCTTACCTGTCACAGAAAGTGGCGTAGAGCGACAATTAGAAGCACCAGGGTAGCGGGACCCTCTTCTGGGTGGAGGGGGATGGCACGGAGCGGAAAAGCGCGGAAGAGCCGGAACAGTGTTCGCAGGCTGATGCGGAAGGTATGAGAGGAGAATACGATGTCCGCAGCAGTAAAAGGATCAAAGGAAGCGGTAAACGTGGAATTAAGGAACGAAAATAGCATTGGGCTGTTGGGGCTTCAGGTTTGAGCGGAGAAAAGGCGACACACAGCGGAGGGCAATGGCCAAGGCGGTGACGGCAAGGCGACAACCAGCAAATACAATATTTCATACGATGGTAAATGATATGCTAGAAGTCACGATGAAATGAACACTAGAAGGCATTTCACTGCGTCACATGAGCACCGTGTGACGCGGTGAGTTTGCCGGCGGAGCCAAGAGTTTGAATTTAAATTAAAGCATCAACGTTTTGAGGTGTGTTTGTGGCATGGTGGACATTCCTTCATGTATCACCTCGAAGCCTCAATATTGTCCTACTCCCTTCGCATTAGAGGAAACCAGTGAGACATTGCGTGTGCACCAGAGGCACTGCCTATCTATCCCTAAAAAGAGAGAAGCACTGAGTTGAGCCCAAGAGCCACCGCGGTATGAGCTGCAGGGAGTTATGCGAGCTGAGGAGATTGGCATCAAGATACCGCAGAGGCTCCGGTAGATCCCTCAGGCGCCCAGAGATGGCAGATGGGACCGAGTCAGACAAACAAGAGAAGTTCCAAGAATAAACATTCAATTAAACTATGCGCGGAAGCGGGGTTTGATTTACCCAGGTTGATTCTTCCCGCTGAGCTTTGAAGTCACAGAGGCCACTGCCTCAGATATTAGCTTGAAAACGCTTGAATCCAGAAAAAAAGCGTTGATGCGTTACGTCCCCGTAAGCTGGGAAGGTTTGTTATGTGGCTGCCGCGGCAGGGGCGACGAGGCGCGGCCTGGGGCGTGTAGGTCGGGCGGGAGAGCGCGTCGCCGCAGGCCCCACGTGCCGCGTGGCGCGCCGGCAGCCGCTGCGCTAAATATGGCTTACGCGCTCCCTTACGCGCTTATTTCTCCGCGCCCGAGTTTACATCCACCCGTCCTCGCCAGGCTCCCCTCCAACTTTATTATTTCACATTTCGCGCCGCGCGGAAAGTTGCGTTACAGCGCTGCTCTGTACATTGTCCAGATTAGGAGTACTGTCTGCGAGTTCTATTCAACAGCAAAATTTTAACACGATTACACAACCTTGTTTCAGTACACTTTCTGCGATACGAAATGTATATAGCGAAGAAGAACAATTGAATTAGGTTCTCTATAAGAGTACATAATTCAGCTTCAATATAATTAGAATTCTTTACGCTACGTTTATAATTCATTCCTGTAAACTTCCCTCAAATAGTGGTGTATTTCAAATTCAAATATATCAAAATAAGTAGTAAATTGTAGCTTACATAATAAATTCCCATAGTTTACTTGATATGCATACCATAGGCCTGCTTATTTTAATATTGTTAATTTTGTTAGTAATTTTAAGAGGACCTCTGACAATGTGCAATACAGTTTATCAAAATCAAAGAGAATCATATGACGTGTCTGACACAGGAAAATTCGGCAAGACGGACTCCAAGCGAAGTTTCGCGCCTTCTTCGGAAGCGAAGATCACGTGAACAACGGGAGGTGAGCAGTGGACGACGCAGCTTCTATTGCGCTCTCTAAAGCGCCATTATGGCCGCGATTATGGTCGCTACAGATGCAATATCAGTCTTGGTCGTAGTAGTGCTGGGCATGTTCGGTGCGGGTGGAAGGGGCGGGCGCGTCTGAGGCGACTCCCAGAAGAGCGCGAGATTTGATTTGATTTTTTCATGTTTCCGGGCGCGACAACTGCTTTGGTCAATAGTCCCGCTAGTGTAGTGCATGTTTTTCTCGGGATATGCGCGGTGATCTTTCCCCGCTGGATGGCGAGATCCGGCGCCGAACTACCGTCGGCTAGTGGGGTTTCCCTCTAACCAGGACTCTCCCACCAGCGGGGCACCGCCCCAGCCGGGAGAAGCTCTAAGCTCCCGACCGGTCTCCCGGAATATGTGGTAGTGTAGTGTATGCTAGTGTAAGTGTGTGTAGGGGGAAGGAAAGGAAGAGGAAGGACAGATCGCGCGCGGTCCGTGGCCCGTTTGGTAGGGTACTGCTCCGGCATTCACCTGGTGTTGATCGGAGAAACCACGGAAAACTACCGATCAGAGCAGCCGGCCGCTAGAATTCTCCTCCAGACAGCAACTGAATTCGACCTAGCTGAAAAGCTAGTGTCGAAAATCTTGCCGCCGTCAGGACTCGAACCTAGGAAGAGCGCGAGAGCCTAGGAGTTGGTCGGACGAGGCAACGAAAGGCGAGGAGGCGCTTATTCCCCGGCGCCGCATCAGCCACTCGGAGGCGCCGGCCGCGGAAGGACCCTGGCCGCAGGCGAGGGCACCCCCACGCCAAGGGGTGGGGCGCAGCGAACAGACGGCGTGTGGCGAGCGAGCTAGTGCGATTGATTAGTGTATTCGGCCGCGTCAACTGAGAAGGTGGAGGAAGGAGCAAAATTGAGATCCGCCAGTTTCGTCGCCCAAGATAATACCTCCTTTCTCCGCTATGTGGTGAAAGGAGCGTATCGAAATTTGCGTTGTTAGACGGAAGAGCGGGCCTGATGGCCCGAGTCTCGCCACGTAAAATAAGGCATTAACTAAACTAAACTAAACTAAGGTCATTAGTTCCGGGCGTGTAGTGCATGTTGTGTCTCGGGAGGGAGCAGTGATATTACCCAGCTTGATAGCGAGATCCAGCGCCGACATATACGTCGGTTGGGGGGTTCCTAACCAGGTATCTCCCACTACCGAGGTACCGCCGCAGCCGGGACACGCTTTAAGCTGCCGACTGTTCTCCCCATGTATAGTAGTGTGGTGCATGTGTGGGTAAGTAAGAGGTGCGGGTTCAGAGAAATGAAAGATCACGCGCGGTCCATGTTTTATTTATTAGGTTCCATCTCCGGCATTCGCCTTGTTTTGATCGGTAAAACCACGGAAACTGCCGCTCTCAGCAGCCGAAACTTGGAATTTCCTCCAGCTGCTAACCACCCAGTATCTACAGTGTCCAAATCGTGCATATCGGGACTCCAAACATAGGACCTCCCGAGAGTCAGAGACATTGCAGGGACATTAACTGATCTCCTGAGCCACCTAAGCCGGTATGTGATAGTGAGATATTCTGTCGCTGTCTGAAACTTGTTCCGGCCATGAAAATGTTTCATCGGTTGGTGACCGTTGAGATGGCGACGAGCATGCGGAGGGAACAGGTTTGCAGACGGTGATTGGTACGGATTCGCGGAGACGACTGTAAGAACATACGAGCCACCCCCACCTCCAAAATAATAATTTCAACAACAATTACACAGTTTCTCTTCTCTGCCATAGAACAAACCAAAACAGCGACACACTTCGCCTCCACACCGCTCCTTCGCCGACACACAAATTCCTCCTTCAAATTCAAAATTTAGTTTTACAGGTTCGCAATTTTAACCGTTTATTTCACACCAAAAACAGGAGGGTGGAGAGGGTAGAAGGGATGTGACCGGCGGGAGGGGTCGGAACGGGAGTGGCAGTGGAAGAACCAAAGCGAAGCACGGGGAAAGAGAGAGGAAAGTCCTCAGAGAGGACGAAGAGAATACGAGGTCGAGCGACGAAGGCTGGGATAAGAGACGAGAAAATGCAGAGATTGCATTTGGGAGGGACAGAAGAGGTTCATAAAATGGCAACGAACACCCAACTTTGCATTCTGGAATACCAACTTAGGCACACACCTTTTCAATTGATACTCTAGTTAATAGAGTTTATGAAAAAGGTGATATGTAGAATTTTAAATTCCATGAAAATTCCTTAAAATATGCTACAGATCCTCGTCGTATTAACGCCGTTTCTGCATTTAAGGAGATGATTTTTTCCACCACGTCTTAAGAGAAATTTTGAATTTGCCAGCGAATCTACCGGTTGGGTTGGGGAGGTCGAAGTTCACCGCCCGCCCGCGCAGTTTCCGAAGTGCCGCCTCGCAAATGCCGCGAGCATCTCCACGGGCAGGGAGGCGGCGGCGCGTGTTTCGCGTGTGTGGGGGCGAGTTCTACCTGCCCTAAGGGACGACACCCCTAAATCCCCTGGCGGCGGCGGCGACGTCGTCTCCCCTACACCACGTGCTCTGCTTCCGGCCCTCCGACGCTGCCCCGTGGCCATATCGACCTGCCGCGGCGGCGGCGGCGGCGCGACGCCGGGCGCCGGGACACGTGGCGCCTGGCGCCGCCCCCGCCACGCCCCTCCTAGCCACACCCTGCGCCAAATGCAGCAGCCACTCATCGCGCTCCTTGGACAGATTATTTTTTTTTTTTAATGAACAACATCACGCACTGCGGAGCAAACGAGCGTCGAAAACTACTCTGCAGAAACTCCTGGAATCGTACTGATGAGTCGATCATTCAATGGATTTTTTTCTGATGATTTGGCTCCTCAAGAAAACTAATATTCATTATTATTCTTTTTAAGGCAAATGACATAAGTTATGGAAATACTGTGTTCTAACACTTGTAAAAGTCTGTATCTCCTAAAACTTCAATAATCTCGTTTCAATGGGTTGAATGTCTAAATACACATTCGGCGTGAATATAAATCTGAGTGATATGGTAACTGCACTACATTACGTTTCTTATCTATATCAACCACATTAATAATAAAATAATAGCACACCAGAATGTTGAAAATCAACAAAAACTTATAATTAATAAAATAAATCTGATAAAAGATATGTCCAAGAAATTTTATTTTAGACAAGATATTTTAATATTTTACTGTATCGTAAGATTTCCTATTTATTGACATCAGAGCATCTACGAATACAAGACAAACTGTAAGAAACGTAACTCTTTTTCTAATCCCCATTCAAACACATTCATCACTGCAACTAAAAATTATGGAATGGACCATCAGTTGTAGTCAGGTGATTTAAAACGATGTATATGAAATTTTAAGATCGAAGTTTTATATCATCTGCAAATAATACGAGAATTGTGATCGACAAAATACATCATTTAAATGGCGTGTAATACAAAGTGACACAACACAATAATGACGTGAATTTAATTCCAATTTTCCAAAGACATATACTTTATACATTACATTAATTTCGTATTTCAACGGCCCAGGAAAACAAAGGACTTTTTAAGGTATTTTGGGTCCACGGATATGCATAAATGAATAATGTGTCAAAAAAAATCCCGTCAAACTTTTGCAATATCGCCGTTTTCCTGAATATTTTCTTACATCACTGGAGAAGCAATTCACTGCCTCCTCATTTTTCCACGTAGGTATTCTGCCATGGCTATTCTTTTCCCAAACAAAGCTAATCTGAAGACGACGAACACGATGCATAAAATTCTTCAGAATCGCGCTTTTAATAAGTTTTCGCTTTAATTTATGCAAACGTAATCAATATCCTTACACAAGCTGCATATTAAAGAACGATTCCCTTCACTCCGCGCAAGGGGCAACAAAGAGCGCATTATCTCCGAAACAAAAGCCCAGCCAGGCGGTGCGGGGCGAGAAGGGACGGAGGTGGAGGGGGACATGGTTTGCTGCGGGTGGTGTGGGGGGGCGGGCGGAGTAGGTTAGTGTGATGGGGATGGGGCGGGGCTGGATAGTATTACGGGGCGGGTCAGGATAATGTTACAGGACGGGCAGGGCGGGGCGGGCGGGGCGCCGGCGGGGGGCGGGCAGGGCAGGCGGGGCTGGACGGGCGGGGAGGCGGGAGGGGGCGTTCGGGCGGGGCCAGTTGACGGACAGGTGAGCAGGTAGTTGGGAACGGGGCGGGCGGGAAACATGTTGGTGACGGGCGAGCGAGGGGCAGGGTAGTGTAACGTGACGGGGCGGCGTGGCGAATCGGCGGGCGTGACGGGCTGGACGGGTTTAGGGGCGGGCCGAACGGGGGTCGGGCAGCGGGGGGGGGGCACGGTGGCGTGGGGGAGGCGAGCGGGTGAAAAGATGCGACAATTTGAGGGCTTCTCGCCGTGCGTGGGCGTCGGCGCCCCGTCAGCTGGCCTTGTTTACCCGTTTAGTCGGCGCGACGTGGCTGACGCGGCGACAGGCGCGAGATGGCAGAGATGTTACGACCAAGCGCCCACCGGCGCACGCGCGGCCGCGAGCGAATCTGACACACGCAGCACAGCATGCTCAGGGAAGGCGCTGCGATTAGACACGGGTGTTGGGGCACACAACCCTCATCACTTCTGCTTTCTTCTACTTTGGGATAGTTTGTTTATGTTTGTTCCTGTTTTCTTCGCCAGTAGAACAGACAGAGTGAAGAACGTGTTCCAAGTCGGACATTCTTTATCTACTGCAGAACATCCTTTACTGGTGACATTTGTTCCAAGAAAATGGTAGTCATCAGAGGTGAATACAAACTAATTATCGTAATAGCGCTCTGGAACTGTTGAGAAGCGTAGATGGGTTTGTAGTGAAGTGTAAATTGACATACAGACGTGGCAGATGACATAGATGGCGTAAATTACTCATTTTGACAATATTAATTACTCTTCATGGCTATTTCAATCAAAGCAATTTGCAACACCAGCCACGGGTGACAGTTTTCTTTATGTCAAGGAAGAGAAAAACGAAATCCACTTTTGCATATGGCGCATTTTAAACCCAACCTCTCGAAATAGTGTTACAGAAATGGAAAACGCATTAATTGTGAATTACTACTCACATCATGTACCAATTAAGTTAAAATTTTCAAGAGCACTTACAAATAAAACACATTTTAAATTAAAACCGATAGTAAATAAGGAGGTTAGTGTGTCGTCTCGGATGCTTTCGCAATATTAAAAAGAATTTTCATACTTATTAAATGTTCTTGGACTAGATTAGAAGGATAACCAAACATTGCCCGTTTCCAATCAGGAGACCGACAAACTTCAAATGACCCCTCACTTATCCCGAGTGATGGACCGGAAAAGCTCATACCATCGGTAACCGACGGATATACGCAGGTTACCCGATTACTAAATAAAAATATAGGAATGTGTAGATATATAAATACGATCATAAAGTATTGCAATATAGTTCAAATCCTACGTTCAGGTTTTTGAAACACGAAGTTCAATGGGACATGAAGAAACACGTTAACATTGAAAGGTTCATGCAACGAGCGTGCAGCGGCCGTTGAAAGCGAGCGCCCGTGAGTCGATATTCGGATGCCAGTCATCGCATTTCGCACGGGGCATCCGCAGCGGGGCGCTCGTTTAGCGGTGAATCGCGCGCCCGACCTCTCGCCGGCCGGCGCCCGCCCCCCCGCTCCTCCGAGGTATCCAGCGGCCGCAGTCAATTACGAAGCAGAATGGGCAAAAACCGGCGCGGCGCGGCGCGGCAGCGGCGGCGGGCGGGCGGGGCGGGCGGGCGGCGCGGGCGCGGGCGCGGCGGGCGGCGCTGCCGGGCCGATCCGCTAAGTTCGCCGATGTGTGTTGGAGAGAGAATTGAAATGCGCTTCTGGGCGCACTCAATTACTCGCCCCGTGGCCAGGCATGGAAAAAGCACTGCGCACGGGCGCGGTGACCGGGTCGAGGAACTTAATGAGTAGCGACTTCACTTCCAGAGAGAGAACGTAGCGCATTGAAGGACTATCTGCTTTTACGCGGGTAACAGAAATGGCAAGTCGCTAGGATTAGTGACGTCCCCGTCCCTCTACCTTCCCTACTTACGGAACTAATTTTCCATCATAAAACCCTACTCCCTGCCGCCCCTAATAAGACACTGGTACCAACTACAATGCCTCAAGTAATATTTCTATTGCACGGGTAATTTACCACTGCCGCACAGGAAAAACAAATATTGTTATAGCGAGTTTGAAATTCTTATCATACTTTTTTCCTCCCACCCATAAGAGCTACTTACTCGAATTTCCCTCCTATTTTCGCCTTCTCAGTGTTCTCCCATTTCTCTTTTTTGGTAACATTTAAATCTTATTACAATAAATTCGAAGTAAGTGTAATGCATGATTTCCAGTTTTTCGCTGTTCAATCAAAATGTTCAGTGCTCTCTTGGAATAGACCACCAAACTTGCTTTTCGCTCTCAATCGGAAGCAAAACCCATTAAGTTGCGTTTCACTGAGTTTCATTTTGATACGAATTAATAGGTGACATTTGCCGTTAACTAGCAACCATATTGGCAATCACGCAATATTAACAACAAATGCTTTACATGAAACTTTAATGAAGAAAAACAGAAAATATTCGTCATTCGCATAGACTGGGATTGGACCAATGGTTTTCCTTGCACGACGTCAATATACCTCAATACTAATTGTATAGCCAGTGGAACTTTGGAAAATACGTAATATGTGGAACACATTTATTAATTTTGTTTTGGTGGACAATTATTACTTTTATTTCACATTAGAATGCAGCAAATGACGCAACATGAATCTTCCAAAGCGGTCACTCGACCGCATGGAACAACACGTGTACGGCACAGCTTGATCTTTTGCAAGGAGAAAAATGTCCGTAGGAGGAGCGGATTCAAGGGACACCGTTCTGCGCCAGCCGGCAGATTCTCCAAACTTTTCTTCCACGGAGTGGGAGCGTCTCACTCAGCTACTCGAACATCAGAGCCTGTTGGGACTCGAACTGAGGCCTTCTAGTTTCAGACGTTTCAGTTGGGAACTCGCAACAGGAGACTAATACAACTGGTGATAAGGGCGCAATCTAAGAAAAAATCTATACTGCTGAACGGCCTACTGTAACAGAAAATCTTTGAGGTGTAAATCAATGTAAGTTTTGTCAGAGATCCACTTATTCCAACTAAGAAAGTACAACAGAGTATGTTTGGTTCTAATCAATGTTGTTGTTTCTTAAGTTCCGTTTGTTTAATCAACTTTTTTCTGGCCAAACGCTACATATATAACAAAGATCTAAGTAAATTTACTTAAAATGGAGGCTCTCGAATTTCCATTGGTATTTTAAGACATGTCACCGCCAGGACACCATTTTGCTATTGCTTAAAAGTCTGTTCTTTGAAGTGACTCACCGCGGCATGTGCATCCCTGCAATGCACGTCTGCGTCGCGCAAAAAGCTCCGGGCGAGGAGGGGGGTGGAGGAGGGGGCGGAGCGAGGCGCTCGCGAATTCTGCGGCAGAAACCCGAGCTGGGGCTTCCTCCGCTGACGTCACCGCGTTCCCACACGCCGCCGCCGCCGCCGCCGCCGCGAGGACCAGCTGCCGAAAACGGGTCGGCGAGGCGGAGAACGGTGCCCGATGCCCCGAGGAATATATTCGGTCTAGGCGAGAGACCGGAAGTCGCGTCGATAAAGATGCTCGCCCTGCGAATTGTACTGGCGTCGCCCCGCCAGCGACAACGGGCTGCAGCGACAAGCTAATAATGCCTCTGAATGCAATTAGGGAAGTACCACGGTTATAGTTTGTTATTTAAGGTCGCATCAACATCTATGTACCGGGAGCGGTAGCTCAGTGCATCAACTGATGTTACTGCAGCGCCTCTGACCAGGAGGTCCTAGGTTCGAGTCCTGACGGCGGTAGGAATTTCGACACTACCTTTTAAGCTAGGTCAAATTCAGTCGCTGTCTGAAGGAACATTCTTGCGGCCAGATGCTCTGATCGGTAGTTTTCCGTGGTTTCGCCGATCAACACCAGGCGAATGCCGGAGCAGTACCCTAACAAACGGGCCACAAACCGCGCGCGATCTGTCCTTCCTCTTCCTTGTCCTACCCCTCCCACACACTTACACTAACATGCACTCCCCTTACACACACACACACTAACATGCACTACACTACCACATATTCCAGGAGACCGGTCGGGAGCTTAGAGCTTGTCTCGGCTGGTGCGGTGCCCCGCTGGTGGGAGAGTCCTGGTTAGGGGGAAAACCCCACTAGCCGACGCTAGGTCAGTGCCGGATCTCGCCATCCAGCGAGGGAAGATCACCACCATCTTACGAGAAAAAAGATGCACTACACTAACGGGACTAATGACCAACGCAGTTGACGCACCCGGAAACACGAAAAAATCAAATCAATGAAACATCTAGGTCATTAGCGACCACTATTGGAGTTAACGGTATGGTAACTATGAAGATGTAACGATATGCTGATGATAGGGGGTGAAAGGAGGAACAACATGCCGAGGCGGGACTCGAACCCGCGACCCTGCGGTCCGAGATCGCTACGACACTACTGCTTTAGCGATCTCGGTCACCGGGCCGACGGTTATAGTTTGTTCGCATGTCCTCGCACAAAACAATATTGTATGAACTGAAAAAATCTGGTCTAAAAGTTCAAGTTTTAAAATGAACAATTCAACAGAAAAATCAAAAGTGTGACCTCCATTTCAAAGGTAAACGGACAGCACACAATCACCGAATATCAAAATCACTTTTATCAAGTATTCAATTGATCACGTAATATATTTACTTTTAATCGAAGATATCTATATAAATAATATTTATTTAAATACAACTCTTGACATGAAATTTCTTGAATTCTAGTAACATAAATAAATAGTTTTAAAGAGAACTTCCTCCAACTGGAGGAATGATAAAACAATAAAAAAGGTATAAAATCCGATATATATTATCATCATCATCATGATCATCATCAGCATCATCGGCAGCAGCAACTATGAGAATAAGGCATTTTCGAAACTGCTCCGTTCTCTAATAGAAACTGATCCTCTCAATCTCTAAGGTGGATATCTTCTGTTTACTAAGGAAGTTATAGGTCCTTAATGCTTATCTCAATTTCTTAGAGATTGTTTTAACATCAGGTTATCTTTTGTTAGTTATTTTAAATTGAAATTCGCTTAAATGTTTTTGTAACCATTTTTCCCAAGTGCATCAGCGAGTGTCTGAACGGTGGCGAAGGTAGTCAACATCAATGAATTGTTACCCGGACATTTGTGATGTAAATCAATAAACATTAGTCACATTGATGTTAAAGGGCCTGACACGATACATCACTCGCCGGTATTTTGAAGTAACAAAATTCACATCATTTCATTACTGTCCAGATCTGCTACCCATTTAACACAGCATTATTTATGATCGACAGCTCCAATTTGTGCTGATATAGCGAGAGCAAAACATCACCAATAATAAGCATATCACGTACAAAGTCTCAATGTCGTGCCATCAGAAGGATATGATATTGCATTTCTCTTTCAGGACCAGTAATTTATTTGAATCTTTCATACTCCTCGACTACGTTTTTTTTTCACTAGAAGACATTAAAATTGGCAAAACCTTGGCGGCATAGGATATCTTGGAGGAAGAAAGATATTTTTAACCGTCAATGTTCAAAACGTGTAAACTAAGATTCTCAATTTATTCTATTTTCATTATAAAGTTTCACATCTCTTTTTTAATTTCAATTCAATTTAAATGCATCGTTTTTCAATCATCAAAAATGTGTATCTTATGAGTAATTTGAAAATTTCAAAGGAAATTGTTAATTTGATTTTGAAGTAGACATATCTACTATCAATCTTGCTCCAGGAGATTTATTTTTAAGAATTTTTTCTGACTGTTACATTAAAATTTAAATAATTGTTCATAGTTCCTTTGAATATTTTGGGTCACAAAACAAACGACCAGATTTATTCATCAAATGTCGGCTCCAAAGGGACAATGGATGTCTGTTTAAAAATACACAAAACTATTTGTAAAAATATTACAAAAACAACGTTTTGGAGATATTTCACCCAATCTTTAGGTTCCTGAAATCACAAAAGTGTACAGCCTATGTATGAATTTGTGTCATAAAAGAAAACACTAATGGTTATTTACGTACTAATCTAGAAAGAAGCCTCGACATAGAATGTAATATTAAGGACGAGTTATGAAATGAGTACACTAAAGATACTTGCTGGCGACTTACGTCCAATATTTTACTTTCTCACCTTACTACATACATAGTAAAGAGAAATATTGTAATCTGCAGCGGAAATCAGCGATTTTTTGACAGAAAAACTTTTGTCGGGCTCTGGTAACGATATATCTTGTTTCAATATGTAGTGAATTACTACTTCCACTAACACATTGTAAAGTCAGTATCGACGTTTCGTTAGTTCTGAATAGCAAAAAATCGTTTATGGTCTACGCTACCGCCTAATTCATTCACACGATTTTCTACAAAATTGATATTCCCAGATGGATCTGAACGAACTCGAAACATGGTTTCAATTTTTCCAAAAATGGCTACAATATTTTTATTAAGCCTTGTCCTTGGATATAGTAAATCTTCTAAAAATCGCGCAAGTCTCATTTTCATCCAAATATCTGATCATTCAAAAATAGCAAAGGTTTAATTTTTTCGGCGTCTTCCTACAACTACAATACTGAAGATAGAGATTCTTTCCCAAAATGAAATCTGTTGTTCAAAAAATAGCTTTATCAGCACAAGTAGATCTTTATGCAAATAAGGTATTTTTTTAAATTGTAGTGGTAGACATCATCTTGAAAACATCCTCAATAACCAGGCCGAAGTCATGTTTATTCACATCGTCGCAGTATTTTGTTTACTTTGCAATACCAGGCTGTTTTGTATGGCTATGACTTCTTTCCCGAATGCGTACAGCAAACTCTACTTTGCCGAATGCGTGCCGCAAAGTAACACTTTCCAAAAGTAAACAGTGACGGTATGTACTAGTTTCCATGAAAAATATTGATGTACTTTGTTTATTTAGTTCAAAATTCAAGAGGCAAAATGGTGGATAAATCAATATTTCTGATACTAAAATCCCCTTGAGAAAAACAATATTCCTTTACATAGAATACTGTGTCCTTTCAACCAATGCTAGTAATGAATAATCATGAGCATTTAAAGTTCAAAGGGACTAAGGAATTGATCGTCTGCGTCCGGGAATCGGCGCACGATGGGGCGGGGTGAAGTGGAGTGGGGTGGAGTTAGTGGGGCGGGGAGAGGTGGAGTGGGGTGGAGTGAGTGGGGCGAGGTGAGTGGGGTGGGGCTTGGATCGTGCCCACTTGACCTGATGGCAGCTGGCCCGCCGACCCCGCTTTTACAGTTTTGCCACCTCTGCACCTTAGAACCCAACGCGGCGAGACCAAAATGCCTTATCTTGAGGATCATCTGCTCGGTCATGGTGTGATTACGTCAGGTAAATGCTCTGCGTGGAAGAAAGGAATTCATATCGGCAGTCGGGGTTCGTGACACATGGACTACAGACCCATTTCCTCCTAGTCTGGGGCAGTTAGATTCAATCAACAGATAATCCCAGTCAGCTAAGAAACATGACGGTGATTTATGCCAAATTACAGAGGAATTTAACGAGAACGGCTGGAACCGCTTCCTGCAAAAACTTCCATCAGCTACCTTATCTTTCAAACATCGAAAGAAACGAGCCATTTACCATGAGGCATGGAATAAACAGTTTCCCTTCCTTTTTTTTCTCGAAATCGATAATGGGACATTACATTTGGCCGAATATGAAAATAAAGAAATGAGAAATACCTTCGATTACCTTCTCAAACGATATGCTATTTCACGTCGCCGTTGAGTTAATATTCAGAAAATTCTTCGAGGGATTTATGAGGTTCCAGAAGTCGCGCGCGTCGAATCAACACGCAGGACGCACAAAACAATCGATGGCCCCGGGCGACATCACTTATTCATCGCCCATTGTCCGCGCCCGACTTCCACCAGGCGATCGAATGCCACGCATTAGGCGAAGGGGGCGGGGCGATCGCCAGAGACAGTGCGCTCCTACCAGTCTTCAAAAAAAAAACCTTAATCCGAAATTACGATGCACGTGAATACAGGCAGTTTACCAACGCTTGGGAGGGTCTAAAAGAACTCTTGCGGTTAAAAGAAACTTGGGGCAATAAATATGGTTGCCTACATGTGGTAGAGACCAATTCATTCTGGTCTGGAATTTCCCACGCTGTCCTTTCCTTACACCATAAAAATAACAAATGAAATGCGTTGCCATTCATTCGATTCGCTTTCAATCAATGAATATCAACATACTTGCAAAATGCACTCATAGAAAATGTACCGCAAAAATAATATTGCCTGAAGAATTCCACAAATTTACCTGCCATCATTAAATTTCTCAATATCAAAGAGCTCTCTGCTACATTTTGTAGAGCAATGGCTGCTAGCCCCTCAAAAGTTGATGATAAACAAAATAATGAAAATGATAATATCTATTCTAACATTGTATTGTGCAATGAATATTGATTCAGTGGTGAGGTGTAGTTGACATCTACATAATTGGAATGATTGAAGGCGTTGTCATTGACAACGCCTTCAATCATTCCAATTGTGCAATGAAGTTTTAAGAAATACTTCCATACTATCAGTGCCGTAATTGTCACACGCTATATTTTGTGTCAGCGTCATGGGCGAAATGATGCAGATGCTGGTCCCTGTCCTTCTGATTGTTGACCAAAACCTTGAGATAGACCCCGTCGCAACACCACCCCCTCTCGCCATGGTTTGTCATCAACTATTCTTCAACATTGTATCTCCGAATAGTACCTTGGGGTTAACTACCAGGTCCGCAGAATCATTCTCTCGTTTCTGATTTCCAGTGAATATATAAAAACCGTCATATGCTTATGATTCACAAATGACACCATATGCTTACATATACATAATAAAAAATAATTAGGATCATTTTTGGTTGTAGCACAAATATGCTACAGCCGACATAGACGTTAATTATTCAAGTCAGAAGAGAAATGCTTCAATGATTATATAGCTCACTAGGAAAACAGGGGGTTCGTGGCGAAGTCAGCTTCCTAGCAGCTCCGTCCAGGCACGCAACGGCCGGCCTGCGCTGCGGCCGAGCCCCGTGGCACATACCTCCGCTGCAGCAGCTGATGCGTGGGCGCTTATCGGCGCGGGCGCGGGCTCGCTTACCTGGCAACAGAACAAAACGCATTAGTGCGAGCGTTCGGGGGGCGGCCCTCCGACACGGCCACTCCGGAGGGGCCGCCCTCCAGGGGCGCCAAGGGGGGAAGGGCGGGTGGGCGCCGGCACGCGACATGGCACCGCGCCACGCGACGCGACGCCGCCCTTGCCCTCGCCCTCGCCCTCGCCCTCGCCCTCGCCCCCCGGCGCCAGATGCGACGCCCTCCAGCTCAGACGCCGAATCAAGGAGGGGGCGCTTGTGACATGATCCCCATCAAACATTACACTGGGGGGAAATCCTGCTCAACCAAAACATTCAAAACACACTCAAGCATACGTTTCCAAATTACATGGTCTGACACTCCCTTTTCGGAACACGACATGGAGAAAGTTTCACCGCCAGAAGTCTCAATTTTTTTAAACGTAATTTTAAAATAGATTTCCCAAAATTCAATTATCAAATTTCTTATTTTGATAGTCGTTTTACCTCTTCATTCTACAATATTTGATTCCATTATTTTTGACAATCATTAAAAAAGAGCGATTTCAAATGAAATTATATTTTTCGAAGTATTTATATTCGCAACCTTTCGAAAAACTATTTTGTTCTTCACCATCAGGCTTTTATTTTGTTGCGTCATTCATGAGTCCCGCCTTCTTGAATGGACTAGTGAGCATGAAATGTCGGTACTTTCATGTTTGGAAGCCTATTGTGAAAAGGACGCATTACCATAGCAGAGAGCAAACGTTTGCGACAGTTTACTTCATAAATTACATTAATTGCACCTCTTCTTGTCGGTTACTATTGTAGCGTCGCGTGGTTCGGCGCCGCGGCGTCGGGCCGCGCCGGGCCGCGCCGGGACGCTTCGGGGAAACCCGCTCTAAGCCGGATGCTAAGTGGGGGTGTGAAAGGCGACGGCGCCTCGCCGCGCCGGCTGGAAAACCCGTAGGAATCCAGGCTGGAAATTCCCTGAAAGGGACGCGCGCGGATGCGAGGCTAAGAGATGTCGGTTGCAGCCCTGGAAGGGCTGGCCAGCAACCGTATGACGCCCGCTGCTTGTAGGGTGAGGGCGAGCCAACGGATATATAAGGCCGCACCGACAGGCGCCTCGTGGGATACGCTGGGTGTCGAAAGACGAGAGGTATCTCCAGTGCATTCATTGCACGTGATCTTCGGGTCGAAGATCGGTTTGGCGACAGGCCATGTAACTGGTATAGTTACGGGACTCTAAGTCCGACAGCTTCGCACCTCGCGTTGCTTTTTGCTGCTTTCGAAGCAGTGGTTCTGGGCGAGGCCTAGGGACGGTCGCGGGGTTTCGCGGCTAAGAGAACTGAAAGGTTGCCAAGGGGTTAGTTTTTTGTATTGTAATCTTTGTACATTAACTGTAAATATACTGTAAATATATTGTAAATATCAATCAGAGCAGTCGTCTGTGTTTTTTCATCCTAGTACGTCACACTATAATACGGTGAAACTGTGACCTCCATGCCTTGCTTAAGACGCTTCGCGAAGTCGACACAATACGAGTTTAAGCGTCTCACTTATCCCTAATTTTGGGTCTAATACCGCACATCAGAAAATTTCCACTATTTGCCTCAGGTCTCCTGCTTCTAGTCATTGTAGTTTCTACAAGCAAATGGGATACCAGAAGCCACTCGTCTTGTTAGTTACTCTGTTTCTTCCTACACGACTATTGAAGACAATTCCAATCATTCCTTGCACTTTCAGAAGACTACTTAATGAAGCCAACTTAATTCAGCAAAAAAGGAATTATTAGGAAAATATTTTGCAGTAAATACAAACTTCTTCAAGACAGCTGCTACGTGAATAATTTTGGAAAATAAAATTTCAATCTAACAATCGAGAAGATAGTAAACTTCAGCAATCTCGAAAGGCCAAATTATCATTTTTTCCCCCTGAAATTTCCTCCGAAACGGTCAAACCAAGAAAATATTACTAAGCATCACATCACCGCATCAATGAACATGACCAGTGGCGCACTCAGGAGAGGAGGGGGTTCTTGGGGGTTACCCCCCGAAAAGCTAATGATATAAAGCTTTAGTAATTTTCTCTACTAACGAAAGTCATTCAATCCATCAATTGTTAACATTACAAATATTATCAATTAGGAAACAAATAAAGAGATTTTCATAGTCAGCATAAATGACAAATGATTTAAAAGGAAACTCAAGTCCGATGGTTATTACACCTATATATCCCCCACTCCGAAAAATACCTTCGCTGCCAAAAACGATTTTCTTGCCAAGACATATTTACCCACCTCGATTGCCTGATATAGTGCTCAAAATCTCCGTGGCGGAGCCTTACGCACAGTGTAGGGCAATGGCAAACACGCGGGCAGTCTTCGTTTTACAGACCTGCGTCGTTTCCTCATTGCCTGGCGCCGGGGCCGAGAAGGTGGCAAGGACGGAAGGTCACGCTAGGGTATTTACGCGCGCGCCTCCTCCCACGCCGCCGCCAGATATTACTCAATTACCCCATCGCCTTATCTGCCCTGCTCCGCGTCCGCCTCGTTTCCCAGAAGCGCCCGCCCATCGCCCTGACCGTTCACACCACCCACCTCCGCCCGCTCCCACCCTCTCCCGACATCTTCCAGGGCCCCCCGGTCGTCCGCGATACTCGCTACACGCACGTCCGTCGGCGTATAAGATTCTCTGGCTCTCCCTTGCTAGGTGCTCTGATACGTCTTATGACCTGAAGGAATTGGTTTGAGTTCTTTACGTTGCCATCAGGCGTTGCTGCTCATCTGACGGTGTAAGTCGAATCGTACGCATGTACAACAGCAGTATTAGTTTTAATGAAATGTGCTTCCGCTAATGTTTCGCAAACCAATTCCTTTGTAATTCCTGTTTGCTTCATTGCATTCGTCCTCGAAGCAATGGTCAATAGAAAAGGAAGCCCGGCGAGGCGCGTTGTATTTTAAACGCGTGATATTGGCTGTACAAAAGTTTTTCGACCTAACGACACTTCTTCACCTGTCGTTACGTGATACCGTCAGGAGTTTGCATCCATCTGTAGTGTAGGTGGTGCCATCGCCCCGAAATGTCGGAATCACAGTACTGCAGTTAATGGCAACAGGGGTCGATGCGACCCGCAATACACGCGAGAACGGCGGTATGCCAGCTCATTCTGTGACTGCTGCAACTAAAAGGCATCCTGATACTGTCCACGTCCTAATTTCTGATGAACTGAAGGGCAAAATTTCTACTCATGATACATTTGTAGACAACTGAGTTATACGTAAAGGTTAGATAGATGCGATTATAACTACCAAGACTACGACCAAACTACTTCGGCAAACTGAACTTCAATTTTTTGATGGTAGGTGGTGCTTCAGGAAGCAACGATGATATAACACGGAATTAGGTACAGAGAGATAGGTCAAACGACGAAATTGCACAATAGTGCTCCTGGAGACGGAGGTCAAATGAAGAGTTAGCGAGTGGCAATACAAGCTTGTAGCCGCCGCAAGACCGGAAGCGCGAGCTGCAACCACACGGAAGGAGCGGCCGCGGAGGCACAACAAGACAGCGCCGACAAGCGAGGTGGCCGGGCGTCACTGGGCGACGCTGGCGTGCGGGTAATCGCCCAGCGGGGGCGCCCGGCGTTTCCGAACGGCCCTCCCTCGGCGCAGGCGCTCCCGCCACCAAACAATCTCCAGCGGGCGGCCGCCCGGGGCAGTGGGCAGGAGGCGTCACGGCGGGAGGAGTCGGTGGGACGAAAGGACAAGGTGATGGGACGGGGGCGTGGCGGAGAGCCGAGACGGTGAGGCGAGGCGGGGTGGTGAGGTGGGGGAGGGCGGCGAGGCAGGTGGGTGAAGCGGGGAGGCGTGAGCGGCGGAGCGTGCGGCCCAGGGCGAAGGGCGGTCGATAGTGCGCGGCGCGGCGGTCGACGCGTCCGTCTCGATTGCCCTCCTCCCACCACGCGACCCGCGCCCGCCTCTCCTCCACGGTGACCTCGGAGTCCCTGGCGAGGAAACTTTATTGTGTCACATTGCATTAAGACGGGAAAATCGTTTCCTTTTCAAACAATTACAGTCGATTCCGGGTGCAGTGAACTCGGTTAGAGTGAAACCTCCGTTACAGTGAACTAAAGTCATGGTCCCGTTTCATTTATATTACAACTAAGCATAAGAAGATTCGGTTATAGAGAAACTTAGGAAATACGTCCTAAATTAATTCACTCCTGAAAAATAAATATCGTCTCAAGGCCGCAAATCCCAATAAAAGCTTAAAAAATATCGTCGACTAAAGGTGATAAGCGAGGAAGTCTCCCCTGAAATGGTGATAACCCGGAATGTTTCATTCTGTGATCAGTTTCATTAACTGCTTGCGCCGTTGCTCTACCGAAAGGATCTCCTATGTAATTAGACGAGTAAAAGGGCCTTCGAAGAATGGGACGGTGTTCCAACAGTGGAAGAGGTAGTGAAGAGTGTCAAAACTGCATTACGATAGTTATAGATAGTGGACAATATAGAATCCAGTATGGAGAGAGTACGAACTCTGGAGAAGGATCTAGAGAAATTACTAATGAAAATTGTACGAAGCAAACAATTGAAAATAATTGATTTTTAATTTTAAGGACAAGTAAAGATATTGAAATTTTCAGTTCGTGCTGTTAATGTATTTCTCTACATACATAAAATCAATCATTGTGGAGAAATTCTATTAAATGTTGACATCGGATTTAGTTAACCTCTGATATAGTGATCAACAAGTGTTAGTGATCCACAAGTGTCCCCAGAATTTCACTATAAGAGGAAACGAGTGCCAGAGTAACACTCTATACAACGGGCCACGCACCACGTCTCACGTGCGTATCTCCTTCACATTCCCTTCCAATCCAATGACCAACGGAGTTGAAGTTCTCTAAGAACATCAACCCAGACGTCTGGATAATGACAAAATCGTACTTAGATACGAATAACAAATTGATTCCTATACCTTTTGTACACTGTAACGAGAAAGTTTGCAAATTGTGGTTAAAAAATTAAGAGGTATTACAATTTTATACGTACTGAAATATCTTTTAAGACAGAAGTAATAAAGCCGTATTAAACGATTCCGACATGTGGTGACAGAGGCGAAAGCAACGAGGTGGAGGAAACAGATGTAAGAGGAAATGAGACTTGCACACGATATTGTCTGCCCTTTAGGCAGCACGCCTTGAATCATCTCTGTGGAAGACTAACAGGTTCATCAATCTGGACCCGAGCACTCTCCTTCATTAGGTGGCTTCATTTCCAAATGATTACGGGGATGTTTTATACATAGTTCCATTATCCTTGAGAAGAAGTGCATAGAGAAGCACCGCTGAGATCTGGTATGCCGGGAAGCGTCAGATGAATCGTAATTGTTTTTTTTTACCAATTTTCATTAAGATACGTAATGGTTTAAATAATTGGATTTGGTTCTCTTCACAAGTAACGAATCTTGCTATATTCTAGGTTTTGATTTATGGATTTATTTTTATCTTAGCAGAAACAAGTGATTTTGAAATTAGGAATGCATATCGTGGAAAAATATTTTCTACTCATATACAAGGAAAACCTTTAAAAATATACCCAAAAAAAAGAATTAAGGAAAAACTAAATTGTTTTTGTAAACGTTGAATTTTACGAACACTAATACTAATACACCAGCTATATATCTTTTAAGAAAGTACTCTATGAGTAAATGTTAAGGCCCATATTTCCAAAATATTCAACATAAGTGGTAACAAATGATCACACAAATAATTTAGTGGATTACATAGAAACGATAGATTAGTTCCGGTATTAATCTACACAATTCGATTTGCAAAGTATGTAGAAGATAAATATTTATTAATAATGCAGGAGGTTTTGTGAAAGCTGGGAGCACAACACTACAATTTGCATTCAATTAAAGATATTTCTACATTAATATAACAGAAATGAATTAAATAATATAATAGTTTTACAATAATAATAATAATAATAATAATAATAATAATAATAATAATAATAATTCTTTTTATGGCAACTCTATGTAGTTATTTTAAAACACAAACACGGATTTCCTCTGTAATCGATGAGAATACTACCTACAAACAATAACTACACAATAAGAATAATAAATGCAATAAAGTATTAATAACTAATATTTATGTTTGCCTTTAATACATAGTTTAACGCATTATGTCTCATGCGCCCTGTAGCCTACTTCCATTACCAGAGAACGTTGAAAGGTACAGTCGGTACGCACAAGCAATGCAATCGATTACATGCAAAGGAAATATAATTTCCCCAAATGAATTTCATTGGTCAGCCGCACGAATCGTGCGACGACGCCCCATACAAGAGTCGCCGAACCGCCCGTGGCCTTTCGGATGGGGCGGCCACCATTCGGAATAATCTCCGCCGTCCCGGCCGCATGCGCGCACTTCCTGTGGCATTAGCGGGGCGCGCGGAGACCAGGGCTTTACAGCCGCCGCCGGAGCGCGTTTGAGGCCGCGTAAACGCCGGGCTGAGCCGCGCGGGCCGGGGCGGGGCGGGGCGTGGTGGGGAGGGGCGGGGCGGGGGCGGGGGGCGGCGGGGGCGGTGACGAGGGCCTGCGAGGGCAGCGGCGCGGCGCCGGAGCCTTCATTTGCGCGAAATTGCAGTCGTAACGGCGCTGAATGAGGCATTCGGGACGACGCGGGCGGCCAAAGCGGCGGCGGCGGCGCGTCCGGGCGCGTCCCGCGGTGCTATAAAGAACGCGCGCACGACGCAAAGATGTTAAGGAGGGAAAAATCTAGGACACACATTAACATGGAGCACAAACATATTTCGGCTGCACATTTCTCGTCGTGCATTGACGGTGGCAGGTTAAAGTAGTAAGGAGATTTTATGTTCAGAGAATTGCCGAGGGCAGTAAATTTTAGATTCACGACCCTCAAATACAATTATAACTTGATGAAAATCGCCAGTTGTTTTGGGAAAACGCTTAAAAATCCCTTATTGCGAGGCATCCCTTATCACTATCATTAGAATCACATGATGGTATTTCCAAGTTGCACAGTGGAAAATTATATGGATTATTCTCCTTCGGCCCTAGAGTCTGATTTATATTGACCGTAAATGATGCCTTCGAACAAGGCGCAAACGAAGCTCGCATATTATATTTCTGAAAGCAGATCTAAGCTAACTGAAGGAATTGTTAAGCTGATAAAGCGAGGGAAAGTGCTTTGTCAAGCAAATGATAATCGCGGTGGAAAAAAGTCAACCATTCATATTAAGGTCAGAATACATTCGTACTTATGGCTTCTTACCAATTCTGGAATCGCAGACGAACAATATAGCGAGCCGACTTCCAATCACCGCACCTCGGCAGGTAGGCAGTCACCTCATCCCTAATCATACTTCCTTCCAGTGAAGGCCGAAGGAGTGGGCGAGTGGCGCCAGATGAGGAGGGGCGGGGAGCGGCATTCGCGCGCCAACGGTGAGCAACTGGAAGGGCGGGGCGAGGAAGAGGAACTGCGCCACCGCGAGCAACTGCAGGGGCGGGGCAGGCCAAGAAGAGCGGGGCCGTTTGGGAACGCGGGCAACCAAGGCAAAGAGGGGATGGCATGGCGGGGTGCGGGTGGAGGGGAGTGGCTGAACGCACAAAGCGCAGTAGTTGTTTGTGCCCGGCCGGGGGCGCCCACAGAATCCGGGCCATGGCGTGAAGCGGAGCGGGGCGGGGGGGGGGGTGGGCGGGGCTGGGGGGGCTGGGGCCGGGCCTCCGGGCCGCTAATAGAGGAGCACGCCGCTCGCAATCAGTGCAAATGCAGCAGAGCGTCCGCAGGCGGCCTTAGCAATGGGAGCGGCGCCAGGGATGCGACGGGGGCGGGGTTAGTTTGGCGAGCGGGGGTGCAACGGCGGCGGCCCCCGCGGGCAGTGGCGGTGGGCCTGAGACAGCGAAGGCAATGGGCAAAGGGGCGGTGGCAAAGGAAGGCAACGATGACCGACGCGGTGGAAAAACGGTGAAGAGTAAATGGAGGCCACAGAGCATACTGGAAGCGAACACAGTTGTTGAGCACGTCTGCAGGGCAACGCTCTTATTCTCAGAGATCCTTTTGGAAATGAATGAAAATGACGAACAGTGTACTAACACTCCAAGAAACGTCGGTGTGCGAAGGAGATTAGACTTCTTGAAAGTGGTTGGTACAATAATTACAAAATGGACTCATAAAGAGAAATTAGAATATTTACAAACTACAATATTTTTATCATAATAGAGCCATTGGCGTAAATAAATATGAATATATAATAATTGTACTACTGAGTGACGAGTAGGATGTGGATCTTGACTTGAATAAAGCTGATCAATAAATGTTGGTTGGTTGTTTAGTGATTCCGGCCGCATCAACAGCTTAGTAATTATCCCGTAAGTGTAGTGCATATTTTTTTCAAAAGAGAGAGAGAGAGAGAGAGAGAGAGAGAGAGAGAGAGAGAGAGAGAGGATGATCTTCCCACGCTGGATGGCGAGATCCGGTGCCGACCTACCGTCGGCTAGCGGGGTTTCCCCCTAACCAGGACTCTCCCACCAGCGGGGCACCGCACCAGCCGGGACGAGCTCTAAGCTCCCGACCGGTCTCCCGGAATATGTGGGGTGTAGTGTAGTGCATGTAGGTGTAAGTGTGTGTGAGTAAGGGGAGAGGATAGGATGAGGAAGAAGGAAAGTCGACGCGGTCCGTGGCCCGTTTGTTAGAGTACTGCTCCGGTATTCGAGTGGTGTTGATCGGAGAACCACGGAAAACTACCAATCAGAGCAGCCGGTCCTTAGAATTCTCCTCCAGATAGCGACTGAATTCGACCTAGCTGAAAAGCCAGTGTCGAAAATCCTGCCGCCGTCATCAATAAAAGATCATCTAAACTCAATTAACTAAACTCAAGAGCCACATCCCGTTTATTATTTCAAGAAGAAAAGATAATATGCATCCTTAAAATACTACTTCCCGACATTACATGAGCGCTAGTAGAAATGACTTTTGCAGCAAACGAATTTGACAGTTACAAGAATTCTGTAAATCAGGAAATTCATATAAAATTCATACATAACGCATTTTAAGAAGTGGACACATTACTGTGTACTACATTGCCAGTGGCTGGCCAATGTCTCGCAGAAACGAAAAATGCAAATAGCTCAATTTTGCTTGTTGAGTGGCTTACAACTGAAAATCCCACGCGCCTCAATTACAGAGACGCCTGTATTTCCTGAACGCCGAGTGAAATTCGAGTACGTGCAGGTGCGACATGGCCTCTAACGAAGGCAACTAGCGAGGGGCGTGGCGAGCGCGGGAGGGCGGGTGGTCCTGTGGGCGGGGCGCCCTCCGCTGTGGAGCGCTGCCAGCGGTAAATAACGCGGGGCGCCTCAGCGGACACGCACGCGCCTCCGCTGCGCCGGCGCCCGTGGGACGCGCTCTTTTCGGGCGGCGGGGGAACGGCAGCAGTTTGCTGTTGTCAGCCCTGCACGCGCGCCCCACGGGGAGGTTGCGATCGGACGGCGCAGTAACTGCGTTAATCCCAATAAGAATCCACTGCATGTGATACGCGTAAAAATGTAGCGTGAATCACACAAAAAATACAAGTACACGAAGTGTGTTAAATGAGAATGGAGTTTTCGTCAAATGCACACTCACTATCTCTGATTATCGTCATGTGAAAGTGTTGCTAATATCTTGGAAGAACCCTCATCAGATAGACTCATACTTATGTTAATATAAATTTTTGTACATTTGTGCCGCATAGTAAACTTTTGTCGGTTGCCGGTTATACCATTAGCTTTTAAGCATTGAAGGGATCAGCTTAAATTCAACAATTACGAAGATTATATTTAAAATGCCTACTCAGCTTAAAACCACTTCATACATTGTTGGTTTGTTACGGAATAAACACAAAATTAACTGACGTTTCACAATCATGATAAAAGAACCAATCGAACCTAGAAGAGAAAGGCAACAAATTCGATCTTGTAAGAAACAAAAAAAAAGGTGTGTCCATACCAAGACTTTGTGAAGCCGCAAACCCCAGAGAATAACGCACACGAATACAAAGAGTGCGAGAAACAGAAGCCAACGCCCACATATTGCAGAAATCATCAAACGCGGAGAAACAACTTGAGCGATCCGCGCAGGCAAGCGGCCACAAAGAACAATAGCGTTTTGGGGCGCACTTTCATCTCGAGCCGCTGCTGGGAGCCGGAGGGGCCGTGGATCAGGAGCATCGCTTCAAGCGGCGAAGGCGGGGGGCGGGCGCGCTACGCCAGACTGACACGCGACGGCGCAGATTTACAGGCCTCCGCGGCGCCTTCCTCGCCCCTCCCGCCCCGCCCACGCCCCGCCAGCCGCACACTGGGCCCGAACACGCGCCGGCCACAACGCAGCAACAGGCTTCGGTGGCTCAGGGCATGATGCCACTGCTGTACCTCAAGGTCTCCCGACACTGCAGGATTTTTGACGCTAGCCAGATACCTGGGTAGAATTCATCGGATGTCTAAAGAAGAAGAATTCTAGCGGCGGTCTACTCTGATCGGTAGTTTTCCTTTTATCTCCGATATACACCAGGTGAATGCCGGAGCAGTACCCTAACAAACGGGCCACGGATCGCGTGCGATCTTTCCTCCCTTTCCTTAGCCTATCCTCATATCCTAGTTACACACACTTATATGCAGTACACTACCACACATGTCGGGAAATTAGAGCTTGTTCCGGCTGGAGCGGTGCCCGTTGGTAGGAGATACCTGGGAGAATCCAGCCGGGGAGGGGGGAGATCACCGCCCCCTCATGCGATAATAGCATGCACTACGCTTACGAGACTAATGGCCTTACCAGTTGATGCGCCCGAAAACATGAATCAATTAATCAAAACGCAGGAACGGAAACTCGATGGGGCAGATTCGCTGCAAAAATCTTTGAATATTTCCCTCGTAGTTTTCGACGAATAAATAGTTATTTCCGTTACAAGACAAAACGGCCTGATTAAGCAAACAATGAAAAAAAACGAACAATTTAGACATATTTACGTGTTTGAATAATATAAAATGAATTTAAAATTAGGATACGCAAATAGAATTCTTGTTTCTTTCTCGACGAGTCACGATATTGAATGAAGTCTTCACGTTTAAAAAAATAAAGGTACTATACGAGCCAAGATAGATAAAACCAAAATTTATTTAACTAATTATAATCCACACAATACAATAATAGATTAAAAAGACATCAGATGGAGGAGTGCAGTAATTGAAAAGGTGAGTACAGTTGTTTAATGTAATTCGTTGTTCTCAAATACGGTTACTGACTTACATAATGATGTACTTCTGAGCATAGCATAATGTAGCTAGTAACGAACAAAGTGAATTTATTCGCAACCAGGGGGCGTAGAGAGCGAACCCTCGCACGTCGGTGGGCCAAGCCCACTGCGTTTCCGTGCGAAGGCGGTAGGGAGGTGAGGAGGGGGGGAATGAAACAGCGTCTGGGGATACCCCACGGGCCCCGGGGGCCCGTGGATCGAAACGGCTGAAATGAAGTTGAGGCGGGGAAAAGATCAAAGGCGGCCGCGGGCGCGAGCGGGCGAGGAGCAGTGATCCTCCTCGGAATCTCCCCTCCCCTCCCCTCCCCCTCCCCCCGCGCGTGAGAGCTTCCTCGCACTTGGCACCAGCGGAGAGAATCATTCTCGAATCGCGCACGCAGCTCGGCGGGATAGAGCAGAGACCGCACATTTTCTTGCTTCTGAGCTCCCTCCTAGTCCGCGGCCTAGCACGGCTCTACAAAATGGGTGTAAACATTTTACTTGTTCTTACTGGGAACGTTAACGAAAGATTGTTACGCTACCTACGGCTGCATTTGAATAGATTCAACTCTCTTGTTTTCATAGCTGAATTTACCATATGCATTTTATGTGGAATATCATTTGGATGCAAATTAAGAAAGTAAGTACTTTACCACCATATGTCAATCTATATCTTAACCTATATTACCATTTCTAACGAGCGCAGAAATTGAAAGAAAACTATGCTGCCTCTCTCCTTGTGAAATGTGTTTATGGTTTCGTTAGATACTCCAGAAGACTCACAAACTTTAGATACGATGAAACACTTTGAATTTCGACTGAAAAAGGAAATATTTGATGCTTATCTGCAATTTCTCGGACCTGAGGTTACTAATACGTTTTCATAATCTGTACGCCACTGCTTACGTCGCCGGTGACCTCGTGCGACGAAGAAACTGGTAGCGCTACTAGAGCACATACTTTCTCGCGTTGCAATTTTCAAAAATTCAGAAAATTCAATGAAAATGAGATCTGCCCTGTTCTTTTAAGCATCCCTTGTTCTAACGGTAAAAAAAGAAGTAGGTTTGAGGAAATGTTTTATCTATAATTTGCATTAACTGTACGCGAAAATTAAGTGAAAACTCTTCGTTTTATTTTTACAATTTTGTAAATAATATCTTAAATATCTCATTTTTAGAACAAATTTTGTTCAAACAAAAACCACTATCTTTAATATTGTAGTTTTGGAATGTAAATTTTGAATTTTCGAAAACAGTTTTTACTGTCTTTAATAAACAAAAAAAATTAAAGAAAAGTTATAAAAAAATTGTTCAAAAGGTGCCTAAATTTCACCAAATAGTGAAAACTATAATATTTTAAAAAACTGCACATTACCTGATTTTACGATGTGCCTTCAAAGAACAGATTTAATTAAGAAAAAAAATGATTACATAAAGTTGCAGGAAAACGCAGTAACATTTTTGAAATTTTGCAATTTGCGAAAAATCAGTGATTCAACAACAATGAGACCTGCGCCACTCTTAAGTGCTTTTACACTATCCGAGGACAAAGTTTAATCAAGAAACTTAAAGCATTTTTTTAGAAAAGTTTGAAAATGTTTTAGAGGTTTCATCAGAAGTATCCCCAAAATTTCAATAATTCTCTCCAAAGCGCAAGACTTTAAGACGGACAAGATCGTTTGGTGAATATTCATTTTGGAAAAATCCTAGGACTAGTTTAGGCGCAAGTATTGTTAGAGACGAACGGGCGATTGACGCATGGGCAGAGAACAAACGTTAAAAAGTTTTTGGTAAGGGACCGCAATTTGTATTTGAGATATTTATTAGAGAAAGTTATTTTCAATCTATCGAAAAAACATCTCTTTTGACGGAGCATTACATAATTACCTCTACCTACATATATTGTTTTGTATACATGTACGTACACGAAAGAGTAAACACGTCTTTTAAAGAATTTTATTATAATTTTCTGAATTCAAGGTCCGAAGAAAATCTATTAAAGCGCTGCAACAGCACATACGTCCTCGCATTATGTCTAACAGATGCAATATTTCAAAAAATCAGAGAGATTCGAGATGGGCGCCGCCCGATCAAAGACGCCGAGGGAGCCTGTGCGGGCGACAGGAAGAGGAAAGAACCCCGTCAGGTAGACGAGAACAAAGTGTCCCAGGAACCGGAGATCAAGGGGAGTCCACGAAGGGAAGGAGGTGGTAGATGGCGCTGGGGTGACAGGGGTCAGGGCACCCAAGAGAGCGAGCAGACAGACGACGAGAGAGCGGCCCGTGGGACGCGACGCGTGGGGCGTGGGGGTTAGGGCTGCACTGCGTCGAGCGCAGATTTCCGCGGAGGGCGAAGGGCGGATGAGAGCGCTAAGCGCGTAGAGGGCGGCCCTAACACAATTACCCGGGTGGCGGCGGTGGAGTCGCCGTCTCATTTCCTCGCCCGCCCCCGACCCATCCCCCCGCCGCCCGCACCGGAAATGGCGCCCAACGCGGGGCGGAGGGGGCGTGGCTGCGACGCGGAGCCACGACGCGACACCCTGGCGCCGCAAAGCGCCTCGACGCGCCATCCGTCTCGCGTTACCCGCAGCCCCTGAAAGGCTCTTCATTTACCTCATTTAGTAGAGCGGGAGGCCGCGCTTTGTTCGTCTAGCGATGAGCTATTAATATCCTGGAAAGATTTTACTGTCTCATTATCTTGTTTTCGTTAAGCGTTAACTGCTTTGGTGGTTAGTTCAGTAAGTTGATGCATCTCGGGAGGTGGTATTCGTTCTCCGCTAGGTCCTACCTATGCGACCGCTTGCGGAGGTTTATCCCTTTGAGCCAGCGGGGCACCTCCCCAGCCGGAGCAAGTTTTAAGATCCTGAATGGTCTCTCGATTCGTGAGATAGTGTAATACATGTCAGTGTGAGAAATTGTACGTGAGTGTAATAAGAGAGAAGACAAGAATGAGACAGAAGTTTCTCGGCTACCCATGGCTTGTTTGTTAAGGAAATGCTGTTGAATTCGTCTGTTATGGTTTGGAGAAATCACGGAAAACTACCGAGCACTCGGTCACTAGATTTTTCCTTTTAGTGGCTTAATTAAACCTAGTTATTTAGCTAACGTCGAAACTTCCGCCACCGTATTTAACCTCCCTATAACCTTAGTTATAGGTAATAACCCTACAACCTCCCAGTTAGAGACCATCACTTGTGACCACTTTTGTTCTAAGCCCGACGACTCCACCATTGGGTGCGCATTCTTTACTTCTTGTTTGTTCTCGAGCAGCGCCGCGCTACAGAGTACCCATGTCCCCCTCGGGGCTCCTCGAGCTTCTGCGGCGGCGCCCCCCCCCTCTCACGCGGCGCGGGAGCGACCTATCGCCGGGGCCGTGCCGCCCGCGTGAGTGGGCGCGGCACGCGACGTGATAACGCCGCGAGCGCGCGATTTTCGGAACCGATGTGAGCGGCGGCGATCAAGACCCGGCGATTGCTTTCCATCGCACGATGCCAAAATCCTTGACGTGAACTCCGGGTTTATCAAAAATACATTCAACAGCGCGGAAAAACGATATTGCCTCTGACCTCGAACCGACAGTTTTCTCAGCAGTTTATTTTCGAAATTTCGTTTGCCCTCGCAGTCTCTGATCATACCGAAGTCGTTCACTCCGGATAGGGAAGGAAACACTGTGGAACGTACTTATGTAAACGAAATATCCAATGAAACATTGTCGAAGCGAATTCGCAGTAAAAATAATCTATGTAATCACGAAACGTATGGAGTGATACAACTTCTACATTATTAAATACTCCATCTTAACCAAAGATGTTTTAACCAAACTGAGATTGTAATCATAATTCAATAATTGTCAATTAACGCCGGCATTATTTTTAGTCGTCTAAGTTTGCAATCTTAACCAGTTCGCACTTGATGAGTTCATTACAATCATATTAAATCCTCGACATAATCTTAATCATAGTTTTAAAATCGGTGTGCATTGATCACATGTTTAATATTTAAATAATATTATTTTACCACTTAGATAAAATGAAATTGTAAAAGTTTTATTTTTAATTAATCCGCGTTCAAGATAGTATACTTTCCCTCAATTTCAAAAAGAAAACTCACCCTCCTTCACAGTGTTGTTTGTCTCCCTGCCTTTGCCAAATGGGCAATCAACAGCCGGATGCTTATTGTTAATCGACAGATGGTTCTTCACGTACATACGAATAAACTTCACAGCACACATTCACCGCAAGCTGGTGAATAATGTAATAAAATGGAAGCAGACAGCTCTCCGTGGTTCATAGTGTTCGCCGTCATTGATTACGATTCAACGGGTTGGAAGTCGGTGCTGGTGTTCTTCGTTCTTGGATTGCCTGCTCATTAGAGACTCTTTAATCCCGGTGCGGTGAGTGGTTCTTCTTAAAACTCCAGCTCCACGCCTCCGTACAAGGTCCGGAATTGGGAAGCTATAAAGATGGATAGATGGGGAAGAAAAGAGAGAGGAAAAGAGTGGTGAGGAAGTGATTCGGGCAAAAAACGTTCTTTTTTTTGTTTTGTCTTTTACTTTGATTTTTGTTGAGTGTTTTGTTCCTTTTTCCAATAATTGTTTTCCGTGTATACATTTGAAGGAGTGCAGAGTTTGGGTTGAGTTGGTCGAAAAGGGAGTGTGGTAGATTATCAGAGTACGTCGGTTTAGGTCGGTTTTAGAAAACCACAAGAAAATGCCTTTATTTAAAGATCTAATATTGAAGAAAATATTTCACTTCCATTATCAATATTGTACTTTTGCAATTAATCATTCAACGTTCCATTCAACTGATTGATTGAATGTGAGATTAGCGTCTTTGTTTTCAGCGCCCTTTTCTCCATCCGAGGAAAACGTTTAGTCGAAAAATTTGGAGCCGTTTTTGAGAATATTTTGAAACTGTTCATGTAAAGTATCCTAAAATTCAAAATACCCGTTTAAATCTCGTAGTCTTCATTTGGGCCAGATCGATGAAGGATTATCGATTTTGGTGAAACGGCCTGAACGGTTTAGGCGCTAGCACTGACCACAGAGACGGATAGAGGTGTTTTGCCATAAAAAAAACCTCGGTCAAGGACCCACAAAATGTAGTTTCCGGCTACGCACAGAGTTAGAGGAAGTAATTTACTACTGACAGGGGCCAGATTTATCCACTTTTTCGTTACCAAGTCACGATAAGAAACGTTTCTCTGTCGAAAAATCGCAAAATTTGTCGCATCATAAAAATACTTCATTAGTACATAAACACGTAGTATAGTGAGAGAAAAAACGCCTTTCGATATTTTATTAAGTCCAAGTCTGGTTCTCATGTTTTTAAAATGTGCGATTGTGGCCATTGATGTTCATCCTCACTCAATAATCCGAGTATATGTTCTTCCACTTTTTAACTATATAGAATAGTCAAAAAATCTGAATGTTTACCCTAAGATGAAACAAGTATTTGACACATCTTTATTTCCATATGAATCAAAGGACATTCATAGAAACCAAAATCATTATTATGCATTTTGTACAAAAGTAACACGATAATTTAGACGAGTCGCACATGTTGCATTCATAGAAACAAATTTCCCTATGCTGAAAGGAACGGCGCGATCTCAGAGGCGAGAAGGAGGCGATGAAAAACGACGGCGGACGAGGGCGGCGCGTGGGTCGAGGGGCAACCGCCAGAGAGCGTCGGCCGCGCGGTGTCCGTCTCGCGCAAACGACTACTCACATTTCACGCAGACACCGGACACTAATGGCTACACGGACGGCGCAGCGCAGCGCGGAGTGGGGCGGGCGGGGCAGGGGCGAGGAGGGGCGGGGCGGGGCGGGGAGGGAGGGGCAGGGAGGGGAGCGGCGGGGAGGGGTGGGCGGCGTACGGCGCCTGGCGACGGAGGAGGAGCAGGAGCAGAGGGAGGGAGCGGGGGAGGAGGTGGAGCAGCGGGCGCCAACATGGAAGGGAGACTCAAGCACGGCCTCAGGAGTAGTTGCAAACGTAACCAGTGCGTAGAGCAGAGTTTCACAGCACGAGTGAAATGGAAAGCCACGACTCCAGGACATTAATTTCCGACATATTTCAAGCAACATACGTTGTTGTCAATTTTTATTGTGATATATCTATTGCTGGACACTTCAGAAACGAAGATTGTTTTGAATGTGAACAATTAACCTAAACATAGATTTATTTTTAAACAATTCTTCCTCCGTAAAACATTCTTCAATGTGATAGTAGAAACAATGATGAAATATTGAACTCGGGTAAGAATTTTTGGTTCACGTACTGATATGAAATAACATCAATAAATATTCGTTGTACAGAGTTGTGGTTGCAATATCGCAATGCACTGTCTAATCTCCGATTATTAGGAAACAAAATTATTTGCAAGTATTATTTCAATTAAATAAAGTACGGGACAACTGTTTTCTGTATTCCATCAAAGGTGTATACGAAAATATTGTAAGATAAAATAAGTTTCGTACCATAGAGAAAGTTTCGTAATGTTATCATGAAAACCCACGTAAAGATGCAGATTCATCGATTCTAAAAAAACAGGAAATTATTGTGACGTACTAGGAAGAAAAAACACAGACGACTGCTCTGATTGATATATACAATATATTTACAGTATATTTACAGTTAATGTACTAAGATTACTATACAAAACTAACCCCTTGGCAACCTTTCCGTTCTCTTAGCCGCGAAACCCGCGACCGTCCTAGGCCTCGCCCAGAACCACTGCTTCGAAAGCAGCAAAAAGCAACGCGAGGTGCGAAGCTGTCGGACATAGAGTCCCGTAACTATACCAGTTACATGGCCTGTCGCCAAACCGATCTTCGACCCGAAGATCACGTGCAATGAATGCACTGGAGATACCTCTCGTCTTTCGACACCCAGCGTATCCCACGAGGCGCCTGTCGGTGCGGCCTTATATATCCGTTGGCTCGCCCCCACCCTACAAGCAGCGGGCGTCATACGGCTCGCTGGCCAGCCCTTCCAGGGCTGCAACCGACATCTCTTAGCCTCGCATCCGCGCGCGTCCCTTTCAGGGAATTTCCAGCCTGGATTCCTACGGGTTTTCCAGCCGGCGCGGCGAGGCGCCGTCGCCTTCACACCCCCTTAGCATCCGGCAGAGCGGTTTCCCCGAAGCGTCGGCGCGTCCGGCGCGGCCGTTAGTAGGCACATGCACAACAGTAATACTGTTGTAACAGTGTACACGAACAGGCCAACCAATTATGGCGATGTACAAAATGCCTCATTCTGCACAGGTAAAAAAAATATCAACTCATATTATAACAAACGAGTGTAGTAGGCACATGCACAACAGTAATACTGTTGTAACATGTACACGAACACTTTTGACGACTTGACTACAATTACGGATTGTCCAGAGTGAAAAGCAATATTAGAAGAAATTATAATAAAATGACATGAGACACTCCGCACTTTGAGTCCGATATGCACTCCGACATTGACCTATTTGTAACATTCAGTATTACAAAAGAATGGAACGCTGAGGTGTCTCAGGGCATCAACTGATGTCACTGCAGTGTCTCTGACCGGGAAGTCTTAAGGTTCGAGTTCTGATGGTACTCCCGTGGTTAAATAGCTAGGCCGAATTCAGCCTCTGTCTGGAGGAGAATGCTAGCGGCCAACTTCTTTGATCGGTAGTTTTCCACGGTATCTCCAATCAACACCCGCCGAATGCCGGAGCAGTACCTTAAGAAACGAGCCATGGACTACGCGATCTTTCCTTTCTATTCTGTCCTTTCCTCACCTCTAACCTACACACACACACACATACACACACACACATACACAAATACACATGCACTATACTACACACATATCGGAGGCAATCCTCCGCACGCCGACATAAACGTCGGCGCCGGATCTAACCATTCACCGAGGGAATAACCTCCCGTGATCCAAACATGCACTACACTTACAGGACTAATGGCCATTGCCGTTGACGAGCCCGGAAATACGGCATATCAACGAAAAAAATGAGAAGGTCCTGAGGGTCCCTTCTCTAGTGTCAAGGATTATTTGCAAGGGCAGCTTGCGGCAAGTGGAGAGGCAGCAGGAGGAGCCTCGAGTTCAACAGGCGCGAGGGCTCCTCAGGAGCGGAGGGGTCACGGGTGAACGAAGGGGCGGGGTCAGAGAGAGGAAGGAAAAAGAGAGCATGGAGATCACAGGGACGATAACGAGGTCGAGGAATGACCCAAAGGAGCGTACGAATAGAGACGAGTGATGAAGATGAAATGAAATATCGAATACGTAACCCGATGGAGATTAGCGAGGGCGTAGCGAGAGGGGAGCCGAGGATTGATTGATTGTTAGTGATTCGGGGCGCGTCAACTACTAGGGTCATTAGTCCCGGAAGTGTAGTGCATGCTCTTATCTCTGTTGGTTGTGGTGGTGATGGTGGTAGTGGCGGCGGCGATGGTCTTCCCCCGCTGGATGGCGAGATTCAGCGGTAACATACCGCCGAAGCGGGGTGTTCCTCAACCAGGTATCTCCCACCAGCAGGGGCACCGCCGCAGCCGGGAAAGTTCTAAGCTGTCAAGGGCGTCCCAGCATGTGGTAGTGTGCATGTTAGTAAGGGGTGAGGATAGGACAAGGAAGAAGAAGGAAAGATCGCGCACAGTCCGTGGCCCGTTTGTAAGGTACTGCTCCGGCATTCGCGAAGCCGAGGAAAAAATAAAACCATAAGTGAAAGTCAGAAGGAGCGATGTGTGGAAAGCAACTGAAGCAGAGAGATGATGATAATGATGTGCCTGAAGGCAGAGAGATAATGGCGAAGAGGTGCTTCGGGGAATGAAGGGACACGTACCATCATTAATTCACATCGGCCGACGTCAGGCACTCGTGGCTTGAAGGAGCGGTGTTCAATCCCCACACACCAATTTAAAATTCTGTCTGAGAAAAGAAAACTACAAACGTATTGGGTAAGAAATAATTTATTGATTTCGGTTGTCGTTCGGTTGTAGCATGTCCTTAGTGAGAGGGTCGTATTTCTCAAGCCAAAAAATCTCAACACGATCATCGCTGGATTTCACCGGTAAAATGTTGATGTTGAGATGTAATGATAAGGATCATACTGAGCAAGAATGTGGAAAAAATGTGATGAGAATGAGGAAATGAGCAAACCCCGAGGAAACCTGTCGCATACCTGATATAAATCACAATTTCTCTTGGATCGGACGCCGATCGAATCCCCGCAGCAAAGCAAATTATTGATTACAAAACATAGATGAACTCTTCCAAACCGAATGACATTGACTATTTGCGTCATTTTGATCTATAAATTGAATTCTTTACTTTATTAATCACTTCCCATTTCATTTTCGTACCGCCATTCCTCTTGAGCGCTAGATGACCCCGCCTGGGGGTTGGGGTAGGCTAATTGATAGGCGCGCATCGTGCGCTGGCAGCGACAAATGAGCGGCCGCGGCCAGCGCCGCGGCGGCTGCGGGCTGCATCGATCGCGCGTAATTATTAACAACAGCCGCGCGTCTCGGAGCTCCAGGGCCACGCGTCAGCTGCGCTGCGCGAGGCTCTCGGGTTCGCGCGGCGAAGGACGCGGCGGCGGAAGGGTCGGGTGTGGCTGGGTTTGGTTTGGTTTTTTCGTGTTTCCGGGCGCATCAACTGCTTTGGTCATTAGTCCCGTTAGTGTAGTGCATGTTTTTCTCGGGAGATGGCGGTGATCTTCCCCCGCTGGATGGCGAGATCCGGCGCCGACCTACCGTCGGCTAGTGGGGTTTCCCCCTAACCAGGACTCTCCCACCAGCGGGGCACTGCCCCAGCCGGGACAAGCTCTAAGCTCCCGACCGGTCTCCCGGAATCTGTGATAGTGTAGTGCATGTTAGTGTAAGTGTGTGTGTAAGGCGGAGAGGATAGAACAAGGAAGAGGAAGGAAAGATCGCGCGCGGTTCGTGGCCCGTTTGGTAGGGCACTGCTTCGGCATTCGCCTGGTGGTGATCGGAGAAACCACGGAAAACTACCGATCAGAGCAGCCGGCCGCTAGAGTTCTCCTCTAGGCAGCGACTGGATTCGACCTAGCTGAAAAGCTAGTGTCGAAAATTATGCCGCCGTCAGGACTCGAGCCTAGGACCTCCCGGTCAGAGGCGCAGCAGTGGCATCAGTTGATGCACTGAGGCGCAAGCGGCAGTGGTGGCCAAGTGGCGAGATGGTGGTGGTGATGCTGCTGGTGGTGGAGCTGCTGATGGATTTGGAGGGTGAAGCGGTGGTTGTTGAGAAGGCGTAACTGGTATGCATATGGGGGTGAGACGGTGGTGGTGATTGCTGCGGTGGTGATTGCTGATGTGGTGGTATGGAACGAAGTTGTCGGGGTAGGTTGAAATGGGGATGGAGGTCGAGTGTGATGCGGTGGTGTTAGTTGAGGTGGGGGTAACAAACCTAACATTAAATAAAAATAAATTCCCCAAACATCGTACAAGCATTTAATACTTCCAATCACACGTGAAATTCGTAAAATTAAGTTGCAGCTAGTTTCAGAGGACAGAAAATTATTGACGGGATGTGGTTCACGGGATTGTGGGCCGAACTTACGTTGGGGCAGTGGCTCTAATCAGGCGGGTCTTACGATGGACCCGTGTGCTGCAGCAACTCCATGCTGGAGTTGGTTTGGAGGTAGACATGAATCTTGACCGTCTATTATATTAGTAAGCCCTGATGATGGAATTATAAATTCCGAAACGTTGGCAAACTAAGTTGTTTCATTAATTGACCAATCCCTGGAACCCCATCCCGTATTTAACTAATGGTCGTGAATTCTCCAATGAAAATTCTCTTTCGCAGTCCAACACCGCGCAAGCCACCGCTTTGTGGTCTGCGCTCTGAGGTAGAAGCCGGTGCACCGCGGTGGCTCTATATTAGGTTGTTCCAAGACAGAAGGGAGAATTTTATTACTGAAAAGATAGTTTACTGACAATATAGTTTACTGACAAGATAGCAAGTAATTATTAGATCGTCGATACGTCAGCTCGCATTCGGCTGAGTCTGCAAAGAGTGACAAGTTTTGATGCTTGTCGGCACGGGTTGCCACGGTCCTACGTGCACGAAATTACTTTTATAATTGTTTTGACATCAAACAAAAAAATAAGAGGTTATGTGTTAGAAAACAATACTTTGATTTTCTGGGACACCCTACTGCATATACGCGAGCCTCGGGGTGAAAGCGCATGATGCGTACGGACGCGAAGCCAAACTAAACGCCATATAATAGCTTATGAGTATGACATACGTGCAAGGCCTTGGAACACACGAGACTCTAGAGATGGCGTTCGACGACACTCTTTGACTTCAAAATGATTTCATATACATCGATATTGCAGCAATAACTTGAATATTGAATAACATTAAATGGAAAATGTACATCCCTAACATATTCTGTAACATAACTGTAAAATTGTTTCGATTGCAACATAAGCACGAGACACCACAGCGCATGTATAAACCATTTGGCTGTAATGCATTTTGAACGGTATCTTGTTATAGACAAAAGATATAAATGATCGGCTGCGAAGACTGTTCTCATGAGATATGAATAATATAGCACGCAGCACTGACAGCTGCAAGGTCGCTCTGAGGCGTTCTCTTCCATTCCCATTAGGATTCGTTTTAAATACTCTTCCATTCATTAAAACGACCTTGAGTCCCGCGTCTGGAATACTACGGCTATAGTTTGTTCTGATGGCCAAACAATTATCAAGATACAGAGTTAGACAATAAAAACGTCCACCTCGAATATTCTGTAAACGGCTCAAGATATTGAGATAGCATTTTTATCACGCGATTCAGAACATAGAAGCTTATGGTTTGTCCTTATTGCATTTTTGATAGCATTTTCGTAGTTTAAAGATATTGAACTAAATTATTTTTTTAATGGATAACTACTTTCTTTCTACACGAATAGGTAGTTCTTGGGGAGACAAACTCATCAATACACACACATGGGTACTCGAACACACGGGTACCCGACGAATCCTTCGTATGTCTCAATCAAGTTACTGACTTCACATTGCTTTCGAAGGAAACAATCGATATGTCAAGAATATCACCGATGTTTTCATTCCTTCGTTCAGAAGGCAGATCTCTTATTTTTCAAAGCTGCATTCTTGTTTTATGCGTGGAAAAGTAAAGCTTACGAAATACACTCCACAGTAAAATTTACGTCGCTGATTTTTTATAATTATTGTGCAACAATTCTCACGGTGAGCCCGTTGTCTCAGCTTTCGACGGCTTCCCTTGATTTCCGAAAGGCAGCAAAAATACATATATTCTTTTATCTCCTTCACCGCGAAAATCGCGCCATTCTCAGGCAAGGGCGAACTCGAAAGTGTTGCAATTTCTTCTGTATTAGTGATATTGGAACTACATTTTTTGACACCTAACTACCCAATTTCGTCCAGTATTTGAATGTGCCTTAAACCATTAACATAAAGATTTTTTCGGAAAAAGCTTTGCTAATAAAACACAAACAGGACGCGAATATCTCAACGTTCCTTTGTTTACTACCTGCAAAAACGACGCGCCACGAGACCACAAACTCTGCTCGCCTCTACATCATTCACTCACGACTTGCGACAAATTTATCTTCCTCCAGTCTTAAACTGCCTCGTTTATACTTGTAAACCGCAGTGTCGATTGTCATTTAGAGGTCACAACAAGCGCTGGACATCTTAATCTGTGGCATTTTGCAATGGTGAACGATGGAGGTCGTGGGTAAGTCTAGGAATTCAGACGCACCACGATTTTTCGAACCTACTAAACCGCCGGTTTGGTCACTCGACTGGTCTTCCAAATGTTGGGTAGTGTAAAGCATGTAAGTGTATGTGGGTGAGGAGAGAAAATAGGATATGGAAGGAGAAGAAGAAAATCGTGTGCGTGTCGTGGTCCGATATTTAGAATACTGCTTCGGCATTCTCCTGGTATCTATCGAAGAAACCACGGAAAACTACCGATTAGAGTGTTCGGCCGTCACAACAGCTGAATTTCTCCTAGCTACGATTTAGAGTGCGAAATCCGTCACGATGGGGAATGGAATCCTAGACCCTCCCGCTCAGTAGCTCAGCGGCAGCAGTGAGTCATTCACCCGATGGAGGCTGAGCTCGTGGGTGGAGCAGGGTGAGTGGGAGCGGGAGAGCGGGCGGCGGCACAGAAGCGCGATGCGCGGTGCAGTGGACAGCGATGGAAGCAACGGGGTCCGAGTGGGTTGGGGTACACGGAGGCGGGGGTTGATTGATTGATTGATTGATTTTTTCGTGTTTCCGGGCGCGTCAACTGCTTCGGTCATTAGTCCCGTTAGTGTAGTGCATGTTTTTCTCGGGAGATGGCAGTGATTTTCCCTCGCTGGATGGCGAGATCCGGCAGCGACCTACCGTCGGCTAGTGGGGTTTCCCCCTAACCAGGACTCTCCCACCAGCGGGCACCGCCCCAGCCGGGACAAGCTCTAAACTCCCGACCGGTCTCCCGGAATATGTAGTAGTGTAGTGCATATTAGTGTAAATGAGTGTGTAAGGGGAGAGGATAGGACAAGGAAGAGGAAGGAAAGATCGCGCGCGGTCCGTGGCCCGTTTGGTAGGGTGCTGCTCCGGCATTCGCCTGGTGTCGATCGGAGCAGCCGGCCGCTAGAATTCTCTCCTCTAGGCAGCGACTGAATTCGACCTAGCTGAAAAGCTAGTGTCGAAAATCCTGCCGCCGTGGGGAGTGGGAACCTAGGACCTCCCGGTCTGAGGCGCTGCAGTGGCATCAGTTGATGCACTGAGCTACCGCTCCCGGTCGGTGGCGGGGGGCAGGAGGGTCCTGCGGCGGCAGAGTGAAGTGGGCGGCGGCGGGGGCGTGCGGGGTCGGCCAGCGCGTGGGCGGGCGCGGGACGCGGTTGGGGGACGAGGCTGAGGGGGCCGGCGGGTGCACTGAGACACACGGCCACAAGAGGTCGAGAGCGCAGCAGATCCGTGCACACATTAGCGCAGATGCCTCGTAGCATGAAATTACGATTTTGAGAAGTTCGGAATAGTCACACCCAACTGTCTCACTCATAGGACATTCTTGCTTTAATTTAACAGTGTATCAATGCACACAACTGTTATGTTATTCTATAATATACACGAACTTTTCCTCTTTTTATGCCGAGGAGTTGATGGACATAAGTAACACCAATATTCCAATCCATAAAGATTGGTGTTACTTATGTCCACCAACTCTGTTAGTATTCGAGTAAGGTGTGCCCGTTCCTCCGTGCGTCCATGTGTCCGTCCGTCACACACCGTTAGACCCTCTTCCCGTCCACCGATCGTAACAAATGAGATATCATTCGACCCGTCTCGATCTCTTGGTGGAGAACTGGTGATATAATTGTAGAAATGGTTGAACTGGTCTTTGTTGGAGGATACGCTCAGAATATTCTGCTAAATTTCTCCAATACATTGTGTTTTGGCGTTTATAGCGCCTGTTGGTCGCGCGAACCACCTCGGTCCCCACCACATGAATCTATGACAACTACATATGACGCCAGTGAGGTCCACCGCACCCAGTCGATGAATGGCACAGGTTCATAGAGATTATATTTGCTGGCCACGGTGCAGTGCCATGATCACTCAGAAGGAAAAGGTTCATCGTCAATGTTGCCACCCTCTAGGATAATTATCGTTTGATAATATAATTTTATCTGTACCTTATACGATCGTGCTAATGGGTTCATCCCGTTTTGTAGGATAATTTCCACTACAATATTACATTATAATATAAATCAATGACAATGGAATACAATGTACTAGAATAGAGGCTTGGAAATGTACAAATTTTTTTAACAAACCGCGTGGTAATACATTGAAAGAATATTCTCTTCAGAATGTGTGGTTCTTTCGGGCCATAACCCTAAAGAACAACCGACAAGAAGAGTTGCGACCACACCGTTTTTGGATCTTTTAAGTCTAAGTTTAATTCTTAATAGATTATTTAATACCTACTACGCCCGAGGATGAAAGAACCACACACGTGGTCTAAACGCGCAGTAGAAATTTTTAACATAATAAAATATTTTTAGAACAGTGTCAAGCGCCGGTGACGCCACATTCGGCGAGGCGTCATATATTCGGCAATCCCGAACGGTGTAACGTAAAGAGAACATGAAAGAGGAACAATTCAGGCTATCACGTCGAATTTCCAGCAATCAGAACCCAATTATCTAATGACTGATGCACCGGCACGTGTTGGAGCGAGGCAACGATCACCCTCAGCGAGGACTCTGCGCGCGCATCGCATCAACGGCTTGGAAGGGAAAAACCCCCGCACAGGACGCGAACCTCAGAGGTAGCGCAACGGGACATGAAAGAGGGCACACAAAGGGCTCTGGTTAAAAATAATTACGAGGTCGGTGGTAAGGGGGGGAGCTTTTTAGAGAGCCTGCCATGGCAATATAGACAGTGGTATGCATCAGTACAAAATTGATGACAGACACCAAGATCAAGTAAGAAGAATATCAATATTGACCTATATAGTAATAATAATGATGATAATAATAATAATAATAATAATAATAATAATAATAATAATAATAATTTCGCTGACGTAATCCGTTGTCTCTCATTGGGGGCGCGGAGTTACAGATGCTACAATTCTTAGAAGGCGACATTGACTCCCTACGGGAGTCCGAAGCCTTCGGCATTTATAATCTGCCTAGTGCAGTGTATTACAAGTTGTTGCAACTTCTAAGCTACTACTGCTATTATAATAATAATAATAATATATAATAATAATAATAATAATAATAATAATAATAATAATGACCTATCAACAAAAGGATGGACAAATTTTGTTACAATTAGTGATTGAAATTTACGTAAAAATATTATTTAAGTAAGAAAATTCCGAAGGCCGGCTTCACCAAAAATAACCTTCACTGGTAAGCCCGGTTGGAGAGAACCTCAATTTCAAACATTTTGATTTGATATACTATTAAAAGTTGCAAAATTTTTATTGAGCTGATATTGTATTTTATTAACGGACAGCTGTTTTTTAACTGGTCGCCAGGCAGACGCCATCGGAGGAGTGCATAGGGTGCGGGTGTGGGGTGTGCAGAGAGGGTGCGCTGGGCGGGCGAATGGTGGGGAGCGGGAGAGACAGTGCAGGGGTGGGGAGGGCCAAAGCACGGGCGGCCGGAAGCCCTGTCGAGCATTAGGCAACGCTCGGAAGCTTCTCTGCCCCCTGCCCCATCACCTCATTTGAATATTTGGAATAATCTATTGCCTACTGCTTTCCGGCTCTTTCGGGGAGCCTTTTGCAACTGTTCTATAGCTACCAGCTTCGTTTGACATGGATTAATCCTTGAACGGCAACAGAAGACATTGGACGGAGAGCATGCATGCATGATCCTATAGAAGCGATTTGACACAGAAAAGACACTGGCATTCAGTACTACCAAAACGTGATGATATCAGAAACTTTTATTCAAATTTTGTATTCCAATGACATCAATAATGTCTATTTATGGAACATTAACAATCTGTCGGAGTCGGAGGGTGGAAGCATTAGGAGGATCTACATATTGTGTATGTTCTTGAGACAGTTTCTGGAGACAAGTCCCTTCGCATAACGCATCGGTTCCAAGAATCTAGCTCTAAAGAGTAAGCGCGCGCGAGGGCGCGTGTGTGATGGAGCGTTCATTTGCAAAACTTCTGAGCCCTGGAGATGAGTGTGACCCGGTGCCGGGGCCTCCGGTGACGCCGCAGGGCGCTCGCGCCAGACCGCGACGGCAAAGCGCTCCCCTCTCCTCTCTCTCCGCTTCCACGCGAGGCGAAAAGGGACGGGCAGCGATTCTTACATCCCAATATATATATATATATATATATATATATATATATATATATATATATATATAGTGAGTATATCTGGTAAGGTTCTGTTGGCAATGAAAAGTTCTACGAAAGGAAAAAGAACTTCCCTTTCAAATTTTTGGGGGGTTGTTTGAAGTAGTCGAAAACGTTCATGTAACCCGTGCAGTGCAACTACCATGCATGCAACAAACCTGTTGGCTGTCAAACTGAGACATTTCTGTAGTCAAAGCTGAACAATAAAGAAAAAAAATCTGTATTGTCATTGGCAGTTAGCGCGTCGTCCCCTGAGAGTTCCTTTACAACTTGTTTTCTTGTTCCTAGCCCCCAATGCACAACGAATTACCTGGAAACCCAAGGGCATGGAGTTATATGTACCTTCATTATAAGATTTTATAATTCTACCACATGTTCATAGGCGAAAAGTTATCTTCGACCACACTACATGCCCTATAAATTTCTAAAATTTATTCGGAAGCACCTTGTAATCTACGAGTAATGTGCTTGATGCTTACTGCTTCATATTTCCCAGTAGATATTCTTTAGTTAACATTTTATTAAATACCTCACATTCATCCATAGGTTGACGACGTATGACTTAGATAAAAAAAAGCACTAACATTGTTAACGTCTTTGGAACCTATCCCTTTCGTATTTTTTGGGTGTCATTCACCATATCATCAAAATTTAATCTTGGCCTTATGTCTTCGTTTGGAACTCAGTCTCTCAACGTTACAGACTCTGCTCAGAAAGATAGCGGCAAACTGCAAGATAAACAGTAAGAAATGGCTTCCTGGACATTACAGATCGCCTCCTCAGATGCATCAATTCACGCCCTGTTAATGAGCAAAAAATCCTGCTTATGCATTCAGCATCAGCACGCGATAGACAAAATAAAGAAAAGTAATGTTGCCTACGTGGGCGAAGTAGTCTCATTAGTAATGCAAATAAAATCGATACATTTGACATCTAACGTAGAAAAAATTGAAAGGGGATATAAGACAAGCAGAAGAAGAAAAATTAACATACCGAAGGTGTTATAAAAATCTACATTTAATGAGAAGATTTTTGTAGTTAGTATTTTCATCGTTGTTCCCGTATATTTCAATTTCACACGTGCTGATTGTTAAATATGCACAACAGACTGTTGATTCATTGTCAGAATGGTGGAGCATCGTAAATCAAAAATTCCTACCAGAATATAAACAGTTTCCTGATCAATATTTAAATCTCCGCATAGATAATGACATAGCCTCACACTCCAAGTTCCAATACAAAAGTGATAAAATCCTTCCACCGAAAGTACTTAATATATGCTTGTCCAATCTATGGATATATATACTCTAAAGGGGAATCTTTTAACACTTGACATGTCTGTCCTTCATAACTTTCCATTGTTCACTTTATACTAGATATTCTGTGACATTTTACTAAAATGTTTTTATACTGACCGCCTTGTTTAAAAAGGTTAAGGTTAACTATACCAAAACTATTATTTTCTATTTGTCTTTATGTCTCAACATCTTCAGTGTTCTAGGCATTTATTAAGTACACTACTTATTCTACGTCTCCAACTTGGGAAACCACGGCACTGATGTCCATTGTTGAATTCCCGCCCACGAATTCCTCCCTCGGAAAGCGTTGTGTGGAGTTAATCTTGGAGGTCCGCGCGAGCGGCCGGGCCTTTGAATAGCGTCCGCCGCCGCTGCGGGCTGTCAACGCCTGTCGCCGCCCGCGCGGCGATTTCGCGGTGACGCGCGTCACCAGGCGCCGGCTGATGATTTATGTGGAAAAAGCGCGGGCGCCGCCGGTGGGGGGCGCGCGGCGCTGTCTAATAGGCGTCGGCGGCCGTCGCGGCGCGTCGCGTCGTGTCAGTCGCGCGGCGAGACGCGGAGGGCAGGGGTTGACGTGGCGGCGGCATGGAGCGTCGACGCGGAGAGCGAAGTGGGAGGGGCCCTGTGGGCGGGAGCGCTGGGCGAGGGGACGGGGGCGACGAATACGAAGCTTCTGATCTTCGGCGAGGAGATGAGGTGAAGCGACGGGAGGGGAGCACAAAGAGGGCGGAAAATCGGGGGGAAGAGTGACGGGGGGAGGGATCGGGGCCGAGCAGCGGTGCGGTGCGGGTGCAGCGGGGACGGCGGGGGATGGGGACGGCGGAGGGGGGGACGGCGGGGGGCGGGGACGGCGGGGGGGGGGGGGGGGGGGGGAGGGGGGGGGAGCAAAGGCGGTGGGATGCGGGGGCGGGGCGGCGGGAGCCAGGTGGCGCTGGGACGCGAAGGGTGGTGCGTCGTTGTGCGGGCAAAATTGGACAGCGAGAGGGCAGGGCGAGGGCGAAGGCGAGATCAGAGGCAGCGTATATCCTCCGACGAGCTGCCGGGAAAGGATCTGGAAGCTTTAGCGTACAGTTCCCAAGTAAAGAAATTTAAAGCGAATGCAACAGGACGAAAGAGACGCACTCACGTGGCAATACAGTTGGTCAAAAGAAACAGTGAGCTCTAAAAATATTGTCAAATGATGTTAGACGGTATCTTAACTATTGCTCAAATAAATGCTTTTACATTCTAATTTTATAGAAAAAAATTGTCGTAAGCCAAATTAGGTGTTTGATTTTATATAATATATATAGAAAAAATATTATGTTATATAATATATATGATTATACACACATATGTGTGTGTGTGTGTGTGAGTGCGTGTGTGTGTGTGTGTGAGTGAGTGAATGTATGTCACACTACTTGGATTGAAATTAGGCTGCCAAAGTGATACATTAAGGGATGTTACAGATTTTTCCAAATTGTTTCATTATCTTCTATGTCTACTGTAATTTAAAGATTCGTGGACATCCCATTAAATTTTCTAAAACAGCAGTACCCCAAATCTATGTAACCGCAGTAGCGGTTAACAGAATAAAAGTAACTGAAATCTTCTAAATGAGAAAGAATGAATTTTCTGTCAGTGCACTTCAAGTAAGCGACGCTATTTACGGAACAAAAGCCGAGAAGAAGATACAGAAGGTAACGTAAAACATGGCCTCGTACGGAAATGTTCCTAACACAATAGATGTGACGAGCTGACGAGTTAAACGATATTGTGACAAAAAACAAATGCTATATAAAGAAACTTCTATTAGCGAACCTGGAACATTAATTTGTTAGCGGTTTTGAATGCGTGTCTCGCACAGCCTTGGGGCTTGGCACCAACATCTGCGCATGCTTTATACACAGGTTCGAAGCTTCACGCTCTAAGGAGTTCCATTTCTTTTGCTTAAAGTCGAAGGATATGAATGGTCAGCGACACAGTGGACGATAAAACAAAAGTTCCGCGTCGAAAGAAGGGTTAGGGCAGGTGTTCCACAAGGGCATTTTGTGTGCCGCGCTGTCGCAACCATCGGCCTCGGAGGCAGCGCGCTCTGGGAAGGCTGCTCGCGCGGGGCTTCCACGCCGGCGCTGCGGAGGCGGATGCGCGGCCCCATGGCGCAGGAGGGGGCGGGGACGCGAGCGTTTTTGCCAAGGCCGGGCCGACGGCCGCCCGAATTCGCGCAGCGCGACCCGTCATAAACTACGCTTTCCTATATAAGAACTCGCGTGAGAGGACCTCGAGCCGCCTCCATCGCCAGAGGCTCCGTGCCTCGGCGCTGTCACTCTTCCGGCGTGCTCTTCCAGCTGCATTAACATTTCGGAGCGCTGCATCCACTGTAACTCGGTTTCTGTCCCAGATACTTTACCGCATCCCTTGTCTCTTGACTCCGCCATCTCTCGGCGCTTCGCGAATGTTTTTGGCCTCCGCTTCCTCGTGGAAACGCTCTCCCCTGCGCTTCCCGCGCTCGCCCATTCCGCACCACCCCCGCCGCGGCCTAGCCTCTCGCACGCATCCGCCGCCGCCGTCTCGTCGTAAATGCATGCCGTCATGTTTACCAAATACGCAGCAGCCCGCCTCCGGGCCTGGCTGGTTAATTTTTCGCGGGGGCTACATCCCCGTCACCGACCCGCACTCTCGTCCGCCCGCTCGACCGGAGGCGCGTTTGCGGGGAACGTCCCCGCCGCAGGGCAGGCGGGGAGCGGCAAGCGGTCCGGGAGTGGAACGTAGAGGGGTGGCGAGCGCCGAGTGGGTGACGGATCGGGGCTGAGGGGTTGGGGTGGAGGTGGGCGGGTAGTGGCGGCGAGCCGCGGTCGCTGGAAACTCGCGCGTGCGGATATTAACGCGCGAGAAGCAAAACTTTGCTCCGTGGAAGCAACTGAGTGTTCGCCGGCCGGGTGCACTGTAGCCTGCGACGGAAAGCAGCGGCCTCCAACGCGTTAATACGGTGTATAAATAAGTCTACGCCTGCCCGCACGCGGAAAAGTGTAACGACTTTAAAAGAGTTGGGTTTTTCATCATACATATATGCATAAACACGCAGTAAAAAGTGTAACACGCTTTTTAAAATTTTGTTTACATTAGCATCTGAAAGGAGCACATTAGACTGAAACACTAAGATTCTCACTCGAGTCTATTTTACTTCCTGTTGTTGAATGAAACACAGGAGTAGAATGAAACTTGATGTACATTCCGTGCAATTATTATTAACCCAAGCGAGGACCTTTTTCCTGATCAATAGCATTAATTTTTAAATACTGCCAATCGTTTCTTTTTGTTGACCAAGTTCGGAATCTCATCGTTTCTTTGAGGCGAGGGTCGATATTGAATTTGCAACAAATGATTTTAAAAAATATTTAACAATGCATTTAATACTAAATAAATTTAAATATTGCCCAAAATATATTTTCTACATTGAGTGAGGATTCACATTAATCAACGACTCTTAGTGAAAATAAAAAAAACTTAAAAAATAATCTACGAAACTATATCATAAATGCAGAACGTACGTTTGGAGAAGCTACTTTTTAATGTGTAGGTAATTAAGGTGGAAACGACATCACGCGCTGGCTGAAGACATTCGTTTACACAAAGAAAGGAAATGAGTGAGCAGAAGGTGCACAGAAAGCCAAAATATATGTCGTCTATGAAAATCCGGAAAAGTACAGACAAAAATATTATCTCGCGTTAAAAAATCGCATGAACGCGCTGGGTTGGGGCGGAGGCGGTTAATGAGACGTCAGTAGATGCGGCGCAAATGAAGGGAGCAGGAAACGGGACAAAGGAGAAATAAGTGCCTCAAGGTAAGCAAACGCAACTGCAGAAAACGAAAGCCCCTACAAGGGGTGTTCTACCAAGATTATAAGACATTAGAATAAAACGAAATTTAGCAATGGGAATAGAAGTAAGAAGCGGCGGATAATGAGAAAGAACATCGAACGGCCCCAGAAAATCGCAAGCCCAAAGGGGGAAAAGGTCTAAAGCAGGAACGGGGGTGAGCGGCAGGATGGCTGCGGAAGGAGCGGCGCCGGAAGGCAACCACGCGGACGCGGCCTCGCCGAATTAACGAAGCGCCTCCTGAAATTCCGCCTTTTAATCAGGGCGCATTTTGCACCGCGACGGTCACCGGGGCAATTACGGCGGCGCGGCGCGCAATCGCTTTCAATATGCGCCACGGAGGTGCTCGGCGGGCGAGCGGGCCTGCGAGCGGGCGGGCGGGCCTGCGAGCGGGCGGGCGGGCCTGCGAGTGGGCGGGCGGGCCTGCGAGCGGGCGGGCGGGCGGGCGCGGGCGGGCGAGCGGCGGGCGGGCGGGCGGGCGGGCGGGCGGGCGAGCGGGCGGGCGGGCGGGCGGGCGGGCGGGCGGGCGGGCGGGGGGCGGGCGAGCGGGCGAGGCGGGCGGGGCGGGCGAGCGGGCGGCGGGCGAGCGGGCGAGCGGGCGGGCGGTGCGGGCAGGGCGGGCTGGCGGGCGGCGGGCGAGCGAGCGAGCGGGCGGGCGAGCGGCGAGCGGGCGAGCGGGCAGGGCGGCGGGGGGCGGGCGGGCGGGCTGGGACCGGGCGGGCGGGGGCGGCGGCGGGCGCGCGCGAGCACGGGCGATGCGGGAGCGGCGAGCGGGCAGGAGCGCGAGAGCGGGCGGGCGAGAGCGGCGGCAGCGAGGGTGGCGGGCGAGCGGGCGGGCGGAGCGGGCGGGCGAGAGCGGCGGGCGAGAGCGTGCGGGCGAGAAGGTGCAGGCGAGTAGGGGCGGGCGAGCAAAGCGGGCGAGAGCGGGCGAGAGAGAGCGGGTGGGCGGTTTGCGGGCGGGCGGGCGGGCGGGCGGGCGGGCGGGCGGGCTGAGTGCGGGCGAGCGAGCTGAGCGGGCGGGCGAGCGGGCGAGCGGGCGAGCAGGCGGACGGGCAGGGCGGGCGGAGCGGGCGGCGGGGGGCGGCGCGGCACGGGCCAGGCGGGCTGGCGAGCTGAGCGAGCGGGCAGAAGGACGAGCGGGCGGAGCGGGCGGGCGAGCGGCGGGCAGCCAGGGGGCGAGAGCGGGCGGCGAGCGCGGGCGGCGAAAGCGGGCGGGCGGGCGAGGCGGGCGGGCGGCGAGGCAGCGGGCGAAGGCGGGGAGGGGGGCGGGCGAGAGCGGGAGGCGGGGAGAGCGGCGGCGGGCGAGGACGGCGGCGGGCGAGAGCGGACGGCGGGCGGGCGGGCGGCGGGCGGGCGGGCGGGCGGAGCGGGCGGGCGGACGGGCGGGCGGGCGGGCGGCGGTCGTCGACGGCGGGACGGCGAGCAGGCGGCGGTGGGCGGAGAACGCCACGGCGGAGCGGGCGGGCAGGACGGCGCGCAGCGCAGGGGGCGGGCGGCGCGGGCGGGCGGGCGAGGAGCGAGCGGGCGGGCGGGCGGGCAGGCGGGTGGGAGGGACGGGCAGGCGGAAGACGAAGCGGCAGGCGAAGCGCGGCGAGCGGGCGGAGGACGCGGTTCGGCGTGCGGGAAGAGCGGGCGGGGGAGGGCGGGGCGGCGGCGGGCGGGCGGGCGGGCGGGCGGGCGGGCGGGCGGGCGGGCGGGCGGGCGGGCGGGCGGGCGGGCGGGCGGGCGGGCGGCGGGCGGGCGGGCGGGCGGGCGGGCGGGCGGGCGGGCGGGCGGGGCGGGCGGGCGGGCGGCGGGCGGGCGGGCGGCGGGCGGGCGGGCGGGCGGGCGGGCGGGCGGGCGGGCGGGCGGGCGGGCGGCGGGCGGGCGGGCGGGCGGCGGGCGGGCGGGCGGGCGGGCGGGCGGGCGGGCGGGCGGGCGGGCGGGCGGGCGGGCGGGCGGGCGGGCGGCGGGCGGGCGGGCGGGCGGGCGGGCGGGCGGGCGGGCGGGCGGGCGGGCGGGCGGGCGGCGGGCGGGCGGGCGGGCGGGCGGGCGGGCGGGCGGGCGGCGGGCGGGCGGGCGGGCGGGGGCGGGCGGGCGGGCGGGCGAGCGAGCGAGCGAGCAGCGGGGCGGGCGGGCGGCGGGCGGGCGCATAAAGGGCGCGACGCGGCTCCGAAGAGCGGTAACAGGACCACCGCGGACGCCTGCGACAACAGTCCTGCACGAACAAACTTGTTGTCATTCCGGAGAAGGCGAGAAACTGCGGTCTGCGCATGCGAGCGAAGACTAGCTCTGGTTGCAGAAACTCCCTTGCCTCAAGATCTTACCACAAAAGGAGGGTCCCGTGAATATCTGCTGGAGGCTTTGGGTGTGCAAAGTTGTGATATTGGAAGAGCGTGAGCCGAATAGAGAGTGATTAATTAGTATTCCGTCAAACAGATAAATTCATAGTCCCGGAAGTGTAGTGCATGTTTTTATCGCGGGAGGTGTTGGTGATTTTCCTCGCTGGATGGCGAGATCCGGCGTCGACCTCTGTTGGCTCTCGGGTACCATATTGGGGAGCAAATGCTGAGATGGCCCCTTGATTTGCTTCTGGACGTAAATGTAGCTTCACTATGCGCACGTTTTGTTGAACTTTCCTTTCAGTTGTAGTGGTAGTAGAGCTTAGGGCGAGTTTCTATTTTGTTAACAATACAGAAAAATCAAATCTTTAACGTTAAAAATAAGTTTTCTATAATTCGGCAACGAAAATATCTAGTTTTTGAAATGTTAGTTTCACGCTTTTTTAAATTTATTATTATTATTATTTTTCATCTTTCATCTTTCAACTATTAATAGTTAAACTGTTAGAAAGCGATTCTGAAACTCAAGAAAGCGTGCGCAGATGATTTTCTCCCCCATACGTCACATACAGTTTTGGACTGTTTTTAACTAACTAAATAAATAAATATTCCTCACCCAGGTATCTCCCACCAGGGGGGACACCGCCCCAGTCGGGAGAAGCAGTAAGTAGGTCTGCCGATATGTGTGATAATATAGTGCATGTAAGGCATGAAGGAGTTGGAACCAGTAGTGAACTCTCAACAAGTGCGATAGTGATGTCGGCATGCAAGTGCGAGTGCATGAAAGAAAGGGGTGATGATAGGGCTAGCAAGAGGAAGCAAAAATCGCGCGCGATCCACGGTTCTTTTGTTAGAGTACTGCTCCGGCATACGACTGATGTTAATCAGAGAAACAACGGGAAACTACCGATCAGAGCAGCCGGAAGCTAGAATGTTCCTCTAGACAGCGACTGAAGTCGACACAGCTGTCTAGCTAGTGCCGAAAATCCTGGCATCGTCGGGATTCGTAGGACCTCCACAGCACAGACCTCAGTTGATGCCCTGGACCACATTTGCCGGTCCGAATAGTCATAGGAGAGTCAGATCAAATGATACGAAAACGAAAAAAATACTGTATGATTGCAGAAGATTAACAGTGCAGGGCGAATGACAAAACGGCTATGGTAATAGATCTGACTTCTTGAGCGTGGTAAAATGACGTCGGATTTTTAGGGTTTGGGAAGAAGTCTGGCGAGTGTAGGGTGAAGGGTGGGTTCGAGCCAATGGCTCTGTGGAGTGCGGGCTGTCGCGAGGAGGCGGACGGGCGCGCGAGCGAGCAGACGCCCGAGAAATACGGCGCATTCATTAGCGCGGAGAATGAACATGCCCCGACCCCGCCCACTCCAGCGAAGGCGCAGCGGCGCCGTGGGTGGGCTGCCCGCCAGCGTCACCTTTACACACGCAACTTTCTTCTTCCGGCAGCGACTCACAAAAGGACTCATTTCAGAAGACATACTCGTTCACCATAGGCTCCGTATGACGTTCTGCTGGTAGCCAGGCAATACTCGGCACAATATATCTATCGCTAATAAACTATCGCGAGACTCGGCACAATAGGGTAGGATGGGGCAGGATGGAGTAGGATGGGGTAGGATGGGGTAGGATGGGGCAGGATGGAGCAGGATGGAGCAGGATGGAGCAGGATGGGGCAGGATGGGGAGGACGGGCAGGATGGAACAGGACGGGAAGGACAGGACGGGCGGGACGGGGCGCGATGGAGCAGAGAGGTGCTAGGAAGGACGGGACGAGACGGAGCGGGCGGGGCGAGGCATGGCGGGGTGGGGTGGGACGAGGTACGGGCGGGCGGACGGACAGAAGGGCGGGCGGAACGGACGCGGCGGACAGGACAGGGCGGACAGGGCAGGACAGGACAGGACAGGCAGGACGGCGGGCAGGCAGCAAACAGGACGGCAGGACGGGCGGACGGGGCAGGACAGAGCAGGACAGGCAGGACGGGCAGGACAGGGGCAGGACAGGGCAGGACAGGGCAGGACAGGGCAGGTCAGGACGGACGGAGGCGGACAGGGCAGGACAGGGCGAGGACAGGACAGGACAGGACGGACGGACGGACAGGACAGGACGGAAGGAGCAGAGAATATGCAGAGCGTGCGGCTCTTAACGACCGGCGGGGCTGGGTTGGTGGCAGGCGAGCGGGAAGAACCGCGAAGGCGACACCGGATGTGTCTGGCAGCGGACGTAAGCGGCCGAGGAGCAGAGAATATGCAGAGCGTGCGGCTCTTAACGACCGGAAATGCATTCCGCTGTGCTAATTAATGCAGTGCAGCACGAAGAATGATTTTGTAACGCAGAGCAAATCTAAAATGATCCGTTTGAAGGAACACAGACTTCCATCTCCGGAAAAAGTCATAAATTAAATAAAGCTATGATGTAATGACGAGAGTGAAAATGCTCCTGCTATTTAAAATAAATAAAACATTTAGGACAGCAGTCTTCGCCTTTTGAATTTCAAAGGGCATGCCATATATACATGGTCTTTTGCGTGATCATGATCAATTCAGTTACACTTCTCTTAACAACATCCGTCTATAGAATACAATAAAATCTACTCAAACCTACATAGCAATAAAGAGGATAAATATTATCATTTCTTTCTCTCTCAATCAAATAATGAAAATACCCCTGTGACAAATAATGATCCAGTTTCAATTACTGTACGCCAATACAGCCTTGCCACGACTGATAAAAATTCGTCGGAGTCGTACAATGAAGAACACTGAAATTTAGAATTTTTATAATCTCTAATAAACTGTTGAAAACTCTCAAACATTTTCAAACAACCAGTTTGTATAGATGCTTCGTGTTAAAATATAAATAAATATTTAAAACTTAGTGAATCGGAATCTTCAAAGAACAACATGTACGAAAGCAAATAAAAAACCAAGACTGTTGTACTACAGATAAATCCCTTAGCGTAAACCTACATGCCTGGTAACCAGTTACACTGTGTAAACACGCAGGGGAAAACCGCAACGCCGTGTTGTGTTCCGCGCGAGTGTTTGCTCCGGCAGCGCACCTGGCGCCCGCAGCGGCGCATTTTTGCAGGCGCAGCGCGGCGCAACGCGACGCGCGGACCAACTCTTTAAGAGCTCCGCCAAAAGCCACGTGCGCCGTCCGACCGTGTGCAGGCAGAAAGCGGGGAAGGGGCGGCGTGATTGTGAGGGGAGGGGGAAGTGGGGGGTAGGTGGGAGAGGGGGAAAGATGGAAAAGTGGGTGAGAGGAGGTGGGAGGGAAGGGTGGGGAAGGGGAGGAAGGGTGGAGAAAGGGGACGGAAGGGTGGGAAAGGGGAGGAAGGGTGGAGAAAGGGGGAGGGGAAGGGTGGAGAAAGGGGGACGGGAAGGGTGGAGAAAGGGGAGAGGAAGGGTGGGGAAAGGGGAGGGAAGGGTGGGGAAAGGGGAGGGAAGAGTGGGAAAGGAGGGAATGGTGGGGAAGGAGGGGAGGAAAGTTGGGGAAAGGGGAGGACCACGTCCTCGCCGACGCCGGAAGACGTGCCGGAGAAAAACGACGCTGCGTCACGGGGACGTCGGCCGCCGTTGCACCATCAGCGCAGCACAGCGCCACGACGGAGAATCAACATTCTACGCGGGCACAATTGCCGCCAGGAGTAGCTGTCGCGAATCACGTCTTCTTCACCTCGTCCCACATTGGTGCAAACCGGTATTTTTATAATCTTATGGCAGGAGTTGGGAATTATCATCCAGTATACACGAAATAGGCAACTGCTTGTTGTGAAGGGAACCAGTGACAGGGTTGAATCCAGGCATCACACAAAAGCGTTATGTGTTAAACATGACCATTTCGTCGAAGGTTTCCTGCTGTGTTCGGTGTTTCCCTTAGCTCTTCCACGAGAATGATCGAGCACACCTTAAACAATGAGAAACGATCAGCCTTTCCCAGCCGTGTCCGCCATTGCGGTCTGGTACGCGTGGGGGAGCCCTTAAAACGCGCATACTTGGGAGGGGAAGAGCCCAGTACTCCGCACTAGATTCAATGAAGATGATCATGATAAAATAATAACAGAATGTTCACAAAAGGCGCTCTTCACACCCTACCGTTAATGAAGAGAGAAGTGAAAAAATTATTGAGGTACAGTCCATCCGCCATTGCAGCGCTATATATTCTGTCGGTATCGCTGAAGAACCCAAGCATCGGCAATAGGCATGTATCGTTCACTGATAATGGATTTAGTTTCGAGAGCGGGGAACTGCGAACTAATATTGATCAATGCACATAGGCAAGTGAAAATATTTACTAGTAACCCTGCTACAATGCAACCATTCTTAGGAGGGTGCTGTCGCCGACTGCCTACCAAGCAAGTTGCAAAATTTTTAATTCCAAAATCCACTGCTATCAATTACTGTAACAGAATATTTTTTTCCATTTGAAACGATACTGTTCTTGAAGTAATAGGATGACGTCGCTCTTGGAGGTACAGTTTATTATTATTGAGCGAAATTTCAATGTTTAGTTTCAATATGTTTGAGGATCACTAAATACCTTTGCTTTTCTTGACTCCCGAAGCAAATGAGAATTTTCCCGTCAGACTAACTACGCCGAAAACTATTTTTAATGAATGCAATAATTGATTACGCAATCAACGATACACACACACAAGTAAAACATAACAACATAGCTTAAAACTTGAGTTTTAACAACTAATAAAGCATGTATAAAATTAACATAGCATCTGACCTTTCATTCATAGGACATTACCTTTTAATCGTTCCGTAAAATGATAGAACTGGCAGGAAAAGCGCTTACGGACGTAGTGAACACTTCTTGAAAACATAAATTGATGGATTACCTGAAACAAAAGAACAAATAATTACAATCCATAAAACAGTCTTTTTTACAATAATCAAAATCTGGAATACAGTATTTATTTCGAAAAAGGATACATTTTATATTCATTATCAATTCTAATTATTCAGTACAACTGCATTTTAAATATTTGGCCTTCAAAATTCTGGAAAATTTTATTCCATAATTTAATAATATTCCGAGTTCAGCCATCTAGCACAAGCTCTACTTCCGAAGGAATCACGATCGTTAAGGATAGGCGACTTCATCTCAGCTCGTCCAAAAAAGTTCGGTCAGAATGAAGCCCTCATTTGGGGTGTCGTGTCTGCTCCGAATCACATTTCCGGGCATATTACGCCGCCACCCCCGCAAAAAAAAAAAAAAAGACGCCCGAGGCCGCGTGCTGCGAACAACACGAGTCCCAGGCCGAAAACTCCACGCAGCTTGCGGCGAGCGCGGCGTATAAAACGCTAAAGAGGTGAAAGCATTACGATGTAGCACAAGATATATCGGCCTCATTAAATGGAGATTCCCCGCGCGCGAGCCGCCCGCGCCCCCGCGACACGCGTTTGCTTTCTTCGCCGCCCCGCAGGAGCGCTGCACGCGCCGGCCACGCGCCCACGCACGCACGCGCGTGCCCCACGGCCGCGCCCCTGCCCTCAGGACACGAACCGATCGCACCGGAGCAGCCTTCCACAGAGCAAGTGTAGCGTCGTGTCGCTAAAACACTGTGGGCACGTGGTGCGTGGTGGAGCACCGGATGCGTAGACAAAGGCAGAAGCGATGACGCACGGGGTTTTTCTGACAAGGTGTGTCGCATTGCTGAGCGGAGGCAATGGGGCGGGGCGCGTCGCGGGATTTAAGGGCTGTAGAACAATGAGCTCTTCCTTCTTGGTCCTGGCAGCAGCGGCAGCGTAGGTCGTCCGTGAGCGGTGCGAATGTGGACGCGAGGGGGCCAACAAGTTATTGTCGCGACTAAGTTGGGACATGTGTAGTCGGTCTCAGGGCAGGCGGTACTACGCACGGCGAAACATTAGGTAGTATGTTGCTGTGTGGTAGCCGTTGTAAATATCTCTGCTAGCAGTGCATTTAGTTAGTTAATTGTATACAGTGCATTGGTTATTTGTGACTACGGTCTAAATTGTGAATAAACCTGCTGTTATTACAACCCACTCTCGTCTGTGTACTGATTACACCCGTATGACGCCACACAAGCAAGGGCGTACTGAGAAGTTGCCCCCGTTGCCTCAAGGCCGCAGTAGCACGCCTCGCACCATCGTGCATGCTGGGAGCTAATGGGCGCAACTGGTGTCGATCAGAGCTGTCTGCACAAGCCATCAGGAGTAGTACGGGCACTCACTTTCCTTATACGGATGGCGTTGTCGAAACCGTTAGGAGCAAAAACGTTAAAGGACATCATCTTTGATTTGGCGGAAAAGACATATAGAGTCAAAAAAAGTTAACAATGTTAATACACACATCAAAACAAACGTAAAGAGGTGTTTCTATCACCTATTATATCTCATGTGAAACTTCCTGAGTCGCTTCCACTACTCCTTTCTTGCGGAAGTCTCAATGGAGTATCTACCTTGAGTCTCACTGATGGCAACAATCGTAAATCACAGGCATACGTCTTTAAATCATACGTCGTGGTCAATGAAAAAACTTTTCTTTTAAGTTCAGGGACAAATGACGGCATTGTTCAGCCAGATGTTAAAGGCCTGATGCCCCGGATTCCACGAAACGCAAAGCTACGCACGACCGGATCGTTGGACTGCGAGTTGATAGTGAACTGCCGTCTATGTGAAGGGAAGGCGAAAAGGGATATCCCTATCTTCTGTTCCTCGAGACTCCTTCGCATGACTGATTCTGATGTCAAAGCCTTCGTAAGCCGTGGATCAGTTTTAACTAAAAGCTTTAAGCAAACAAAGCGCATTCTAATGCTAACACATGACAAGGTTTCTTAAACGCCCTCACACGCAGACGCCACAGCTGCACAACCCAGTGTGACTATTACGATACTTCGTGCTTTTCTTGCTTGTAATGATGCAGGAAACCTTGAAAAGCGATAAATTCAACACGGAGAAGGCAGAATAGAACGTCTCCTCAACTGAAATGACATTTCATTATTTTTAGTATTTCATTTCCAGCACTATTTTGTACGCTCTACAGTAATATATTTAAAAACTAATCTCTCTTCTTGCAGTTGAATATAAATTATTTTTGTACATAACATGAGTTGACGTGGTGATATGCTCTTCGGTTCAAATTCAGAGGATAGCTAAAAAGCTGTGAAGTAAAAGCGAATGTAGTAAATACGAGCATTATATCTCTCACTGATACATTTATATAAAAAAGTATGGAACGCGTACATGTTTTAGTACTCCTGAATAAAATATCGTTATCCCGCAAATGTGTAGCACAGTAAAAGAGGCTTATCACGGAGTCTATCTGACTTTGCGATAATGCGTTCAGGAATTAGGATCATTGTTTGCGTCGTAATTAAAAAGCTTCCAACCATATCAAGAAACTGTGTAAAAACACGAATATGATGGTTCAGCGAATCTACTTTTCCGCCTTTTGCTTGTGAAACTGACTTAAATTTAAAAGAATTCGAGGAAATATACATTGTGATACTGGAAACAAATGATTATTTTTTGCGCATATGTATAATGTTTACAAAAGGGAGGGAAAGACGCCGATACTCATATTTTACATAAACAGTGACTTAGAAATCACAGCTGACAAAATGTCCGGAACACTTGTCGCGCCTATACTGCTGCGCATGTCGTGACTAACAAATCCTTTGCTCTCCTCCGTTTTTCTCCCATCTATCTAGGATTAGAACAGTTTTATAACAATATCCATTCCATCCCTGAACTTTCATCTAATAATCCACATTAATAAATGTCTGAAATACAAGGTACATTGTACTCACGCAAAATTTAAACGAACATAACCTCAAAATCACACAATAAACTATGAGAGTGGCAGTGCCAGGAGTGGGAGTATGTAGCAGCTGAAAGCGTAGGATTCCGCGGTCGGTTCTGCCATTCTTCTACTTTCCTGCATTTGGCCTTGAGGAATGTCATAGAACGGTTGCTGCAACGTTAGTACCTGTTCCTAGGACGCGGTGTCTCCCGTCAGCCAAGTAGTTTTATACAACAGCTGTTTTCGTGAGTCATCTGTCTGATCTCTGCGGAGCAACTCCAGGTTAGGTAACTTTACCATGACACTCTGATCTACCAAAAAAAATTCCCGCAAGCTACCGTACTAGCTTGCATTTAACAGTTTGACGAACTCTGCCCCATAGCATTTCCACATCCTTCCAAAGTAATGTATGTCACACATGGAGATAGTATATTATAGCAATAGAATATTTCTCATGTTTACGTTTCAAAAATATGTATTTTCTTTACTTAGACTAACACTAACCGTCTGCTTTGCTAGGATGAACGAACTGAATAAAAATCGTACATAACCGTTCACAAGGGTGTTGATAGGAATTGAATTTAGACAATTCTGAGTGAATTAAAAAACATGAGATGTGCACATCACAGAAAACATTACATCGCACTTTCAAGAAAGTTAAAGCATTGCTATTAAATGACAATTCAGGACAAAGTACAAATTTGATATTCCGCACCAGATTGCACTTAACGCAAATACAGAAACGTAATTTCACAGGTATCTTGATCAAAGAAAAGCTGGAATTTATTTCTGTTATTTTCGTTATCAATACTAATTGGACGTGATGGGCGTATTCCCTTTCATTCTAATCTCCAGATATTTCGCACATACTCTCGGCATTCTCAAGCAAATCAACTTTTTGTGCATCTAGATGATCGAATCTTCCTATTTAGACACGCAAAACAAAGAAAAGAATATGCATAATTTGAATAAAATCAATATTAGTACCCTGCACCAAACTCAAGGATGAAATGTATAAGAGCTTAGAATATTTTGAAAAGGAATATCGAGATTCATTAAACGCATTGCAACACACTCGATGCAAATTTTATTCATTATATTTTGGCAAAGTCCACAATATTTCTTTAACGCTCAAGTCGAATGAAACGGGAATTAACATTAAACGTTGAAAGAGAAGTGAAAAGTAATAACTATGTTCTGTTAAATTGTAAGAGATTTACTTCACCAGAAGATAGTGAATGATACTAATTTCAGGTAATAAAATTCTTATATTAAGAAAAGCATTAAAATGGAATCATCAAACCATCAGAGTTGTCAGGAAGTGTCACATAAAGGTAACGACGCCTGAACACGCAAGAGAGCAACTTTCACACGTGCGGAATGGGATTCAACACAGTTGATTATATCATCAAAGTAACTGGAACGAAGCTTTAAATTGTCCACGAACAACAGAATACAAATTACCCCTCACCAGCAAGTAACAGAGCAATTCCATCAAACGCATTCCAAAGAGCTTCTGCTCATGTGCGATCAACACGCAACGAACTACGCAACATTGATCTTGAAACGAGGCGTTGGTAGCTAAGGTGGACTCGGAGGCAACGAGGCGCAACGCAGACGGAATGTGTGTTTACATCCTTCTAACGCACTCCCAAGGAAGCAATTAAAGTCGCTCTATAAATGTTCTGGCAAATACACGCGTTAACCGTCACGAGCATATATTTGTTTGAAAAAAAAAAAAACTAGGAAAAAAAAGAACGAGATGGAAGAAAGGTCGATTATTTGTATTGCTCCTATATCACTGACGCATATAACATCCCTCAAAACGTATCGTCACTATTTAATGAGTAGTCACGCTGATTAACTTAAATATCATTGTACGTGCGTAATTATTACAAAAGGAAGGCAATTTTAAATTAAATTAGACACATACAGGAAAATATATCAACGTTATTGTTGTGGAAGCTCAAACTTAAAAACGCAACACATACACTACGCCTGTAGGCCGCCACGCAAATGGATGTGTCCTCTTATCTGCGTTTCCATGAAAAAAATTAACAAGGAAAGACTTTTCCGCAAATTGTGGGTCTGCTAAATGGATGTGGGAGTCGCGGCGCGGGGCGGCCTTCGGGTCGGGGGTCCGATGGGAGCGCGACGCGGCGCGTGGAAGCCCGTTCCTCGGCTATGAAAGTTGGCGGGGGAGAGGCAATCCCTCCGCGCCACGGCACGCGATTGGTTGGTTGGTTGGTGATTCCGGGCGCGTCAACAGCGTAGGTCATTAGTCCCGTAAGTGTAGTACATGTTCCCCCCTCGGGAGATGGAGGTGATTTTCCCCCGCTGGATGGCGACATCCGGCGCCGACCTACCGTCGGCTCTTTTCCCAACCAAGACTCTCCCACCAGCGGGGCATCGCCCCAGTCGGGACAAGTACCCAGTCCCCGACCGTTCTCCCGGCATGTATGGTAGTGAAGTGCATGTGTATGTGTGTGTGTGTACGGGGAGAGGATAGAACAAGGAAGAGGAAGGAAAAATCGCGCGCAGGCCGTGGCCCGTTTGTTAGGGTACTGCTCCGGCATTCGCCTGGTGTTGATCGGAGAAACCACGGAAAACTACCGATCAGAGCAGCCGGCCGCTAGAATTCTTCTCCAGACAGCGACTGAATTCGACCTATCTGACAAGCTAGTAGCCGCCGTGGGTTTCGAACCTAGGACCTCCCGATCAGAGCCGCTGCAGTGACATCAGTTGATGCACTGAGCTAACGCTCCCGGTGCGGTACGCGACAGAGTAAGGGGAATCCTTTATCCACGTCAGAATTCGAACGTGCGACCATTCGGGTCACGGCGTTCGTGCTTGTTCCGGTGGACAAACCGGAATTTTTTGCATTTCGTGGATTGGTGGCGGTGCCGTAACTCTGAGATACATAAGCCGATGGCGGTGTATGTGTACTAGAAAGGCGTGATCACTGTCTCTACGATACGAATCACAGGTAGATGAGGAGCTTCAATATAAAATTAAATAGAAACATGATGAAAACAAGTACAGACTTTAATAGTATTGTTTAGAAGATCAAAGAATGTTCTCATTATGGAGGCATACATTCGATAAGCGCATTAATACAGAAATCCTTAGGGCGCAATGAGGTTTTTCAACTCTTTCGATGACTACGTTTCCAATACCTCAGTCATATCCTAATAAATCCTATTGTCTACCGCTCGTCTGGCTAGTCGAATTCTGCCTTCCAGACAGACGATATGAAGATGGCTTAGCCATTGCAATTTGCTAATCCGTTAACTAAAAAGGTGTCTCTTTTTTTCCTACTCGTACTCAAGAGTAAAAACGTCTCATCAGAAGATCAATAGTCATCAACTGTGGCCGTCCCTCTCTCCGGGCTCATGGCTTTCCTTTTGCAATTTTTTAAAGGGAAAAAGCTCCTTTCCGCAAATGAAATGTGGAGTGAGGCGCCGCATCGCACGCACGCGTCCCCTGGGCCTCTGACACGCGTGCGCGGCGGTCACGCGCTCCACTTCACTAGTGGCGGGGGAGGGGGCGAGGAGTGTGCGGGAAGCTAATAGGATTCTGGGAACGCCCGGCGCACGTTGCACTCCAGCCGCACCCGCATCCTAAGCGCCATCCGGGCAAAGGGTTCAATACCAAGCGACTGCCCACGGGCGCCGTTCCTCTCACGATGCCAGATTTGTACGAATTCGATTGGGTACGTAGGATTACAAAGCGACTTGGTGAGTGATTGGTGACATATGTCCTTGTCGTTGCAAAAACAACCGACAACATAGTAAGAAATACACTCCATCTACCAAATGTATCGCGTGCTGTATAATTTTAATACACTGTCTCTCACAACACCGACCCACTTTACACTACGTAACAATGATTCGTTTTTCAAAATAGTGCGACGGGATGTTGTCAACATGTTGACGCGTCTTAAGGGATAGGGTCACCATACGATTCCTGAAATCCATGATCTGGATGGTCAGGTAAAAGATCTCGACGATCGAACTTAGGAAAATGTCATAGAATGTTGAATGATATCTAGCTGCTAATCGCCCTCACAATATTTCGTTATCTCATCACCTTCAGTAGCTCCGAGACGGGCAGTGGTAATAACTAAGAACACTCTGAAATGGATGGCTACAACAGTGTTGCTGTGACTGGCGGAATAGAGACAGCAGCACAGCGCCAGTGAAAAAGCTCTAACGCGAGATAAATCGAATAGTTTGTTTTATGTTCTGTAATAAATGCTCAGTTTTATGACATGTGCTTACTAACTTTAGTTAAATATTTTTTTTTTGTTATCTCGACAGTTTTATCTCTTTATGACCGTTGTAGAGTTTTCATTCTCGTTGCGAAGCTTTTGGAACTTTTCAGAGCGGGCACTGATACAAAAAGCTTTGCATGTAAAGCAAACCTAACAGTAAATGTCTCCCTTAGCTTATTTGTTTATTAGCGTAAATGTGATATATGTTAAATTTCAATTCATTCTGAGAAACTTTCAATGTTTTGGCAGTTTTACAGAATCTTTCGGTTAACTTCAACGAACCTGTATGCCAAAAAGTGCAATTTGTTAGAGTAAAAATAATTTTCAAAAATCTAGGAAGATTCGAATAGGGGAAATATGAAAGGACAAAAAGTACTTTAAGACATGTATTTAAGATATGGACTTCTTGTTACTAAAATGATAACAAAATTAATACAATGACAGCATCACAAGTTACATGGGTCACATATTTCAAACAATCACATATCAAAATCTCATTCTCTTAATAACAGTATGCATTACCATCAATCACATGCTATGTCAGAACTTCCTCAGAAATTTTGAATATGAAAATACGTCAGTTTTTTTAAAGGGCTCAATCTACTTCTCTATCCACAACTTTAATGATTGTTTTTTGTGGGTGTGTGCTCTAGAACTGCACCTTGTGGTACACCCTGTGCGGAGGCGGCGGGGCCCCGCGCGCGGCGTCAGGGCGGCGGGAAGGTCAGGGCGCGGGCGAGGCCTAGGGCGAGGGCGAGGGCGGGACGATGGGTTTTCCGGCAGGGGAGCACCGCGACGCAACGCGACGTACTTTGTCTCGCCCTCGCCCTTCAATCAATACCGATATGTCACGCCCTTTGACCGAAGAAGGGCCCCTTCGCCTCCGCCGGCCCTTCCGGGTGCGGGCGGCGGGCGCCACGCACGGCCGCTTTGTCAATCGCCGCCTCGGCGGAAAAAAAGGAGCGGTGGGCGGAGAAGAGCGACGGCAGCGGAAAATGGAGCGGGCGCCGCGCCAGACGGTGCGCGAGGGGAGGGGCAGAGGCCTGTCAGGCGAGGGCGGAGGCGGACACGGAGCGCATCCGACGCGCGACGCGGCTCCTCTGGTGGACGCGAGGGGCGGCGCACGCAGCACACGTCTCCGCCGCCGGCCTCGGCCTGCTGACACTCCGCACTCAGCCGCGACGCGCTTCACGTACTTCCAGAAGGCACTTAGTGGATGTGTTTCATGAACTCACAGAAAAGAATCCTCCTTGCAATTCATGGAAGATACACAAGTCGATACACTCAACATCTAAGTGCAGATCTTCATTCTTTATTGATGATAATATATTTTAAAAAATCAACAAAATCTCAGTATTTTCCATATTAAGATAAAATAAGCTAGATGCCAGGAAAGTTTTGCAACACTATTTTATCCTTAATCTCAGTGAATTGGCAAGTGTTACCCCTGACGCAATATACAGGAATAAAACTACGCATAAAATAAATCCATGAAACTATGCAACGACGCTATGCATTTCCTTTGACATTTTGAGTGTCTATCTGAAGTACTCAATACTCTGGCATTACCCATGGTAAATGTTTTGAGCACTGAGAAGTCTTTAAGGATAACAATGAAATAATAGTACATACGAATACGAACGATATAATACAAGAATCGTTCACATAATGGAAGCGAACCATTATAATCCTCTATTTCGCAGCCAGCAGAGCAGCCCGCCGCATGCCCCGCGTTGGCGTCGGGGCCGGAAGCCGCCGCGACGCGCGCTCGACCCGGCAGAGGCTCTGGCGTCGCGTCGCCCGCGGCCCTTCCGCGCGCCCCGCCTTCTGATCTCCGCTTCCCAGCGCGCTCTTTCCCCTTAATTTGTACCAACTTTCTGTTCTTTGTTCCCTGCGCCCGCCCCTTCACACCACCTCCACCCGCCCCGCCCCGCCCGAGCCATTTCGCCGCCCCCCGGCGCCGTCGCTCCACGACGTCTCTCGAGCCACTAGTTTCATTTCCTCGTCCGCCCCTACGTTTTCCGCTTATCGCGGCGGCATCTGCGGCGCCGCCAGCAACGATTTCTTCCTCCTCCGCTCCGCTTTTCCCAGCCTCGTTCGCCAACTTTTATCCGGCGCCAAGCGGCGAGGCGGGCGGGTGACAAAATTCCCTTCGGCAGAAAATTACCCTCTCGCGCACGCGGCTCGGGGAACTGTTCGAAAACAAGCCTTAATATGCTACTCGTGCCGCTAGTTGGCGGCTGCTGCTGCTACAGCTCTGGAAGAGAAATACCTCGCGAGGGAGGGAGGGAATATCAATACCTCGTCAGGCATTCTCTCTATTGCAGAAAAGGACGGGCCTGTGACACAAAGGAATCTGACAGATGTGGTTCAGCAGTCTCAATCCATCCGGTACGAAGGGAAGATGCAGCATATTCACACTACGTATGAGAACAGGGTGCAGTTAAAGGTGTGAATCTGTTAATCAAGATACAACCATAATACATTGATTGCTGGCGAACTCATTTTCGGTATCAGTCATTCATCACTTAACTTTCAGTATTACTTTCTTTCAAATGTAGAATTCTTTGAGTAATCACAAGGGATTTGTAAAAGGTTTGTGAATTAAGACACGGAGCCTCTGTCACTTTACGATTTACTTGGAAATATTTTAGACATTGATAAGACAACTACCTCTTCCATCTCACGAATGTGGAGACAATGATTAGAGAGGCGAATTTAAATGTAACCCTTCCGCAATCCAAGTAGAAGTCTCAATTGCATCGAATTCTGAATGTTCTGCTGCGTTACCGGGAAGACAGATCAAATCATCATCACAGGACTTATAAACTGGAAGGAAATATGCGCTACATCTGCGAACAAATTTAACCTCGCCTCAAAATGCTGTCTCAACCTCACCCCAAAAATCTGCCTCTGCACCCCAAAAATCTGTATCATCACAGCGCCAGTTTTTGAATAATCACAATCTGATGGAGTTCCGTTCATCCGAAAAAATTGAGACTGGACCCCTTTGGGATTAACGAATTGTTCGAAATTAAGAGGAATAATTCTGAAACTACACCAAATATATTAGTAGTTATTGAGTACAGCTTTTATCTCTAAACTCAACAGGTTTTTCGATACAGTTATTGTCGCAGTTTGGGAGACAAGCATGAACTGGCGACAAACTGGGCGAAGTCATACGATTATGTTCTACTCGTGCGTATTCGTGGCGTATTCTACTCGTGGATATTATGTTCTTGAAGCGTTGGCGCAATCTGACTGTCACGAAAAGATATTTTCCTCTTGTTAAAACACAATGTATACGACTGCACCTGTTAAAAAAATGTATTACTGTGCTGACCTTGCTGATTTACACCTTGAATATTCTTATATTTAATTTTGAAAACTATACATCACAGTTAAACAGTAGTTTTAAATATAACAGACGTTTATTCTGCCCTCCAAAAAAATCCATAACTTCGGTTTCGTATTCAAGGGATTTTCGGATTTCCGAAGGTAGGATTAGCGAGACTTCACTGTAGGACACAAGGGAGGCGCAGAGCACACGCCGGCGCCTCGACAGGCGGACACGACCGACGCGCCTCCTGGCGGCCCGCGCGTCCAGCGCACAAAGCGCCGGCGGACGCAGCGACGGTTTCAATACGCGCGTGAAATGGCGGCTGCGCGAGGTGCTATCTGACGGCTGGCTTTCCCGATAATGAACATGCGACAGTATAATTATTACATACGTTCATGACACATGGGCGCGCGGCCCTTGTGTAATAAATGCGGGCCCGGCGAGCGTATGCAGCCGCGTTTACTGCCCGGCGCACGCGCCCGCTGCACGAAGCCGCCCCGCCCACTCCAGCCGCCCACACTGCACGGGCGAGGCCACGTGGGTGGAGAGGGAAACAATGGGAGGCACCTCAGGATGGAGGGAATTGACGGTCAAGCGCTGGGAGGGGTCCGAGAATAGAGGGAGAAGGGATAGAGGAGCCCTATGTTGAGGGAATAAGTGAATGGAAGGGCAAGTGGAGGCGAGGAGGGGTGCGCGGGGATGAAGGGGATAGGATCGCGGTGGAGATGGAGTGGTAGGAATGGAGGGGTGTGCGATGTGGGGCAAGAAGACTGGGAGGCACGGAGATAAGAGGGGCGAGAAGTGGATAGGAAGGATGGATAGATGGGTGATGGACGGGACAAGTCGACAGCAGGGCTGGGATTGGGCTGGAATAGGGCTGGGATTGGAGCTGCGATTGGAGCTGCGATTGGGGCTGCGATTGGAGCTGCGATTGGAGCTGCGATTGGAGCTGCGCGTGAGCGGTGGCTGGGGGGCGAGGCTGGGAGCGGGGCTGGGAGGGCTGGACCCTGGGAGCGGGGCTGGGAGCAGGGCTGGGAGCGGGCTGGGAGCGGGGCTGGGAGCGGGGCTGGGAGCGGGGCTGGGAGCGGGCTGGGAGCGGGCTGGAGCGGGCTGGGAGCGGGGCTGGGCGCTGGCGCTGGGAGAGGGCTGGAGGCGGGGCTGGGAGCGGGCAGCGGAGCGGGCTGGAGCAGGCGCATGCGGGGCCTGCCAGCGAGCACGGGGACTCTTCCCCAACGCGCAGCGAGGCCCCGCAGCCGGTGCACGCGGACAGCGCGCTAAAAGCCCATTGATAGTAACGGCACTTTCAATAGGCGGCCGCCGGGCTTCGGACCCGCGACCCTCCGCGCAGATGCGTCCGGCAATTAGAGGAACACGCTTTAACCGCCCGCGCAACCGGCCGCACTAACAGTAAACGAGGGCGGCAGCCTCTCGCGGACTTGTCAGCGCGCAGCGTTGCTCACAGCGATCGCCCCCGACGCGCGCCGAGTGGAGGGGGGAGGGAGGGGAGGGGAGGGGAGAGTCTCTTGTGCGCTGGCGAGTGGAGAGCGCGGATTTCTGAAGGGAGTTTTATGAGCGGCCATAAAGTCACCGATACGCATCGCTCTTCGCCCTGCCGTGTCGTGTCCCTTTGTATGTTTTTAGCCTTGGGCGAGCAGGGAGGCGCGGTCAAGCGTAGCAGATTCTTCAACGATAACCAAACCAATTTGATTTTAAATTGATACTAATGTTTTCATGAAAACTCTGAATGTATGATATTCTAAAACATATCTATAATTGTTCTAGCAAGTGAATACAATATTTATATTATAAAGATACCACTAAATATATTTAAGATTTCTAAGTAATGGGCTAAATATGTTATATTATCAATTCTGAAAAAAATTTTGGAATATCCTCTTCTTTCAAGGCTCGTCGAGTTCCATTTTAAACAAGAAATACTTTAGTCAAGTATTTTCTCGCATTATAGTAAACAGTTACGTAATACTGAAATATTTCGATTTCTGCCCAACTAACACCTCAGCTATAAGTTTAACAAGTCCAATTCAACCAATTCAATCGAAGCGCCTGTGATGCATATCGGCATTTATTTCGATAATCAGGAGCAGCAGTCATTTCATACTTCCACAAATTAAACAATAATGAATAAATTTGTTACAGTATTTGCAACACATACAGAAAAGAAAAAGTAATTTCAGACAAGTTTGCCTTGATTACATTGAAGTGAACTTCCAATTTTTGAATACCATAATCAGTTGTCAACATTTTTTACAGTAAAAGTAGTGTATTTGTTAGTTCTAAGTTAAATCTATTTCCTTTGATAAGAATATTATATACATCATAGAAAAATCACGACCGACAACAATGACAAAAATTATAAGAATTTCCAAACACCATGTCATCATGCAAACAGACAGTGCACCAAACTCAGCAGAAGAATTCGAATTTGCAATTTTCGAAAATAATGCTTTGCCAAAAATGGGACTAGCACTGCTGTCTTTATCGTTCTTTACTACATACGACTACATACTACAACATTATACAAAAAACATTTGTAGCCACTTTGGGGGAAATAATTGTTCAAAATCTTAAAATTGCCTACATTTGACGCAGATTTACGCAAAAATTACTGGGAATTTTCCGGAAAATGGAACATGTTCTAATTTGAAGATCAATATATTATAAATATATTTGCATTTTCACTCAAAATCGAACAATGTTGTTTTTTTGTTTATTTGCCGATTTCCTAGGTGTCTAACGAAACCATAAATATGTATCACATGGTCGGAGGTTGCATAGTTTCCTTTCAATTTCTGCGCGCATTCGAGATTAATTGGCTTCCTAGGATAATAGAGACCTCGTTTGCAAAAGGGCCGTCCAACTCTTCAGTCATTTCCCCACACCCTCCTCAACCCTCCCTCCACACACCCTTCTCATCGCGGCCCTGCGTCTCTTCCTGTTCCTATCTCCTCCCACCGCACCGCCCAAAACGCCTGAAATTAATTGGAAATGTCTGCATGTTAAATGGCGTGACGCGGGTCAGAAACAGGTCTGCTCCCTCTGCCAAAACATATCATTTTAAATATCTGAACCAGATAAAAGCCCGTTCACCTTTCCTAATAATTCTTTTTCTTTTCCACCTAGTTCTTCCAGCGACGTTGAAGTTCTCTATAACACGTCCGACATGCGCAAACTAGTATTTGCGAAATACTCAGGACTTTATTGGTACAGTTGCTTTAAATCTTCAAATATGAATTATATTTGACAAACAATATCTGTTGGTCAAATACATCCACACAGCGACCATATTGCACATCTCCTTACACATGTATTGTCGTATTTTTGTACATCGAAATGGTTGGTACGGTTCTCTACCCTGATCACGTACCAACTAAAAACCGACGCGATTCCATTGACAGGATGGCCACCCATTTCCTGAAACAAATTTCCCTGACTTTTCCCAATTTTCCAATGCATTCTTTTTTTTCTGATAAGATTTGCAATTTTACACTAATGAAAGAAAATACTAAAGCTAACCTGATTTCGTCGAGATAGATTATCAATATTTTCCCACCAAGTAAAAGCTGATCACAAAATAATGTTTGTAGTTGTAATACTGTCCTATAGTTTCTGAGACATAATATCTAGTTTCATAACCTTCTCAAAATTTTCCCTACCTTCTAACGAATTTTATACAAATTCCCCGATTTTCCCCTGACTTTTCCAGAGCAATGAAATTCCTTCACTTTCCCCTGTTTTCCATGTCTTCCAGAAAGTGGCGCCTCTACCTGAGTGCAGAGCAAGTCGCTCTAGATCGGTGCCCCGCCCCCAGAGGGCCCGTGCAGCGCCTGGCGCCCTCCCCGCCCCCGTGGGTCCTGCGCGGCTTTTGTGCAAGGGCACAATGGCCCCCGCCCATTCAATCCGCTTTTTCTGGTGCGTGGCGCCTGATTGGAAGGATTCTATTAAGCGCCTCCTCGCGCAGGAACTGGATTATAAACTGTACCTCGAGCAAACATAATTAGAACGGCTGCTCGCATTAACGATGCGTGGACATTAATTGAGTCTTCAATGAGGACATTCATTTTCATTAATGGCCGGCCGCGCGGATCCTTTGATTACGTCGCGTCTTCGGCCCACGTCTTCGTGTTTGAACGGTCCCGCTCCCATGACGAATACGTTTCTTGCCTCGACGTCTTGAAGCTATTGAGTCATCGCCTCGGAACGCCTTACACAATCTCCGCGAGTTAGTTAAGCACACATACATGTATACACAAAGCAACAATACGGGAATTATCAGCTTGGATTTTCAAAAGCCAGGACGTCTTCGAAAAGGCAGCCTCGGGAGCTTCATGACGCAGATTCCATTCGCCTCTCCCAAGCACTCAAGATTCTTCCCATGGCACGGAGCGAACAGGGAAGCAGGATTCCATGCTTTGTAAATGAATATTCTGCGGTTGTACTAAACCAATAAGACGGCAAAGTTTTGAATATGAAACGATATTTGTAGATAAAGAGAAAGAAATTAATTTTGAATGTCACAATTATCTTTCGAAGCATTTTAATGGATATTAAAACAAAATTTCAACTAAGAAGTATTTCTTGTCAAAACACTGATTTTTGCGTAGTTGTTGGTATCTTCAACGAAAAAATTCGAAACTTGAAACGTACAGAAAAAATCTAAAACATTACCGTAATTAAAACACGTAATTAACTACCTGACATAAAAACTCACTACCGCATGCACATTTAGATTGATTATTGTTTTCGGGCGTATCAACTAAGGTTATTAGTCCCGTTAGCGTAGTGCGAATTTTACTCTGGGAGGTGGCAGTGATTTTCCCGCGCTGGATGACGATATCCGGCGCCAACCTACCCGTCGGGTTGTGGCATTTTTCCAATCCAAGATTTCTCATCAGTGGGGCACATCCTGAGATGAACCAAGCTCGTAAGCTCCCGACCGGTCTCCTGGCATGTGAGGTTGTGTACTGCTTGTGTGGGTGTAAGTAAAGAATGAGGAAGAGATAGGAAAGATCGCGCGCTGTCCGTGGCCCGTTTGTTAGGATACTGATCCGGCATTCGCCCGGTACTGATCACAGAAACCATAGAAAACTACCGAACAGAGCAACCGGCACTTGAATACTCCTCATGCAAACAGCGGCTGGACTGGACCTACTATCTAGCCAGGTCGAAATCCTGCCACCGTCGGGACTCGATGCGTAGGCCCTCGGGGTCAGAGACCCGCCGTGACACCAGTTGATGCCTGAACCACCTCGGTGCCTGGCATTGAGGAGAGCGAGCAGAGGCCGTCGGCCTTCGGGCGCGAGGGGGAAGGGCGACTGCTTCGCTGGCAAAATGTCACAAGGTCCTCCGTGACTCACCATCCCCGGACCAGAAAAACCACTTCCTATTCCCGGAGAATCCTTCACCTGTGAGAGCGAGAACGAGCTTCGTTATTACCTCACACAGCCCGACAAGAGGTTGCGTGCGTGTCACGGTCGTCTTTCTTGTTACAATCGCCTTTTACGAGAGAATAGCTGCGACTGGAGGATAAGACAGAAGGACTACCACAAGAGCATAGCAGTAGATTCCGGCCGACAGCCCACTAGACACTTGCGATCATCTTCCCGTTTGCTGGTGTGATTTTTGACAGCAAATGTGGCCAAATAATTGTGTGGAGGAGGCTTGGTCGGTGCCAGCTTCAAAATGACTTTTAGAGATAATAAATTTTTTTTTTAATAACATACAATAATATATTTATAATAATCAATTTTTTTTTAAATCCATATTAGTCCATAATGTATTTAAATTTTAGGAACTGTTTCCATATTTTAGAAATTTACTTGTAGTTATTGTTCATTCGCAACACGCGTATCTGCAATCAGGAGACTCGGGGAATATTTACTAACTTGAATCTTTTTTCTCTCATAATCCTTTGAAAAAATGTGAATCTTTTCCAAGGTTATATAATAAGCAGAAGTCAATATTATGAACATTATGTAAAGCGAGTTATTAATGTGTGGAAACAACTACTGTCTCCTGTCTTTCCAACTGGGCTAGACATACTGTTTCCTGCCCTGTCTCGAAATCTGAAGCTCACCAGGAAAATGGATGAAGACAGTCCACTGTCCCACCTCTCCCCCAGTCCGCAGGAATATACACGACGCCAGTCGCTCACAGGCCAGCTAGTAGTGCTCGTGTAAACGGTGCTTTAGTCACAGATATTCCTGTATCTGCGCTGACTTGACAAATAACGAACATATTTCAAGAAAAAAAGACACCTTTTCTGCGGTAACAGGTGATTTATCGAGCTGTCAAAGTTGTGGAGGAACAATGAAACGAAGCCAAGCATTAGCGTGAACAGCATTAACAGGATGTAAGAAAGAGCATTGCAAACGTTGCATTCAGATTCGTAGTCACCTAATTTATCAAGCAATACGACCGGATTTGAAAGGGCATTAGGCATCACGATTATTGAACTCTTCTCTACTGAAATGAAGCTGTAACATTCCATCTTAAAACAAGGGGGAAATACCCATAACTCTTGTTCAAAAAAATTGTATTTTATAGTATAAAGCTCGTGAACCTTTTTTGAAGTATCTGACATAAAACAGATGGAATGATTCCTTTACATTACATTGAAACATTTTCGAAGAAGCGAATAATATTACATTGACCATTAAGGGGAACTGACAAAATTATTTTTTAACACGCGGCGCGTAAATTCGCTTTCTCGTGTTTGTTATTCAGGTGCAAACATTTAATTTTCTCATTCTAACTAATAATGTGGGAAACATTTCGATGCGTACGCGACACATAGCAAAGTGTAGGCAAAACATCTCTCGCACAAGGCCCCTTAAAAAATATTATAGCCAACACGTACGTGTGGTGACGCCTTGCTACGTTCGGGCGAAAAACTAGACTCGTACGCGAACATATGCATGTCGCACTTGTTAACGTACTGCACTCATTTGAACATGCTTACATAAATTATTACGCTAATTTGAAACATTTCGTTGTATGTAACAATGAAAATGTAAACCACCTTGATGCCTGGGGTGGGTAAAGTGAGTTACCGCCTCAGAGTTAAGGAACGTGGGCTTGAACCCCGCTCTGCACACACGGATGAGTTAGAGCGCGGGTTTGTGGGCTGTGATGTATTGTGTTTGCGAAGAGCCTCGCGCAAATGCTACCCCAGATTTGAGGAGGCCGCGCATATGCCTAGATACTTCCCATTTGGAACATAAAGGAAACCTTATTTTTTTACGGAAACCCACTGAAAAATACGAATTAAGATTCTAGCCCACGTGAGGGTAGACAAAAGACGATAACGGAAGCCAATGGAGTGCATGCCGAGGGCTGGCTGAGTGCGGGCGAGGCGGCGCATAGCCAGGCAGCTGAGCACACACGACGGCGATAACGGCTGTGAGCCGGCGGAGGCGAGGGGCGCGGGCGGGCGCGGAGGCGGAGCCAGGGCAGAGGCGAGGATGAAGATCCGGCGGTGGGCGCCCAGGGGCGGGGCGGAGGCTACGAGGACCCAGATCACATTTTGCATCAACAGCTCCATTAAAGCGAATAGGAAATTCTCCTGAGGGTATACCGAAATTCTCACAAAACATCCAGAGTGAAAAAAAAAATCATTACCAAAGATGTACGGAAAAGGAGAAACAAAATATATAGATCTATTTCACATGTCTTTTTCGCAGACCTTTACAATTTTCACAGGCCTTCTCACAATGTCATCTTATAGTGTTTTTGATTGCGGATTCCAAGAACCACCTCATACCAAGGACTGGGCTTAGAATGACAGCTGTCAAAATTGATCAAATTAGAAGTTTGAACACATAGTATATTCTCCGCAATCTCATTTCATCCTTCACAAATTTAATTGGGAGATATTTGGGCGACTTGATGCGTTTGGCCTCCCGACACACAGGAGCGCAACCTTCACTATGATTCTCAGTTCCTAAGTTTTTCACCTTTACCTGTGATAAGTGGATTGATTGATAGATAGATAGTGGAAGACGATATGACCTGATTGGTGGAAAATCAATGCAAGGAAAATGGGAGCACGCCCAGAAATCCTGCCGCGAAAACCCGTTTTCTCCAGCATAAATTACACATGAATCGACCGGGATTTGAAGCCCATTACCCGGAAATGGAAGGTGAGCGACTGATGGGTAGAGGAGTGATAATAATGGTAAAGGGACGGCTGATAGATCAATGCTGAAATGGCACATTAGGGAAAGGAGAGAATATTAAAAAGACGGTTCGCAAATCCGCGTTATACTGCCCAGGGCTCGGATTCTGATGACATGTCCTCTATTAATTGGTGAATGTAGGAGATAGAAATGTATAGTTATTGGGTCATTGTTTACATGTTCTACAATGTTTAGGTGATTTTGTTTGCACGTTTGCGTCATTATGTGTCATTTTTGCGCCATTTCTTTCGTCTTCTGTCAGTTAATTTTTCATGCATTTACAATATCACAATAAAACTGAAACTTTATTTTATCATCAGTTCATCACAAAGTTCACCACCACGGTGGACTTGTCCAACTCTGAAAAATTACACCTTCGGTAACATCATCGACCCTTCTAATCCGACGGCTGGAAGAAGAGGATGAGGAGAGAAAAGTAGATTCCTGTGGAACTTTTCCTCGTCTCTTTAAACTGACAATGGAATCTAATAATTTTCTTCAGTAGCGATCTTGGGTTACGGGCAAACTCACCGCCAATAAGTGACTCAGTATAATTGCGAATATACGCGAAATTTCTGTTTTAGAGTGCAGTTTTCTTTATTTTTGTCTTCTGCGAACATTCCTTTTTCGAAGCAGAACAATCTCAAATTGAGAAATTTTGTAAGACGTTATATGGGTTGGTCATTTTCCAAGGAATCAGCATCCAGAAAAAAGACGTAACGCACTGTACGTAACCCACAGCTACAACCACTAATCTCAACATTATTACTCTAGAGCTCACAGGTTTCGACAGAACATTAAAACATAAAGGGGAGCGAGTTAGCGGAAAGAATATTCACATGTACATTGAGAAAACAAATGATGTAGAAAGCCGTTACATAGGCAATACAATTGTTGAGTCTTTGAAAATGTAAAAACTCAGAAAAATGCTCTTGATGGCTTTGGAGAATGTCAACCATTTAAGTATTCGGCGATTAATCGACAAATCAATGAACATGTGTCGCAAAAACGTGAGTCAAGAAAATGTTTCGCTCTTCGTGACCGTCGCGGCGCCACACAATGTTGAAGCTGCCACGGCGATTGAAGCACTGAGCACTCAGATGATACGCGTGACTTGTCTGCCTCACGCTTTTCACAGTAGAGGAAGAAGTTAAAGCGAATTTATTTATTTTTTATTTATTTATTTATTTTACGTAAAAAAAGTTAAAACTGCGTATGACGTGCTATGGGGAAAATGAATTGCAATTTTAAAATTCTTATCAATAACATATACATTAAATTTTAATTTTGAAAGGGAGAAAAAAAACAAAAACTCCCATGTAGTAAAATCTATTTTCAAAAATAAATAAGCAATAAATTTTGAATTTTGAAAGGGAGAAAAAAAACAAAAACTCCCATGTAGTAAAATCTATTTTCAAAAATAAATAAGCAAATAAATTTTGAATTTTGAAAGGGAGAAAAAAAACAAAAAACTCCCATGTAATAAAATTTTTCCTAGGTTGACGAGCATGTATCTAACACTTTATTAGTGTTAAGGGTCCATTCACGCAATGAACTTTTCAGAACACAAATTTCAAGAATTCCGCTGCAGCCTATTCTCACGCGTTCGATCTGCTTCTTCTACTCAGTATTTGCAAATCTTGCGGCCGTCTCTCGCATTCTAACTCAATACCCTCTATCATTCCAGTCATTCTTTCCACACCTCTTCTTTTCTTTAAAAGTCTGATCCAGCAATTCCTCTCCGAATCTACCTTTTTTTCCCCTCTAATAGAAAGTCTCACAAAGCTTACCGGGCCATCTCACACAATAAAACCTTTTCACGTAACTAAACCATTTCAGCCTTTGTGTTTCATCTCATCTATAATTGCTTTTTGTACCTGCATTCACTTAGTAATTTTTCATATCTTAAGAGTTCCTTTTAAAAACTCCACAATTCTTCTAAAAACCAGTTGTCTCATTAATTTATACATTTTTCTTTTCCTTTATTACCCTGTTTTTGAGCTATATAGAGCTTACTTTTTATGGTAATATCAAAAGTCTTCTTAGTAGACCTGGATATTTCTTTTCTGAAGAGCTGTGAGCTTAACTTTCCAATGGCTTGTATTTCTAGAGTAATCTTCGAAACAATATCTTTTCTGGAATCTGGTTCTTCGCTTATAATTCCTCCCAAATATTTAAGTGCATAACCTGTTTCTATCTGATCTCCGTTTATTGGTATATATTTATTTTCTTCTCTCCCACCATCATATACATTTTGTTTTGCGGAAATTGATACTATTTTTTCCCCTACTAGCTTCCACAACCTTTCGCATCCTATACTCCTCGCAAAAATCATTATTGGACAAAATCACTTGGTCAATATATATTCGCATTCCGTGAAACATATTCAGTTGGGAATCGATGCCTGTGCATATTATTCAACTGTTTTCAGATAATGGAAAATTAAATAGACCCACCTGACGCACAAGACGCAAGGGCTATATAAATTGTTCACAAATATTTGCAGACAGAGAAATGAATGGAAAGTTGATTATATCAAGTCTAGTATGGCTCTTTGTCGTAAAAAATTACCCGTCTTCAAGATGGAAGAAAATATGATTGATTTAGTTAGAACTGAAGGCATACTGAAAAAATGTGCGTGATGATGTTGATAAGGAAGAGTCATAAAAACCTAAGCGTGTACTTGACACAAATTCTGGCTAAAAAGTATTGCTCTCCATTGCTCCGCATTAGGAAGAGATTTTATAATGAATGGCATCGAAGACGGATTTAATTCCAGTCATTTATCACACCACAAGTATACTCCTGTTTCATCTGGTAATGTAGAAAGAAGCCTTTCCATGTATAAGAACCAGCTGACGGATAATCGGCGTTCCTTCTCATTCCACAAAATGCGCATGATCACCGTCATCTATTGTAATGTTCATGCTAAAGGAGGACAGAACAATTGTATACAAATACAACTTAGTATTTGTAGATTATTTTACAAAAAAAAAATAGTTAAATAATGCTCTCTTCTTACTTCAAATGGTATTTTTACTCCCTTCCAGGTGTTCGGAGCAAAGGATTGTATTGCCTCTTTATAACGACTTTGTGTCTATTTGAAAATCTAAAATTCATTGAATAAAGTAAGAAATATTTTCATTAAACATTTTTGTGTTTTAAAAAACAAATAAGGTCATTTCTTCTATTTTTATCTAGTTATCATACACTTTACTTGGTGTGTTCGGGTATCCAACCTCAGTGCCAGAGGCGCAATGCGGATAGCCTGTCTTCAGGCTTCATGCTGCCTCACGCACAAAAACAAAGCAGCCGAAACTGTTCTGCACTCCCTCGGAACGCAGAAATGTCATCGTTGTCTCAGCAGCGACTCTGATCAAGAATTCCTAGGATTTGAGACCCGACGGTGGCAGATTTTGTACTCTATCTACGTAACTAGGCTGAACTCAGCAGCTGGCTGGCGGAAATTCCAGCGGCAGGCTGCTCTCTGTCAGTTTTCCGCGATTTGTCCAAATAATGACAGACGAATGCCGAAGCAGTAGCTTGATAAACAGGTCACGGCCCTCGCGAGAACTTTCCTTGCCCTTCCTCGTCATTCTCGCCTCTTACTTTCACATACTCTTACATGTAGTACATAATCACACGTGCCTGAACACCAGAGGAGGTAAAAATTCGCGAGTCTGCGTGTAGGTCGTCGCCGGATCTCACCTTCAATCGGTTGAGAAACACCACACCCTCCCGTGATGAAACATGCACGACACTAACGGGGTGAATGACCATTACATGTGCCCGGAAACCCCAATCAACCGTCGTTCGGCGAACCCGAGTCCCGCGCACAGCCCGTCCGCCCGTCTGCCCGACGCCACGCGCCGGCCGAAATAGCGGTGACTTCACGCAGAGCGCCGCTCCGCACAGCGGCACGCTGCTCCAGCGCGGATTCCTTCAGCGACCTCGCCCCCTCAGCGCCCCCTTCACCTCCACACAACATTCCCTTTCTGCTAAAAGCATGTCTCTTCAACGAAATTCTTTGGAGACCGCGGAAACTCCAGATGGCGATGATTGTGTATACGATATTGTATATAGGTGTGTATATAGGTTTATTTCGGAAGAACCAAGAAACTGAGAGGTAGCGTTCTTTTTCGATAAAAAAGCGAACCTCATATTTTGACGTTTCCTTGAGAGTTAAACTCCAGTCGTTTCATGAGGAACTGATGGAACGAGACTACTCGAAACGGTTTCTGTGGAGTGGATGAAGCAGAAGAGATGCCGTAATGCACCAAATCTCTCCATATAAAATCACTTTTATTACCACATTATTCTTTTGTGGAATTTTCCCATTCTTCGTTCTTCCTCCAAATATAACTATTTATCCCGTGTTGACCATTATCTCTTCGTCATATCATTCCCTACGTGTCCCATGAGCTCAGACTCGGGTCCGGCGAATCATCGCGTATAAATACACAGCCTTCCGCTTATTTCCCGCTCTGCGTAGTGGCGATCTCCTTGCACGTGGCGCGACGAGCACGGCTCCAAGGCCGCTCCGCTCGCCGCGCCGTGTCGTGCGCCTGCCGTGCGACGGGCACAGCAGGCGTGCGGCACGGCCCGCGCGCGTGCGCAGCTGTCGCACGTCCACCGCCGCGTCCACGCTCCACGTTCCTCGCCTCCCTGGTGGCCGCCTTCACGCTCTCCGCAGCTGGAAGAGCATCCATGACATCAGCTGCTCGGCTTGAGAGATGCGCTCCTTCTTGCTGGCAATCGGATGAAGTTGATTTCTACGTCGCACGAAATCGCATCGCTGTACCACTCAACACTACAGGTCGTTTCGATTAGAAGTGGCATTGTCACCAAGAGCTCCTGGAGAATAAAGTTTCTATCTTGTCCTGTAATATGTCGCTTACTCTTCTGACTGCAAAGCCTCTTCAGCCTAATACGTCATTTACGTTTCATTTCGTGTACACACATACAATAAGTATATCTCAGAAAAGTGATTTGGTGCTATTGAGGTTACTTTTAACAGAGATGTAGTAATAAAAGCGTATACTGTGTGTTAATTATATTTGATATCACTCTAAAAACGTGTGAATGGCATTTGAGACCAACAAAATAACATTACAAAATCGTAAGTAAGTTTGCTGTATACGAATTCCTTCCTGTAACACGCTGTCAATTTCCAGCCCAACAGTGGTGGTATCGTTCACGAAAGATTCCTCTTAGCATTTCTTCACTGCGTAAAAAGCAACACAAAACGGCGGGTCCGATGGAGCAGGGGGGCGGGGGACAGAGATCGGAGAACTGGGGCGGAGGCACGGGGACGGGGACGGTGGCGGAGGACAGGGGAGGGGAACGGAAGGCGGGAGATGGGAACGTGGGGCGGGGACGGGGCAATGGGCATGGGGATGGGGATGGACAGGGCGGGCGGGGTCTAAAACTAATTAGTGCGGGGTGCAAGCCGGTGCACCTTTGCCGTCGGCTGCGCGGCCTTATTTAATTGGGGGGGGGCCGCCTCGGGCGCCGCGGCCGTGACAAGCAGCAGCGACGCCGCAGCAGCAGAGATTCTTTCTCCTTTCGCAAGGGCCGTCGGCGCTGATGAAGGCGGTCTGCCTCGTAGCCTAATGTCAAGGAACGACCTACAATTTTGTATGAAGATGTTGACATACGACTTACCTTCCGTATTGTAAAGTTGAGGTAAGTCATATGGAAACCATAGGCGAGTGTGTCAAATCAGAAATCTCATTCCAATGTATGATATATTTTTTAATTGTGTATATTGTAGTCGTTAATGACGCTACGCTAAACGCAAATAACTAATTCATGTCGACGCGACTTTAAATACGAATAAATAAAAAATATAATTTAAAAAATGTAGGGTTATTATCCCCTATCCGGAATTGAATGACCTCAATCCATGCAACTTTTCCATTCATGAATTTCCGAACAGGGAGTCTGCAAATGTCCTCCTCAACTCGGGCACACTATTTTGTCCCCTCAACCTTCATCTTCTTGAAAAAGATGAGATCCCTTCCCAAACCCACTTGCCCGCGGAAGCCTTTATGTCTTTCTCGGCCAACTTTCTATAACTCTAGCTAAGAGGCGAGGTATCCTGCAGACCTATCTCAGCTATATTGTCCTGTTATGTGTAAGGTTCGTAGATGATTCAAGAAAACGTCACTCTGCAACGAACACACATCAGTGCGTTACGTGGAATTCGAGCCCACGTCCTTGGCAAATCGGTCGCTGCCCACACCGACCATGCTACACAGGGCAGCAATGAAAGTTAACTACTTCAGGCCGCATTGCCCAAGTGGTAATGATACAGCGCATGATGCCTGCATTTGAGTATTCGCAATATTATCAAGTTCTGAGAGACAGAGCCTTCTGGACAATCCATATGAATAGACGGTAGACCAAAGACCTATGAATAGAAGGAGTTCCTTCCTCAGTTTATTGCTCTGGAAAATGAATCTCATAATGGATTCAATTCCCATTTTCCAGACGGGACAACGGTTCTTTCTGGGAATAAGGGATGAATGGAAATTCAGAGCCAAAGGAAATTCCTTATGCAAGAGAAGAAATGGTGGGAATAAAAATCTGAATTTTATTGATTTGAAAATAAAGAAAATATTTTTGTGGAGTTTCATATTTTTTGAAAATACTCTAGAGGCTTCTTATAAGACCGCTTTCGTATTTCTAATGAATCAAGGGTTGACTGAGGAGACAGTATGAAGACATCAGCAAAGAATTCATCGAGCCGTGTAGAAATGCCGGTTCTGAAAACAGATGTGCGTACCGAATACTTTTTCCGACAAGTCGATAGAAACATTTTCATTGAAACTTCGAATTCCACGTTGTGAATCATTATAAAAATGTTTATAGGTTTAAAATTGGCACAGTAATAAAATGTATATAAGCTACATGTTTTTTGTTTATTTCGCGTAAAAGTTTTTTTGGTGAACTAATGACTTTCCAGTTGACAGAGTTTAATCTCATATTATTATACATTTAATTTCATGATTTCTTTAAGATTGTATTATAACTTTTTTACTTTGACAAACATATATATTGTGACCACTAATCGTTATGGCGCCGTGTTGTAGATAAACACAATGCGTTCTGTTGCAATAATCAATTTATTGAAAGGTTTAGAAAACTAATTCCTTGCGGGATAAAGCTTTATAAAAACTATGAACAAGTGCGATAAAACGGAAAAGCTGACACAGAGAACTGCCCTGACTAGGAAAAACGTCTCAGAGCTTCTGTTTCCAGAGTCGCGGATTCAAATCCCCTCCGGGGCACGAACGAGTCATTCCGTTGTTTGGCGCGCACGTGATATTTGGTAGTTCATAACAAACATGCAAATATTTTAGACAATGTAATATATGCTTTAATTGTAATATTATAATAAGGTTTAATATTAAGGCTGGCAAACATATGATGTAGTATAAACAGTAATACTGAACAACGTGCATTCTTTCTTGAATAAATTAAATTTAAGTATTAATAATTAATAATTAATGCTAATTAATTATTAATACTAAACTAGGGCAACCAAACAAGTTTTCACTCCGCGTGAAGCTAAAGGCCTTGGCTGTTAACGGGATCTATTTAGGCTATATATTAATAATATATTATTATTATATAATAATAATAAAATAATAATAATAATAATAATAATAAAATAATAAATAATAATAATAATAATAATACAACAGGTCCAGATAGCCGAGACCGCTAAGGCAGTAGTGCCGTGGGATCTCGGACGGAAGGATCGCGGGATCGAGTCCCGCCTCGGCATGGTGTGTTTGTGTATGTCTGTTTGTGTGTGCCGTCCGATCATCCTTCATTATCATCATCATTTCATCTTCCATCCCCAGGACTAACAGCCTGGGTATAAAAATCGGATTCAGCCTAATGCTGTTCCCTAATTAGTTACTATAATACTAATAATAAAATAATAATAATAATAATACAATAATAATAATAATCAACAGGTCCAGATAGCCGAGACCGCTAAGGCAGTACGCCGTGGGATCTCGGACGAGGATCTGCGGATCGAGTCCGCCCGGCATGGGTGTTTGTGTATGTCTGTTTGTGTGTGCCGTCCGATCATCCTTCATTATCATCATCATTTCATCTTCCATCCCCAGGACTAACAGCTCTGGGGTATAAAAATCGGATTCAGCCTAATGCTGTTCCCTAATTAGTTACATAATAATAATAATAATAATAATAATATAATAATAATAATAATAATAATAATAATAATACAACAGGTCCAGATAGCCGAGACCGCTAAGGCAGTAGTGCCGTGGGATCTCGGACGGAAGGATCGCGGATCGAGTCCGCCTCGGGCATGGGTGTGTTTGTGTATGTCTGTTTGTGTGTGCCGTCCGATCATCCTTCATTATCATCATCATTTCATCTTCCATCCCCAGGACTAACAGCTCTGGGGTATAAAATCGGATTCAGCCTAATGCTGTTCCCCTAATTAGTTACATAATAATAATAATAATAATAATAATAATAATAATAATAATAATAATAATAATAATAATAATACCAATTAATAATTTTAAAAATTTGAAGCAGTGGCACGGTCTGCAGCGCTTTACCGGAAGATCTAAACAGCAGCCTCCACCGCGACGAGGCTCGTAGCGAGGCCGCCTCGGCTGTTGCCGGGCCGAGGCAGCGCCGCGCCGGCCGCCCGTAAATCAAGGCTCGCGCGGAAGTGCACGCGCCGCCCGCGCGGCCTCTGCAGATGGGAGCGCAGCCCACCGCACGCGGCGCTCAGCTGCACTGCGCTCGCTCGCTCTCGGGCACGGCGACACGCTCGCTCGCTCTCGGGCACGGCGACAAACGCCGGCACGTGCGCGCGCGCACACGCACATCAAGTTCATTTACTCGATCGGAATTCAACGGGAATAACAACGTTCTCAATTCATTCCTACATTTCATTACCCGACTTGAACTATAAAAAACAGCCTATTATTCAGAAGCTTTAAGAAAAATCTAACCAGCACTTGCGGACGCGAAGGTAGGACCCTCCTCTGATTGGTAGTTTGCTGTGATTTCTCCGATCGACACCAGGACAGCGATGCCGGAGTAGAATCCTAACAAACGGGCCACGGACCGCCCGCGATCTTTCTTTCCTCTTTTTTTAATTGGTTTATTTAAGGTCGCTTCAACATCTAAGGTCATTAGCGACCACTATTGCTGTTAACGGTATGGCAACTATGTGGATGAAAAAGATATGGTGATTGATGATAAGGTGAAAGGACGAAACAATTACAACCATGCCTCGAGGCGGGACTCGAACCCGCGACCCTTCGGTCCGAGATCACTACGACACTACTGCCTTAGCGATCTCGGCCACCAGGCCGGCTTCTTCCCTCTTTCTTGACCTATCCTGCTCTTTCCTTACACTTACACATTACCGCGCTGGTGGGGTAACCAGCCCAGTCTGAGGATGGGAAAAACACCACCAGCCGACGAGTAGGTTGGCACCGCATCTCACCATCCAGTGGCGGACGAACACCACCGCCTCACGTGGTAAAACATGCACTAAACTTACGGGTCTAAATACTATATCAGTGAATGCACCCGGGACACGCGAAAATGAATCAATCGACCGGATCACCATCCTTCACTTCGTGGACCTGCGCTGTTTCTCATCCATCTCCCCTTATTCGTTCCGACTCCCGGCGGGGCAGGGGGAGACTCGTACTTCATCTTCATAAACGAGATAAGCTGACGGGGAAGATGTCTTTAAGGTATGCATTTACGTTTCAATAAATAGAAGGGAAAATAACCCGAAATGAACGATGAGTCCAAATCCCGAACCAAAGAAGCAGCTCATTTCTAATTTCTGTAACGAAAATATTCGAAAAAAGCTCTAACAATTTGCACGTTCTTAACTTCACTTGAGCGTGGCACTTAATTTGTCTTCTCACTTGCACCCTGTACGGGAATGATGAATGAAGCAGCCGCACCGTGTAAGCTTCAGGCTGCTTCAAAACTCATTTCTCAGTGATGTCATTATGCTAAACGAAGATCAAGTCTTCATACAGAAATACAAAGATAACGTACGTTTTCTAATTACCTTTCAATAACCGTTCTTAGGAGTATTCTTTTGTATCTTTAAAGCGTAAACAGTGTCATTAAAATACGGTTGCTCCACTGGACCTAGTTTATTAATAAATTACAAAGTAGCCTTACGAGCGTGTAATTATGTCAGTTATGAGTTAGTAGTCTGGTTGAGATACACGGAGTGACCATACGGAAAATATACGTCTAAATATTTTTCATTTTCCATACTTCGGCAACCGACGACACGGCTGATTTTCAAGTGGACAGGAGGCGAGTACACTTTTCTTCCTATTGCTTTAGAGCCCAGTTCGAAGATTCGCCTGCCACCTACGTACTACGCACACAGGGCAGAAAAATAAGTGTAAACCGGCTTTACTTAACTCTTTTTAAGATACTGCAGTGTAAACACCACACATCATTTTTTATAATATAGATGACATGTATACCACGTAAAAGAGGCATTCTTCCGATTATTTATTGGGGCTCTTGAAGTGCAGGCGCCATTGAGAGTGATAACGGCTTGAATGACAATTGATCAACGGTGAAATGAACAGGGAAAACGGGAGAACCCTGAGAAAACAGGACGAGACACGGGCTTTGTTCCACATGGATCGGGCGGGGATCGAACGCGTGACCCAGCTGCGCAAGGAGTTTGCGCTCTCCTTCTCGCCACGAGTCTTCCCACCAAAAAGGTTTCAAGAATAGACGGCCACTGCACATCTGCGAACGTGCCGGGGAGTCGCCGCCAGCCGCAGGGAGGACTCTCGGAGTTGGCGAGCGCCGACTGCACTTAGTTGCGGCGGCAGCTCGCCCAAGTCGCTGGGAGCAGCGGGGGGCCACAACCCACTTGCGGAAGGAGAAAAAGAGAGATGCGAGTCAGAGACAGAGAGTGGGAGGGAGAGGGAGAGAGCAAGTGAAGGGTGCGAAGGTCGGTTAGAAGTCAGCAGCGGCAGAGGGACGAGACGCGCAGAAGTTTGCGGTTCGCTGCAGGTCAAGATCGCCTCCCGCACGCGCCTGGAAACACTGCGAAGATCATTAACGCGCCGACTGCACAGTCGCTGGGAGGGGCGCAACCCTCAATTGATGCAGCCCCACAGGTGGAGTTCAACGCCTCTTGGACCAGCCGCCAGGGGGAGCGGCGGTCGCTCAAGTTCGGAGGAGTCTCCTGCGGTTGCCAAGTCGATCGACCCCTCCCCCATCGCACCGCGAACAGAGCAAGTCGAAGGGCTGCAAGGGGCTGTGGGGAGGGAGGGGAACTGCCTGCGTGGTGGCGAAAATTCATCCCAGTAAATATAATTTTCCCTACATTTGTCAATACACGAAATAATTTATCTCCATTATTTCAATGTTACAACCCAAAGATTAATTAAAAATTAGAAAAGACAAAATATATAACATACAACCATTGTTTTAAAAAAACTTTATTAAAAAACAGTAGGAAGACACAATTTAAAAACTTGCACCAAAACGTTCACCCTCTTTAAAATTAAAATAAACCGCGAGAATTTTCGACTCGAATTTCTATTTTCCTCCCTTCCTAATCAAATGTCTAAAGATGTAACTTTGATGTAACATCTCAACATCTTCGGGGTGTATAAAATTGCATGCCGGGGACGCAATAGTGCAGCTAATGACCGTTATAACAAATGTGCCGGTGACAGTGATGGATGACGCCGAGTGACATTCAAGGAGCAAGATTCCTGCAGCGCGGTGCGGGTGGCGCCTAACGGGGAGGGGCGGCGGAAGCGGAGAGAAGACGCGCCAGCACTAGTGGCAGGGGCGGCGACGCGAAGAGTCAGGAGTTGGCGGAGGATGTGGAAAGCGAACGGAGGGATGAAGAAATCGCATATGAGTTGGGAAAGGGAGAGGAGAACGGCGTCGGCAGTCGGTCAACACTGGAGTGGGAATAGCGAGGAGAGATACAACGCGACGAGTTGGAGATGACGCGGTTGGGACTTTGGGATGGACTGGACGATAACGGAACACGATAGCAGGGGGGGGCAGAGAGGGTGGGTGGTGCACGGAGGGGGGAAAGACATACGAAGATGGGAGAGATTGATTGATTGATTTTTCGTGTTTCCGGGCGCGTCAACTGCTTTGGTCATTAGTCTCGTTTGTGTACTGCATTTTTGTTCTCGGGAGATGGTGGTGATCTTCCCGCTGAATGGCGAGATCCGGCGCCGACCTACCGTCGGCTAGCAGGGTTTCCTAACCAGGACTCTCCCACCAGCGGGCACCCCCAGCCGGGACAAGCTCTAAGCTCCGACCGTCTCCCGGAATATGTGGTAGTGTAGTGCATGTTAGTGTAAGAGTGTGTAAGGGGAGAGGATAGGACAAGGAAAAGGAGGGGCAGATCGCGCGCGGTCCGTGGCCCGTTTGGTAGGGTACTGCTCCGGCATTCGCCAGGTGTTGATCGGAGAAAACACGGAAAACTACCGATCAGAGCAGCCGACCGCTAGAATTCTTCTCCAGGCAGCGACTGAATTCGACATAGTTGGAAAGCTTGTGTCTAAATTCCTGCCGCCGTCAGGACTCGAATCTAGGACTCCGGAACAGTTGATGCACTGAGCTACCGCTCCCGGTAGATGGGAGAGGAGATGGGCGTTTCAAGATGTGGGAATGCGGAAAAGAAGAGTATGACAGAGAAGGGTGACGAAATGAGCGAGACGAACGTGGCGGAGGGCTCGCAGGCGGAGGCGACGGGAGGGCCAACGGTGAAGGTGCAGGGCGGCTGCGCCTACGAGGACTCCCAAGCGCCATCGATCCCTCTCGAAATAGCCAACTTGGCCGCTGGCGCCACCGCGCCGCCGGCTGTGTCAATACGCGCGCAATGAAAGGAGAAGCGAAGCGACCGTTGCAACCCCCAACCTCCTCCTCGGAGATACACAATTACTCCGGCAAAGAGCCTCCCTCCGCAAATATTGCATAGCTTTTGCAGGGAGGTCTGGCAAAGGGGCCCTTTCTTCCGTGTCCGATTTCAGGGAGTGAATTCTACAAAGGCCACCAGCAATACAGCCGAGAAAGAAAAGAATCCAATTTCTTTCCGTTTGTAATTTCAAATCTAATTAAGATAATGTATATTGAAGAACTAATATTTTAATTGGTAACGATTAATGATCTATTTCCACGTATGTGACTCCGACGCAATTCATACTTCTGACACGAGTAAATTTATTTGTTTGGTTTGTTGAAAGAGCAATGAATAAACCTTGCCAATTCTGATTATGACTGCGAGTTATTCCGAGGTCGCACTAAAGAACTAAAAAGTTTTATTCCATCCCATTAATATGCAACGCGAAGGTTGTGTTTGCTTTGTTTGGGAGGAGAACACATACGTAGTTCTCTTAAGTTGGAATCGCTAACTCTCTAGAATCTAATTATAATACAGACAAAAGATAACCAACTCAAATAACGATTTTCATAAAATTACGATGCCATAAAGCGAGCAACAGTAATAGTATTGTATTAAAACATACTTAATTTCCATGCAATTTCAAACACCTGCAATGTCTTTCCACACAATTTCAAACATCTACAATGTCATCTAAGATGTCGGGAAGCGTTTCTCTTTGCCAGTACATATTTCCCCAGCAGACTTCTGCGGAGAGTACTACTTTGTACAGCTACGATTACATGGGAAAGGAGGGGTCTTCGTTTTGGCTGAGGATTAAAAATGCCCCGTAATACAATAAAGCCCTAAGACAAACGTGATCCTATTCCACGAGTTGGATAAACTATATTTATTTTTACAACGGAAGTTCTCATCTCTCGACATAAAAATATTATCTTTGAAATAGAGTTCGTAAGCGGATTAATTACTGTTTGCGATGTTTTCACTTTCTCGCATACTCCTTACGCAGTATAGAGAAAGTATAGCTGGGAGAGAAACGACGATTTTCGGCAGGAAAAACTTATTTCAAGGCCCTGGTAAGGAAAAACTGGATAAATCTTGTTCATTTGTGTAGAAAATTACTTCCCCCATCACAGTGGATATTCAGACTTAATTTTTTCTGGAACCTTAATACCAAAAAATCGATTAACGACAAAACGTCTGTTTGTCTGTCTGTCTGCGGTCAACGAATTCAAGGGCCTGTGAGTTTGAAAATAGTTTGTCAGCGAACTGTGCTTTCAAAAACTGCAAAAAGTTAACATTGGAAAAGTATTAAAGATAGACATTTTATTTTAAATGAGCATCATGTATTTAAAAAATGTCAAGTATAATTTTTTGGAAAAACGAGTAGTATAAACGCACTTTTTCTGCTCGAAGTCAATGCAAATTATAAAAAAAAAAAACATTTACTCAAAAACAGCTCCAAATGTTTTCTTACGATTTTTTTTAGAACAAGGGACGCTTCAAAGAATGGTGCAGGTCTCATTAAGTAAACTCTGAATTTTCGAAAATTGCACATTTGGAAATAATGCTACAAAGTATGTGCTGTTGTTGCATCACAGGTTTCATATTATAGTTTTCCACGTTGTTCACGTAGAGGGCAATCTGAAAAAACATTCACACGATCAAATGCTGGAAATTGCGGGTAAACGGACGCAAATTCAGCGCAGCGGCTCAGGGCTGCGGAGTGTCTGCGGCGCAGCGCGCAGCACTATACATACTTGGGTTTTTTAACGTGGCGTCTGAGGATATTATATCCAAGATGGAAATTGGCACGATTTTTTGCGTCTTTCTCGGTCCTACCGCAAGATGTCGCATGATCGCAACCGTATCAAGCAGTGCTGTCGATCAAGCGACTCTAGCGGCACGACCGAGAAATACGAGAAAAGCGTACCATATTCCATCTTGGAGATCTCCTCAGATGCCTCGTTAGAAAACACAAATATAACAGCAGAAGGCGCGCTGGCAGAGGGACAGTGAACGAGTCGGTTTGGTTCTACTCACGAAAGAAATTCGTTGTAAGGGTAGAATGATCCTACAACTATGACAAAAGCAAAAGATGGAATGGAAGGGAGTGGGGGTTAATGAAAAATGAACGGCCTAACAACATTTGTGTGATACTTGTTATATTATTAACCGTAAACTAGGACAGAATGTTAGAATTAATCAAAGTATTTTGAGACATTGTTTTATCATCTTAACAAAATTTTACCAATATTTTAATGAAATTGTGGAGAACTTGCTTGTGAATGGTGTGTTTGTATTGGGAATGAAATGTTAAATGTTGTTGGAAATGTGAAGGTGTTTTTAAAAGTTAAATATTGGGTAAATGTTTTTTCGATGGCTGCCCTCATAATAGCATGCTGGCAAGTAAACAGGTGTGGGGACACCGGAGAGAACGGATGCGACAGAAGGGCGGGAGAATGGTGAGCTGCTGGAACGAACGAGTCGTGCTGACAAGACAAGAACATTCATACAATACGGTGGGTAGGTTGTATTACTGTTGTATTGACCGTCAATAAAAAAGTGTATGCAATACATTCATGTTGCGAGAATGAAAGAAGAAAATAAATGAAAATTTTGCAACGGGGAGAGGAAGAGGAGCAATAAAAAGAAATCGTACAGAAGGGCCTACTAAGGAAGGTAATGACAGATGACGGGTGCTGTGACGGCGAGTGGATAGGAGGCTGATGGGTACATTGAAGGCAGACGATCGGTGACAGATGAGCAGCGATGGGTCAAACCGGAATGGAAGGAGTGGATGGTCGGCGCGGGTCGGTCGGTCGGCGCGGCGGCGGTCGGGTCGGTGGGGGCGGCGGCGGTGGCGGCTGTCGCGGGCTAGTCGGGCTGGTGTTGGCGGGTCTGGATCAGGCGGCGGTGGGTCAGGTCTGGCGGGTCAGGCGAGCCAACACGAACCGGGCGGGGGGGGGCCCAGAGCGCGGGGCGCAGAGCCAACACTGAACCGGGCGGGGGGAGGTGGGCGTGGAAACAGACGCAGGCGTCTTTGCAGGCGCCGCGCAGCCACAGGCGGCCGCAGAACAATGCGCCCCCTCACGCATCGAGTCTCGCGCGCACCGACCGCAGGGAAGAGGCCTCCAAGCGCTCGTAAACAGCCGCGCGTATTCTGGGATAAAAGAAGCAGATCGCGCGGAGAAGAAGGGTTTCCCTCCAAGTGGGTCAACTGTATCGAATGGGCGCTGAGGTAACTCTTACGAAATTTACGATGTGATACGTTGATTGTTTATTGGCAAGGAGAACGGGACGAGTCAGTTGTTAGTTTTGATGGATTTTCTTGGCATTCAACTCTCAAAAGCAGTAGTCTACCCATCACATTCGAAATAATTTGTGCGTTTCTTCGTACAACAGTAATTGAATTAACCATCCTTCTGTCCTTGTTATGATTCAAATTATAAACGTGAATATTCAGTCTGAGAGTAAATAGTTGTTTCAAGAGAGTAAAGAACATCCTCCTGATTTTGTTAACGCTGAAAATAGTTATCGGCTGTTTGAATGTTAGATCGAAAAATATATTTTAATACAAAATGTTACTACAATATGATGAAATCAATTAATAACACGTACTCATAAATTGAAATAATCATGTTACGAAGACTACAAACACATGCTATTTATTACCTGATACCGTCATTTGCCGGTCCCCCGAAATCGATTTATACGGACGGCGCTCCACTCCGAACATGCAGCGCATCGGAAGCCAAGAGGGCGGCCATTGCTCAGCCACCTGTCCGTGGCCTTCGCTGCGCCTCCGCTGTGTGTGCGTGCGTGTGTGTGTGTGTGTGTGTGTGTGTGTGTGTGTACTGTATGTATGTGGAATGCAGAACCTCGAGGCGGCTGCGTCAACATGCGAGTCGCCTGCGCGGCCAGCTATTCTAACAGACGTCAATACTTGTCACTGAGCCCCCACTCGCGGCAGCGAATTCTTGGGGAGCACGGTGCTCACCGCGAATGCACCGCTGCTTCGGCACAGCACTCGCATGACTCCCTCATACGTAAAACTCGCAGCATTCCCTGGCAAGTAAAACTAATACTTCACCCGGCATTCAACATAAGAAATTGTATACTATTAACAATGGCTGAAGAAACGATAAATAACGATCACTGATAAGAAACAAAATAAAAGAAGCACTTCTCAAAATAATGAATCCATTAATTTATTCGCAACAGTTTAATCTAACAATTACAATATAAATCTCAATGAAACATTATTACATGTTTTGCAAATGTTTCTCCCTGCTACAAGATATAATAATAACAACAAAAAATACCACACTTTAGATCTAAGCTCAAAAATAAGGCAACACCATTTTCATCGTATGTTTCATAAATTTCAATAGAACATCATTCGAACGCATGCGTTCCTCCATTACAGCTTAGCACGAACATATTTCTTGTTTACGAGAAAAACATGCAAATGTATTTATTTGACTCTCCAGTTTACACCGACCAGCTAGCAAAGTCGTTAATTCTAAGTGTCAGCACATAAAAGTAAATGAATGCGAGAAATACTAGCTGCACTGCCCGCAAGTACGATGTACTACATTCTTTTATGGAGCTCTGCTTATTGCCAAATGCGTGCAAAAGAAAAATGAACAAAACGGACGAAAAATGGAAGCTAGCGCGATAATGATAAATGGCGATCAAATAAAGAGGGCATTTAAGTTTTCAGAGTACAAAAAAACAAAAAGAAGCCCGCTGATGTTCGCTTTGCCCCTTTCGCCTAGTACTAATGACAGCTTCACTGACGGAGCTCTGAATACCGATGGCCTGACCGCGATTATGCTCCGGTGCCGGGCAGAAATTCTAATAAGGCAAAGGAAGTACAACCGTCATCCTTCATAGAAGCCGCTCAATTATTTACTCGGTGGCATTCGCGGGAGCAGGGATACTCGGAATGACGGATGAGCGCGGGCGGGCACAGAGGACGGCGCGAGGGCGAGGCGGGCGCGAGCGGCGCAGCGGGGAGCGGGCGGACGCGAGAGCGCGGCCGGCGCGCGGGGGGCGGGCGGGCGAGGCGGCGGGCGGGCGCGGGCGGGCGTGGGCGGCGCGTGGGGCGGAGCGGACGCCGGGAGTGGGCGGGCGCGAGCAGGCGGGTGGGCGCGAGCGCGGGAGCGGACGGGGGGCGCGCGAGGCGGAGCGCGGCGGGCGCGCGAGACGCGACGGGCGGGCGCGAGCAGGCGGGCGAGCGGGCGGTGTTCATGGAACAGACGGGCAGCTCGCGGCAGGCGCATTCGTATTCTCCGCCGGGGGCGCCGCGCCGGTGCGGCGGTGCAATGCGGTGCACCGCGGTGCAGCGGGCGCGCTCTAACATGCCGTTTTGTAATCGTGAGGCTTGAAGCAGCAGACAGCGCACGGACTGTAGTTCCGCATTCAGAAGCGCATTACGCCGCAGCCTTACGGAAAGACACAAAGAAAAAGGATAGGAAAAAAGACGAATTATAACGAGAATGAGATGTGGTTGAAAATAGAGATGAGTAATTACTGAAAGAAAAACGATAAGTTAAGGTTAATTGTCAAAGGTTTATGATTCTAGATATGTGGAATTCTACGATGAAAGTAACTACATAATATTGACAAAAGTGTAGAGTTGTCTTTTTTAGTTAAAAGGGCTGTAAACGAGAGTAAGTCAAAAAGGCATATTTTGAAAATTTCTCCGTTAGTGTACCCAATATTGAAATACATTTTGTTGTTTGTGTTGGAAAAGACTATTTATTAAGCTGACTTCCGTTTAATAAAGAAAATGAAATACAGGTTTAAAATCAAAAAATCCCCCTGAAATAGAACGCGTTCGATTTGAGTCTCTTTACTTGTCTCCCACCTTTTCCTTTTTCACTTATTTCTTTTTCGAAGACCCATATCTCCAAGCTCTTTACTCAAGTCATATGTCATTATGCCATTATCATACGTAAATAAACATGTAGGGCGATTGATGGTGACGTTGAAAACGATCGAGTTACGGAACATCGAATGTCTCGATAGAATTCCAACAGATGTGATAAACGAATGAGACGTTTATTTCTATAACGTAATAAAAAACAAAAAATTTGAATACAAAACTAATATTTCTTATAATTCATAATATCAAAATCATTAATGAAAAATCAACATCAAATGTACAGCAAAAAGAGAATACGGCAAATTGATAGGCAGACATTGGAAATGTGATTCACGGTCTGTTAAAATTGAATGCCGCAAGAAGAAATATTCGGCAACTGCCTACGCACTCGCATTACGGGTTGATGTGAAGCAAAAGAGTCATTTTGTTTTCTTTCTATTCACTGAGGCAAACATGAGAAACTGTTTTGACGAAAATTCACGGTACAAAAAGCCAGAAAACGTGCCATGTGCGACTCGGTTTTCTTTCGAGAGCTCGCGTGGCTTCGAGGCGGGGAGGGTGCGGGTGGAGGCGCGGGCGGCGAGGTCAGGCGCGGCCAATGCGACCTCTGCAGAGAGCGTGAAAGGCGAGAGCTCGGGGAATCTAGGATGTGGAAGGCCTTCAAGACCCTCTCGACACAGGCGATATGGATCACCGCAGTCGCGGCTTGGAACGCCGGCACAGGCGGCAGCCACGGACGCTGGCACGGCGGCAGAAATGCATCAGCGGGGGAGGGGGCGATGAGGAAGGCGCCAGCCAGTGCACATGTCAAAGGATTGATTTCTTATTATTTATACAATGCTAAATAAAACAAAACGATGTAGATTGGTGAGCATTTTACTAAAACTAAAATGAGTAAAGCGTGTTATTGGCGGATCACCGGCAGAAACAGCGGCTGAAGCGGAAGGGAGGAAACAACCACCGCCAGAGCGGATGCGCCTGCGGGTGAAGCGTTGAGACGGTGACGGTGACTGCAGGCGCAGTGGAGTCGCAGAGAAGGGGAGGGCGAATAAACGTCTTCGCCTTCGGGGGGGTGACGGAGGGTGGCAGGCGTGGCGCCCTGATGAGAATGCAGGAGTCGTTGCGAGCATAAAGAAACCGCGAGGAACAGACTACGGGGAATTACATAGGGCCCACGTTGAAGACGCAGGAAGACGGGAATGTGACTGCGAGACAGCGAAGTTGATTAAAGCTAGCTCTTATCGAAACTGTGGTAGGGTAAACGCAACACTTTCACACCGATACAGAATTAATCGAAGAGCATGTTTCTGGAAGAGAACACAAGGAAGATTTGATGGCAGCTGAATGGAGACAGTTAAAGTATAATCCGGCCCATGAACGGAGGCCATGCGTATTTTTTGATGATGAAATTACTGGCGAAGGCAGAACAAAAATCAATGGCTCAAATCGGAACGAAGGAATTAAAGTAGAGACATGACGACCGCTTGCATTTGTAGACGATGGTCCACGGAAGATCCCCCGCCTGGAAACAATTCCAATCGCACGAGTGAGGGAGCCCGGAGCGGGGAGCCGCTTCGGGGAGGTGTCTGCGAGTGGGAGAGGCACCGCAGCCGCGGCTGGCGGCCGGGGCTGGGGGAGGGGAGGAGGGGGCGCGTGAGCCACTTGCTATTCCGGCCGCGGCGCGGCTTCATCAGCCTGCAGAGGATCTGCAATGGGAGCCGGGCCCCGCAACCCCCCCCCGCCGCTCGCGCCCTCCCGCAGCGCACGAGACTGCAGCGGCACAGCGCAGCCAAAAATTCCTTTGCCCTAAAACGTTGACTGACAGCGCGCCCACTGCTTAATCACATGCTGCCCACACGTACTTTCCTTTCCTTCCATCTACCAAGTGTTCGATATCGGTGACGGTTGATGTTCTAGGAGCACGATTGCTTCCCAAATATGTACAGCGTCAATCGCACGTTACCAGATAGTCCAAATCGCACAAGCCCCCCCATTTCGCCGACTCTTTGGCGGGCAGAGGGAAGCAGGACAATTGGTAAGGATCGCTTCACTTGCGCCTCCTGAAATAAGCTCTATCTCCAATTTTTTTAAATACATGGTACACACTTTTTTGTTTCCTCGCATGACTGTAAGGAATTCTGAGAACTGGTCTACACCGAGTACATCACCCCGCATCCAAAGAAATAACAAGTAGAATTAAATTACACGGAACGACGAGGATTTCTGTAACAAAATCTGACTGGTATCTACATCACTGTTTAAGTTACTTCGCACTTGTGTGTCCGCCTTCAGACCGAAAAAGGAATAGTTGACTTAGCACTTAGAAGAGCTGTGAGGAATAAATGCAACGCTGCGGGAACAATGGAATGCGTCAAAGTCCGAAAATAGAGGTGTGCATCTGCCGCAAGGTTAGCAGCGGGCGGCGGCGCATCGCAGAGGGCGCTCCTGCCGGACACAATGGGCAGCGGCAACCACGCGCCGCTGCGTCCGGTGGATTGCATCACCGCCACACACCCCCACCGCCAGCCCCGCCCACGTCCTCCCCTCCCTTCCCCAACGCGCAGATCGTCCGCAGAAGGCGATCGCGAGCGCGCTTCCTGCTCGCGTCCGTCGGCGCGCCGCGTCGACACGAGACGAGACGACGCCCCCATCCCCGGCGGCGGCGGCGACGGAAGCGGCGGCGGAGGAGGCGGCGGAGGCGGAAGCAGCGGCGGCGGAGGCGGCGGAGGCGGCGGTGGCGGCGGCGGCGGCGAGGCGGCGGGCGGCGGCGGCGACGGAGGCGGGCGGCGGCAGGCGGCGGCGGCGGCGGAGGCGGCGGAGCGGCGGAGGCGGCGAGGCGGCGGAGGCGGCGGAGCGGCGGAGGCGGCGGGCGGGGGGCGGGCGGGATCTGCAGGCGCAGCACACCGGCCACGGAGGTTCCAGGAAGCGGAGGGGACACGTTCCACGCGGGTATAGTTTCCCTTTGCACCTAATCAAATGGAACAATGATTTACCTTTGGCGTTTCCTGCACTGCTCAGATCGTTACTATGTATCCACTAGTTTATCGCTCTTATTTCGATATCGTATTTATTACAAGAAAACAAAGAACGTACAGTTTTGTTTTACTTTATATATTATTCTATTACGTAACAAAACTGTGAGTTATTATTTTCTGTATCTTACATTTTGTCTTAAAATCCAAAGAGATTCGAATTAAACGTACCCATCAACGACACATAGAAATGAGGCATACGTAACTTCGTTAAATGAGATTTTCCACCGCATGTTCACTGGTAAAAAGTTATATTCTATTAATCTTCGTGTCCTAGACGTTAGTAACATTTATTCTGAAACATCTTCATAACATTTTTCAGTTCTCACACGCAACGAAGCTTGAAAACGAGATATCAGAGGACAGATAAATTAAGGATATGTGACAAATCGCAGTTACATTTGGTAAATATAAAGAGTTTGTTGAAATTGACTTCTAAATCAGGAAGGGGCAATATGAGTCCGCAAGCCTCACTTACCAGTGTTTTCTAACACGTCATTCGTGCATAAATCAAAACTGGGCATTCTAGGATTCCGAAGCTTGGTCTCTACGGCCGTAAGTCTCAAGTAATCCACATTGAGATCTTTTGGTGCACCCTGTTACATTTTAGATCTTCGGTTCTTCTGAGTAACTCCATTCCCTAGCCAGAGCAATCAGAAAATTGCAAACACGTAACATATACATTAAAAATGAATTACAAGAACAAAACAACAGTCCATGACCTTTCGCCTGAAATACAACTAAATAACCATAAAGCAGACGTGCGCCGCCTCCCACCGAGCTTCCAGCGCAAACCACACGCATTTTGTAAGTCAATTGTTTGTGTGGCGGCAGCGCGCGCAGTGGGGCGCATCGCCTTTGATCTGCGCTCGGGCCGCCCCCCCCCTCCCGGGCGGCGGCAGCGCCGAGGCGAGGAGCAAAATGCCGTGACTCTTATTAAGACAGATCCCTCCTGCATACAGTTATGTGAAATAAATTAAAGAAAATTTAGAAAAAAGGGTGGGATAGAAACTTCAAGGGACGGGCAGCCGCAAATATTCGTCCGTTCTTGTCATCACCGGGCATGTGAAAGTAAACACACAGCTATTAAGTAACAAATTCAATGCTACGTTTTTCTCTAGCTCTTTCGTAATGCCAAGGGAATCGAAACAGGAAGGAAAAATTAATGTTAGTCATTCAGAAAAAGTGGATTAAATCGTTTAACTTTCTGAAAAACCTTTACATTTACATTTTATTTTGTTCAAATAACTTCATGTCGAACAACCCTTACGAATAATTCCCAAATTCGGGCATTCCGGTTTAATTTTTAAAGTTGATTATTTGAAAAGGAAGACTCATCCTTGAATCATACAATACCAAACTAACTAGCCAGAGCCCTCTTCATAAAAGCAGACATACACGAGCAAGCGCACATGGCGCCTGTAAATCCGCCGCCGCGGCATTGTTCCGACAACCTTCTCCACTAGAGACCTCCCCGCACGTGTACGGCTACCTCAGCGCCGGCAACCCTCATCATCAGCGCCGCCTGGATGCAGCGGGGCGTCTTCCGTCAGGGCGGCGCAGTTTGCCGCGCCGCGAGTCGAACGGTACTTCTTCGTCCGGAGCCCCGAAACGACTCCCCACCGGCCCCGTGCGCGCCTGACGTCACCGGCTGATGTCCCGGCCGCCGGGCGCGGGTGGTCGGCCCCGACTGCGCGCTCCACTCCCGTGCTGCCGGCTCCCCGAGGCCGGATGAAGTCATTACTTGCCGGCGAGTTGTTTCCATATACAGGTGACTCATTCCGTGCATCAAATATCAACACTATCGTGTTTCTGTAAATTGTACCATTAAATAATGCATTTCCCAGTTTGCCCTCAAACACTATTATCCGTAGAAAGCGTTGCGAGTAATTTTCAAACGTCCGACTCTCTCGCTCCATCGCACAGCACAGCGCACTGCCTCTGAGCGCAACGACTGGGCCGAGTGACATGGCGCTGATAGAGCTGCCGTTACTCGCTCATTAAATTCATCAATTGATGTGTTTTTTTTACTTCGTTTGTTTCCGAACAAAGAGTTTCTTCCCGGCGATGTTAAGCACTATACTTACCGATCCGTCTCCCCGTCAACACGATATTCTGGACATTACGACACAACGGAATTTGACACACGGCAGTGAAACGCTTCTCAAGGAAATTTACACATTTTATACACTTTCTTTCATTTGGATTGATTGTAATTGGTGTTTCGAAAAGAGTGCTCTTCAACGCCAGTGAGAGGGTAAAATAAAAAGACGAAATTCAATGCGAATGTATACATGTGGAGGAAAATATGAACGTTGCATAATGAGTTCCGAAAAACACGCAGATTTCTACATCATGTGTCGCGTAATATCACAAGTGACAACGAATTTCCAATAATTCACAATCAATGGTAAACTGATGATGTTGCCATAGTTCAAAATAATAAATACGTTAGTAAATATCTGTGAAAATGTACATTTTCTTTTGATCACCATACCGAACTTCCGATGAAGAACACCGTAGTTCCAATACAAGATTAGAATGAAAGAACCGTCAAAACCATTAAATAAGGCAATTGAAACAATGCGTGATTGAAGTGACGGAAGGCAGAGTGAACGCCGCTCCTACATGCCGCCTCACCCGCGCCTCCTCTGGGAAGCCACGGGTCCCAGAGCCAGTTCGCCTCACCTCACCGCCCCTCACACGCGGCTCAAAGGCCACTCCAGCCACGCCCCTCTGCACAAGACTGCGTTCACCTGCTCCCACGCAGAAAGAGACGAGCGCGTCTCTCTGCGGCGCATTCCACTAAGTGGACGGAGAGCCCTTCCTCGGGGCAATTATTTTAAAATGACAGAATTAACTTGTTGTATAAACCTGCAGAAGACGAATTATACAGGCAATTTGAATGCATATGTTGCGAATTGAACGCTTCATTAGAATATCACAATTTCTTTGGGATATCGAATGAATCCTAAGGTTCCAAAAACAAACGGTTTTCACAAAAAGGAAATTGCAGTCTCCCATTGCCATAAGATTAACATAAAAGGGAAATATTACCCAAGGTTGTAAATATTTGAACAACTTTACCGATCTGTTTGTAGCCTGTTGTTCAGCAGTCTCGCAAAGTCAAGATTAAAGGTAAATCGACTTGTTATTGTACCAGTATAGTTCATTACCTGCAACAAAGAAAAAAATTATAAATTGTATGCAAATATTAAAAACTTAGCAATATTGTCCACCATATTACATTTTGAGAATTGGAATTAGGAAACAATAAGATCTCTTTTCTTGGAAAATACAAACAAATATCGCAGTGTGATTATTCAAAGATTCAGTCAAATCTACAATAAGAATTATACATGGTAGAAATCAGCTTTAAAGTGAAGTCAGCATACACAAACCAATGAGGAAGGGTCAACTATGTAGCAAACTACTTTCAAAAGACAATAAGGAACTCGCGGGACCACGCAGCAAACACATTAGAATCACAGTGCCTGTATTCCATTTCACGGTCTGTGTTTCTTAACGGGAAACTGACCTGCGTGTCACATCGCAATGTCGGAATCAACAATACCATTGTGCTGAGACGTTAGTGCCACAAGAGCAATTTGAAGGTACAGGCAACGCAATTCAGAAACAATCCACGTTGAATATAAGATGGCACTTGGTGGCGGCGCCGGCCGAGGTGCCCGCCGGCCCGCTTCATGGACGATGGACCGCTGCGGCGAACCTCCAATCGCCGTACGGCGCTGCTCATTACCTTCCGCCGCGGCGGACACGACCCGCCAGCGCTGTTCAATTCCATTGCTATGTGGGCCACCTGCGGCTGCAGGCCGAAGCTCTTTCCAACAACAACATTAATAATAAAAGGCCGACCAGTTCGGCGCAGCTCTGGTCATTAACAGAGATGCAATGAGAGGTAACACGACGAGGAAGTTTCAATCCCATCTCTTTCAAAGAACTTACAAACATATCATCAGCGCCCAAGAAAAGTCACGTTTCAAAAATCGTCATTTTTCAGATAAGTGTACGTTTATTAAGTTGATGGAATGAGATTGATTCGTGTATCCTGAAGCGTCAACTGCTAAGATCAAGAGTCCAGTACGTGCAGTGTATGCTTTTGTTGCGGGAGGTGGCTCTACCTCCTTGGATGGAGATCCGGCGTCGACCTACAAGTCAACTTGAGGTATTTTCTCCAGCCAGGTACCTCTCACTAGCGGGGCACCTCCTCAGCCAAAATGGACCTCAGAGAAATCTCCTTCAATGTGGTTTAGCCCAGAGATTGATTAATAAAAAGACTCTCCCGACCTTAACCCAATTTAAGATGTCATGATATGATGCATATGTTCCATTCGTACATTTTTTGCTAAGAACTATGTTCTGCAATATGCAACATAGTGAGTTTCGTAATGTAATGAATTCAGCGTCCAAATCTACTAAGATGCAGATGTTGTAAAGGCAAAGTGCGATTTTAAAGTTACTTATATGATGATGCTTATGAAAGTAAGTCGATTACACAATATTTTAAATAATTGTAAATGTTCGTAAGTACTAAATCAAAATGTAAAATATATAGATATTGAAATTTCCTTAAAGGTTTTCAACTTCATTTTCCACCCACTGCAGAAGAAATATATCTCTTTTGCCAAACCAAACTTGATAAAGCAATCATTTACAATTTCAAGTTAAAATTTCGTGGGACAGAAATAAATACTAAAAATATAACAAATTCACATTATTTGAATAGTAGGAATAGAGATAACTAAGCGACGTTACGAGCAAAGGAGTACATATTTTAATTCACCACATACATTTATATATTTATAAAATTAGTCGTGATTATAAATTCAATCTCTTTCAACCAAAGTGGAAACTGTTTCAGCTACCCTAACCAATCATTCTGGAAGATCACTAAGAAGTGATTATACATTTGAGACCGCTCTTTCACGGCGGTGCTTTTATTCTGAGAACATGAGTCACAAGTGTGCGATACGCCTTCGCGATGACACATCACGTTCTAGAAAGCAGCAGGTAGTAAAGTAGGCCGTAAAGGAGAATTGGTGCTTATTATTGCCTATTACACGGGCGCCCGGCGGACGAAATCGAACGTAAAATGAGGAGAAAGGAAGGCTACACTCCAGCGTCATCAAAAAAATAGAGCAGCAAAACACAAGGCTATTTCTCAATGAATACGTGTGCCATAAGAAATAATGTCACTTAATTTTTTAAATACAGGACATCCTAAGTACCTCGGCCATCTGCGCAAAATAAATGTTATGAAATAATTAAAGTGCACATTAACGAGAATAAGATCCTATTAGAAAAAAGTTGTTTTCAAATAGTTATATCCTAATGCGTACGAAAATGTTTACTGCTGGAAATATTCTTATTCTTTCTATCTAATATATTTCCCGAAATGCCAATGTGAATGCGACAGAACAAAATTATTCAAGCTGTCCTTCATCTTGGCATTACTGTTTAATTTATTAAACAGCAATATAATAAGAGATAAAGAATTTAAATTTTCAGTTAATTGGGTCATTATGAATGATAAGGATAGCGATTTCGAGTAAGAATCACGAAAATTACATGCCGTACCATGTAATGTGCAGGTTATAATACAAAGGGTTTCATTGCAAGCACCCTAATAAATAACACACATTGACTACGTATTTTGCGGCAGCTAAAGAGTATACAAGGAGTGTATTTATTTATGGTGAAATTCAAAATATGGTGAATGTAAGAGGTACACTCGACATTACTCTCACATTCGATAGATACTTTGGATAAAGCAATACTATTGACGAACGGATTATTTCGGACTTTATCCATCTTACATTGGCATTAACTTATTAGCTACAGTGCCCTGAATGAAGTGATTTTACAAATATGACGCGCCTGTATGTTCGCAAGAAGTATTTTCACGTACAAATTAGTTTGAAATTATGCGGCAAACTAAGGGTTGTTTTATGCAAATCGCGAAAGTTAAAGGCGAGAGCCTCGCCACCAACACCGAAATTCATATCAAAGCATCATCTGAAGAACATAGAGATATTTAGTTAAGTCAGGTGGTATCATGTGAATAGAAATTCAGGTCTGACGCGGAATTCGAAACTACACACACTCTCTCACGTCTCTTACTGACCGTAGAAATATCCCACCAGCATGCAGTCTGGTCACTGTTGATAAAATACTATCTGCTAAATTTCGACACAGTAACGTACCACTTCTACCCTAACATGTACTTTATCTAGTTAATATCTGAAGTATGCTTCGAAGCAGTTTCTTCTTACGACTTGTCACCTATTTTAAAAACTGCGAACAATAACCGACTAAGTAAATCAATATTTCTTCTTGATTGTGTATGTTTGCAAATAAAAGTTATGTGATATCACCTGAGTGAGAGTGAGTTAATTTCGTAATGTTTCCTCGATTGTTCTACTGAAGAGGTAATTCAGTGGGATAGTAGTTCCCTCACTAAGCACCTGATGATGTAATAAAACTAGTTACGAAACGTTGTGCAATTGCTGAAATAAATGATTGTCATAAAAAACTTTGGATACTTTTATTTACGAATAACCGACTAAGTCGCGCATTAGGCAGATTCGCACTTTAGTTGTAGAATGTACACAAAACGTAAAACATAAAAGTAGAGTAACTACAATATCACATACTTCCTCGTTACTCAACTAACGGTTATACGGTTCACGGTAATGTTGTGACAACGCAATTTATGTTTATGTTCTAAAATCTTAGCCATCACACGTAAAACTCGTTACCAAACGTACTGCATTAAGAACGAAGACTAAATTGTTTTAAATCTAGTGCTTGAACATAAATTCAACAATTCAAAACTGCCAGAAACATCTCCTATCAATGAGAAGGAGTTATAAGAATTTCAGGAACCCGTGTTGCGGCGTTGCAATTGTCGTAATGCAAACTGACATATCGTGACAGACCTCAGCAAAAGAAGTGCGGGAAATTCGAATCTGAAATTTCGAAGACTCAAAAATTACGTGAAACTGCTCATATTAATAAATAGGTACGACCTATTTAAAGTTGTAATTTTAAAGACACCATTTGATTCCCAAACATAATTCTTTCTGTTTTTTGTTTTTTTCTTTCTTTTTCAATTTTCGAAAATAAGAGCTTCATCGAAAATGGGACTGCACCTTTTTCAACCATATTTACTTGTTCGAGAAAAAAAATATTTTTTGATTGTTATATTTCTGGTAAAATCAGTGAAACTAGTAATATTTTTGGAAAACCTTACATGACCCAATTTCAAATTTCTTTGAAAAACAGATTACTCTAATGAAAATTATTGATCTACGATATTGTACTTGTAAGAGGACGTAAAAAAAGCGAACTTTTGCGGTTTTCAAAATTAGAGAGGTTAACAAAAACGACCCGCACATTATAAGTGTTTTTTGCTCTATGCGAGGTAAAAAATTAAAAATTTGAAGCCATTTTTTAAAAATTAAATGTTTAGATTCATGTAAAGCCACCCCCCCCCATTCAAATATTCGTTTCAAATTCTCAGGGACTCGCGTTCGGCGAGATAGATGTGGGTATAAGAGAAAAGACAAAAGAGAGAAAAGAGAAAATATGAAGAAAAAAGAGATAAAGAATAATTATTATGATGTGATTGCCTCCACGGCGGAGTGGCATTGCAGTGTATTCTAACTTTTCTTCCAACTCAGCAAGGGCAAAACAAAGCACATCCTCCCCCACGTCACAAAATTCACTGAAGACAAGGTCGAAGCATCCACATAACGGGCGCGATTCGAGCCTCAGATTCTTCTGACAAGATGTGGAGAATGCCTGTTCTAACCAACTCCGCCAACCGGGGTGGGGGTGGGTACAAAAAATCGCGAAGAGGAATACAAATTGTTTTCGCAGAGAAGACTCCATCAGAGGAGGGCCCGCACTCCCAGGGGCAGAGGCGAAATGTGCGGACGCCATCTCTCTACACGTCGCCGCTGCGCAAAGGACGCATGCCCGCTGCGCCATTCAGCCGCTGCTTAACGAACTGTGCGCGCCTCCGGCCGGCGCGGCGCAGCGGATGCACACACGCTCGCCCCGTCTCTCCCCGCCCCGCCCCGCCCCGCCCCGCCCCACCCCCCCTCCCGCCCGCTCCGCGGCGCCCGGCGCCGCCCGCTCCGCCCCGCGCCGCCCGCTCCGCCCATCCTCGGCCCCGCCTGCGCCACCCCGCGCCGCCCCGCCCAATGGCTCCGCCTCGCAGCCCCCCCATCAGCCAACCCTACGCCCACCCACCCCTGGCCCTCTACGATTTTCCGAGCCACTCCGCGCCACCCATCCTCCCCTAGCTCAGGCAGCATCCCCCCTCCGCACCCCTCACGCTCCCAACGCCACCCAAACTTTTATCCCAATGGCTGTTCCCGCGCGCTTGGAAGTATCATGGTGGCGGAATAATTCGCTCTCCACCCCGCCCCATGCGTTTCGTATTCACGGGCGGCGCCTCAATGACGCCGTTTCTCATAATAGTCGCGTTACATTTTCACGATGACACAATTTTACGTGCTTGATGAGCTCGTTTTTAAGATTTAAAATAAGGATTTTATGTTATATTTCAGAAACTATCAGCATTCTTTAAAGGCGCACATTCGTAGGAAACATTCAAGAGGAAAGTGTTCACCAAACCGCTGATTACTAACATCCCCGATCACATTAATTTGCAAGTATACAGGGTATCAAGGCTTTTAAACATTCCGCGTGTATGTGTGTATTTAAAATCATAGACGACGTTCTCTCTCAACAACTCTGATAACGATTAATTTTAACGCACAAACACCTTTTACGACAGTCACTTAACATTTCTACAGATTCTCATTATGTTATTCAAATTTGGAAATATCCGGAAAAGGAAAGGAAATTCTCCAAAGTAACCAACGTTTCTGAAAGCCCTTAAATTATCTACAAAATACATTTTAATAGCACAACTTGGCATTGGGTAATTGAAGGTTACAACAATGTGAAGCACTGGAAGTTTACAGAATATGCAATCTGCTAGGAATAATACCACTAACAGCAAAGATAATATTAACAAACATGACAGGGAAGGGAGGGTCGGGACCGGACAAGGAAGGTGCAGGGGGGGGGGGCAAGGCAGGGTGAGAGGAACAGGGTAGAGATGAAGGATGGGATGGAGCAGGGCAGATACGGTAGGTACCATAAAATTGCTACCTTTTCCATCAGGTCAAGTGATAAAAAACTCAAAACACGAGCACTTTGTTCTAGAAATTTACTTTGCAGAGCAATATTAAATTGAATGGTTTTGCATTCTGATCACCGTAAAAATCGTATAGTTTAAAAATGTCATATTGTAAACATGTGACCGCATCACCCCATAATGATTCCCTTCCCCCTTCGTAAATCATCAGCTCTCAAGTACACGGCAGGTTTGTTCGGAGAGTAGAATTCGCCCAATGCTTTATAGCATTCACTTGAAGCCAGGCGCAATCTCGGCACCTTCCTCTCCCGATCAGCCCCGCCCCCTTTTTTTCACATCCGCTCACTTCCCCCCGCGCTATCTGCTTCGTTCGCCCCGCTCAGGCTCCGCCCTTTTCTCCGGCGCCGCGCCGGCCAATGCACAAAGCTTAATTGAGAAGCGGCTGGCGTCGAGCAGGCCTGGCCGGTCCACGTTGTCCGACGCACAAAAAAATCCCTTCGCGGCAAAAAGGGTTATTACGCTCATTGCGTTGAGGACCCGAGAAATATTGCTCCGATCGCTCACCGGCCGCGAAAGCAAAAGGCCGCCGACAAAAAGGGTGCAGGACGCGGCGGCAGGGCGGTGGCCGCCGCGCCACAGCGCCACGAGCTCCGATACACGAACATCACCATCTCGATACAACGGTTCACAACATTCTCGAAGGCCGTGTTTTCACTCACAAACGAGCAAAAGCAACATTGTCAACAGTTGAGGCTGGAATAAATGTAATTATTCTTTGAAGCAATAATTTCGTAAATGCAATTCGCAATTGTTGAATGTCCACACTGTGACTCACCTCCAAATATTTTCGAGGAGACAATAAGCTTTTAATTCCGACTTTCTCACTTTACACAAATGAATGAGAATTGAAGTGTTCAAAAGTTAGCATAAGTAGACAGGAAAAATACAACTCAAACATCATTCGTCAGAGAACAGTCGGAATATTCCAAGACAATCTGAGAAAATAATATTTAATCCTCCAATGTCACCCCAAAGGTAGACAGAAACTGATACGTATCCTTTTAAATCAATATTGAAATGCCAATGAGATGCTGTTGTTGCACTATGTAAAATAACTGCTTTGAGTCGTCTTTTATTCATGAGATAATCCGCTTTCTATGGCACACTCTTCATTAAATCTTCCACGTGCAAGCTATACATTTGACAAGTCGCATAAAGACGTCGGTAAGAACATCATCAACCGCAGTTATCCCCTGTTAAAATCGCTCTAAGCCATTTCGTGGCCATACAAACACAGAGCATAGAAAATCATCGCCGGATGTTTGTAGTGAGTCTCATTCTCTCCGGGAAGCAGAACACAAAAAAGGAGAGCAAGTCGATACATCGAGGGATAAATGGAAACGTCGATTCCCCGGCGGAAGAAGCTCGCAGCACAGCAGACGGGCGACGCGAAATGAAGAAGTGCGGCACGAAAGGAATGAATATCGGAGGCAGCGCCGGCAGATATTTGGGCCAGGGCGAATTGCGACCGTCCGTCGCCCTGATTGATTCATTGCGCTCTCGCGGATTAAGCAGGGGCCGTCGCCCCAGCCGCCCGGAGCAGTTCGAGTGCACGAAAGGAAGGTTTAGCATCGGCGATTCTGATACGCGGGTTACCAGTGAAAAACTTTGCAAATGGAAATGATAAATACAGAATGATGAATGACATTTTATTAACAGTCATAGGATGTGTTGAAAAAAATTCAAAATGTAATCTGGTCGAATAGTAGGTTCGTAATGCATTCTGGGAGGATGATCCAAATGGAAGTACGATTGTACAGGAGAAGCCTTGCATAGACTGTAATATATGCAACCCTCGTGTTAGCGATGTATATACTTTTTTGTCTAACTCGAGAAAAAAAACATTTTAAATGTGTGAATGCTTAAAATGTATTTAAAAATTAAGTACTGTAATGTAAACATTCGTTTAACTATTACGTTTTAAGCTACTCATCTCAATCATCTACTTTCGAATCATAGTTCCTATCTCAAAATGTATACATGCGTTTATTATACCACATTTTGATTTTGGTTTCCACTGCCTGCTCTAGATACGTTTTACTTCATCAAAAAGTTAACGAAACATTGTAAACATTCTCTCAATTGACTTAAAACTTACTCTAATACTATCACAAAATCAGATTTTATCAGATGAATCAGCAAAGAAAATGCAAAGTTCCAGTATACATATATTTGATTCTATTGTGACTAGTTTCTCGTTATTGCGTTAGTACTATGTTAACAAAACTAATTTTTTCAAGAACTACAAGAATTTCCAGCAGATTAAGACGTAAGAAATCGTCAATAAATACACTGTGCATCATTTTGTAATTCCAATGTGATTTACTCGGAAATGAAACGATAATAACTTTTAAACAGCACTCGTACAACCCAACGAACAAATCAAGGAGATAATGCTAACGCTTATACACTTTTGTCATCAAATCACCTGAAGGTGAAAGCCACGGAATATATTAGAACTGAAGCATTGTTCTTAGGCCTGCTACTAATTTGAAACCCCCGCGAACAGTGGATTGGATTCTTGACGTCTACATGAGACCAACTAGTAGTTCTATGCTCTAGAATGTTTTCAGAGCCGACAGTGCCTGGGGCAAAAAGAGGCTCGGCCCACGACGGGGTGCGGGGCGTGCGATGCGTTAAGGGCTTCGAAATAGCGCTTTCGCTCGCATTTGGCATCGACCCAGCGCGCTATCGATCCCTCGCCCCAGGGCGGGCGGCGGGCAGTGGCGGCGGGCGGCTCATGGAGGCAGGATGAACCTGCATGTAGGGTAGCAAATAAAGCAGGAGGTTGATGGTGAAAATGGCAAAAAGACGGAGATAACTGACAGAGGTGTTCAGAGAAGTCGTGAGGGAAAAAAAAATGGTGAAGGGACCATTGCAGTTGGTGCAGCAGAGAAGTGGCGTAGGAACAAAAGAGCTCAAAACGCTCAGAATGAGATCCATGGGCCACATGTGAGATAACAAAATGACAATTTAACGAGAAAGGACAGTACTCTCCTTAGTAAAGCTCACGAAAATGGTTAAAGGAGGTGGAAGGGTGGACGGAGGAGCACGATGCAGCTATGAAACACGAGCACCGACGAAGACACGAAGTCGGCTACTGGAAGGATGCGTCCAGGGGAGAAAGGTAAAAAATGATGCAGAGTATATTGGCTGCACATGCACCTTCAAATGGGGGTGACGGTATAGAAATGAAAGCAGATGGGAATGACAAAAAAGAGTAAGAACAAAAAAAAATCCTAGCGAAGGAAGGAATGCAGAGGTAAGTGGAAAGGATCAGCACGGAGAAGACGTGTGGGCGCACGGAGCAGCAACGCTCCGAGGCCGCCAGAGCGCGGCGTGGGCGGAGTCGATGGAGCGCCCCAGCGGGGAGGGGAGCTTCCGTCTGCAGCGCAATCTGGGCGCCAGTCAATGAATTGAAAAGAGGGCGGGCGGCGGCCGCGCATAATGCAATGGCCGCAGGATGGCGGGCGGGGCGGTGGGGAGGGGCGGGGCGGGGTAATGCAATGGACGCGCGCCGCCGCCGCCGGGGCCAGCGCAAACAAATTGCTATTGTTGGGCAGCACCCGCGGCAACGTCCCTCCCGCACCCCCGGCAGCTCTCCATCAGCGAATTGCCCGGGTAATTAACAGGAGTAGCCCACGCGGCCCGCCACCGGCCTCTCATGTACGGTAGGCGGAAAAAAAAAACAAACTCGACTCACATTCATAACCGTCGAATCTAGATAACGTCCCGCCGAAAAAAAAAATCTGCAACACAGGATTCGGCGTGGACTCGCAATCTGCGGGCGCGCGTCACGTCACTCCCGCGCCTGACAGCGCCCCCGCCCACCGCGCCCGGTATTTGCGGAGCGCGCGGCCGGCGCCGCTATCGCGCCGCAACGCGCGAACAATGGGGCTCTATCAGGCGCAAAGGGATCCGACACCGCGCCGGCTGCAAAAAGACGATCGCAAGGGGGAGAGTGTGCCGGCCGGCCGGCAGGCAGGGCAGAGCGGAGAGGTGCGGACGGGACTTTCGGTGGAAAGGTGGGGTAGGGAACGGGGCAAGCGGTGGGCGCGTGGCGGGGAGGGTGAGATGGGTGGCGGACAGACGGATGAGAGGGGTTTGGTAGGGTGCGAGATGGGTGAGCTGCACCGGGAGCGGGACGACGTAGAGATGACAAACGGAGCTGTGCTGGGTAAACGAACCAAGGGATGAAACGAGCCGGCGGGCGGAGGGGAATGTAGTGCAACAGGGAGGGGCAGTAAAGAAGGTTTGGGGAGGGGGGAGGAACACAGCTAGGCCGGACGGGACTGTGTGGGGATGGTCGAAACAGATCGGGGCGGTGAGTGGCAGGACTGTGCGAAGCGGGGGGGGGGATCGGAACGGGCGACACGGTAGTGGGGGGTGGGGGTAGCGACTTGCTCAGGCGGGCCGAGCTGTTCACCCTGGGAGCTGGGTGGGGAATAGAGCTAGGTGGGGTGCGGTGGGGCGGGGCGGGGCGAGCCAGGGCGGGGCGGGACTGGGCGGGGAGGCCCTCCGCGCGGCAGCTGTTTGGGAGTTCGTTTACCTCCGCGGAACAACTGCGGCGCCGCACGCCACGCGAGCTCCTCGTGCAGGCGGCTTAGGACGAGGAAATTCGCCGCCCAATTAAGGCGCGTTATCGACGCGTCCATCTCAACACTTCATTTAACGGCAAAACCGTGGCCAACAAACTGGTTCGCACTCTACCGAAAAACGAACAAAAAATAAAATAAAATTGGAAAAGCTTTTCGAACGAGGAATGGTGACGTCATGAATACTTTTCTTTTTTAATAGACGAATCCAGCCGCCAGGTACCAACGGTTGCATCACTTTTCTTCTATTTTTTTGATCACAATATAAATGAGCGGGACGGCCGAGGACGAGTGGTAGCACCGGTTTCTTGTTGTGTACAGACTCGCGAGGGGGCAGTAGTGCCGGGGGCGGGTGCAGCAGGCGTTATGGAGAATGAGCGAGCGCCGCCTAGACGGCTTCCGCTTCCGCCGCCGCGGTGGGCTCGGGGCAAGGTCACGGCGGAGCCCATCCCCCTGAGGGCGCCCACCTGTGACCCAGCGCCCCTTCCAACTTCGAATTTTACACTCTATTCATGAAGGCTACGTGGAACAGTTCGTTAATCAGCTTTAGAAGTCCTGTCGGTTTTATTTTATTTTCGTTAGCTTTTGGGGAAAGTTTGTGGGAATTAACCCTTTATTTTCGTATCTTTCGAGAACGCTTTTATATTAAAAAAAAAAAAGGAATTTAGCAACCGATGTAACCTTGAGAAAGCTGAAAGTTGGACATAAATTATATTTCATAGACCGCTTCTGGTTTGGAATCAGGAAAGTGTTGTTCATGTTTCAGTTTGCTGGTAAGGAATTGGTTACTATTTTTCGTATCACAATCCAATTCTATAAAAAATCAAATTAATGATAAAATAAATTTAAAACTGCTAAAAGCGTCGGAGACGCCACACTAAGCTATTGAATACACATTCAAGCACAATAGGAAGGGATTATCTAAACGTCATTATACTTGTGCAACAAATAATTCCAATGTGTTAGCGGTAAACCAAAGAACATTTAGAGAGAACAGATGTATACAATAATGTTAAATGAGCAGATGTAATATATTATAAATAAATAATCTAATTGTATTGCATTAATGATCATTGCAACTATAATATTTTTCTTCAAAGTTTAACAAATTTACTTCTTTAAAATACAATTTAAAATACAAAAATAAAATTATTTTTTAAAATTAAAATTGTTTAAATAAAGTGTTAGGGGACTGACAACAGAACTTTTTTTTTCACTTCCCTCCAATTCATAAAAGACGCTTCACCAACACGCAACATTTCCTCCAAGGCAACTTGTAGACATTACATTAAGAACTGCAGCTAGGCCCCGTTGCACGGCGAATCCGCCGCCGCGTCCGCCGTGCGCCCATCGCGGATCAGTTGTCAGCGCCGGGGGCCGCCCCCTCGCGGGCCTCATTAGCGCCGGCGCCGCGCCGCGCCGCGCGCGCCGTCGAGCTATCGATCGGCCATAACCTCGAACGGGTGGCGTGCGGCCGCGGCGGCGCCGGGTCAGGGACCCCGTTCGATGCCCGCCTCCGCACTGCGCCGCGCCGCGCCGCCCGACCCGGAGCCGAAGGGGGGCGGCGGTGACCGCACGAAACGGCAGCGCAAGGCCCCTGGGGCGCGCCCACGCCACAGAGAGGGGGACGGTATGTTATGGGAAGAGGATCTTAGCGAAATTCTTACAAGCGGACATTTTACACCGAACCGTTTGCCGTCTTGAGATGAATCAAAATGTCTATAAAACATTGGGTGAACATTTGTAGATATGTTAATGAATTTTTAAGTAAAAAGCAAAGTATAGTTTTAACTAATTTGAACATTTAATAATATTTTGATATTAATACTGCAACAAATATTATAAAATTTATGTTAACATGACCTGGTATAATATAATTTTCTATTTGCTACGCAAGATCATTCAAAAGAGGGAATACGAAAATACGTAGTTATTTGATACTTTTTCATCAATAAGTCGTTTGTTTTCGTGCCAACTGTTTTCTTTCCAAGCCTCGAAGGTTTTTTTTTATTTTATTTGTTTGAAAGGCAACTTCCATAGAGAGTAGAAATGCAGATAGGCCTCGACCTATTACGTATGTACTCATCTCTCAGGTGAAACATACGAATGAGAATATTCTTCTGTGCAGCAGTAAGCTTACTTTTGTCTCTCTAAACTACTACTTTGTTTTCGAAACGCAGATTCTAAGCACACGTACAATGTATTTCCTCCGAATACAAACACTTTCCACGATGCGTTCTAGGGCGCAAGAGTTATTAGAGCGGACGCTATTGATAAACAAAACAAAAATACAAGGAACGGCATTCCATTGTGATCGCACAATTAGAAGAGGAGGTAATGGTTTAGTATCTACAGATAATGGACGAAGACTGGCTGTTAGAAAGCAAAGAGAAACAGGCCGTGAAGCAGGAGTAAAAGTGTGAGAAATAACTGCTCTGAGTATCTATAAATCCTAGAAGTTAAAACTAAATGGTACTTGGCTGTCTTCCTTGAGGTGCAGTCACAACTCGGTCGATAAGGCGTTCCACAAACCCAACACGACATGAACTGACATTTCTTTCAATCTCCCGTGGGTTCTTTAATTAAAAAGAAACTTTGCCGTTCAACTTCTGGGCAGTGGGACCAATAACACGGGGAGAGACTCAGAAGAGGCGGCCACAGAAACAGGCAGGTATACCAACATATTTCAAACACTTCAGGCACTTCCTTAAAATGCAATGTTATCTCCCATGCAGAGTACAAACGCGAAAATGCACAGGTGGTCACAAATTTGAAGAAAGACACATTTAGAAATTCGGAGAATAATATGTAGCTACAATATGAAAGAAGCAGGAGGCGAAGGCGGGGGACGAGGGTGGGGGCGGGGCAGCGGCGAGAGCGGGGGGAGGAGCGGGAAATCGCCCCCATTGGTGATGCGTATCTCCCCTGCTCTTTTCTTTTCCAAGCAGTGGGACGCTCCCCGCTGCCCTCCTGCCCGGCCAGCCACACGCACTGCGCCGCAGCGGGCACAATGAATGAAGCCAACAGCACAACGGAGTCCACATCTTCCTCCGGAAACGGGCTGATATAAGATAATGAAATAAATAGTCCTCCCATAAAAAGTCAACAATATGTATTCCTCCACTTTATCATTCGCACTACTTCAATATATGTTTAATGGGAGGTGGCCGTAGCCACCCCCTTCGCATATTTTCGTCTGAAAATGCTCGCTCCGAACAACTGAAAAGCCATATGGCTGAGCGTTGTATAATCAGCTCACTCTATTAAATAAATTTTAAAATAAGCACAACGGAGTGGAATCATCGCACTCAACCGCACCTCACACACACACGCACACACACACTGACATACGAGGAAGTCACAGAAACCGTTGGTTCCCATGCGATCGCCATTAAAGATTAATTCTCATCTACGAAATACACTAAACGATACTCGTGTGGAACAAAGATTACAATTCATAGTTAATTTTTAATATAGTTCAGTAATGCTGTTTAATGTCAAAAGCGTTTTCCTGTCTCAAATACGTATATTGCTCTTAAAACAGCACTCTGGTCCAAAAGACAATCAAATAACGAGGATATGATTATCATGAATAAACACTGAGTAGTCACCTACTCAAGACCATTTTACTGTTACTACAATACTATTCGACAGATGGGTAAAAGTGTATCGAGCTGTAGAATGAAGTTGAGAGTAAGACATCTCAGGAAAATGCTGAAAAGGCTGCTATTATTATTATTCTGTTCTGAAAACTTTTATCGACTAGAGAAATAATTTACAATATCTTCAATAAAAACTCAGCTGTGGATTTGTGAAATAGCGAAGAATACATTTTCGTCCAATTTAAAATATGAGATTTCTCCAACTTTATCATGTTGGTGCCAACTGGTGTAGGATTGGCACGAATTGCAACCATTGGGCCGGGCAGAATGGCGAGTTGCATAAGCGCAAATGCAGTAGCTCTCTTTTCGAACCTGCGACCTTTTGATAGGAATCGAGAGGGTAACGAGCTGAATCAGAGAGAGCATTTGCGGTCATTGTCACTTGGCGAGTGCAGCGTCACGGGCGGCGCTCCACAGTAACCGCACTCGACCTTGCCTCCGTTTACGGCGTTATTCGCATCAATTCGCGTCATGACCTTAGACACTGTCATGTCACAGACATAGGGAGAGAAACAGGGCAATTTTATTATCCCAACATCCTGTTGTAATATTTCCAACCGTCCAAGTAAAGCCCAAGATACAATACATGCAAAAAATGTCTTGTCTCGTAAATTCAAATACCCCAGTTAGTACTAACAGAAAAGGTTCTTTGTTTTTAATTCAATTGATTAAAAGATTCAATATTAATTATTTTAAGTTCAACTTCCTAATTAACACGGGTACCTTCGAAGGGCAAGTAAAGCTGCATACTTTCACGGTATATAAAATAAACTCAACGCTAAAAATTGCTGTTGAGAAAATATTTAACAGATCTTTGTTGCTCATGTAGTAAAACCCTATTGTGGCGTCAACTTCTATCATGTGTAGGGTTGCCACCTTACATGTGATCTCTGATTTTGCAGGTATCGTCCTTTCTTTATTGCGTACGTCCAACACACCTACATAACTATCGCAGGACTTACTGTTGTCTCTTTTCTGCTTTATTACCTTTGATTAGCGATCTTCAATATTGTTTAAATTGGCGAGCAATTTCATTGAAAAGGCGTGTCTTCCAATATGCCTGAATTCATTCCTCGAAATAAGACAGAGCAACATACAATACTCTAGCAATGCGATAAGAAATGTTCTTAGACCCTTCCACGCACAGAAAATTCGCAGAACTAACCTACCAAAGGCCCATTATTCCTCGGGAAAGAAAAAAATACTAATAAAAACAGAGTATCTTTTACAAAATAAACTAACATTAAAATGGCCATTAAAATTGTTTAAAATCTTCTTTTATGTAACATTAGCCTAAATATAAAAATAAAAATGCATAAATAATTTAATGAAATGTGCTTCGAACGTTTTATTTATGGGTTCTCGTTAATCGATTAAAATTGTTTATGCCTTTTATTAACCTGTGTTTAAATATCCCACCTTTACGTTCTTCAAGGTCGCAGAAATAATTAGAGGGTATCTTGCACAATAATCATCGTAAACATGAGTTTCAAGAGACCGATGTAATCGGTGTTTGCGTTAAAAAATTCGTCTTATGCTATTAATTATTATTATTATTATTATTATTATTATTATTATTATTATTATTATTATTATTATATCACCATCATCATTAATAATAATAATAATAATAATAATAATAATAATAATAATAATAGCTGAAGTACCCTGCGTTATCCGGGTTCTGTTTAATCTCAATCTTCTAGTAGAGGAAAAGGAAATAATTCTTCTATGTATAGTATATTCCAGCCTTATCCTGCATACCTCAACCTCACCTGCCCTTCCCCAACCATCCCGTCCAGGCTCACTCTGCCCCGTCCCACCCGCCCGGCTCCACCCTACCCTCTGCAGTCGCCCCGCCCTTCCCCGCCCCGCCCCACCCTCCTCGCCCTGCCCTTCCCGCCCCGCCCGCCCGCCCCCGCCCCGCCCCGCCCCGCCCGCCCGCCCGCCCCTGCCCCAGCCCGCCCCGCCCCCGTACTCCTCTATTACAAGGGAAATGAATGAATTCTACGTATAAAGTACATCCTGTTCTGATCTGTCCTGGCCTGTCTTGTTGCCTCCTTTTCATGTCTTGTCCGACCTCATCCTGAACATTCATCTTCCCCTCTCCACCTTGTCCCGCCCCGCTCCCCCACGCTTTGCGCCAGCTGGCTCCGCGCCCGCCAGTTCCTGCCTCACCTGTTTGCTACGATTATCGTTGCAACCATTGTTGCAACGGGTAGCTGAAAACAATGCATTGTTGCATTCTCCCGACAAACGTCGAGAACCAATTTTTATATGTAATTGCGTTTTCGGAAATGAAGGGGTTATCCGGAAATGAATAAAAAAACATTCAGAAGGAAATTTTTGTGAGCTTTCAAAATGTTTAACTTAGATTGGTGAATTTCCTCAACGTTTTCACAGAGTTGCTAAAAAATTGAAAGAGTGCACACGTTTAAGGTCGTAGTGAAGGGAGACAGAACGTTTTACGAAATTCAATGCAGGCAGTAGCTTTTCTTTTGAAACTAACGTGTACAAAATTCCATAAGACAGGAATAAAACTGTAATTTTTATGACAAATAAACAAACTTTACCTCTTTATGTAAGAGAAAATAATTCGGAAAAGTAGCCATTGGCCCAAAAACACTGCTTTTCAGTGAAAATGAAACCAGTTCAGCCGTTCTACAGATTATGCCGTATAAACAAATATCATTGATTGTTGATATATTTTTATATAATCTAAAGAAGCATATGGAATTATGAATCAGCAGTTATTTTGAAATCACAGATAGACACTCCAACTTTATTTATATAGATAATCGTATGACTATGATTCCATGCCAGGGACCCAAATTTTGTTCGTGTTACGGCTAAATTCGTTTCAAGCAAGTTCGTGCTAGTAAGAACTTACTACATAATGAAACAAGTAATGTCGGCTAACACTGTTTATATATATATATATATATATATATATATATATATATATATATATACACATTTATTCATTTTGGATGATTTACATCGTTCAGTACATTACATTACAGATGTATTTTTTTCAGACTTAATCTAGTTAAAATAGCTAGGCTAACTTAGTTGCTAACACTGTGAGTGTCACTCGGATTAGACTTCCTAGTTAAACTGTGATGTTATTGATAACGATGCGGTTGACTAAATTTTCTACGTAATATGAATGTCAATCCTCACCGATATTCTCCTCACGCGATCTTTCCTTTCTCTTCGTTCTCCTATTCTATCACTCACTCGCTCACATGCACTACATTACGATAAGGCGGGAGCTTAGAGCTCGCCCCGGCTGAGGCTGTGCCCCGCTGGGGGAAATGCCCAGAGGGAGAAATTCCTTTCCCCAAGACAATACGTGAAGATCGGTACCTATATGCCGTGTTTGGAAACAATCAATCAATCAAAATTCTGTTTCTGAGCGTAGCGCTGGAACGTTATAATCCGGAACGTGGCAAAGATATGTAACTGAACTGATGATAAATATTCAAAGAGTCTAAACCTAAAATGAAACCTACAAATGACCGCACAAGTGTTGATTTATAAATTTTATTTCACGAGGCCTATATCTAACGAGCTGATCCCGTGGCAAACGAGCCCGGACGGGACACGATCTGTCAATGTCCGCCGTGTGGCGACCACCGCCGCCACCTCGTGGGCGCCCGCGCCTGTGTGTGTCAGGAGGGGGGGGGTTGCGATCCCGCGAATAATGCGCCCCGTGATTTATTCTCACGTGAGGGCGTCCATAGGCATGAGCGCGGCCGCCCGGCATCCATACACATGAAGCTCCAAGCACCGGGCGCCGGCCTCATCCGACCAACCTCGTCCCCGCGCCCTCCACAGCCCGACAGCCACAAACTGCGACTCATCACAATACACTGGACAGCATTGTCCTCAACATTAATTACATTCAAATTAGAATGCGCGGAAAATACAAGAACCACGCAATACTAAACAGGGCATGGGAGGTGATTTGTCAAATTGTAGGAGTAAATAGTGATTTAAGCAACTGGAAAATAAAGTTAGTCTTTTCCTAACGAATGAAGTGATTCCGAAGGAGCCGAGTCTAGAATTTTCAAGAGCGCAAAGATACTTTCGCAGGAGTTGTGCTACTTTAATACGAATTCTTAGAAAATTACAAATACACACTTTTGAAATACACTCAATATCAACATAACATTGGAACGTGTTACTCCACTGTTTTACTTACTTTGTGATACCTACAGTTTTATCTTGCTGTTCCGTCCCGCAAAATCCAGCTTTGCTACTTCACGGACAGTAAACGGTAGTAGCGGTTTCCGTGAATCAGCACTGGCAAAACGCCCATTTAGCCACTACATAATTTAGAAACACGGTCCAAAAGTTGTGCCATGCGTGTAGTTGCGATGATGAAATATGTTTGACAGAGGTATGGCATCAACAGATAAGGTTTTTTGAGCGCGCTCTCAATGGATTGTTTTAAAAACTTAGTAAACCAGTGGTAAGAAGAAAATGCGTTCATGAATGATCATTAACAGCTGCTGGGGAAGAGCTGCGGAGCGACTGGAGGTTAGCAGCTAGGGCGACTGGGGGAGTGCCGACGTATCCTGCCTCTACAGTGGTTGGGGAATGGGCAGAATCTTAGGATGAGGCGAAGCAAGGTTGCGTGTGTCAGGGGAGAACGGGGCGGGGGGGGGCGAACGGGGCGGGGGCGAACGGGGCGGGGGCGAACGGGGAGAGCGAACCGGGCGGGGGGCGAACGGGACGGGGAGTAAACGGGACGGAGTAAACGGGGCGGGGGCGAACAGGCCGGGCGCACGGGGCGGGGGCGAACGGGGAGGAGCGAACCGGGCGGGGGCGAACGGGACGGGAGTAAACGGGCGGGGAACGGGGGGGGCGAACGGGCGAGGGACGAACGGGGCGGGGGCGAACAGGGCGGGTGGGGGCGACGGGACGGGAGTAAACGAGGCGGGGCGAACAGGCGGGGCGCACGGGGGGGGTGCGAACGGGCGGGGGCGGCGAACGGGGCGAACAGGGCGGGGTGCGAACGGGCAGGGGGCGAAGGGAGCTGGACGGGCAGGGCGAGGTGCGGCGGCCGCCTTGGCCGCCGCTGGCACAGAAGGGCAGCGGGGAGGGTCGCGTGCGCCTCAAAGGCTGCGGGGCGCCGCCCTCCGCGCCTGAGGACAGCAGAGGGAGCGGGTCGCCCTTTGTGTCTGACTGGAGGAGAACTTTATTGGAGATACGGTAGAAATGAAGTTCACGAATGGGCCGATAGCATCTGTACTGGCAACCACATTCTCACTGCTCTTTTCATACATCACAATTGCCAGTGCGCAATGTATCCATATTGCTGCACTGCGATGTAAACTCTCTTTACAAGCTTGATTAGTACTTATAACGTGTAAAAATTAAATATCGACTTATTTATATAATATATATTTTATTTTTGATTTCATTCATTCTTTTTTTATTGATCCAGTCTTTCCAAGATTTTGCATTTATATATAATTTCTTTTATGTCCAGAAGCAAAAGAAGGGGCCATATCAGAATTTGCTCGATGAATCAGGGAAACCGAACGAAAAGCCTGACCGACACGAGGATCGTTGTTCCAGAAGCTAAAATACGTTACTCAGACATATTTAGTATTTTTAAAATTCTGAGTACAAACGTAAGCTATGTACTTATCACTAATAATATATAATTTCTTTTGATGGTTAGTTTGAAATCTAATCGTACAGAAACAGTAATAACGATTTGACTTGACACAAACTGTGAGAAAATTTTAATTGTTCAACTTTACCTGGCAATAATGTCAAGTAATGTACTGGTACTATATACATGTGAATTTCTTGCAGTGAGTTTCTGGTATTGACACCCAATGAATACGATTCCTATGGTGTGTTGTAATTATAAATATTTGTATTGCATGAAAATATGTTTCCACCGTGAAGAAAGTCAGTTCTGGCAACAATTACAGATTCTTAAATAAATAGGGAAGGCAATGGTAAGATCAAGCTCAATGAAGAGAGGCTTGCAGAAATCACATTGACAGCACTTGCTCGTACTCGGATGACACTCGCTTATTTCTACATTTTTTATGCAGTCTGAGTCTGGGTACTATTGGATATGCTTCCTCAGAGTGTTATGCTATATCTCCGGCAGGAATTAACAGTCGCAGACATCATACAACGAGCTGCATGAAGGCTGAATGAATTTGAAAGAATTCTGATGTGTCACAAAATTAACTTAATATTAATTACTTTACATGGATATCCTTTCCATTTTAAATTTGACTGAACTGAATCAGAAATGTTACCTTTATATCAACCAACTTCATATTGTTATTTTCAATAGTATTTTTCCTTTGTTTACTTTTAATTTATTGATACAAAACTAATTTGAAACATCTGAAATCCTATTTATTGTTTCTAATCTGCAAAGAACATTCAAACAGAACTCTTTTCGCATATTTAATGAACGAAAGTTTATCATTTAACGTTTAAAAGAAAGAGCATAGAGCCTAAGATGTACCCTGCGCTATGAATATAGAACGATTTTCCTAAGGATGAGCTAAAGTGACAGTTCGGTAAAACAAGTGAACATCACATGTATTTCAGACAAGTATCCCTCCGCCGCGACAGCTGTTCAGTCACGCCCCTTCGTAAAGTGCTAATGGCTCCTGTGAAAACATCCTCACGAAGAAGTCTAAGAGTTTTGCTGAGGTATATGACGTACGTGAGTCCGAGAGATATTTAAATTTAATTACGTATGTGAAAAATCTCTTAACATGCTCTGGTATTCAAGTCTGGTTTTAAAATAATACTTAATACACAAAAAAAAAAAGGAAAGAAAACTTCCACGAATGTAAATAGAAAGAAATATGATTTTAAGCGGAAACCGTGCACCGGTACGCTCTGGTATTCAAGTCTCGGTTTTAAAAAATACTTAATACACAAAAAGTAAATTCAAATGTTTATAGAAAAAAAGAATTTTTACAGAAGAGTACACAACACTGCACTTCCTAATTTCAATTATTTATCGCGGCGCACTATATTTTTGTCGGACGAGGACATCACAAAAGAAGAGTCGAAGCCATTTACAAGTTAGCCAACTGCAAACGAACGAATGCGGGAAGTCTAATGGGCTCTAGGGCACGACGACCACGGAACCTTCAGTTATGTTGCCAGCAGTAGCTGTCACTTTGGCCAATTCTTAGGAAAATCGCTCTATAATGAGTATCGGATAATCCATATAACGCTCGAAGCGAGTGAGGTGACGATAATTAGAACCGATGACTAAGAATTACATTTAAGTATTACATCACTTATTTACCAGGCGGTATCTCATCTAATAGCAATGAATACATGAAAAAAAAGTACCAGTGGTAACATTAGCTAGAAGCCACCCCAACCTCCGCTTGCGTAAGAATATCCACCAATGAAGTCGCCAGCGTGTGGTGTTCGCGCGCGGCCCGGGTGCCCTGGGAATTGGGTCGCCAGAGGCTGCCGCCGCAGGACTGCACGCTCGGAGGGGGCGGGAGCGCGGGCGGCGGCGATGGGGGTGGGGGCGGGGCGGGGGCAGCGCAAGGGAGGGAACCCCGATCGCGACCTTTGGGAATCTGGCAGCTGCCAGTACTCTCTAGAACAGTCCCTGGAAGTCTCCTTGGAATGGAATGTATCGCTGCCAAGTCATCCCTCGCGAATGCTTTCAACATCTATGTCTCTCATTGAAATCACGGATTCTGGAGAGAAGCAGAACACTGAAGAACATTCATTAATTGATAAAACACTGCCAGAACGCTTCCAAAGTAAACAATATAACAGTGGATCAGTGCACAACTAAACAAAAATGACACTATGCAGGAATGCAGTTACATTTTACTTCTACATTATCGACTTTGGAGTAAAATTCAATAACAAAATTATTCTGGCCTTCGTTGAATATTATTGTTACAACTTAACGAGATATCAGACGTTAACCCATTCCTTAAAGTTAGGTAAATTAGATAAAGTAGTTAAAGAAGGTAAAGTAACTGTGAAATTCTTCCATTCCAAACAATGATCATTTAGTTCGCAAAATTCCAAAAATTCGTTGCGACACGTACATACTGACTCCCTGTCTTTTCAATATTGTGTAATGAATACTATCATAACCGTTTCGAAGTATATTCATACAATCACCGTGCTTTAATTGCAATTCAGTTCGGATACGAGAGCCAATTTTGTTAGGGAAATAAGGTAGCAAAGACAACAGCTAGCAATACTAGCTGCTGCCTCTGTCTAGATTATTTCTGCCAAAATTCTTCGAAATATGTTTTTATTACTAGAAGATAGACTCTGAGATGGCTCATGGGCAGCGTTCTAGCTTCCCGGTCTGTGCCTCGAGCTCGATTCCCGGTTGAGGCAAAAATAGAGTTGTAGCTTTCCTTTAAAATCGTCCCAGTTTCTGTAGCTGTGTAACGAAGAAAAGCTCAGGCAGGTGATGCTCCTGCTAGGTGAAGGCTTCGGTGAAGACAATACGTCATGTTCGACTCATGTTGCTCTTACCCCCCAAGCATGGGAATTTAACAACTAGGTCAAGGCATGGAGGACACCGGTAGCTGGCCGGCGAAGTCGGAATACCGACCCAATTACGCCAAATACATACATACTAGAAGTAATCAGAAGATCATACGTAAATAAAATAGATTACCTCTATGATTACTTGATCTCGGGCGGAACTCCAGTCAATTATCTGACAAATGAAACTCGCAATATTAATATTTATAGAAACATGCACACACCTTGCAGTACTCATAGGATTGGTCTCTGGTGTTGAATCTCTTCTCCAAGCAGGGAACGAAACCAAAATCACAGATTGCTCGCGAAGCATCAAATAACCCTGCAGGCACTAAACGAGAAAGGCAAAATCTGCGCTTGCATCTCTAACGAGATTCCGGCTCTGAGCCTTGCAGTGCGCCAGTAACACGGAATTTCTGTACCAAGAGAGCATTTCATGTTTATTCTATCAAAGTTAATAAGAAAAAAAGAATACTCATTGTCAATTTATCAAAATATTAATAGAGCATCTAATTTTAATAATTCAATGTTTTCTGCTGGCAATCATTTAATTTTCTGCCCTACATTTTTGACACAGCATAGGTAAACGTTCTAATCTTGCGGCTACCCGTGATCAACATTTTAAAAGTCTTATCTTTAAAATTACTCTTTAATATCTACTTTTCAGTGGGTACCAACAGAATTTTAAACCAAAACCGAAACAACCTTTCAGATATTTCAACTTAACTATCGGATTCAGCGTAGTGGTCAAAATGATAGATTTTCACTCGGAAGTTTAAGAGATCAATTTCTTTGATGAAATTTAGAGAAGCAAAATTATTCGTCAGCACTCATGAGTGGAAACTTGTACTTACATTCCGGGAAAGTGTTACTTTAAGGTACGCGTACGGCAAAGTGGACTTTGAAAGAAGTCATGATCATATAAAACAAGTGAGTAGCCTACTGCAAAGAAAACAAAACACTAAGCCAACATGAAATCATTCATTTCTTCCGAATTGCACCACCACCCCACACGGTATGTAATATAAATTTACTTGATTAAAAATTCATGGTAAAAAGTTATGTTCGGAACGGCAGAAAAATATCCTTGGCGCACTCATTTCAAAATGACGGACTCGGCTTCCATACCGCCTCGCCCCCAACGTTCATTCGCACGCCAAAGACTCACTTTCTGTAATACCAAGTAACTATTGTCAGGAAGCCTATGTTGCTTTCAGATGTTTCTCCACGTTCTCCCGTTGCTCGATCTGCGCTGTTGGGCAGCGGGACTTGCTTCTGCCTCGCGGGCGGGTGGCGCGCAGCGGCGGGCACGCCGGCGGCGGCGACGATTCTTGGCAGGCGCCGCCAGCGCTTCCGGCGCCCATTCGGAATGCAGACGCCGCTGCCCATTGAGCCGTCGCGACGCCCCCTCCCCGCCCGCCAACCGCAATGTGACGCAGGCGCCCCTCCGAGAAACTACTCCCAGAGAATAAGTAGACGGTGGCTTCCACGGGAAGGCTCCTAGGCTTGGATGCTTTTAACGGCTACCTTACACCCTGAGAAAGGACGCAGGATGTGCGTTTACAGGTTGGCACTTTTCCTAAGAAGCGGCCTCACCCGAACAATCGAATATGACATTGTTTAAAAATCAACCTTTAGACCAGGGATCTCCATTTTCTTTTGGTTTAATCGACCCCTTTTAAACAAATTGTTTCCTTCATCCACCCTTTAACATTTTTCTGCATTATATGCAGAATACATAATCATAACAGAAAAAAGTCACACAAGTCCTTTAAAGGTAATTTCGTACACCAATATATTTCGTAAATATCTTGATTTTCAATAATCAAAAACAATTCCACTTCTAAGTAGCTGAGTTTCTAATTTCATGGTTGTGCAATTGTTAAAAAACGTAAAACGTTTTTTAAGAGATGTCGACAGCGTATGTGCTGTTCGATCATATCCGAAAACAATTATCAAGTTCATTAATATACACTTTTTGTAATCAATGGAATGTTGATATTGGCTACGACGAACAACAGTCTGATCATATTCGAGTTTTGACTCATATTCGACCCCTTGATCATCACTGACCCTTACAAAATTCCATTAACCCCAGAGAGGTCGTTGAAATTTGTAGGGGTCAAACCTTGGGAAACACCTGCTTTAGACCACTCGACATTAATCTAAAGCAAGGCTGCTAATCCAAAGTGGGCGGTCGTTCGCGTTCCCGCCAGCGCGCGTCTCAGGGCATCGGGCGTGTCGAGCAACCACGTGGCACGGGAACGGAAGGAGGGGGAGGGGGGCTGCTCAAGCGCCGACACAGGGGAAACGAGAGGTACAGGAGAGTTGTTCGCGGGCCACTACAACGGCTGTGCGCTGGCAGTTTGGCCGGAATTTTGCTTTTCAACAGCGGTGATCTAAAGACCTATATATTCCCGTAAAATCACGAATGAATTACTCACTTAATTTATTATTAAAACGAATTTTCTTTTTACGTTTTTCAGAATTCAAAATCGGGCCTACTCTTTATGTGGGTCAGCCTGGTTCTACGACACCTCAAGAGTACGTGGCGCATCCTGTCCGCATACCACACCTCATTGACAGGCAGCCGGTGGGTGGCGCAAGGATGCGACATGCGAGCCACAGGTGACGCACGAACGAGTCGAACAAATAAAACATTGACTCGTACCTCGAATGCTGGCAAATCACCTCGCCACATCCTTCACCAGAGGCGACTTGTATGACCCTGCAAGTTTCCACGCCTTGTGGTAGCCAAGTCAAGAACCCTAACGGGTGTCCGCCACTCATGTACAACAAGGATCGAAAAATCTGTCACGGCTTCCAGAACCTTTGCACACCTCGTTCATCCGCCGACTAGAGATGCAAGGGCAAGAAAATCGGTTCATAAACTAAGTAGCATGCCTAAAAGAAAGTTGACAAGACCTGTGAAATATCCATTACCGGGAAAAAATTTCTTCTCTCGGTTTCCTTTAAAATATTTCCTCTTTTCGCTTAAAATACAAAAGGACAAACGTCGCAGTTCTTACAATTCTTATCATATTCCTCTTTACAATATTTCTCCAACAAGTCTATTTGTGTAAAGACGTCGGCAAAAAGCTCCGAGTTCCGAAGAAGCCTTGGGGGAAAGATAGAACTCGCGAGCGGCGCATTGATGAGGCTGCGCGGAACCAAAAGGAGAAGTTCCTCCCCTGCGGCGCCGCGCTATCGACTCCGGTCCTCCCCCCCCCCGCCCACTGCCCGACGGCGCCCATTCGGTTCCACTCGCCGCCCCCATCGCCACCCGTGGCGCAGCGGCCAGGGCCAGCACTCTAGCGCTGGTTAAAAGGCTGCGATTCACGTGGCGGTTGCGGTTTCCAAATTGCGATACCTTTCTCTTCACTCTCATTCCACCCTGCCGCTCCATTAGCACCCACATTATCGTAATCATTATCACTTGTCCTCTCTTCACCATTCATTCAATAACGGAGTAGGAGAGCTTTCGTCAATAAATGAATTAACACAATTCATCATCGTTTTCCTGTCAGTCATCGAAACCCCAACGCTATTTGGCGTTGCCGCTCCCACCTGAATCACCTTTCCCCGGCCTCTGGCGCGTCCCAGACACTTGGTGCAACGCTCCAAGCACTGTAGCCGCTTTACGCACCAGCAATGAGAGTATTCAACACGCGAACGCCGCGTCCCTTACCCGCTGCCCGCCAGCGCTGCCGTTGAAATCACCCCAGCCGCTGCCTCCAATCCCATGCCGCCGCCACCCTCCGCCAGCGCCGCAGTAACGAGGGGCGCCCGGCGCATGGTGATTTCCCTGATTTCTGTTAAATCTCAAACTTGGCTGACCTCTTATTTAATGAAAATTTATTTAATACGGTCGCCAGCTGTTGAAAACAGCACATTAATAACATTAATTTTCGCTACGTAATATATAGCGAACTGACCATGCATTTGCCTAAGGAGATAATTATGCAAAGCTAACACAAAAGCTTCTAAGCTATCGAAATTCAAAAGATTGTCGTCACACTTGAACTTTTCAAATGGACGCCCCAGGTTTTTAATGAAAAGGTATCACAACTTTATAGGATCTCAAATCAGGAGATATGACAATCAAATAACTTTCAATATAACACATTTATTACATAAACAATTTTACATATATTAGTTTTTCCTGATGCGCAGGTTGCAAAGCAGCTGCGGAAAAACAAAGCAGAATTACAATTTACAAGCAAGAATGAAGGACGGTCGAGGCCGTCTCACATAAACAAAGGCGCGTAAAAATGCGCCGACATACAGAATTAATGATTTCAGTCGACCTCTTGAAAGAACCCACTTTAGGGCGAGGAAGCTGAAAATTGAAACATAAACCTTATAACAGAAAGGTGAACACTAACTTAGTAGCGCATCAACAACATCGCGCTAGCACATACAGAAATACTGTCTTATAATCTACCTTTGAATGCCCACTTTAGGACGAGGTAGATAGAAACGTATATAAACAAATTTACTAAAGAAGCCGTATTTAGGCCTTCTTTTCTTACATAACATTAGCGATATACAGAACTACATTCGAGCCATGGAAAAAACTTTCATTGGAGTGCACAATACCAAAATTCTTGGAAATGGATTTCTTACTATACCTTTCGTAACCAGACAACATAGGAATGCAGCAAGTTTACGCATAAGCGAGAGTGGGCGGTACGCAGCGCCCGCCCGCTGCTCGCTGAACAAAACTGTTCCTAGACACGAGCGCCGATCAGCGTGCCGCATACAAGGTCAGCACGTGACCCCACCGCTGCGTGCCGGTGACAGCTGTAGCCCAGCCGACCTCTCTGCCGGCTGCGGGGCCGTGACGTTGCAACAAGGGCCGCGGTTACGGGCCAAGCAAACGCCTTTACGTAGTCTCCCGTGTGCCGAATGCGGCCAAGCGCCGACTTATACTCAGCGGGAGCACCTTTCCATAAGTTGCCAAAAGCGGCCAAGTGCCGTCTTACTTATGGCAGGAACTGCAACATTAACAACATTCATAAGTAAATGCGCAGTGAACATTAGCCGCACCTCCTCACCAATCAGAGGTCAGCGACATACATAAACATAACATTTGTAGTAAACGAGCTGCAAACAACATAAACATTAATAAATCATTAACATTTCAAAGTAAGAGTTCCATTTCCAAGTCCAAATCAACATATTAAATACATTCATGCACTCAATTTCATTAACACATTGTTTGGTTCAAAGGGAACCAAAAAAAAACAACAACCATGGCTCAGGCTTTACGGACGAAATGAGAAACAATATTATTTTAGTCTTCATAAATTGATCTGATCTATTGTGTAAGTAAACTAACATACTATTTCGGCAAGGAAAAAAATTAAAAAACACTATTTACAACAAATACTATATACAGATTTGATATACATAACGACTCTGAAGGAGCCGGGCTCTATGAGAAGAATTAACAAAGCTACGCCACTGGACGCAGCTGAAATAACAAGAGAATGAGAGCGCTGTGCGCGAAAAGCGCACCTTTATATAGGGGTTGTGAAGGAGAAACAGCCATGAAGGGAGGGGTTACAACAGTGGGGAGAATGGATCGATAATTTGGAACCTCTTTGCCAAAGAATACGTAAGGGTAGCGCCTGCAGGGTATGTGACCCTCTTGACACCTGTGTGATGCTAGCGAACCCTGTGAGTGTCTGCAAGCACTGTAGGTGCTGCTCAGAATATAGCTTGAAAATATTTCAAATTGACCAGAAAACATCAAATCTGAAGCTACAGAGGTGAATGAGGTGTCAAAAAAGTCCTAAATTTGATGTAGATGCCGGATTTTGATAGAAGAATCCGGTAGGACAAGCGGTTCTCTTATAATAAACAAAAACCTGTTTTGAAATGAGAAAAAATTGTTGCATAAAACATGAATTTTTTCTCAGATCACACTGAGGCAAAAACTTAGCTGTTACTAACAAAATCTCAGGTTTTCAAAACCTTCTCATGGCCATGAGATCACAGTTCAACTGTAAAGTATTACCTTTTAAGAAGTATTAAGGTTAAAAATATTATTCATATGGTACCATACTAAGCCTAATTATATAAATAAACCTTATAAATAATGGATGTGTTTTCTTCTCAGATGATCTTCTAGGATGATTGATGGCTTCATTGAAGGCTTCACATCACAAAACACAGTGAACTGTAGGCACTTAAATTTCCAAATTTAACAATTTCGCCGCCGGCGAGAATCGCGTTGGAGCCAATTCGCAAGGCGGATTCGCGACGCAGCCGGGAGGGGACGTCGGCGACGGCCAGGAAGCGGGAATCGAAGGCTCCAGCGAAAGAAATAACGAAATTTCGGGAAAGAGGGCGCAGGAATAAACTTAGCCGTTAGGGAAGGCAGTCACGATGTAGATTCTGGTTGAAGGGGAGGGTATGTAAAGTATGACGATGGAGCTGCCCGAGAGCAATTTCGTCAGGAAAGAAATGCGAAAAACGCAGAAAAAGAAGTGTCATAAACACTTTTCGATGGCAACCGATATTTTTCATGTTCAAAACAAAAAATTGGCGTCGATATTTTAAACATCGATGTTTTTTGTCGATGTTTGCCATCGACATCGAAAACCTTTTGGTGATGTATCGATGTTTTGCTAAAAGAGTATAGCCGACTAAGGCGGTGAAAAGTGCCCCCAAACCAAATCGATAATCGCGATGCTCATATCAAAGAGAATACAAAATGACGTAAATTCACAAAAAATCAGCCTCCCAGGGCAATCTGTGGCCGCTGCGCAGGGGGCGCCACTGAGACGACGGGCAGACGCGCGGCGCTGTCGCCTCCCCCCCGCTCGTGGCCACCACTGGCGGATGTGGCGCCCACACTCCGTCACACGCGGCCACTCGGCCTGGCGTTCTTCTCAAACGAGCATACGGGGCGTGAAGACCTACACTTCCCTTAGCGCAATCTTCGCAATCTTCAAGACGTCACATCCAGGCTTGGTTAAAAACGTTTCTGTCGTGCTGTGTAAATGCAAAAATGCGTTTGCAAAATGAAAAGATAACAACATTGCGTAGGACGCGGCGTCTTCCAACTTTAATCTTTTCAATTCTCAAGGCAATTTGAACCGCGTTACGTAACCTTTGCTTGAAGAAAGATTTCTGCAGGAGCGTACGGGATTAAAATTTAAGGATCCTTTTCAGAAGAATAATTAAAAACAGTATATAACCACGTTTTCTGTTTATCATTTTGGTTGGTTGGTTTTCATGTTTCCGGGCGCGTAAAGCTGCTCTGGTCATTATTCCGTTAGTGTAGTGCATGTTTTTCTCGTGAGATGGCGGTGATCTTCCCCGCTGGATGGGGAGATCCGGCGCCGGTCTACATCGGCTAGTGGGGTTTCCCCTACGGACTCTCCCACCAACGGGCACCGCCCCAGTCGGGACAAGCTCTAGAACCCGACCGGTCTCCCGGAATATGTGATATGTGGTGCATTTTGGGTGCAAGTCTGTGTGAGGAGAGGATAGGAAAAGGAAGAGGAAGGACAGATCGCGCGTGGTCCGTGGCCCGTTTGATAGGGTACTGCCCCGGCATTCGCCTGGTTGATCGGAGAAACCACGAAAACTACCGATCAGAGCAGCCGGCCGCTAGAATTCTCCCCAAGGACAACTGCAGTTCAATGTAAATCCTGCCGCCGTCAGGACTCGAACTAGGACTCCCGGTTAAAGGCGCTGATGACATCAGTTGATGCACTGAGCTACCGCTACCGGTTTTATCAATGTTAATTTCAAATAGAAAAAGTTACTTGCATCTACTTACAGGAATTAGAACTGCGGTTCAATGTTAAAACCTAGCAGAGAGCAATAGATATGTAGCATTTTCTTTAGGTTCTTCTGACGAATGCCATTAGGCTTGTTTCCTTTAACGCGAAGACACGCATTCATTTGACAGGAAAATTTATGTGAACACAAACAAAGATCAATTCGAAGTACAAACTCTTCAAAACGCACCCAATTAAACCGTTAAGAACCGAATACGCCCGCGAACGAATTAAGTGCGATCGCTGGAACGAGCAGCGACCACAAGCGCCCACCCCTCCACACAACGCGCCACCGCAGCGGCCTCGGGCGCGCGGCGGGGGGGGGAGGGGGGGGGGGGCTGGGCCGGCGCTGGTCGCACCGCACCTCCGCCCACCGGCCCCGACCAGCGGCGGCGCCTCCAGCGCCACGGGCGCCGGCGCGGCGCGGCGCCGCCTTCGATTGGGCGGCGCGGGCGGCTGATTTACGCGAGCGCCAAGGCGCCTTTAATGAAGCACGAGGAACACGTTAATTAAGTGTATTAATTCATCCGGCGCGCCGGCTGCGCTTTACGACCCGACGAGTCGCGCGACCACCGCCTCCGGCCACCCGCCCCTCCCTCCCGCCCGCCCGCGCGCCACTCGGGCCCGGTCCTCGGCGGACGGGGATCAACCTCGACACTGGGCAAGTTCACAACAGTGCAAAGACATGTGCAGCTGCCATCCTTAATACTCTTCATTTAGATTAATGTCAATAATTCTTTCCGCACTTCGCCGTCACACGTGTATGCCCACATTGAAAAGAGTTCTTCGCTTCGCTTCTGCAGGGGGGTTCGCAGATGCCTCCATACCCGCCTTTCTATTCCACATCCACCGCAGTAAGGCACCACAACACTCCCGTACCGTCACTCCTCTCTCTCTCTCTCTCTCTCTCTCTCTCGCGTTTCCTCCATCTCTTCCTTTCGGAATCCCTGTTAATTAAGAATTGAACACGCATGCTCTGCGCGTCCGCGTGCCTCCAAACTGAGCTCTTCTCAACCGCACAATCAAAGCACCACGAGAACACCGTCAGCGAAACGAGCGAGAGTCAAAGAAACTTACAGGAAGGGGTGCGACTGATCTCTAACGGCAGTCCGATTTGGCGGAATATTCCCTAAGGAAAATAGAACACAGAAGATTCCATAACTTGCCATTAATGACGAAGAGTTGACAATTGGCAAAATGTGGCCAGGAGAACTATCTGAAGATAAATATTCACTGGAAAGTTCAGCATAAAACAAAAGGAGAAAAAAAGAGATTGGGAAATGGCGTTCGGCAGGAAGGGAAAAGTGGAAAACAATTATGTAAGCACATGTTGAAAAAACATTTTGGGCATTTTGTACCGATTCAGACCTCACAGAGAACTTCAGAATCTCAGGGCATACGATAATAGCCCACATTTTACACATCTAAAATAGAGATCTTAAAATGTCCTTAAAAAAATATGCAAATGCTGTACAAACCTTATCTTAGAACCACAATAAGTGCATAACAGCAGCAGACAGTTTACACGCCAACTGAGACGTGACTGGATCTTCACAAACGCACTCTTTCTGGCTTAGAACAATTACAAATACGAGAGTTATCACAACGTTGCTCCAAATCCTTCAATTCAGGGAGCGGTCTAAACGCACACAAACACTTGCCGCTTTTTCCAGCTACCTCGCCTCCATCTCTCCCACCTGCTTCCACTCCACTCCACACCACTCCACTATGCACCGGCGTGACGGTGAGTCACGCACTCCGCGCGTGCACCTCATCGCCCACCAATCAGCGCCCGCGAACGCCTCTCATTATTTTTTTGCTCCGTGTTTCAGATTTGCAAATTAAACGCGGCGCTTCGTGAATCGGACGCAAATTGAAGCTGACCCACTGAACAACAGGGAGCAGGGCGAGGGGGGGGGATGATGCACAAGTAAAAGCAGTGAGTTATGACTGCGGTCGCGGTGTCGCTCTCTAAACAGAAATCGAGATTAATGACTTTTGGTTTTGCACCTGAATTTGAAAGCCACTACACGTGTTATAACGCTATTTGCATGCAAAAAACGTGTTAATGAGAACCCGTTTTTATCTCAGTCAGCGAGAATACATACAAAATTGTGGGAGATATATTTATTTGTGAATTCTGTTATTTCATTTACAGCGGCAGTGGAATATGTTTTTGCTTTCTTTACTTTGTGCAGAGAAGGGAATTTGCAACGATATTGTACTCGTGAATAATCCATTAAAGAGAAATTCTTGGAACGTTATAATACTATTCGGCGAACTCTTAAAACACTGCCCTTTGGGAAGTTTTTTAATTGAAATCTGGGACGCGTTATAAAAAAAAATAATACACGATCGTCGAGTACACCGTTGATATTTTTGATTTTTTCTTTGAATGAATTTCTCTCAAAGTTTTTTTCGTTCATTCAGAATAACAACTGAAAACCACTGCACTAGCACTGAACTGCCGTTATAACTACAGCCTGCGCTGAGCATTAATTCAGTCTATTTTATATCATTACTTCGATGATGATGATGATGATAATAATAATAATAATAATAATAATAATAATAATAATAAAGCGCTCTTATCTGTTTGAGAGGATCTGGAAACCCATGGACTCTTTACTGTATCTCGACAAGCGATACATTTCATTTTTTTTATTCAAAACTTTTCTGGTACAGCGTGCATAGCCACTTTACAGAATTATTTTGTATATACAATGTACACAATACTATACAGAAAAATTAAGAGGATGACCCCACTGGGCTTCTCAATGAGAAATGAGGTTGGGGTGTTTATGAGAAATTGCGGTAGTTTGTGCCATGGTAGAGATAACGGGGATGTTGGAGAAAGCGTAGGAGTTACGGAGGACGGAATTTATCTTTGGGAATCTGGACGGGATGCGGTTTAGATGAGTGTTTTTTCCCAGTGAGAATGTCGGTTGGAAAGGGATGTTATGAAGCTTGCACAAGAATCTTTCGGAGAGACAAGTGATGTGCTGGGCGACTATAAGGAATCTTAAGCCATTGTGAATTTGTGCATTTGAGATGAACCATGGGCCATTTAAGGCGAAGCGGAGGACTTTATGGATGTTTTATTGTTGAGCGGGCTGCATTTCAATTTAATGGAGATGCCATCAGACTTGAACCTCAATATAAACCAAAAAGTATCTTATCTCACACTGTTTAAATTCCAAAATTGAGCTTAGGTCTATATATGCATATTTTTTGTGCAATGACCTAAAAGCAACAAACATGCTCTTGGTAGAGAATCTCCTAGATTGAATATTGCTTGGAAGATTTCACTTAGAACTAATGGAACAACAGAGGGATCCACAGAATAAGTACACGGCATCATGACCCTCTCACCAAAATATTTGCGAGTAACAACCAGAAACATATACACTCAATAAAATAGAGAACTCTGTGTGTGTGTGTGTGTCTGTATTCAATAGAAGTATTATTTAAAACCATAAAATTATGTCTAGATAATTTCATTCAATAAAAAAAAGTTGTAAATCAATTCTTAAGCCGGGATATTTGGAAGCAAATTTTACATAGTTTTGCAAGCAAATTATTAATTTTATTATTATTATTATTATTATTATTATTATTATTATTATTATTATTTTATAAAAAACAGCTCTGTTTACTGTGACGAATCCCTCTAAGAACACTAAAGTTAATATCGATTGGTTCGTGTAATCGTATCTGAATGTCTCATCATGCCGCGTTTTGTAGTACAACGCGCACAACCTAACTTCTGTTTGCAAATACTGTTTCACTGTCCCACCTTGTTCCTTTGCCACGGGACGGCGTGCGTCACTGCCTCGGATCAGAACACCACCTCACCTCGTGGAACGAGCGGGTGACGCGGGCCTGACTTACAACAGGTGGGCAGCGCGCCGCGATGGCTGTCAACCAGTTGGATTTGGCCACGTTGATTCATTGTTATTTTCTGGCAAGTCAATGGTTGTCTTCATTAGTTAGTTCCGTTAGTGTAGTAAATGTTTTATCCCAGGAGGAGGCGATATTCCTCACCCGCTGGTTGGTGAGAGATCCTGAGACCGACCGACATGACTGCTAGCCGTCTTTTCCTCTAAGTATCTCCCCTAGCAGGACACCGACCCAGTCAGGACAAGCTCTAATCTCCCGACAGGTCCCCGACTTGGCTTTAAGGGTGGGGGGGAAAAAAAATCAGTCGACCGTAGAATGCTCCTCCAGACAGCGGCTAATTCGACCTACCTACGTCAGGACTCGAATCCTAGAACATCTCGGTCATAACCGCAGCAGAGCCCACGATAATGAGCGATGGCAGGCGGTGTGACGCGGAAGGCCCTTGATGTCAGCGAGAGGGCGGTGAGCCATTGGTGACGCGCCGCGTGAGAACAGCCTGGCTAATGAGCGTTGCGCAGCGCGAGGCGGAGGGAACCGGTTGCGTCAGCGGCGAAAGTGCCATGGATGCGGGCCCATCACCCGCAACATCTGCGGCGGCGGCGGCGCAAGCAACATCTCGATTGCACTCAACGCGAACGAGATCCCCGCGATCCGCCCGCGGCGGATGTCCTCTCCCGCTCGCGCGCTCTTACGGGACACGGAGCACAACCAAGCGAGCGACGAGAGAGGGGGAAACGACAATTGAAAGTATTTGGTGGCAAATATAAGGAATTCACAATAGCCTTATAACGCATCTTAACTTTTTTTTCTTCCAAAATTTGAATCACAGAATTTTAAATGTGCACACAATTCACTTTTCCCCATAGCACGTCATACGCAGTTTTTAAACTGCTTTTTTGACGTAAAATAAATAAACAAACAAACAAATAAACAAATAAATAAATAAAATAAATAAATAAATAAATAAATAAACATATCTGACATGTCCCGCCCGCACTCAAATCTAAGAGTTCCAATTAGAAATTCCTTTTACACAAATAAAGAATGCATAACTTGTATCCTTTCGTGGAAAAAGGCAAAGAAGAGGTCAAGAATTAAAGTGAACTTCCTACACCAAACTACAGAAATGTACGGAAATAAATCGGATATTTTTGTATCAAAAGATAAGTTGATTTTTAATCACTTATGACGTTCTCATTTCGATAGCCGCCACAAGAACAATCCAGAATTTAACGATTTGTCAATTGCAGGCGCTAAACTAACACTTTTTTTTAAATGTTAATTTCAATCAGTAATAAGGATTTTCAAAATTGCTACCAAACAAAATTCGCGTGTCCTGTGGAAACTGGATTTAGAAATTATGGGATTATTAAATTATACGCAATCGGCACAAGGAATTTTAATAATTTACAAAATTAACTGAAACCCAAATAATGCCGACTTTGATTCTCTCTGTATGCACTGGGTGAAAGTAATCAAAAGAGGTACTGAAAATGACTTATGTGAAAAATATATGCCCGCATTTATTAGTTTTAACATATGATTTTTATATTTTATAGAAGAGAGTTTGCCACAAACAGGATTTCAATGATTATTATTGTTCCTGTAAACACGCAATGTCAATCTGGAAATTCAGCATTACTATTGACAAAGGTTTTGTTAATACTCGAATGCGGTATTTTAAACGTAAAATAAATTACACAAATAATAATAATACTCCAATTTCCCATTTATTGCTCAATCCTGATTGGAAAAATAAAAAGCAGCAGAAATAAAAACAATCCCACGGCTGCACCAAAAGCCACGTAAAATGAAATTACATTATGAGACTAATTTGAAATTCAGGACACAAATTACCGTACTTCAAATAATATTCTCAACAGATGAGCGAATTGCAAAAAATGCAATGTCACTGAAGAACACTGTTCTAGAAGTTTTATTTTACCTAATAAACGAACGAATAAAAATTTAACTTTATAAATTCATATAACTAGGAAGTATAACTAGTAGATATTGATTTTGAATTTCAAATTACGTTCTCAAGCTTTCTTTTAATTTAAATAACCATGAAATGAAGTTACATTTATAGTTCTATTTTTTAAAGAAAAAGTTCATGAAACTAATGTTTGTTCCGTATCAAGCTAATCACTCACATAGTAGTAATATTAGAATTGATTATACTCGTATTTCGGCCTGTTGCTTTTCTGTGATGGTTATGTTCATGCTCTTGTGGTTACTTTTATTATAAAAACGTGTTTTTTTCTTTCTTCAAAAATAAACGTTCCTCCACATCTCCAAATGCTCCAGCTCATGTAACAACGAGAAATAATTATGTTTTTTGACAATGTTCCGGAGCACCGCCTCTCCTCGTCAAACGAATAACATCTCTCGACCTCCGTGCGGCCCCAGGGCTGTGGAGTCGTTGACAAGAGCGCCTTCCCAGAACGAGCCATTTGCCGCTTTCGTTAGGCGCGTCGGTCGCCGGCAGAGGACGAACCCTGTTTGAAAGGAGCCACTTCAGACCCCCACCACCACGCCCCCTTCCCAAGCACAGCGGTACAATGGCTTATTCCCCAAACGAGCGAATCTCGCCGTCTGCGACATCAAAGAGAGCGCCTGAATAAGGTCCCGGCCACACGACGTTTCGCGTCGCCGCGACCTGATAACATACTGCAGAATTCCGCGCACAATAAGAGACATTCCCGGCGACTAAAATCGAAGTGTTTGATTGGTCCCCGGAGCTCCCCCGTCCGCTTCGAGCGAGGCTCGGGTTTCCTCAAAGCAGCGGCCAGGCCACAAAGCGAAAGAGATGCCCGGGATCCACCTCGCCTCTTCTCTCGGGGGCGCTGATACGATCTCACTGGCCGCGTTGCGGCTTTAAGTTCAAGTTGCCCGATGAGATGGAAGACTAATTTTGTTCGAAGAATTCTGTCAAAAGAGCGATTGCCACGATAAATTAAATTCTTGAGAAACGGGATTGCATGTTATTGCCGTTTGGATTTTGCTCTCAGAAAACCACACATTACAAAATAAGTGCCCAGTCACTATAACTAGAAGAACGAGCGGTACCCGTCTTCAATATATTTGTAGTAAATGTTAATCTTTATCAATTTTTCTTCATTCAACAAAATTCACGGGTTCCAATAATAATATATTAACTAATAATAATTACAAGGATATAACAAAACAATACGTCCGTAAAGACTCCAAGTAATTTGGTGCATAAAACTACACAGGGCAGACATTACTTGATATATTCCATCTTTTACAACTCACAAAGGAGGCAATCACTACAATCTGGTATGCAACCTAAAATGTGTACTAGGTGCTGAAGTTATACCACAACGAATTCCATTGGATTCACATACATAATTATACGTCTTTCCACACAGTACAAAACTGTTTTGTAACGATACAAGTGCATCATTAATGCAATGACCCGTAATCTGCAAGTGCATATAAAAAATATAAATGGAAATCACAACCACAAGTCACGAAGAAGCTGGAAAACAGTTAAACCTTTTTCCCCACCCAAGCTCTCTTCAGTCGAAGCCTAGAAAACAGTACTCAACAGCAAGGCACTTCTCATCAAACGAATTCAACATTAATAAACAAGAACGTCTGTCGAATATTAACTAAACGATTTAAATTGGACAACAGTCTCGGAAGCGAGACCTTCCCGGACCCGCGGGACAAAAATCATCAGCGACCCCACTTACAGAGCGCAGCGCGACCTTGGAGCACTTGTTGATTCGAAGTGACAATGCTCGTCTTCATGCAATAGTTCGCGCGCGTTAGTTCCAGGGATTTAGCTAATTACCGCCCCACTCTGCTCGCAGCGCGCTCGACCCCAGCGGCGCCAAAGGTTAACTACCGCTCGCAGAGATGCGCCGCGCCGCGGGCCTCGAACAAATGCCGCACGGCCCACGCGGCGGGATATCTGACGAGCGCCTGTGTGCTCGCGGCTGATGACACCCCGTTAGACATGATTGCGCGCTATTGGCAACTCACATGTTTTCCGCCAGCCATTTACGAGAATTAATGGAACGGTACTCCACGTTTTTTTTCTTATTGTGGTAATGGCTTTGGCGTAACTTGAAAGTAAAACAAGTTACTAATGAGTCCTTCGCTTTATTTAAATGGACAAAAACTGTAGGTAAAAAAATCTAATAAAAAAAAACTATTTCGGATACGGATAATGACAGTGAATTTTATGAATTATTTAAGATAGATTCAATTATTATCATCTAGTCACCAAAATCTATAATTCAGTAATATAATTATATTTATGCAAGGACTCCACTTTTTCCTTAATGCTTATTACTCAAATAATTACAAGCAAGAACGAGTACGTATGTCAATAACATTGAATCTATAATGATATATTTGTTTTACATTATATTAACACTTTTATAAACAATTAAAATAATACGCTAAGAAATGTAAGATGAAGTTATACACTATCATTGATTTAATTCAAATTCACTTCAGAAATTTCCACATAGAAATAGGAGACAAGTACCACACGTTACAATTTCTCTTCATTCAAGATGATTCATATGAGAGGAGGCGGATCAAAGATATTCCTCAAGTCTAACTTATTTGTGTGGCCGTATCAATGAGTGTCATAATAAATTTAACATTTATTGTTTCGTCGCAAAATACTAAACATTGCAATAATAAACATCAACCTATTCAGAACAAGGCAAGGTCAGATCGAAAGCCTCTGAAGAAATCAGGATTTTCATAGAGATCACTGTGACACATCTGACTCTTTCTGAAACTGAAAACTCTTTCTGAATATCAACTCCTATTCTGAACCGAATTATCACTCCAATCAACGCTTCTTGATCAGACAGAGTTAATACGCCGAGAAAAAGGGCATATGGCATCGGTATTAGCACTTCTTCACATCAAAACGAAAATTCTGATATATGAGTTTGTAAACTATAAGATGGGCGCTGATACAACTACATTAAATGTTTTCTGTCCCTAAAGACGTGAAAATCAGATAGATATTAATAGCTTCTATTCTTGGAAGTTTACTATCGCACCGACGGGACACTTTCACTCAAGGTGACGCTGAACACACATGCTTTGGTATGTACAATTAGGAAATTAAATACATAAAGGACTGATGAAAACATCTAATGGAAACGTCAAGACTGAAAGACAAAAAAAAAGCATTATTGACCTAAAGATTCGAGATCATTGGAATTTTTTAATTCTCAATTTTAATGCACCACCCCATCCGGGGCGAGTTCTAAGTCCCCGACCGATCTCCCGGCGTGTGTGTTAGTGTAGTGCATGTTAGTATAAGTGTGTGTGTGTGTGTGTGTCTAAGGGGAGGGGATAGGACAAGGAAGAGGAAGGAAAGATCGCGCGCGGTCCGTGGTCCCATTTGTTAGGGTACTGCTCCGGCATTCGCCTTGTGTTGATCGGAGAAACCACGGAAAACTACGGATCAAAGCAGCCGGCCGCTAGAATTCTCCTCCAGACAGCGACTGACCTCCACCTAGCTGAAAAAGGTAGTGTCGAAAATCCTGCCGCCGTCGGGACTCAAACCTAGGACCTCCCGGTCACTGGCACTGCAGTAACATCAGCTGATGGACTGAGCCACCGCTCCCGGTCTGCCCATGGAGTGCCTGAAAGGCAGGAGAGGGGTAATCTCCGACGCAACACCAAGCGAGCGGTCTGGGGCTGCGGCGGAGAAGCCCGCCAGCTGGTTGACACTCCGGCGCTGTTTCTTGACTACATTTCTTTCAGAATCACTGATATAACTTTGTATCAATAACATTTTCAAATCCTCTGTATTTGAAATAAAGAATCTCAATTAAACCTTTTAGAAAATTTAGAAATAACAAACTAACAAAAAATCCTTCGATGACTTGACTAAATGAACAAACAGATGTAAAATGTGGCGTAATAATGAGTTTATTTACTTTCTCCCGCCCCCCAGACTAACTGTAGACAAAATGGCTTGTCCGTCTAATATGGTTGTTGAATTCTCCAAATCTCAGTCTGTGCATATTTGACCACGTTACCTGAGTAAGTATTATTTTTATTGAAACCAATAATTTAATTTTTTTTCAATACATTGTATTGATTTTACATTTGTTAATGATTTAGGTAACATATTGCTTGTAGTATCACTGAAGATGGGAAAGCTCCCCGAAACCAGTTTGGTACGCTGTATTAGTGTATTATGTGTTAAATAGATATTATTTTCTTATTCATTGTGGTCTGTTTACCTCCATTATGCGTCTATAGTATGAATTATCACACGATCTCGGCTGAAACCACGAAGAATCACTTCCCCCACGCCGAGAATGTATTCCGAGTTTGTTTTTTTTTTTAATTAAATGAAAATGTTTGAGTGTAGAGCAACACATAACAATTCTTTAAATTCTAAACGTTTTGGTTTTATTAAGCCTTAATCACCGCTAAAACATAATATTACGTAGTGTCCAAACACAACCACTACTGTTAAGACCATATGGCTTGAGTATTATACATCCAATACATCACATCTTGCCAAGTTTTATAATATCTTTACCTAACGATGACTTCGCTCACACTCACTCATACAAACCACAATATTCACACACTGACTGTGCAATAACGATTCGACATCCGGTCTCAAAAAACCCATCACCATGTATCGTCGACATCACTCCAAAATGGTCCCTAATCCCTTTTTTTATAATTTATTTATTGAGTGATTGGAAATTACACAGATCAGTACTAAATTACTATCTCATGTGCATTTGCTGGCTTACATTGTAACTTATACAAAACTTAACACTAAAAACTTAAAACTAAACTACCTTACTATAGGTGTAGGAAACTACAAGAGCCCTTCGTATGAACAATTAGTAGAAAATGTTCAGAACGCTTCGAAGGAAATCTATTCTTAATTCTGGTAGGAAGTCATTTATAGTGGCCAGGTTGTAGTGGACGCTCGTTAATTGTATTTAGGTTGAGTAAAAATTATTGGAAAGATGGGCAATATGTTTGATGATCGGTGATATATTCAGTTCTTTATGAAGTTGGGCGTCAGAGATGAACCATGGGGCATGTGTTGCTAATCTGAGGAATCTTTTTTGTACAATTTGAAGTTTATTAATGTTAGAAATAGATGCATTGGTCCAGATGGGACATGCGTGGAGTATTAATGGTCTGACTATTGCTTTATAAATTGTAATGGCATTTGTTAGGGATAGCCGGCTTTTAGAGTTGATAAGGCATTTTAGTTGAGCTATTTTTATTTTTGCTTGTTGTTGTTTTAGTGTTATGTGTGTTTTCCAGTTGAGTCTTGTGTCGAAATTCATCCCGAGGTATTTTACTGATTGGTTTTGTGGTGTCCATGGAATTGTGTGTTTATTAATTTGTAGTGGTGGTGGGTGAGAAAATGGGAAAAAGTGAGAATATTTTGGCAGTTGATTTAGTTGGGTTGAGTTTGATTTTCCACAATGTTGGTCCCTAATCCCTCCTGCTAAGTTTTATTTTTTTTGATTTTTGATTTTTAGTCTCACTTCGTGTTGGTGTTCCCGTGCGTACTCAGGGTTCCGCGGGACACGCGTGTGCCCACCGCCCTGGAGCGGTGAAAGCGGAGGGCCCGGGGGGGCCCGGGGAGCCAGATGGCCCCCTGCCGACGAGGGGCGTGCGTGAAAGAGCCCCCCAAAAGGGCAACTGGCCGCCACGCCGCACCCTTGCCCTTTCCCTTCGGCAAACACCGCCGACTCACACATTCAACTGCTCTCGCCACCCAGCTGGATGAACGCACACACGAGTTTTGAAACACGACAACGCAGCCCGGGGAGAAAGTACTGTGTAGAACAGCAAACACCAATCATCATCTCAATTAGAAGTGCATGTGAAAGAAAAAAACAACTTTGTTTGCCTTTCATTTAGGGAATTTACTCTTTCAATCCGCATTTAAAAATTGCGTATTCTAGCACATACGCATTCTAACTTGTGGTCTCTTATACGAATGTTGAATGGGCAACAACATACCATGTATTCATCACTAGTACAGTGAATGAAAAATCCGTCCTTTAAAAAAATACAAAAACCTGTTATACATTTATTACGCAATCTGTTGCTGGTAAAACGTGCAGCATTGAAAGGAATTTCACAAAAACAGGACATGCGAGTAAATCAGGAAATCTTACAGAATGTACTCACAGTGACCAGCACATTACAAACATTTGGCAAATATCCGCTAATTCCAGGGTGGTGCTCGAGGCGAGGGGCAGAGAGACTGGCGAGCGCCGGGACGAGGGCCGCAGAGCTGCACCTGGTGACAGCGCCTCCGCAGAGGCGCGGCGGGGGTGGTGATGGCGGGAGTGGCCGGAGGTGGCTGCGAGGGCGGGGCCGGTGGCGGAGGGGGCGGCAAGCGAGAGCGAGGTGGAGAGGCGGGGGCGGGGATGCGGAGGTGGATGCGGTGGCGGGGCGGCAAGCGAGAGCGAGGTGGGGACGGCGGGGTCGGGGATGTGGAGGTGGATGCGCGGACGGGGACGGGGGGCGGCAAGCGAGAGCGAGGTGGAGATGGCGGGGGCGGGGATGCGGTGGCGGGGATGGGGCGGCAAGCGAGAGCGAGGTGGAGGCGGTGGGGTCGGGGATGTGTTGGTGGGGGCGGGGGCGGCAAGCGAGAGCGAGGTGTGCAGAGGGGCGGGGGCGGGCCGTGAGCGCGTGTCCGCGGGCGCGCCCGCGTCGTGACCCGCGGGACGTCATGCGCTCCTCTCCGCGCCCCGGCCTCGGCCTGCTGCGCGCCCAGACAGGCCTCGACTCCCACACCGCATGTTTTCACACTTGGGCGCGATAGGTGCAGTGTAGCAGGCACAAACACCAACCCATTTTTGTATACTAATAAAAACAAACAATTTAATAGTTTGACAACACCTGCATCCCCCCACCCCGTTTTCAAACATCAAAGAGATTCTGTCGTATTTCCCGAAGGGCAAGAGTTCCTTAATTTTTCCTTCGTTAAAAGATAGATATTTACGGTTCTTTACGAAAAATAAATCACACAATTTTTTAACTAGCTCGAAGAGTCTTTGAATATCCGAAACAAGGCATACCACTTCGAACATTTTACACGTTATCACCTTATCGATATTTATACATTATTTTCAATGGCTAAATATAAGCTGGCTCAATATAAGAAACAGTGCACATGCCATATGAAGGGAATATCTGCAGCAGTGACTGCGGGTCCAAGCGCCTACTGTGGCAACGAATCGTCTGCAAACGAACTTTTTGAGAAGGAAATTATGCAGTCGTACCTGCGCTGCGCAGTGGAAGTGAAGTTTCTAGTCAGCGAAACTTCCAGAGGCTTCAGGAGACATACTCGTATATCTCATTAGCAGATGCAAAAATGCGTCTTATATAAATATATTACGAGTAGATTTCACAATGAGTCTCTAATGTGATAAACAATCATAAAAATGCATCATATATTTTAAAAAATCTGGGAGCCAATGTATAAGTAAATTTTGATAATTATCGGCAGATGAAAATTACTGTATTAGTGATTGGGTTATCCAGGAATGCCAAACGTAGGAGCAAAAGATTGTAAAGGAAAAATAAGAAAAATTATCTGAAGCAATGACACTTCACACATTGATTATGCTATTGTATTTACAGAAAAAATATCATCAAAACAAGGTATTTCATTAGGTGTTACGAAATTCAAAATGAACTTTAAGCCCTGAGTGTCAAGCAATACGCAGAAACAATAATTATTGTCAATAAATTGTTTTATACATAAAAGTTCTCATGAACGCATACAAATTTGTACGACGACGAATAAAAGTAAGAAACTCCAAAAAGATGGGGCATCCCTAATTCCCAAACAAGGCACATGGGAAACACCGAAGAGGGAAGGGGGAAGAAACGAATGTGAAAACAGAGGAAAATACGTACTTCCAATTTAATTGCTATTAAAGTAGAGAAAGGGTCAACAATGTAAAAATGAGTTTACAGCAGATTGAAGTTGCTTTTTCAAAGTTGTTCTATATCATGATGCCTGTTAGGAAAAAAGTGGAAAGTTCATAATGTTTCTTCATGGCCAGCATGACAACGTCGATGTAATGTGTTCGAAAAATCTGTCATGAGAACCAATTTATGTACTTACTTGTAACAATGTTTGCAGAAGACAGCAGAGGAACAAGGGCTGACGTACAAGGTCGGTGTTTGTTACGACAAGAAAAGCTGTCGTGACTGCACCTCCAGTAACAACAACGCAGACCTAACAGCGGGGCTTGCACTGCAGCGTAACCCGGAAAAGGAACAGGACAACACTCAAGTGAAAGGGTAAATAACGAATACATACCTTCGGCTAACGTATGTGGCTAATTAAACTGCGTTGCAACCTTCGCGGCGAAGACAAACGTCCCAGTTATCCCGGCGCGTTGAAAGCCTCTCACTTCTCGTCAGCGCATTCCTCATCCAGCACACACATATGGAAGTGACACGCGCGAATAAAACATCACTTATTATCAACTCGCACTCACCACATCGTTAATACAATTGACACTCGCATCGTATTCACAACACGCCCAGAAAGAGTGTTGGTGGATAATTCACAGCACAAGTCACCGACCGCCGCGAAGGCGTATTGTGTGTAGGACGATGGTTGCGCCGGCCACCGAGAGCGCTGTTGCAGTGACGACGCCTCCGCAAGAGCGACGGACGCGGCGGCGCGGCGGCGCAGACTAACCAGCGCCGGGGAACTGACGGGCGGCGCAGCGCGTGTGCAGCCGGACGTCCAACTGACTCACACGCGGGCTCCTCCGAGTTGCCCGCCCTCCCCTCCACTCTCCACGCTCCCGTCCCGCCCCCACCCGCTGCCGTCCCCCTCCCCCTGCCGCCTCCGCTGCCTCCGCGCGCGGCCGACAAAGTCCAGGTGACGCGGCGGCGACAGAGCGGAAAACACACGCGCTGGCGCGGCGAGGGGGCGGGGCCCACGAGCTGCCGCGCGCAGGCGCGGACCCTGGCGGCCGCCCCGGGGGGCGACGCATCACCGCCTGCCGCCCAGGCTGCTGGAGAGGCATTCTTCGCATTCGAAGAGGAATTGGAAGCTGACATTTCCCAATGTCTTCACTAATCTTTTAATATTATTAAAATCACATTGTCGTATTCTCACGTGCTCAAATCTGATGATGATGATGATGATTTATGATGATGAAGGGCAAGTTGCTCAGCATTTCTTTCGACTTTAAAACACGTCGGAAATACAAATTCAAAAATTACTACAATCAAGAACGGTAGAATTATTACTATTACTATTATTATTATTATTATTATTATTATTATTATTATTATTATTATTATTATTTATTATTATTATTATTATTATTATTATTATTATTATTATTATTATTGTTTCAAACTTTTATACAATACTGTTAAGAGGTCCCATTTGCAATAACACTCGTCACACGCTAGTTTAAAAACGAAAACACATCCTTTTCACGTACCATGTAAATGTAGATATTAGTCCCTTCTATTGACTTCAGCAATGCATATCATAATACGTATGCTCATAGGAAATGTATTTGTTACATACCGCATTTTTCACATCACATGTAGTCTTCTTCTTACAAAATATTCGATAGTACACCCTTCTAAGGTTGCAAATATTCTTCGGGTACATAACTAGAAAGCCATCCTTACCCAAACTAGGAAACCGACATCAAACACACGATGCCATCAAAGCAAGGAACTCAGATCGAGAGTCAACAGCCAGCGCAGAAGGCTCGCTGCGTCGGGCCTTCTGAGGCGGCGCGCACGAAGCTCTAAATGAGGGTAGGCGACCCCACGAGTGTCTTTGTCTAGTCTCGGGGCTCAACACAGCGCTGCGCGTGGGGTATTCAATGTTGCGTCCATATTTTAACCAGAAGTCCGCCACAAGAACGGACTAGCCAGTTTGAACAAAAGTAGAAAAGTTGGGATTCACAAAAAGAGAGATGCAATGGATGGCACGGAATGGCGTTGGAACAAAATGAGAGTACACCGTCTGCATATTCATAATGCTGTAGTGACAAGGACTACGTTAAACCAGAGGGTGGAAAGAAATAGAAAGATGGCGAGACTGAGAACGCGGTGTCACGCCACGGCAGACTCAAGACTCTTTCAGGCGACGAGTCTTCCAAATAACAGCAAGAGGAAAGACATACGAGTTGTTAGTGCAAGAAAACAAGTGTTTTATTATTTGTGTCATCTACAGCATTCTTTTTTAACGAAATGCTCCGTGCCACAACGAAAATGTTCGCAGCGTATTCTAGTAAAAATAAAACTTTAATTTATATAATCAGTAACCTTTACCCAAACGTCTTTTTCCCAAAAATGTTCTCCAAATTTTCAATGTATATGATTTTCCCGCGATAATTTATTTCTGAGTTGTTAGAGGTGTGTGTGTGTGTGTGTGTGTGTGTGTGTGTGTGTGTGTGTGTGTGTGTAACTACTCTTATATGAGATTTTAAATGAAATGGAATTACAGGCGTTTAGGGCGACGGAGTTATTCTGTTCACATTCAAACGATTTCAAGAATTTTGCAGGCTTCTTCCTACGCGAAAAATTGTATCACAATTGCCTGTGAAACTGAAATGTCAGGTATCTTCTTTGTTCAGCTGTTTGTGGAGCAAATAGATCTTGGGCACTACGTTGAATTCTGTATGTTTGGGGACATTTAAAAATGACGCGCGCACAGCAGAGTAGCACGCGTGTTTGGAGCTCACCTGCTCTGAAAGCAGCCACCGTGACCAAAAGTTCGAGGCCCGTCATTAGCGTGACGTCGCCCCTAGAGGGGCTGCGAGCAGGGGGCAGTAGTTGCTAATCTAATTCAGGAATATGGAAACCTAATTGGGGATGTGGTTAGAGCTGCTGCCTGGAGTGTAGTATCTACTGCTTACGTTATACTGCCTGGTTTTGTTTACTCTATCAGAGAGTGGGGAGCTGCACTGTAGTTACGAACGTAGACTGGTTTGGAAGACTGCACTGCAAACACTGTGTTTTCGACAATGTCATTGTTGAACTGGCTTATAATGTTCAAGTTGATCTGGGTTATGAAACGAATGCTCAATAAAATATTGTTTACGCTGGTATACCCGTTATTATGCCTCAAGTACCTTAGATTCAAACGGATAACGGAAAATACGTGAAATATTTGCGACGCGTCTCGTGAACCGCTAGAGTTCAACTCAGAACAGAAGAGAATGGACGTGATTCTCAAACAAATTGACGCGAAAGCTTGCGGGATTTGGGGGCACCTCCCACCTCCAGGCGGCCACATTCGTCAGTGATCCCGCCGCCAGCGACAAGCCGTCCGTCCCGTCGTTTCACTCCAGTGTGCGTAATCGCAGAGGTACACCCGCGCGCCCCTGGCGGGCACCGGCCGCAACCGAGCGCGGCCCTTCCTTCCCCTCAGGTAGCCAATAAAACTAGGTAATTAAATGGTCCCACTCGTAACAGAGTTTCCGCCATTAATTAATTTCTCCCCCGCGTTGCGGAAGCGCTCCTCGCAATTCATTATACTTAACCTCAATTACACGCGACACGACGCGCCGCGGCTCGACGCCCGGGGCGCTCCCAAGCCTCCGGCGCCCCGCCCCTGCCCCCGCCGCGCGCCACGCCGCATCCACCCCACTGCGGAGAGCACAGACGCCCACGCGCAAGCGAAGTCCACTTTCACACCAGCGCATGCAATTTTACACACATATCACGCTCCAATACCAAAAGAATAGTGTTCTTTCGTGGCGTTCTTTCGTCTTAAGGCGGCTCCACATATTCGGTATTCGCCGAGCAGCCAGCCTAATACCGAGCAGCTGATGTGCTTGGCGAATGTTCGTTTCCTTTGATGTGTCCAAAAGACCGACAAGCGATGGGTAGGGAGGTCAGTAGGTAACTCGGCAAATAGCAAGCAACTCATCCACACTTCTCGGGATTCGAGATTCACGTCATACGCAGTTTTTAACTGTTTTTGACGTAAAATAAATAAATAAATAAATAAATAAATAAATAAATAAATAAATAAATAAATAAATAAATAAATAAATAAATAAATAAATAAATAAATAAATAAATAAATAAATAAATAAATAAATAAATAAATAAATAAATAAATAAATAAATAAATAAATAAATAAATAAATAAATAAATAAATAAATAAATAAATAAATAAAATAAATAAATAAATAAATAAATAAATAAATAAATAAATAACAGATTCCCAACGGAGCTCGCTACTCGCCGAAAAACGAATGTTAGGAGCCACCTGTACGTTTGTCTTCTGAAGCAATGAGAAGGATAACAACACCGCCAAGCCAACACATTCTTCATCACCCGTTCTTTCCCTCCGCGCTTTGCCTATACAGTGCTATTCTCTCTCTCCACTCGTCATCGACCACTGCCCTAAAATACAATTCTTGTAGGAATGACTGGTGAATTGCGATCTAGGGAATAAGCTCATCAGTTAGCGTTTTTTCAACCTTCCTTTGTGCTTGTTCATTTCCCTTCTTTCAACGCGCAAGATTTCTATTGCTGTAGTTGTGTACAGCTTAGATGTAAGAAGACTTCCTCCTCTCGGATCGGGAGGGGCAGAAGCTTTACCAATGTGGGAAGATGAGAAAGGAAAGCGACGAAAGGCGGCTGGCGGTGAAGCTGAGATTGTGAAAGAAAAGCGCCACGTGTCAAAAGTCTTCTGGTTGATCGAAACAAAACAAACGTCACCCATGTCCTGTTAAGTGATGTGAGTGATATTTTTCACACTCATTGATGCCAACGAAATTGGCCGGAGGGCGTGGTCGGTGAGTAACACGTATGATTCACATTTCACAAACGTTAGCTAACTTGCACTTGAGCCATTTTACTCCCTATTATTCTTGTCATTCCACCAGTTGGAGAATGATCGCATAGTGTCAATGTAATTGTGTCACTAGAATGCAAGAGAAATACACTTCAAACTTTCTTTTTAATAAAAATTATTTACATACATAATTCTGTAAATAAAATTCAGTGTACTGCGAGTTATATTAACAGCGTGATGAAAGTAAACAACGTGGGAACTTTGAGATTCAGTATTAATTGATCTGTCCGTATATATCTTTTGATGACTTATTTCACACACATACGTATTCTCATCTGCTTTTTTACAACGTCTGTTTCAATTCTTACAATCTATATTTTAGTGACGATATTGGAATAACGTAAATCACTTATTAAAACTATCCTCAACCTCCAACTACATACACTGAACGGATATTTCGAAGCATTCACAACTGACGATTGGATAATCTGGCTGGCGGGCGTATACATTTCGCAGACCGGCAGGGTTTTAGGTGATGTTCAACTATTTAAGACTGTCAAAAAATCTACTGACCGGAACGGACTGTAACAATTGTTTCCTTCACAATTTCTCATTCCGGAAAGGAAGTTAGTGAGTAACTACTGACGTAGTAGTTCCAATATAGCATCCACAATAATAAAATGCAATGCAGCACGCAACGCAGAACGATCTTGTTTTGCGGTCAGGGATGCTAAATGACTCTCTAAACTGACCGTCTACAAGAACGTCGGATAACACAGGATCGATTATGCTCATCCATGAAAATTATTTACAATCACCCAACCGCCGTTTGTTAGAGAGGAAGACAATAACTCCAGACGATGCTTCGAAGCAGCGAGAGGCGCGAGCGGAGCAGGGAGAGGACGGGGCGGGGCGGGGCGGGTGGGGCGGGCCGGGCGGGAAAGGCGAGGAGAGGCGGGAGGGCGGGGCGGGGCTGGGCGGGGCAGGGCGGGCGGGGTCGGGCGGGGCGGGGAGAGGCGGGAGGGGCGGGGCTGGGCCGGGCGGGAAGGGCGGGGCGGGGCGGCGCGGGCGGGGCGGGGCCGGGCGGGAGAGGCTTGAGGGGCGGGAGGGGCGGGGAAGGGCGGGGCGGGCGGGCGGGGCGGGGCGGGGATATGCGGGGCGGGGCGGGGCGGGGAGCGCCGGTGGCTGATCCGTTCCGCCTCGCGCAGCGCAACGCGGCCCGGCGCACAAAAACAGCGCCGAGCGAATCGGCGCGACCGGGCGTTCGCTCGAGCAGATGAATATTTCAGGCGGCTGGGCGCGGCGTGGAGTGCAGCGGCGGGGGGGAGAGGAGAGGTGGAGCAGCGCCGGCCGTGAGTGGGCTGGTGTGAGCGGGCTGAGGTGAGCACGAGGAGGGGGCGGAGAGGGGCGAGGCGAATCGCTACCGCCGGACGCCCCAAACAGACCCGTAAGGCAATCACGGGCGCGCAGGCGACATTCGAGAGTTGAAATCGCGCTCGGACACTGGTCAAAAGGAATGGACATCAGAGGATATTTTTGCTACATCCGTTACCTGTACGTAACAGCTAATCAGTAGAAAGTGGATACTACACACCAAAAATCAAAGCCACTCTCATTTTGTTTTATAGACAGTTACTTTCAAATAGACGAGAAGGTGAATCGGACTGCACACTATCCTTTTCTGCTGAAAAACTAGACCACGGAAGGTCGACAAATCACATAAATGTATTTAAGACCCATTTACTCAACACATGTTCAATGTCTTAGTTCTGTAAATACTGTAGTATACTTTGTAGGTTACTTGATAAGTCACTTTGGTTTTGCAATGCAAAAAAGGAACTTTTTTCCTTAGGTATGTATAACGTATTTGTTGTTTTAGGCACTTTTAGTAGTTTTAGTAGTACTTGCCGTTGCCAGTTTCTCGCATCACTATTGTTTTGATTTATAGATGATTTGTACGAGAGGAAATTGCGCAATAAAGAATTATTATTATTATTATTATTATTATTATTATTATTATTATTATTATTATTATTATTAGTCGGAGACATTTAAAAAATCTAGAATTGAATTCGTTCTATCCAGAAAACCTCCGTTAAAGTGAGAATATTGTGGATCCAGCACGTACAAGACTTCCAAATGGCTCGGACTCGGCCACTCTCGCCCACATCCACTCCCACGCCGCGCCGCGCCGCGCGGCGCCGTCACCTCCGCCGTCAGCGGCGAATTCGAAGACGGCACGTGGGAAAGCGCGCGCTGACAGCCGAGTGCTTTATTCAGAGGACGCGCCTGCAAGGTTCATTAATTCACGCTCTCACGCGTCCCGCCCGCCCGCCCGGCCGTCACGGGCGACGGATGCGTGCCTCGTGCCGCACGCGCCCGCCCGCCCTCCTCCCGCGCGGCGCCGCCGCTTCAATAGGTAACGGACCCCACACGCCCCCCTGCGCGCCAGCTGTCCCTCCCGAAGTCCCCGGTCGCTCAGGGCCAGGGGGCGACAAACTGGCCACCGAGGGCGCTCAGTAGTACTCTGCAAATCAAGTTCCGAAAATATTCATTTTTCCCAGAAACGGGGATACACACGACACGACAAGCTCAATACCATTCAACTGCTTCTTCTTGCATTTCGTATTAAACTTCTGTTTGATGCATGTGAAACCACACGTGAAACAAAATGTAATAAAAATGTTTTCTTTTCTTTTTGAAAACACTGATATTGTTGCAAGTAATTTTCATAACAGTGTATTTTTGTGTGTTTCATTTGAAATTATTAGCTTTACGGTGTGACTTTTCTTTCATCACTCTCATGCAGCTTATTTTCACTTTTTTTATCTTTATAGTACGAAAAATGTTTTCATGTAACACTTCAGGATTTGAGAAACTTTGCGTATCTCACGTTCTTTATATTGTAAAAAAAGAATGAAAATTAGTGAAAAGATATATTATAATATTTACGTATGTGTTGTTGTATTGGACGGTAATTGTGTAATTTGTAGATCGCCATTGTGCTTTATCTGTCTGAGAGATGTTTCGTGCCGAGGTGCTGCATGTGAGCGGCTGTGGCAGGACGAGATCTCTAGCTGAGTTCGACGGGGAGCGGGAGAAAGCGGTGGAGTTCGCGGGCACTTGGGCTCGCTTTGTCACCGCACTTCTCGCACTGCCCCTGCTAGAGGTTTCCCCAAAGTGATTGCATTCATACCACACACACGCATTCTTCCTTAATAAAGACTTTCATTATATGCACTCTCAGATAAACAAATAGTTATTTATGATACGAGTGATAAAAGTGGCATTTTATTTTGTGAGTAGTCAAGGTTGCGACACGAGACCCATAGACCGAGTGGCGCAATCTTAGGAGTAAAATAAAATACTTTTACCACGGGTCATACACTATTTGTTAGACAATTTACTGACTTTTATTTTATTTTATTCGATTATATAAAACAAATATGTATCTGTAACATTAAGATCAGTAGTAACTGATGCAGTCAGACGAAAGTATTTTATTCTCTTTATCACTTTCACAGTTTTATTTAAACATTCGAAACATTCGCTTTACGCACTAGTCCTAAACTCATTCATCATTATTCATATTTCATATTAAGTGCACGATGTACAAAGTACATTTTTTCTAGAATTGTATGAAAATTATAATATTTGAAAAAAGTTTCTAATTTTATTGGAATGAGGTGTTTGGTATCTCGGGGAATTGCGGTATATCATCATATAAGGCTAAGGACTATAATATAGGGTTAGAGGACTAACAAGGTGCAATTTCCGAGCTCCATTGACCCATGCGATTGCCTACAGTTGATGACCTGGAAAGCATAACACCTCATGGTGCTCTCCGTAACTTTCATACTAGCCCTTCCCATTTGCCGCTATGCCCTCTTACGTCCACTCCACTCTTCTATGCTCTTCCATGCTTCACGCTGTACCACATGGCCAAACATTTCTCTTCCTCCTTCTCGTTCTCCTCATATTTCTTTGTCTCCTTTGTGTCGCTTAACTTCTTTGCCCCACGGACTCCGCTTCAGGCTCCCCATCAAATTTGTCTCCTCATCGTCCCCGGCGCCCCGTCTGCCGCGTCCCAACTTCTTTCTCCCTGCCCCGCCTTGTCATGCACACTCGATCCCGCTTCAGCCACCCCGCCATTTTCGCACCATCCCCGTCGCCGCCTCGCGCGCTGGCACGTCAAAGAGGAGCCGCTGGGGAGCGGTGCGGAGCGGCGGCGCCGCCTCGGCTGGCGGAGATGCATGCGGCGCATTAGAGCAGCAAACCTGTGCGGCCCGCCTTCCCGCTCCGCTCGCCTGCGGTCACGCCCTCCTCCCCACAGCCGCTCTCCTGTGCGCGCCCTTCGCTACCACCGACACACCACGTCATCAAGGGGCGACGACTACGCAAGGGCCTTCAACCAGCCAGTCATTCTACGGGAAACTCATAGAGCTCATCAATCCCTTCCTAACTGCTCACTTTCACCTAAAACAGTCGACAGCACCATTCAGCACATTTACCCATTAGTGCACTCACTTCCCGGCCCACCGTTCCGATCTTAATATTACTTGCCAATAGGATCATTAGGTTCTCAAAACATTCATCTCCAGAGAAACTAATGTATGATGATGCTGGATCTTCATCGTGAGGCGTCATGGAGAAAACACACAGGCATTTACAAGTATGTACACGTTTACTTACACGTATGTACAATAACTACATTCTGCTCGAAACTACACACTTTGAGTATTTCCCGTCGATACCCACCATAGCTAGGAGGCCCGCCTCCACTGACGCTTCTCCCGCGCCACTACCGTGACCTCGTCACCCGTGCACTAGGCACGACACGCTCCAGCCTGGACGTACAGTTTTGAGCATTGCACGAGGTTTCCAGAACCACCGTGTGAGCTCGTCGGCTCGATTTTATACCTAGAGTGTAGCCGTCACGTGAGCGTCCTTGGTGTAGGAGGGAGGCTCGCGGCTACCACGTGACCTTCCAGGTCAAGCTGGCATCCACTTGGTCTAAATATATCCCAACGCCGGGCGCCAAAGCTAATCAGCCGCAGGTATGCGATACTTCCGCTCCTCCTCCCACCCACGGCCGCTAACGTTACGCTACAATCCCACCTTCCCTTCGCATCACTCCAATATCCACACAAGAAAACTGATTGCGACACGCAAGATGGATACGATGAGTATCGCACACAACATAATACTTCAAACGCGACAGGAAACCGCAAACAGCATGATAATAAAAACAAGAAACCTATGAAACAACAGTCGTTGACGCTTATTTTATGTAACTGTTGATATTCCGTTTCAAGAGATTTTTTTTAAATACCCAACATGGCGGAAGTAAGGCACCGCATACTACCCCGCAGCCAAAGCCTCCGCCGTCGCCGCCGCGGTGCAGGCGGAATTCTCGTAGGCGGCCGAGGAACGAGCTCCGCGCGAGCCGCATGCAGATTCGCAACCGCCCGCCCCCTCCCCCTCGCAATGCGTTGCCACCCTCACCGTCCCTCACACTTCTCCATCCGTTCCACTCTCTCGGCAACCGCGCCACCCCACGCCTTTCCCGGTTCCCCCCTCCCCACGGCTCCGTTCCGCCCCCCTCTCTCCCCTATCCCTTCCCATCACTCCCGCGCTCTTCTCCAACTCCGCACCTCGCATCCCCCCCTACTACCGACCACACTCCGCCCGCATAGCGCCCCGGGCTGTTGGCAAAAAATCTCGCGAAAAAAAAGACTTCACCAACCGTGTGCGACTGTTTCGCACCTACAAAGCGACGACCAAAGCACGTGAAACTACTTGAAGGCGGGGCTTGACAGTGGCGTGTAAAATATTTTTACGATGCCAAATCACGTCAAGTCTAGCGATGCATAACACTGGAAAAAAAATCACGTGAAGTCTAGAGATGCGTAACACTAGAGGTAAGGGAAAAAAGCCCGAGCTATCTCACTATTAGTGGATATATTTAAAGTTTAATGCTTATATAATTTAATTTTTTTTTTTACTACCCAATATTATAGAAATTCTAAATTAAAAATTAATTATTATATTGCCACTAGGCAATATCAAATATAACAATTTGACGTAAAAGGCGTTCATTTCTTTCAGGGTCATTAATACCCAAAGTGCCATCGGTGTGGCACAGTGCTTTGTACGTGGAGCACACATTATCTGTAACCACTAAACATGAAAATTAATCCAACAAAAAGAGTCTTTAGATATTTACATAGTTCCATTATAGTCATGCAAAAAAATCACTAAGAATTTCTGTTCTAAGTTAAGGTAAAGTGGAAATAATGATGAATATATTCACTTTGGCACGGCTATATATTACTAGGAAAAGCTCTCTCGCGGTTTAAAAAGGCACCCACGTATTTTTAGCGGCATAATATATTCGAACCAACACAAACATTGTTTATGTATGTATGTATTTGGCGTTATTGGGTCAGTAGTCCGACTTCGCCGGCCAGTTATCGGTGTCCCCCCGCCTGGGCCTAGTTAAATTCCCTTGCTGGGGGAAGAGCTACATGAGGCGAACATGACGTATTCTCTTCACCGTAACTGGCAAGATCCGCCTGCTTGAGATGTTCTTCGTCACACTGCTACAGAAACTGGGACGATTTTAAAGGAAAGCTAGGACTCTCCTTTTGCCTCGACCGGGAATCGAACCCAAGACCACAGCACGGGAAGCTAGAACGCTGCCCATGAGCCATCCCATAAGCAAAACTTGTTTATTTTTACGTAAAAAAGATACTGAGAACATTGATAAATAAGCGACGTCGAAAACGTCTGTGTGAATAACAGCACAATGCGATAACGGAAATGCAGAATCGTGTGCGCGAAGCACTTAAAATGAACATCACACTGTCAGTGGGATGAAATAATGTGGATGGCCTTTTCGGCAACCCACATGACTAACCATTAAAGGAGGGACCAAAAACTTAGTCTTTAAAGTAAATGAAGTTTAGAAATTATTAGCGGGCACCAGAAACATGCAACCGGTGAAGGACCTTTCATCTTATAACATGGCGTGACGTACACTACTTCAGCCCACACAGGAGTCGTTGTCGAACGCGGTGAATAGCTGCCTACATTTCGATTGCGAGGTTAGGAAACCGAAATTATTAAAACACTCCCTACCTCGGTCGTGGCGCACGCGAAGCCAGCCGTCAGAACTTCCGCATTACCTGAAACAAGAGAACATACTTAGAAACTTCAGCTCGAAACTCCTTCCAAGTTGCGCTCCATTAAATTTCATAAGGGAACACGAACATACTAAAATGCAGCAGGTCAGTCAGTGAGCACTTCCTGGACCAGGTCAACATCGTCAAGTACATTCAGTAGTGATTTTCTTCGAATGTCACGGTGATGTGTAAGTCACAGCTTTAAATAGTCGTACGTTTTACTGGAACTTTCTCAATAAATTTCCCACTTCGAAAGATTTGAAGTTGGCATATCAAAGTAACGTGTACACAATATTCCACTTTCTCGCTTTCCATCAAGCACGAATAAGTTTCTGCTGCAGCAACAAACGCTATAAATATTTATAAGTTGTTTTGAAATTCATCAATTCAACAACGGAACTCTCTGTTAAAGATCTCCAACACTCGACAGAAATAACTGAAAAGTGCGAAAGCAATACATAGCAATCGCAAACTTCGTCCGAACTGGAGCGCGCACGCAACGCAAAAGAAAACTTTAGATCATACGCCTGGCCTTGAGCGTTAAGTATCGGCATTTACATCCCGAGACATGTTTCGCACTGCCTGTCACCGATCAACAACCAAGTCCAATAAATTAAGTTCTTTGCGTAGATACTGCTACAACATCAGAGAAGGGTGGAGGTTTAACTACAGCAATCATGTCTCATGAATTTACTTAGAAACTTTTTATTTCACTTATATGCGCTAAGTCACTCTCGGTAATTATCCACAAAACCAAAACCAGATGCAAACAATCAAGTAGCTGGAGAAGACAAAACGGATAAGATAACGAAGAGTTAAATTTTAGATACAATTAATAGGTATTAATTTAGAGCAAGGCGATCACAAACAAAAGTACCTTATGGTGCATTTCAATAATTCGTTGCACTTTATCATTAGAGATTTCATTCATAAAAGAAATCATTCAAAGCTTTCTAGTTGCAGAAAACAGAACGTGGTACTCCGAATACTTAATTCTCCAACATCCGAATCGTAAAAGCTATTAAATCCAGCAGACGCACTCACGAAATGATTTGCAAAGCAAATTGAGGAGGAGCAGAAAGGAGCTGCTCCCACAAAAGAGCCAAACGCAGCGGACGCGGTGCGGACGCGGTGCGGACGCGGTGCGGACGCGGTGCGGACGCGGTGCGGACGCGGTGCGACGCGGTGCGTACGCGGTGCGAACGCGGTGCGAACGCGGTGCGGACGCTGAGGCGACAGGTTGCGGACGCGGTGCGGACGCGGTGCGGACGCGGTGCGGACGCGGTGCGGACGCGGTGCGGACGCGGTCGCGTCGGACGCGGTGCGAGACGCGATGCGGACGCGATGCGGACGCGGTGCGGACGCGGGCGGACGCGGGCGGACGAGGGGCGGACGCGGGCGGACGCGGTGCGGACGCGTGCGGACGCGGTGCGGGGCGCGGTGCGGACGCGATGCGACGCGGTGCGGACGCGGTGCGACGCGGTGCGGACGCGATGCGGACGCGAGCGGACGCGGCGAGGGCGGCGCCGGTGCGGACGCGGGGCGGACGCGGTGCGGACGCGGTGCGGACGCGGTGCGGACGCGGGGCGGACGCGGGGCGGACGCGGTGCGGACGCGGTGCGGACGCGGTGCGGACGCGGTGCGGACGCGGTGCGGACGCGGTGCGGACGCGGTGCGGACGCGTGCGGACGCGGTGCGGACGCGTGCGGACGCGATGCGGACGCGGTGCGGACGCGGGCGGACGCGGCGGACGCGGGCGGACGCGGGCGGACGCGGGCGGACGCGGTGCGGGACGCGTGCGGACGCGGTGCGGACGCGGTGCGGACGCGGTGCGGACGCGATGCGGACGCGGTGCGGACGCGGTGCGGACGCGGTGCGGACGCGATGCGGACGCGATGCGGACGCGGTGCGGACGCGGGGCGGACGCGGTGCGGACGCGGTGCGGACGCGGTGCGGACGCGATGCGGACGCGGTGCGGACGCGGTGCGGACGCGCGGCGGACGCGGTGCGGACGCGGTGCGGACGCGGTGCGGACGCGGTGCGGACGCGATGCGGACGCGGTGCGGACGCGGGCGGACGCGGGCGGACGCGGGCGGACGCGGTGCGGACGCGGTGCGGACGCGGTGCGGACGCGGTGCGGACGCGATGCGGACGCAGTGGCGCATCGGACGAGGGGGGGGGCGCCAAGGAGGCGTCGGCCGGCCCGGCGCAGAGGCGCAGTGGCGCATCTCCGGAGGCATCGCACGAGGGAGGGCGCGGCGCGGCCAACAGGCAGCGCGCCAGCCGCCTCGGGGCTTCGAACCCGGGACGGCGCCCGAGCGCTCGCCCCGCAGCCCGCACCGCTCTCTACCCACAATACTGACGTCGCCCGCTCTCGCAACACTCTATAGCACTCAATATGTCTGTAGCAAGAAAATATTCTTCAGCTTCTAGGTCGATGACCTGGTGACCTTTCCTACGGTTTTCATGCTAGTTTGAGTAGTTGCTGAGATGGCCCTTTCTTTCCAGACATAAATTCACTATTCGTTTCTTTAGCTCTCCTTTGCTAATCGTGGTAGATTAGACACGGGTGTGTATTGCTATTTTGTTAACAATAAAATCAAATTTGTAGTTCGTTTACCGATGAAAATAACTTTTCTTTTACTCGGCAGCGAACATTTCTTGTTTTCAAATGTTGCTAACAACGCTTTGTTAGTACGTTTATTCAAGTACGTCCAGTGTGGATAATAGCATCAGTGTGGGTTAGGGATCCTGACGGTCAAGAAAACGTACGCAGATTATACTTGTTCCCGATATGTCGCATACAAATTTTATTTGTCTTTTGGCGAAAATAAATCAAATTAAAACCTCGCCTCCAACTGCACTTGGCATCGCTGGCAACTCTGATTCAACAGCGCTCCTCTGCATTCAACCGTTTTTGCGCATTCGAAGGCGTACGTTAGTACGCAATCGGATTCTTATCACTCCAGGTATTCAAGCGAAATCTTCGCGGCCAGAGTTCACATTTGAGCGAGCCTGCGAAACGCCGTGTTCTAGGCACGAGAGAATTATCGCGTCGTAAAACCATATGAGGCAACCAGGTGACGTATAACGTGTGAAGTCTACAGAAAATTTTCACACAACGTTTTGATCTAATCTAAAGACTAAATGAAGTAGTTACGATCAGCGTGGGGAGAGAGTGCTGCAAACGCTAAATTCTCACATCCTTTTTATTTGCATATCTTCGACTACACGTAACCACCAATATGAAGGCGGCTCCACACATTTGGTATTCGCCGAGCAGCGAGGTGGCGAGAGACCGACACGCGGTGGGTAGGGTGAGCGCCGAATATTCGTCACTCGGCAAATAGCCAGCAACTCATCCACACTACTCGGTATTCGGCGAGCGGCTGCTCGCTACTCGCCGAATAACGAATGTGTGGCGCCTCCTTGAGGTTGCATCATGGGCATAAAGAGCAGTGCACATTGCCGCCACACTCCGAAACAAATTGTATTTTATTCTGATCAAATAATTAGTATCGTACACAATACTGGTCACGTGACGGTACATGATAGTTCTCAAGAGATCGTGTATTTCTGAAATAACTCTAACTACAATTTAGTTCAATTCGCGCAATGTTTAAAATTTCGTTTACGATTTACTATTTCACGCAGTGCAAAAATTCTCTACTGGCTTCATCAGTCGAGAATTCGACTTCCCTATTTTACGTAGTTATTACCAAAAGACATTAATTTGCCGAGAAAAAGTTACTATTCATACTACCAGATTCATTAGAAAAGTTTGTAGGTGTTCACCAATCCGTTTTTAAGCGTTTTTTAGACATTCCAAACTATTGCACAACATATTCTCAACAAAAAAGCTTTTGTGGAACGGAACGACATCAACAGCTCAATTTGTGGCGTAGCGTCGCGGCAGGGCCTTGCTGCTCTGGGCGGCGGGATACGTGGCCTTTCCAATTCCGATGTGCCTCGCCCCCCACCCTCCTCCACCCGCCCAGGCCGCGCCCAGCAGGCGGTTCCATTCATTGTGTGCAGAGCAGAAACAATTCGGCCCGCCTGTCGATCGCGCAGGCAATTTGGCGGCAGGTAGCCTTCTTTTCCTGTCTCTTGTGTTGCAGCTACCCAACATGGCGAATGAAAACCTTTGCACCGTTACTGACTTCCTTTCGGATAGAAACTCTGTCCTCTCCATCTAAATTTAATGCCTGATTTTGCAAGAAATGGAAACCCAATAACGAAACTTAAAAGACAAAATGAAAGAAGTATTATATGTCCAGCAATAGTAATTTATGTTCAGCTGTTTATAAAAGAAAATTGCAGACATACGTTTCTTTGGAACTATCCGTATCTGATGCACTAACTAGCTCTGGTACATACTAAACGAATATATTAGACGGCATATCGTTGCATGTTGTACGCGAAGGAAAATACTTTATAACAAGTCAACATTATCCAAATTATTTTGATTCCTCCGAATTACCTAGAAATGTTAGCAATCTCTTTAGTACCGCCTCAAACATTAAGATTAGAATCATCGGGAAAAATATTGCTCCATATAGTTGAATATAAAGATGGAGCAATGGTAAGAAATAAGACCTTATGGGCAAAGATCTAAGATTGTCAGAATAAATGTTACAAAAGTGTAGGGCTTACGAGAAGTCAAAAATGATTACGTTTTGGCAATGAACAGAAAGAGGGAAATTCCATAAAACGGAATTACGCCATATGACTCTGATGTTTGGGCAACTTCTTATCCACACGTGTTCTGCAGGTCATGCTCCACCTCAGTCAAGGAGACTTCATAAACCTGCCGAAAATCTGTGGATACGGCGTTGCCTGGAAATCAGGATCAAGTGCCACACGTGATTCCATTACACGAAATATCCCAACACATGTTCATTGGCAAAACACATGCCAGTAAGTTTGTAACATTCATTCTGAGACTTAAATTTTTATTAAAGAAAGAAAAACTTCTAGCAAAGCTCGTTAGCCACACGATTTCCGGCTGCACACAATCTGAAGAACTAAGCGAATTAACGAGCGAACTTCAGAATCTGAACCAACCAGCGAAAATATTATTATAAAAAATATGGAATAATTATAATTATAGAATAGAAACCCGATCAACAACAAAACAATACTAAATAAAAACGCACACTTCATTGATAAACCACGCAAATTGATAGCTAGAGAGTTTTCAGAAAGAGAGTGGTAGGCGTCGACGCCTCGCCTTCAAATACACCACGACGCAAACGGACTGAAGCTTCTCATCGAGCGGGCGTCAACAAGCGCCGGCGCGAGAGCGCTGCCGAATTAAAACGCTCGTAATGAGAAATTTTTCCCGGCCATCAGCGCCGCCGGCGCATTCCTGCGGACGCGTAATTGCGTCGCCGGCCGCTGCCCTCGGGGGCGCGGCACCCGATGAGTGAAGCGCTGACCCGGGGGTATGACGCGGGCGGGGCGGGTTGGGTTGGTGGTTGAGGAGAGGGGAAGGAGCATGACGAGACGGGCTGCAACGAACGGCGCGAGGGTGAACAGGTTGGAGTATGTGGGGGAGAGGGCGGAACGGAGCAGTGAGGAAAGGTGGGAGGAGCGGAACGGGGTAGGCATGTGGGACGGGACAGGGAGGGACGGATAGCGCAAAGCGAGGCGGGGCGGGGCGGGCGGGGCGGACGAGGAGCGAAGCGAGGCGAGGAGGACGTGATGTCAGGACGAGCCGGATGGGCAGTTCGGGCGGCACGCGGACGGCGCATGGGCGGCGTGAGGGGCGTGGGCGGCGCGCGGGCGGGCGCGAGGGGCGGGCGGTGCGGGGAGCGGGGGCGGCGCCCTGGCGCGTGCGGGGCGCGGAGGGCGTGGGCGGCGGCGGGGGGGGGGGGTCGCAAAGCGGGGGAAGGCGGGCAGTGCGATCTGTAGGAGCAGCTGGGCTGCAGCTGATGGACGCGACCTCTCCGCTCCGACCCGCCACGCTCCTCCGCGCCCCGCCACGCCTTGCGACCTTCGCCGCCACTCCAAGGCCGCCGTGCGTCATCGCGTCCGAGACACGCCTTTGAACGCATCGCGAAGAAAAAAAAGGAGTTCCAATGTTTTGCCTTGTTAGTGCAGCTCTACAAACAGCGTAACCCAAATGGCCAACTACTTGTACAATGCTGCTCCGTGTTCCTCCTCTTCTAATCCTATACAAGACGACATATTTTGAATTTCTTATTACGAATATGTCATTTTAACAAACTTAATTTACAATACTTAATTTCAAGTAAGCTAAATTTAAAAAAAAATACACGTAAGGAATATAATTCATCTACACTACCCGAGCTTTCATCTGTTTCTTACCATTTTAATGCACTTGCATGTATAAGTTTAAAATTTTGCTTTCTTCTCAGAAGCAAATTCATAATATTGTTAGTTTTCTTACAGTCTACATAAAATATCTTATAAACAATGGTGCTATAGAATGGCACAGAATTTCTCTTACTATTTAATTTTCGAATCTCTTTAGTCTGTGCTTTCTTTTCGGACCTACCCCACCCTCAGTTACCATCTTTTGACACCTAAAACACATTTTTTCACGTTCACTTAATTTCTCGGATACCTAATAGTAAATTGAAGAATAACTTTAAGACTTAATAGAATAGTAAAATCTGTCTCAATGCCTTTTTAGTGGAAAATTGCCGTTTGAAGAAAATCGTTGGAGTGTTCTGAAAATGTGGAATTCGAAGCTCATTTTCACAAACAATTTTCGCGGTTTTCATAATTAAAAAAATATTAGAAGAAATTGCATTCAAAAAAGCAAAAACTTACAAGAGATGCTCTAATGTAAATATTCACGATGTAAGAAATATTGTAAAAATTACAGTTAAATTTTTAAAATATTTAATATAAATTTTAAAAAATGTGATGATGTTAAAGAATAATTGTGGAGAACAAATTTGATTTGATTGAAAAATTGGTATCTTCAATGATGTAGGAAGACGGGGATAAAAATTCAAACTTCTGTAATTTTCTAAAATTCACAGTTAACAAAGAAAATTGGATCTATGCCATTTTATAAATGGACTTCACTATATTCTTACACCAAATTTAAAGAAAAAATTGAACACTTTTAGAAAATTTTTAAAATGTTCAACAGGCGTCGTATAAGTATCCCCAACATTTTAATAATGTATTTCAAAATCGAATATTTTCGAGTTGCCAGATTCAAAGGGGAATATTCATTTTTAAAAAATACGAATAATTTAGGTGCTTGTTCACAGACGGACAGAGAGGGGGGCGAACGTTTTGCAGAAAAAATCCTTTTTCGGTATCAAGGGACTCCAAAACGTGTATTTCTGATGAAATGTCGAAATCTGTTTTCCGCAGCATTAGATAGATTTCTCTATACTACTAATATTCCTCCGTGTTACGTAAGAATACGACAAAGTAATAAGCACAGATGTGGTACTCTTCCAAATAGAGCGAAGGTGAACGTACGACGTACCTGCAACAACGCTTGGCTTCTTAAAACGTCACAGAAAGTTTTCATCAATCTATAATGAATTTCAACTCATGGATTTTAGCACAAATAAATAATTATTGTAAAATAGATGATTCGCTATTCTGAATGACGGGGTTCCAGAGACAACACGAATGTATCGAACTTCTACATTGGTGCATACTACATGTAGTGAAACGTCCAACCCCTAGGGCATTAACATCTATCATCCCTCGCTGTGTACTGCTCATCTTGAGTATTTCTATGCAATCCCTATATAAATTCAATTAAAGCTCCCAAAATGTGTTTCTCAGCAGCGGAATTTCAGATTGCAACTACACTGATATCATTAGGTTACAATCATGTACAAGTAGGTACACAGGGAGTGAGGTGAGAATTAAGGAGAGGCACCGCGACGGAGCGTGCTAGTTCATCATCGCCCCTGCTGGGGAACCGCTCTATATAAATTAGTGCAGAGCACGAGTTCCGCATCCGCGTCCTCTGGTGCGAGAGCGCGCTCTGCATCCTGCACCGCCGCCATCTGCCGTTCGTCAGGGAGCGCGGAGCGACGCAGCACCAAGCAGCATTGCGCCGCGCCGCGCCGCACCGCGCGTTCCGCCACCTTAATTGAGTTTGGCGGAAGTTGGCTCCCGGCGCGCGAACGAGCGCCGCTACGCGCGGCGGCGGCGGCGGCGGAGGCAGCGGAGAGAGCAGCGACAGCGGTGGGCGGCGGCGGCGGCGGCGGCGGAGACAGCGGCGACGGCGGATGGGGACGATGACGGCGGTGGCGACGGTGGAGGCGACGGCGGAGACGACGGCGACAGTGGCGGCAGCGGAGAGAGCAGCGACAGCGGCGATGGCAGCGGCGGGGGGGCGGGAGAGGGGGCGGGCGGACTAGGCAACGATGGCGGAGGGTGACAGGCAGCGGGGGCCTGTGGGGCGATGTGGGCACGTGGCAGTGGGAAAGGAGAGCAGGGCGGCAGAGGGTTGTAACAACACTGGAGTGGGGACGGCGGGGAAGGACGCAGCGGTTGCAAAACGCGCCACTCGCACGCCGCCGTCCGACCCCTCGTTTCGTTGCAACTTCGCCGCCGCCGAGTGCAGTCACACGCTCGAGAGGATGCAGGCGAAGTCTGCCAATTGCGTCGCGCTCCACCGCGTGTATGTGGCTTCGCCCGCTTGGCGGCGTCGAGAAACTTTTACTCTCCACGTGTTCCCGATGTCAGACATAGCGGTGAGTTTTTATTTTTCTGGAAACTCTGCTGAACATATGACATTGTTCGTTGAGTAACGGAGATTTTATATACGACTTATATTACGCAACCTATATTGGAGTAATAGAAATACATATGTTTATTTTTTAATTATATTTTTGAAATTTCATTTGTTAATAAGAATTTTTTAATGTTACAGCAGTATTTCGTTTGCCACAGGGTAGTGAAAAAGTGCGTCGTATGTCGAGGTATATAATTGATTGGATTTGAAATGTTCTACTCTGAATACAAACACTGATATCCGAAAGGTATTTCAATCGCAGTTCTAACGACAATACTAGGAACAGATCGCAACTTGGTGAACGGATAGGCCTCGCGAGTGTAAGCAGTCATCTGGCTGAAGTGTACGCTATATCAAACCCCTGTTCGCGCAGCCCGCAGCGCAGCTGTGGTGAGCAGGTTTGCCTACTTTCGCCCCTGCCTATGCTGATCGTGGATTTACGGTGTCCCGCAAACATCCGTACGCTCAGCAGAACAACGCATTAAAAGTTTTCTACGGAATACAAACTCGCACCGACTTACTTCTTTTGTTTTCGTATGTCATTTAAACTGTTAGTGATAGCAAACTGAAGTCAATCTAAAGAGTAACATAACAGGAAGTGCCAGAACAATGTTAAGAAACAAGCAAATGATTCATCACATTTACTTTCACTTTTATGATTTCACGATCTCGGCAAAGCAAATTTATCAATCTTCACAACGTGCAAATTATCACGTTAGAAGGGAGTCCCCTTCACAATAGGGAATCGATACCGCGTTCCAAAGCTTTACATTTTTGTCACGGGCGCTTAAGAACATTCATCAATTCACTCCCAGTGTAAACAAGGAGAACCCCGCCGCAGGAAGCGAAGGCAATGTGTCACGGCGTTTTATCACGTAGGAGATATTAATAGCCCGCATAATGATCCCCAGGGCTGTTCGCATCCCCCTCACGTCGCCGCCGCGGCATTCACGGGCGCCGCGGCGGGGGCGGGGCAGGGCGGGCGGGCAGGGGGTCGGGGGCGGGGCGGGGGCGGGGCAGGGGCGGGGCGGGGGCGGGGCGGGGGTGGGGCGCGGGACGTCTTTGTCCTCCCACGTGTCCCAGGGGGCCTCCTCAGAGTGTCGGCGAACTCATCGAGGAGCCCGCTTCGCCGCGCCGGCAGGGCGGCTGGAGAACGCACTTCCGGGGTTTATTTCGCGCGCCTTTGTTTCGCCGCGGAAGACGCCGCGAGGCGGAAGGAAGTGGCGAGGTCTAAGACACTCGAGCGCCATTCACAGCCCAGCCGGCACGTTCTCCAAGCACTTTCAAACAAGATGGGGTGAAAGAAGTTACACCTTGGATATGTGGCTATTGTACCAAAAAGGTACGACAAATACACAGCAGTATATACATTTTAAATTACTCCCAAGAATAGGTCTATATTTTATAATATAATGCAGAATTTAAGAATGGAAATAATATAAATACATGCATTTCTCTTCTGTACTCATCGTTTTCATGACGAATGATTCTTCCACTTCTCATTGTTAAGATTGGAGCGGAAGGAATCCACGACCTTTGAGATTCAATTTATTTCAAATATCACCATTGACCAAGCGCTTATAAAATACTGTCATTCAGTGTGGAAGTAAGAAAACTTACCAACGATTTTCTCAGATTTTTTTGTGCACAGCAATAGCCAAAGTGTTATAAAAATCACAACCGGATAGGTGAATGATAAATTGGATGAATTTCACAGGAAGGAAAACACGATTATTGATTTTAAAATTCGAAAAAAAATACACAAGAGAGAATTTGACCATTTGAACACGGAAGATTCGATCAGGAAACACACGAGCAATCCAAGTAATTAGGGGAAAAAGAACGGGCATGGAAAAGTAGAAAATGAAAATTTAAAAAAAAAAAATGTTCCAATATTGTCAAAGTCATAGTGACAAACTATCACAATCATAACAAAGTATAGAACTTACAATTTATATGATTAATCGGGCCCTAATTTGTAAGATGATGTCATATAACTGCAATAAGATTCTTGTGTTTTGTTTGAAATTAAAGACGCTGTAAAGCAGCTGGTAGTGTTGGGTTCCAGAGACAGCCGGGAGGAGAGGACGCGCTAGTCGACGACGGGGGGGGGGGGGGAAAGCGCCTGCGAACACCTGAGCGCGGGCCGTAAAGAGCAGCGCTGCACCAAACGCCGCCCGCTATTCACACCGAGCGTCGCGGCTGCCTCGGCCGGCGAGGCGGGTGGAGGCGACGGACGGGGGCAGGGGGCGCCACAAAGGCAGGCACCGCCTCAGCACCTGAGCGCACAGCTGCGATAAGGGCAGTGAGGGGCGCTATCGAAGGACGGCTGCCACACAAAGGATGTGGGATAAGGTGGAATTACTGACACGATTATCCGTAATTCTACTAGTCGTGGGATAGAACTTAAGGCATTACGAATTACCTTGAGGATATTCTGCACCACATGATTTTATTTTGAGTTATACAGTTGCGATAGTAAAGAATGAATGGCTTTGAAACGCACCTACAAAACGAATTAGTGCCAAAGACATTGATATTATACAGTAATAACACGGCATTCACAAATCTTTTCACTCAGGTTGTGTAAGGTTTTCTCACTCTAATAAAACAAAGCAAGCAGATAAGAAAATAATGGAGTACTACTGACATTTCCATCTCAAGATTAAAATAGTGGCATAAATGAAACGGGGACGACGAACAGGATCAGAGTGAAAATAAAGAAAATGAAAAAACTTGGATACGGAAAACCAGAACGTAGTCGGAACGCAAAAGAAAAAAAAACATGAGCAGGAGAATGTAAAAAGGCAAGTAATAGTACACATGGTGAGCAGAACAAAAAACCAGGAGAGGGATAGAGTTGTATGGAAGGGCGTTAAATTCGCCGTTACGACTTCTGTCGCGGATTGCTGAAGAGGACGATGAAACAGCAAGACCAAAGGGGTAAGCGTTGCGAGTGACGCAGGCGGCTCGGAGCAGCGCAGTCAGGAAACAGCCCTCCGCCCCCCCACCACCCGCGACTAGCAGTGCACCTTCGACGGCCACGCCGCGCCGCCACCTTCCTTGGTCAACCCGTCAACCCCGTCGGTTGCCCGCCACACAGGAGGGGGGCTGCCGGCGCTGGTGAGAGGCGAGCCCGGCCACACGTTGGGCAGATCGAGACGAGAGGGCGGAGGGATTGGCAGGGGAGCCAGCCAGGCTGGCAGTGCGGGGCGCAGAGGGCAAAGTGACGTGCTGCAAGGGCGCAGCAGAAGGCGCGCGCCATTGTCTCCGGGCGGTGGCGGAGGCTCGTTTGTATGCGATCAGAGCGCTGCCTGGCGGACGCCCTGCGCTTTACGGCTTCGGTTGTTGCAGACTGCATCAGTCGGGACCTCTCTACAGAACCCGGAGGTCTCGAAGGGAACGCGAAAAGGAGATCATGTGAATCAGACGGCCTGTCTCACATAGAAGTAATTGCCTCACAGCTCACACAATTCCATCTGAAATACCGAACGGTTCAGAATGCACGCAGTAGACACCACTTTAAAATATACATTTAATCTACAATGTTTATTACACGAGATGTTATCAACTAATGTTTCCTCTTCGCCGTTCTATCGAAACATAATTTGACCCTCACTACATCAAGGAAAAAATTGAAAAGGAGAAAGTCATTTAGAAAATTGATTACACCCTCCCGTAATATCTGTACGAAATATAAAGCCATGGTGCTCCGTGTGTAGTCAAAAATCCTTTCTTAAATCACGTACGTTGAAGACATCGATTTCTGCTCTCTGAGATTCTACTTACCTAGAGTGAACTCACTTTCCACAAACGATCACACCTGCGCGCATTTTGACAAGAAATGTGTTTGCCCGTGCCTTCTTACCCTAATGCATTACATCATCGCCTTCCGCATTCCAAAGATGGAAGGCTAAGTATCTCTAAGGAGCTTTAAGTACGTTGGGAAGTAGGCTTAGCTGCGACAGGGAGGCCCGTACATAGGTATTATATTATACCTATCTATAATACCTACATATTATATTTTCGCTTCTTCGGTTAGAATTTTTTAATCACAGAAGTCCTAAGGTTTAAAATCGCTGCCGGTTTTTGTCCAACTACCAAAGATATCATGGAATAGATGCTGACTCTGAAGTTATAAAATTTTGTTATTAGGCCGGAAATTTTCGTTCTTAGTTTGTTAACTCATGGAGTGTATACATACTAAACTGCTAAGAACGTGTCCAAATCTCATTTAAGACTCCTCTACATATATCCAGAAGAATCAGGTCTTTACACTTGTAAAATACGAATTCACACGTTCTAGCCTTGATCTCCAAAATTCTTTCCTTAGCATAATTAATCACGCTAAATTGCAATGCAATGGAACTATTTTATGCACAGACATAGTCAAGAGGTCCTTTTTAAAATGAAAGTACGCAAACAGGCAACACAGCGCCATCTCGACGCTCCTCCCATCATTTTGGTCCGCTTCCCCACATCCCGTCGCACACCGCCTCTCACCCAATCGTCAGCAGCTTTCAACTTTACTCCCTCGCCTCACATTTCGTCCCCTTTCTCCACTTTTCATACCTCCCCACTACCCGGCCTTCTCCGACCCGCATCTCCTAGCCCCCCCCCCTCATGCCCCTCCACTCCTTGTGCGCCTTTTTGTACCAGTCCATTGCATCCACTCTCGTCACTTATCCGTACCCTCCCTTGCCCTCATCATTTCCAATTTAACGTTCGAATAAAACCCGCCAATTCTTGCGTCGCGCCCTCTTCCTCCTCCTGGCACCTCTCTCTCCGCACGTCCCGCCCGCTTCGCGAAAAGGCGACCGAGTGCGGCGGAAGCACGTGGCTCCGAAGAGTTTCCATTTGGAGCGTATAAATGGAAATTGTGTAGTTTATATTCAGAGTTGCGGGCCCACGAAAGTTTCGAGGAAGAAGCGATATCGTTCGGCTCACAAGTGAGAATTCATAAAAATAGCACACAGTGAATAAATGAAAGTCTGCTAGTGACAGATGTGAAAGGGTCAGGAGGAAACTCACAGCTGGTGTGAAAATAAGATTACAAAAATTCGATTCTTCATAAACAAGTTCAAATAAAGTTCTAGCGTCGTGTAATTAAAATGATTAATTTTATAAGAGCTGGGCAACTGCTGACATTAGGAAACTAGTGTGGCTTCAACAGCACATAATTTCCCGCACTATATCTAACTTTTGGAATTTTCAAAATTCAGAGAGGTCAACGAAAATGAGGACCTGTCAGATTCTTTTAAGCGTCCCGTGTTTCATTCGTGGAAAAATGTTAAGAAAATATTTGGAGCATTTTTGGGGAAAATGCATTTTTTTAAATATGCACTAATTTCAAGATGAGATTGCGCGAAATGTACAACTTTGACTTTGAATGTATAACTTTTTTTAAAAGATATGATTTTTCGGAATTTGGTTTCCAAGATTTTCAATTTTTCAGATTTTATTAAAGACAAAAATCACTATCTTCAAATTTAAAGTTTTGAAGTATTATTTTTAGCAAATTTCGAAACCATAGAGTTCGCAGAAATTGGGTCTAAGGCCAACCGCCTAGCCCCAATAGTAAACGGGGCAATCCCCGCCGGCACGGACCGGGTTAGGCAAGATTGGGCAGGCTGGCAAAAACACACGGTGCATTACGCATGATACAGCACGCTGGTAGCAAAGTGGCGGGACTGAATAATGCAGCCGTTGCTGACAGGAACAATCAGAGTTCGAAAACAATGAAAAACGTATGGTAGGATGATAACACAATTTCAAGTGTTTGCAAATATGTGCACATGATTAAAATTCACTCCATGGCTCACATGCATAATCGAATGGAATTTGGCAAGAGCAGTGTCTTTAGTCGCCATGGCCCTGCTAGTAACCAGAAAAATTAGCGAGTGCCAATTGCATTACTGTTCTCGGTCTCGGAGAAGCAGGCGCTGGGGCAGAGTGCAAGCAGACACGAAGGCTGCGTTTCGAGTCTCGCGAAAACATCACCGTTTCTATCATGTGGTTGTGGGCGTGGTCGGCTACAAAAACCATCACGCGTAACATCACAGTGATCACCACCATCGAGTCCTAACCCATCCTCGCCTAAGATTATAATACGATTTAAACATATGGCACTTCAAGGTCACGTGCTGGAAAGAGATGGGAACATTGGTATTCAATAAGGAGCTCCATTACCAAAAGATTAAGTCGTATCGAAACTACAAATTGGATGACAATGTCACCCCCTTCTTTTTGCTCGAGACCTTTAAGTGAAATTATGTTTAAATCGGAGTTAAGTAATGATATTAGAACGTACGTGCATATTACTAATAATATGGGTAACAACAATGCAGCAGTTCAAATACTGCTCTCCTAAATGGGTTCTAAAAAGTTGAGTAAGTTGCTGAACGAACGGGATTTTCTTTATCCCTCCGTTGCATTGATTCCTTTTCTGGTCACATCAACTGCTCACTATGGTCACTTGCCCCGTTACTTTAGAGATGTGGCAGTGTTCTACTCCATCTGAATGGCGAGATCCAGCGCCGACCCACACGTCGGGGTGAGGGAGAAGTTCCTTCTACTGATGTCTCTCCAGCAGGGCGGCGCCGTAGCCAGCATAACCTGCACGCTCCCCCGACTGGCCTCCCGACACGTGTGGCAGTGGAGGGCATTTAAGGGTAAGTGCGCGCGCGTGTGTGTAGGGGGGTGAGCAAGGGAAGAGGTAGGTCAAAGAAGAGTGAGATAAGATCGCGCACGGACCGAGGACCGTCTGCTCCGGCCTTCGCCTGTAATTAATCGTAGAAACCAAAAATAGCGATCACAACATCTGATCGCTAGGATGTCACAGCGGCTGAATTCGAGCTATAGCTGAACCGCTCGAAAAAGAAAACATCATGGCGGACGTACCTTTGGTAAAGTCTCGGAGGCTGCCCCCACCCTGCGGCATCTGAGATTTCCTCTCTCGGCGATAAGGAAGCGCGTAGGCGACAAGGAGAGGGGACTGCGAGACAGCGATCGCGCTGACCGCCACTCGTCATCACTGCCCCCGTCCTCAGAAGTTAAACTCGCACTCCCAGGAGTGTCCAAAGAAATGACGGATTCATAGATGTGTTGGTCCATCACATTATCTGAATTATTTTGTCGCCTCTAGTCCCTACACATGCTCGCAGGATTTCTTCCATTGTTCAGCACTGTATTGTGCAAACGCTTCTCTGCAAAACATTTCCTTTTCTTTTAAGGATGCACCAATAGTTTCTGCTGCCTTGCGCCCTTTTATAAATTCCCAAACAAGTTCCATTGGATTTAGATCTGGATGGTACGGTGGAAGACGGAGAGGAATGTGACCATGTTCAATGATTCTTTGATCAACGACCTATCGTTTTTCAGTGGGTATACTTTGAATTATTTGTAATAATTGTTTTTTGTGAATAACAGCAGCTACTGTGAAAAGCACACTGTCACTGCTCACTAGCCACGGTAAAACGGACTGGAGACCGAAACTCTCAAAGACACGGCTTATTTCCTGTTGAGCGTTTGGACAACCCCTACTGTAGAAACACGAAATCTGCCTTTCGTCCGATCCTTCTCACTCATCAGTTTGTTATTTGTTATCACTAAACTCGCAGTGTTGAATTACCGCGCGACCCACGAGAGAAAGACAGTGGGAGAGCTATGTTGTGAGTTGTGACAAAGAGCGCAGGCAGGCGGAGAAATATTAGAAGCTTTGGAGGGAGAGGCCACGCTCGGGCATGCGCATTGGAAGGTTTTTTTTTTTTTTTTTAGAGTGGTAGAGCAATAGATATGTAGCTAGTGGCGAAAATCCGCGTCCGTTGAGACTCAACCACTAGGTCCTTCCGGTCTGAGTAAAGCTGGCTTTGAACTACCTCAGCTGGCACCTCCTTCTAGAATCCAACCCAGGGCACTTGTGGTGCGTGGGGGTTCCGATCTAGAGCTTGAGCCGTGAGTCAGGCAGGGGGCCCGGCGTCGCGACCCGACCCGACCGGGCCGGGCCTGGCCTGGCCCCGCCCCGCCCCGCTCCGCTCCGCTCCTCGCGCCCCCCATCATCATCGCGATCGCTTCTCGGAAGCCCCGCCGGCGCAGCGGCTGGGGGCGGCCCGCTTGTTATGTGTTCGGCGGCCCCGCCCCCGACGGCGCTGGGGAAATCGGCGGATGTGGGGCCGGCACGGCGTGGTGGGGTTGCCGGCGCCGGAATCAATATCTGGGACACGAATACGGCACACGCCGGAGACATGGACGTGGAGGGAGAAGGCGGTAATAAGAGGACGACAGAAAGATTTGACCAGCAGTTTTCAAGCTCAAGAATAGATTGGGGAGAAATCGACCGTGCTTGAAGTTGCTGTCTCAATTGGGTAGCATTCACATTCTTTAAAATCCATCATTTGCTGAAAGTATCATTTCCATCAGAGAAAATGGACTTTCTGGAAACACGATGATCTATTTTTTCAGAGTTGAGAAAGGCACGTGTGCAAATGGCATGCCTCGTCGGTACATAAAGTATTCTCATATATTTCGAACATTGAGTAGATTGTAGGATCGTTAAAGCAATTCAAAATTACAAATTATTCAATCCTCACATTTTTTGTTTGATTGCGTGGAAATCCAGCTGTTTGCAAAGTCTACAAGCTCAAAACGATCGAAGCCATATAGCAAAGATTGTTTCAAAGTCGCCATAACTTTAACACGCCAGAAAGCACTTTCCAGCTTGGAAAGAAGGAATGCAGCCTGAAACGCTATCGCATCGCACGTCTCCCTCGTGAGCCGCTGGCCCAAGCCTCGAAGTTTCTTAAAAGGAGAGTAATGCAAAGGCAGCATAGGCGATTATGTGCAGGCACGCGACGGCCACGGGAGCACGTGGGAGCACTTGCACGCAATCCCTTGCGGCGCGCGCCTCCGCCTCAGCCGCCTCCCATGCAACGTCCGACCCCACGGTGTACGCAAGATACGCTGATGACCGAACTATGGAAATTCAGTGGTGTAACGGTCAGCGTACCGGACTGTTGTACCCGAGTTTGCGGGTTCAAAGCCCGATCGAAGCCGTGGATTTTTAAGGGCGAAAAAATCCCTCGTACGCCTTCCTTCGGAGGGGAAGTAAAGCCGGCTGTCCCATGTAGTAGATTTATTGCATGTAAAAGAAGTCCCTGAGCAAATTTGAGATCCGTCGCCCAAGATAATAACCTCCTTTCTCCGCTATGTGGTGAAAGGAGCGTAGTCAAATTTGCGTGGTTAGATGGAAGAGCGGGCCTGATGGCCCGAGTCTCGCCACGTAAAATAAGGCATTAACTAAAACTACGACGTAGGTGTTGCGGCTGTATAAACGCATTTGAAGAGCGCGCCAAGGTGGCAGCGCTAAACGGCGACCGTGGAAGTAGGCAGAGGCGGCGAAGCGGAAAAGGCGCCGCCCGAGCTGAGAAAGAAGGCTGGCCGGAGAGCCAGGAGCTGGGGCGCCGCCCGCTTTAAAAGCGAATCAGAGAACACTAGTGACCGTGTATCGAGTGGAATTGTGTGAGAAGATTGTACCGTGTAGATTTCTTGGTTCGACATAGCTTGTTTTAGGTACATCTCTCGGACTTTTGGTTTTTTGATTTTGGCTTGTGACTTGGTATGCTCTTTTGGATTTTGGATTTGTGACCAATGTACTTTCTGCGGCTAATTGTAATAAATCTTTGTTTGTGAAAAGCGTGCAATTATTCTGAACATAAAAGTAGGTGCATCCAAGGAGACTATGTACCTATAATTTGTATTAACATCATTAGTACTTAGGCGGTTTCAGCCGTATTTGAGATGAGTTGACTGAGAGAAAGGTGGAGTAATGAGAGGCAGGAGAACTAAAGAACCTCGAGAAAACGTGGTGCGAACCCACTGCAAAATCTTCATGGATCGAATGGGATTTGATCTCCGGTACTCGAGGCGAAGGTGGGCAGAGTGCCCACCACACCAAACGTCGCCCCAATAAATAGCTACAATTGAAGTGCGTACAAAGACTAAATTTTGATTGAGCGCTACACCGCTTCTATTCCTATTGGCTGCCCTCGGGCAACTTCGGGTCCGTCGCTTGACGAGGTGTCGTCACGCGTTCGGTATCGGTGAAAGATGATGCTTTCAAACATCGATTGTAGAGCGCCATTCGCGTAACAGCGGTTCATCTTTGCATTGCATTCAGAAGACCAGCCAGAAGTTCCCACGTTCGGAGAGCCAGGAGAAAAGAACGCTTTCCTTATGCCACAAGAATTAAGCCCCGCCGCGAAGTCATTTATTACGCGGTTTTTTCAAATAACTTACTAACGAAATACAAGAAGTTCGTAAGAGGTGTTGGTACTACGATGCCAATACTCGTGAAGATGGAGGGCTAGATAGCTCTTTTTTCCTATGTTTCTATCGCAATTAAACTATGCGAATGTAAAGATGAACGCGATTATGTCGTGTCCTGTTGTCGCCAGATCACACGATCAATGACGATCAGAAAAGTAAGTTTGCAAACCCTGTGATGTGTACGCAGAATAAGACATGCGAGAATTCATGACCTCGCGCTGTCTTGCTTATCTCTCTCGAGTGGAGAGTTTCAGAGTTTCAGTGGAGTGTTTGACCATGGCAGCGCCTTCCGTCATGCTACATATATATTTCTACACTGGTGAAGCATAAGTCGAAAAATAGACTGTGACAAACTTTACATGATGTAATGAAGATCAGAACCTATTGATCTTTGTTTCTTATTTTGTGGCTAATATGAACGTACTTCCGTGACGCGCCTCAAAATGCTCTAACAATACACCGTTTTAACTTTCCCATTGGTAGTGGCATCGCACGGTGTTGCACTCTACTTACATGTCATCATTCATTACTAGTGATATTCAATGTAAATAACAGTGTAACTAATAGAAAGCGTACTTATACGTTATTTGTCAAAAGAGATCGTTTTTGTTCTTACGACGACACGTGCAACCGCATCCGCACTCTGTGCTGCAGTCCCAGCAGGGCGCCTCTCGCAGCTGCAGTCACAGCACATTGCCCACCACAACCACAGACATCCACTCAGCGCTGCCAGATCTGTCACGACCCTCTACTCCATACGCCGAGCTACTGCATTTGCTTTCATTTCAAACTAGCATCACGGTATCCCTACAGTCGTGGAACTAAACTGTTATTGAATCTTTTCTATCACTGCGATCTGCTGCGGCACCCAAACTGCCATTCCGATGTTCTCCATCTCCCATCAAAACTTTTCCATCTACGCACGTGTCATCTCCCCGTCGAGAGTACTTAATGAGACGCACGCTCGCGCACCACCGCGCCCTCTCACCCGCCATCGTCGCTGCCGCTGCCTCCGTCCCCGATCTGCCCGCACAGTTCTGTCGGGAAAGTGCGTTAGGGCCGAGGCGGAGCCGACGGGCAGAGATTAGCATAACGCAGTTAAAGCGCGACCGCCGCGCAGCGCCGCGCCGTCGCTCAGCCACACGCCGCCGGCGGACGCAGGCGGCGCACACTGGGCGCACCGCAGGGTCCACTTGATCGTCACAAAGAGATTGACATACATCGGTCGAATTACAAAGACAATGGGGAATGTAAAGAGTACGCATTATTATTATTATTATTATTATTATTATTATCATTACTATTATTGATATTAATATTATCGTGTTATATTATCATTATTATTGTAAACACATTTTAAAGTTGACTTCAACAGTCCGGAAAACATTAGATATACTTGTGTGTACATATAACGTGTAAAACGTGTGTACATATAAAACGGTACATACAGAGTGATTTTCTTTGTCGCTCCCTTCCGCCGATTTGGCCCAGTGTGCGGCGCTGAGGGGAGGAGTCATGGAAAGAGGGAGAAAGGGAGGGAAGGGGGAGATTCGATTAAAGCGGAGCGCGTCGCCTGTCGCGAAAGGGGTCAGGGAAGGGGCAACGGAGGGGAGTTGAGACGGAGTTCAAGAGGTAGGTAGGTGAACGGAACCGACGACTGACAAGAAGATCGAGCTCAGAAACCTGAGAAGGGAGGAAGTAGGAGAAGAACGGACCATGACGACCAACTAAGGATGAATGTCGTATACATAGTCTAAGAGCGGGAGAGGGAGTGAGGGAGAGGGGGAACTGAATAAATGATTTAATTGATATTTAAAGAATTTTCACAGATACACTTTTTGAATGCTATTCTTATTTACGAATATTTATTTTCAATAATGGACATTACACAAACCACTATCTTCTTCTGGTGTTGCAAAATAGTTCTACAGACAATAAATAAAAAGGGAAATTCTTCAAGAGTAAAAATAACCAAGAGCTGATAACAGAGGAAAGATTTAGAATAACCCTTCACTTCTTGATGTATTCCTGTAATAAGATTCTGAGCGCTATAGCTCCTACCTCACATCGTTCTCTGGAATGCTAATACTGAATGACTGCAAATTCCTGGAAAATCGTATGAAGAAGAAAAACATTGGGATCGGGACTGAAAAAGTCATTTCAAAAATGACTAATAGGACGGGAATGCTCTCAGTGCAGAGATGTGTCCCGTATTTCGAAAAACTACAGCCCTCCAGCAGCCAAAAAGCTGACTTCCAGGGTGTGAAAAATTGAATCACGGAGCAGCACAACATGGTGTTCTGAAACGGAAAACATACATATTGAAGCATCTTCCCTATTGTCACATAATGTCAGCTGTGCCCTCACCCTGTGAGAATATAATCATAACAGGTATGAGAAACTGCCGATTAACATAATCGAATATTCGCATATTTCATCCAATCAAAACTTGTGTCATTGCTTTTGCATTTTTCCAGTTTTTCTGGGTGTATAACGATACCATTGACACTTCTTACATGTCCAGAGACTGCTTAGTTTTCCGTCCACTTATACGTATAGACGAAATTGGTAATATAGATGTCTAGAGGGTGTTCAGTTTTGTTCACGTACAGTATTTGCATTCACACAAAGCCGCTTAAATTATTTTAAAAATGGCGAAATCAATCGCAAGTGCTGGTGAGAATGGTGCAGGAGGTGTATTTTTATTTTCTTGTTTTATTTCGTAAGAAGAAAGAGAATCGTAATCGGGGACCGAAAATCGGCGATTTTTCGACAGAAAAATTCCTGTCTGGCACTGGTAACGAATTTTGAATAATCATGTTCCTTTATGTAGTCCATTATTCATTTAACACACTGTGCAGTCAGAAACCACGTTTTGTGCGTCCTTCAAAAGGAAAAATTAATTTCGCTAAAAGTCTGTCCGTTTGTGATCAAAAGTAGCGCCTAAACAGTTTAGACGATTTCAATTAACTGAATATCAAGGAGGAGCTCACAATGATGAAACAGTACACTAAGATCTAATAAAATAAGACATATTTTGTGTCAAAGTAGGCTAGAAAGAGGAATTTTATATTTGGAAGCAGGCAATCCTAAAACAACCTGCAAATCGTTTTGTCTGAAAATTTCCGAAGATGGAACCCGACCCGGCCGCTGGGAAGGCTACCGATCGTCTGAGAGGAATAGGCAGCCCAGGGTGGAGGAAGTTGTGCAGTGCGAAGGGGGGAGGGCCAGCCAGCGGATGAGGGGATGTAAGGGAGCCGGCGCCTCCCGCCGTGTCGCCGAGAGCGACAAAGGAACTGTGACAGAGGCGGCGGCGGAGCCAGGATTTCCATTGCTGAAGGAGACTCCAGTTTCAGGACATGTCCCCAGCGGGACGTGACTGCATAAAGGACAAAATGTATTTCTCAACTGGAGAGCAGAATCAGAAAATCAGAGTTGTCGTTCGAATACAAAAGATCCTGCTTTGCAAAAAAAAAAAAACTCCAAAAGATGAGCATATAATATTCCACGTGCAGAGTAGTACAATATAAAATTGTGATCCAAAGATAAAAGAATAATGAAATCTGGTTAACAGGGATAATGTTTTTATAAAATTATCTCAGCAATAAATGAAAATGACAATACTACATATAAAATCCTTTCATTAAAACATATTTCAATAATGTGAAAATTGGGTAATATCAATTTTGGAGAAAATCGTCTGAACGGTCTAGGTGCTAGCATTGAACACTGCCGCAGAGACGGACGGAGATGCACACGGACCAGCAGAGAGGCGGCTTTTTTTCTTTCTTTTATTTATTTTTTCCTTAATGAAGGTTTCACAAAACGTTGATTCTGACTATATACCATTTTAGAGAAGTAATTTAAGCCATATTATAAGATGAGTTATCCACTTTTCGCTACAAAAGCCCGATAATAAGAAATTTCATATCCTCAAATAGATGGTACGCAAGATATTTTTGACGAGAAATCATCGATTTCCACCGCACAATTACAATGCTCTCCTTTAATACATACGTAGCAAGGCGTTCGAAGAACACAAGTCTTCCGAAAGTGTCTTCGGCGTACTCATTTCATCGGCTCCTATCGGCTCCTCAAGTGTCAACATTCCATTCATACACCAAAGGCTCACTTTCTGTACTAGTTATGTAAATAACGATTAACGGTTTTTCTACTTCAAAATCGAATTGTTGCTCTGAAATTTGCGTTATAGTTGATCCGGTTTTGATGATTAACAAACGGAGACATTTAAATTTAAATGTAAGAAAAAATGAGACATTTTAGGGACGAAAATGACACTGAAGAAATTGAGAATGTAGTTTTGAAGGTTTAAGTTTGTTCGCACATATTTGACGGTCAAAAATATTTTCTCTCCACACGAGACTTTTCTATTACACCAAGGTTTCACCAGCCCTGGCGACGTCGTTTAATAAAAGAAACGGTCTGGGATAATGAAAAATTCTGAAAGAGAAATGCGTCTTGGGAAAATACAACCTGTTAGAGGAATCAATTTCCTACTTGTAAGAACAAGATTTATCCACCTTTTCGTTAAGAAGGTCTGAGTTTTTCTTTCAAAATATCGCGGATTTCCGCTGCACGATTACAATACTTGCTCTTTTCTACGTCAACGGAGTTAGGAGAGAAAGTAAAAATTAATGTTCTTAAATTGAAGCGACAAGAATGCTAGTGGAATGTTGGGATTTACCTGGTTTTGTAGAATAGAATCGAAAAATATGGATTCATATAGTATATTTAAAAATAATTTTTTTGCAGGCAAGCATAGGCATGCTTAGAGTATGTTCTTTTCTGCCATTGCGTGGCGTGATTTCAGCCTCATTCGTCGCCCCTGCCGTTCCCAGAACGTCACCCACTGGATTCGAATGGCGAGGGGGGGTGAAAGGCGGAGCCCGCAGTGAGTCAGCGGCGGCGGCAGTTCGTCTGTGAGTATCGATCGGTCGACCGAGGCGGCGTCTGCTGGCCGTCGCGCGCGAGCTATCGACTGACTGCGACCTGCGCACGCTCCCACCCCCACCGGCGCCAGAGATCCTGCTCAAGACACTTCCTCTCTCTTCGCCAAAGCGCCCGCGTTCACAGCACATCCACGGTCCCTTGAATCGTAGCTCGACGATAGCTACCCGCACAACAGCCACTACTGCAATTCCTGCTGTAGTTGGATGCTTGAGCTAATTGAACGGGAGCTGCGTGAGAGCAGTCAGAATCCCAGGAAGGACGGTGGATGCATGGTGTTTTGCCGGCAAGAGCAAGAAAGGGATACGAAGCCTAAATTTTTAACTTACTTCCATCTCAGCGTACTCAGATTACCATCTATTTGAGGATACCTGCGACAGCCTCTACAACAAACTTCTCCGCGAAGGTCGCTGTCCCACACGCATCGTCACCGTTTCAGAAGGTCCCCGCGTCACAATCGCACACCGGTTCCACTGAGCTCCCCGCTAAGTCCTTCCACCGCGGCCCGCGCCTCGTCCCCCTTTAAGCCGGACTCCGCGGGCCTTGCGGCGAAGAAGCTATTCCACTGCCGCGCCTCCCCTCCCCTCCTCTCCTCTTCCATCAATTCCACTTCCCCTCTCCGTGCCCACCTCGCCTCACCAAGCCACCCCATCCATCTGCAACCTCCCCAATCTTCTGCACTTCGCCCCGCCCATTTCCGCTCCGTTCTGTGGAAGCTGAAAGCAGACCTGAACCGCGGCCCGCGACACGCTTCTCAGACCCACGTTGGCAGTTGGACGCCCTCCTCCGGGGGACCCACACAGTGGGTTCATGCAGAAGGCCATGCAGATCGTGCGTAAGGACGGACACACGCTCTGTGAAGTACAGCAAAAAATTAATTATTTCACGCTGTTAGGGAAACTTGGTTCATGCGTCCACTGTTATTCAATACGTCTAGTCGCCACCCGTTTCTAGCTAGCTAGCAGGCATTTCCTAAGACGCGCCTTAATGCACATCGCCATATAAGTTTCAAGTTTCATTTTTATCACATCGAGATCCCTATAGAATCACGTGAACCTTAGACAAACTATCTCAGAATAAATGTTATAAACGCTTAGAGCACGTAGAGGAGTCGACTGATTGATTATTACGTGTTTCCGGGCGCATCGACGGATATGATTATCAGTCCCGTAAGTGTAGTGCATATTTATCATGGTAAGTGGCGGTATTATTCCCCCGTTGGATGGCCAGATCAACTGACAAGGTTCTCCCCAACCGCACGTCGCCTTGCAAGGTTCTCCCCAACTAGGCATGCCCCGACTGCGGGGCACCGCTTGAGCCAGGCAAGCTCAAAGTTTCCGACAAGTGGGGCAGTGTAGTGTAGATAAGTGTGTGTGTGTGTGTGTGTGTGTGTGTGTGTGTGTGTGACTGTGCGTAAGTAAGGCGTGACGATAAAACATGGAAGAGGAAAGAAACATCGCGCGTCTTCCAGGGCTCGTTTGTTAGGGTACTGCTCCGGTATTCACCTTGATTTTGATCCAAGAAACCACGGAAAACTACAGATCAGGGCAGCCGGCCGCTAGAACTCTCCTCCAGGCAGCAGCTGTATTCGATCTACCTATCTAGTTAGTGTATACGAAAATCCTGTTACCATCGGTACTCAGCCCTAGAGCAATTAGGAAGGTTTGTTAAGTTAATTGTAGGACCTCCCGGTCAGGTCAGATAAGTTAATGCCCTGAGCTACCTCAACCGGTAGAGGGTGTCGAAAAACAATCACTTTTTGGCAATGTATACATTGTGCGAAATTTCTTATAACGGAGTTAACCATGCGTCTTTTCCCTCTAATTTTTATGCAACTCCTTACGCACAGATGTTTCCACGGATCACGTTCTGACGCAAAGAAAAATTTCATGTACCCCCAAACATCTGTGTATATTGGCTTGTTTAAAAACCAGGGGAAACGCAACATTCTTAAATTAATATAACTCTGTTGCGGTGAGATTTTTCGCGCTTATCCGTCGAAACTTTATCTGATAACTTCATAATAATTAAGCACAAATAAATATTTATCACTAAAGAAAAAGACAACTTTTTTTACATATCATTTTAAACAATAGAATGTAATATTTCGAAAAGAATGGTGAATAAAGGCAATCCTTTGAAATATAAATAATAATGTATATACAGGGATGAAATATTTTGTTAACTGTTGGTACTTTCATAGGAAAGTGACACCATGCTGGGTTCCGTGAGTGGATCGGGACACGACCGACGGCGCGCACTCCCCGCAAGGTCGCCGTGATTGGGCGGCCTCGCGAGGCGGCAAGCGGGCGTAACGCGAGGCCCACACTCGCGCAGGAGGCGATCGGTGGTTAGTCGCAGGGGCCGTGGAGGGCGAGTCATGGGCAGCCAGGAGGTAATTGAAAGACGCGCGGGGCGGCGGGAGGGGGCAGAGCGAAATTCAATAACGCCGCCGCAGCGCGCCCTCCCTGCTCGGCGCGGCGACGAGGAAAGAGCGCACGTGCGGCGGGGCGCGGCGCTGGGGTCGGCCGGCGGAGGGTGCACCGCCAGGCGCCAAGGCTCCAGGCCAAAGGGCGCCGCACCATCGGGAGCAATTCCTCTACTAAAAACGGCTGGCCTGCGCTGCTATTTACGGGTTCGAGATGGTGTGTACAGAGTGTCTCACAATAAAAGTTCCGAACTGGGCAGGTAGAGGGGTCAAAATTATCACTATTCGCCAATGAGCAGATCGTGACAAATTGCATACATAGAAGCGACTTATGTATTTGTGACATTCTTACGCAGCCCAGTATGAACACATGTTCTTTGAATCCCTTTGAGTGCGTCAAACGTAACTTGCCGAACATTTTGCCGAACATAAGTTGCCTAAAAATCAGGCAGAAATGTCACACATGCAGCACACAACACAGAGGGCAATTCCACATGTATCATTTTGTGTAACTCGGTTACATAAAATTTCCCACTATACGTGCATTCCCCAAAAGTTATCACTATCGGCACTCCACATGGCCTAGAAGTTGGTAACATTTATTCTGAGGCACCGTAGAGTGTTGACGCGGACGGCGCTAGACAGCGCGCGGCCGCAGGGGGGCGGGGTCTGTGGGGCGGAACGAGAGATGTGGAGTGAGTGACGGGGACACGGGCGAGTTTCCTGGAAAGGAGAGCGGGCAAGGGGGCGAGGCCTGTGAAAGGCAGACCCCGCACCCCAGCGTTGGCAGCGAGGGGGCGAGTGCCCCACGGGTGCCGTACGTTGCAGGCCTCTCTTCATGAAATGCGCACGTTGCGTCCACATTGCCAGCGAGAGGGATAAGCAATATCTTAACTGACAAATTTTCAAGGACATAAACAAAAAATGTACCTTATATATTATACCTAAAACGTCAATATGTATTCGTGAATCAGAAGTCGGATGTCAGACGCAGCGGGACTCTGGTATGAAGGGATTCGAGCTGCAAAGCGGAAATGATAGCTACGAAGAATGCTTCAGAGAATTAGATTGATTGATAGATTGATTTTTTCTTCCGGAATATGTGATAGTGTAGTGCGTGTTAGTGTAAGTGTGTGTGTAAAGGGAGAGGATAGGACAAGGAAGGGAAGAGCAGATCGCGCGGTCCGTGCCCGTTTGATAGGGTACTGCCCCGCATTCGCCTGGTGTTTATCGGTGATACCACGTAAAACTAACGATAGAGCAGCCGGTCGCTAGAATTCTCCTCCAGACGGCGACTGAATTCGACCTAGCTGAAAAGCTATGTCGAAAATCCTGCCGCTGTCAGGACTCGAACCTAGGCCCTCCCGGTCAGAGGCGCTGCAGTGACATCAGTTGATGCACTGAGCTACCACTCCCGGTTTCAGAGAATTAGAGGTAGCTACAATTCAGTATGCACCCAGTACTTTTGTGTGAGATATTTGCATAGACGATGCTCAATATCGACAAATTAATGAGGTCAATACGCATCCGATTGTTCTCAAAATTGAACATCAAATAAAGATACCAAAATTAAGGAACAGTGTTTGGGAGTCGTAACAGGAGGTATGTGCTAAAGGCGTCAGGGCACCACACTACTCGGTTCACTTTTCTCACATCATAACAGAGAGGCAGGTTTTGTTCCTTCACCCTGTGCGACGCATCGCAGCTGCAGCTACTTGTCATCCCTATTGTCGACGGTACGCACATGAGGAATTGGGAATATACTCGTAACGCCTTATAACAACAAATCAACAATTATTTCACCTTGTACAATTTCGAAGATTAGACTAGTACTATTGATCAAGGATTAGCATGTTAATTAGAGAAATGTTCTAGGATTCAAGGATGATATACAGTAAGCAGAGCACTGGTGTAACGAAGTTTAGCCATCAAATTGCACTTTAGTTTGCCCAGTAGTATGAAAGTTCTTTCATATCTAGCAAACAAGACTGGCTGAAAGTGCACAGCAGTGGTAACTTTAGATGCGAAAATGTAGAAGTAAGAAACCGCCGAGTGGAAGTTGGCAAAATAAGGGCTTGTTTGCGGAAGTGAGGGCGGTTGGAGGAATGCAGACCCACTCTATTGTAGCAAGCAGATTCCAGCCGACGGGAGTGTAAAAAAGTTCGAGATGAGTTTCCAAATAACAAAGTTGCTCGGGGTAGGAATGTAACAAGTCTGAAATATTCCAATCAACTTCCAGTATTTGGAGGTTGAGAGAATAAATGGGAGATACGGCGCACTTTAAAGTTGAATAAATATAAATAATTCAAGAATTCAGAACGTTAAAGCTGAAAGTAAAAAACGTAAGAAAGTGAAAGCGAGAATACTGAACAGATTCAGGGACCAATGCACTGTTGAGTTGAATAAAAATACGCAAGAAATGTATTCAATTTACCAATTTCATTTCCAGTTTGTTACGCAAATTTTTTACTTTGTCATTCACATCATATCCACAGGCCCTGATCACACAGCATAATAGAATGATAATCCATTTTCATTATCACTTAGATGATGGGATATCGTAAAAGCTATTGACAGCTGTTTACATAATAAAAACGAAATGGGTTGCCATAATACACATTGGCAAGAAAAATGGAAAATATCGAAATAAGAAGAGAACGGAAGACACGAAAATTGAAGTTTGGAAAAAGGAAAAATTCCACCTGGCGTTTTATTCTTACAATGATCATGATTCCTTTTTTTTCCCTCGATATTTCACTTTCTTACTTTAGTTCTTTCTTTTGCGCAACAAATTAAAGATATTCTATGTCTTCAGAGGATGAATGATCAGTGATCATACTAATATAAAGAGTGTAAATAAAAACATAAATAATGCACTAATAAAATTTGTTGTAAAACACAATTTAACATATTACAATACAAAACTTTTTTCGGGAACAGAATGACATTTCGCCCCAGTAAACATTTATTACAGACAATTATACTTGAGTTTTCCAAAATTAGTTACATTCATACCAACGGTAACGGCGGTGGTAGGGGCAGAGGGTGTTGTGATGCTAGACTGCTTGATTGCTGTTTCGGAGCTCGTCAACTGCACTACTCAGTATTCTTCTAAGTGCAGTGTGTGGAATATTTTGAGAGGTGACGGTATTCGTCCCCCATCTGGAACGTGAGATCTGGCGCTGACCTACACGCCAACTTGCGGGATTTCTCCTTCAAGTATTTCCCCCGGCCGACGGGACAAGGCCTAAACGCAACTGCTCTTCCGCCATGTGTAATGCACGTGAGTGTAAGTGTGTGGGTAAGGAGAAAGAAAGGGACAAGAATGAAGAGTGAAAGATTCCTACCCCGTTCGTTCAGATGCTCCGGTTCTGAACGGAGACACCGCAGAAAGCTACCGATCAGAGCACCAGCCACTACAATTCCCCAGACAGCGGCCGCATCCTACCTAGCATGAGCCGAAAATCAGAACACGAAATCTAGGACTTCCCAGGGAGGGACTGCAGTGTCAACAGTTGGTTGTTGCCCTGAGTCATCCCAGCCGATACTTTGGCGGAGGCAGAGTTGCATAACTAGTGGCGGTGGCAGAGTTGTAGGAGAACCTGAAGTGAAGGCGGAGGCAGAGTTGGAAGAGAAGCAGAGGCGTCTGCGGAGGCAACAGCAGAGACAGCGAGGCTGAAGAGCGCGACGGAGGCAGTGGTGCGGTGGCGCAGGAAGACCAAGTTTCCCCGGCGTCCACGCAATTATTTAGCGGAAGCGTCGGTGGCGACGGTCTCAGAGCCCGGGGGCGGGCCCCGAGGGGCCGAGGCGGCGACGCGACGGCGGCCGGGGGCTGACTGGACTGGATTAAGCGAGCGGAAGCACTTGGCGGGAGGGCCTGACTGCGCGAGCGGTGCCGCGTCCAACTCCACAGACGTCCCGAAGTCGGTCTCTCCGCGGGGGCGTGGCGTGGACGGGGGACGGAGAGGGACCGACACCAGTCGCAGCTGGGCGCGGCCGCGGGGCGGGGGACGCTAACATGAGCAGCGACGTGCAAGGAACACGCACGACGATGTAGCAAGAGAAAACAAAGAAAGATGAGAAGTGTAAACCATTCCACTGACGACAGGTACTACACAATGAGCCACTACATAAACAAAGGGGAGACTTATTCGCCCTTGTTCTTGAAGACTCCCCATTGTCGTCTTGTTTCGTTGGTAGAGAAATGAAGAATCTCCAAATAATCAATCTTTCCCTTAATTTCAAGTTCCCATAATACAGTGATAGAAGAAGTTATAGAGAATAGGGTAGAGAGCAGAATTTAATACAAATCATAAAACGTGTTGATGTACGACTGAGTCAACGACAGCGTGAAAACAAAGCCAAGAAGCCCAGGACGAAGGCGACGGAGCAGCTTGTGGTTTGTCGAGTGGGGGCGCGAAGGGCCGGGGCGGCCGTGCTGCAGCGGTGCGTTAATTGCATGCGATATTTATAAACCGCGTGCCCGGCGCCGCTTTGAAGTCGCGCCGCGGCGCCGGCGAGCAACTTCCGTCAACAGGCGCCTCGAGGGCCCGCGGGCGACGAGCGCAAGCCCTCCCGCGCCTTCTTGCTTAAACGCCTGTGCCACGGGCAAAAGGGCGCCGGCTAATTAATAACGAGCTACTTTTCTGCCTTCGTCTTTGTGCAGATAAATGAAGCATGTGCTCTTCTCTTCCCTTTTAATAGATCATTATGATACCGATGTCGTATTAATTGAGATGAACATAATGAAAAAAACTTTCACATTTCCAGATCCACAGCCCGTCAAGAGTGATTTGTGCGAGCTACATTTCTTACCTCTGCAATTCGCAAATATCCCTAGGCCAGGCGTAGCACCCAAGTATATAATAATATTTTGGCACATCAAGCCATAAGTAGTAGGATGAAGACTTGCTAAGCAAATTGATTACAGTCAAATATACACATAATAAAAAAAAGACATAAATCATTCCTATTACGTCTAAAGAAGCTCATGCCTTTAACAAAGAAAGATCCGCAAAAAGGATTTGGAATAATGTGATAAGATGCTCGAACAAAAGTTAAACTTATGGTTTCAAAAATGCAATTTTATTTTTTCAGTAACTAAAAATTAAACTGTTATTTTAATGGAATTAATTTTATTTCATTGATCGATAGACTTAATAATTGTAAAATTTATTTTTTTATATATTTTATGAAGTTCGATCAGATAATTATCAATCAAGAACATAACATCAAAACATTTTTTCGATAAATAAGCGTCCTCTTTACTATAGTTCTTAGTGAAAATGAATTCCCATTTGTAACTGTTTAACTTGCGTTTAATATCAATTTTAATACCCCATATCACAAATATCTATCTTGTTTAATTTTACTTTTTGTCACAATTACACAATCTACTTTACGTTCAAAGTCACTTCGCCAGAACCTGCTGGTTTACGTCTGAAAAATGTTCCCACAGGCCACCGCCGAAGGTTTCCAGGGAAATGAAAAATCTGAGGCAAATGTGCGCGACGTCACCCGAGGGGGGTGGGGCGGGTCCCTTGATCTTGGGAGCGCGACGGCAGCCACGCCCACCCGCTGCGACAAACGCCTGTCGTCGCTCCGGCATCTGGCCGGATTTTCGGCGTGAGCTCTCCATCCTTGGGCTGGGCTGAGCTGGGCGTGGCGGAGCGGGGGGATGGGGCGGGGCGGGGAGGCGGGGCGGGAGGCGAGGGCGGGGCGGGCGGAGCGGGGGGGCAGGCGGGGCGGGGGGCGGGGCGGGCATGGGGCGGGCGGGCGGCCCGCGCGCCTGTCGCGCCGCGCTAGCAGGCTGGCACGACGACAGGCACGCGACCGCCCGGCGGCGGGGCGGCAAAGGCCCGCCGCCGTTGTGTGGCGGCGCCGCACGCGAAATACGTCGCCGCGGGGCCCGCCCACCGCAAACAGGGCGCGCGCGGGCACGAGGACCGCCGACGGGCACGGCTAATGGCCTACACGAGTCCCAGTTGTCACACAACACATCGCTGGGTTCTTTCCCGCTAATCGTATTTACCCAGTGATTTACGGACTGACGGGGGCAAACACAATGAAAGAAACTTCACGTCATTGGTTTGATAAAGGAACTGAATGATACCTATTTGGTGAGATCATGGTAACTCCATAATAACATTCAGATACCCTCAGATACACTTTTAAAGGAATTTTAAACTAACTTGGCAGTTCTGTTCGTTGAATTTTTGTCCTGGAGTACTTATTTAAACGTTACAAAGTTAGTTAATCAAGAAACAACAAGAACTCTCTATGACAATCCCTAAAAGGGGTTGAAACGTCTCGACCACCGGCGATGGCGCTTCGTATCTCGAGGATGAACAACTGGCCGGTGCTAATTCTCCCTTTGCGGACGGAGCGCTTCTTGTGGCGGAGCAGTGCATCTCCTCCCGTCATCGAGGACGACTTCTTGAGCACCCACCTAAGTTATTTGCCGGCAACATCTGCGGCGCGGCGCGGCACGGCGTTCCAAGGGTGTGGGGGAGGGGAGGGGAGGGGGAGGGGAGGGGGAGAGGTATGGCGGAGGCGCGCGCCACGTGCGCCGAGAGCTGCAGGTGCCAGACGCCGCGCGGCCGCTCGCGGCTCATTTCCGGCGCCCCCCCCCCCCCACCTCACCCGACAGGCTGCTCCTCACAAAAGTCCAACACACACGGGGATGTAAACAGTCGTACACATGTTCAATCTGGAGAGTCAAAAGTCAGAGCTGCAAATTAAACTAACACACTCTACCATCGTCTAACGACTTGTATCACAATTACCGAATTATAGATATACCATTTGTATATATTTTAACATATCAAACTCCTTTCCTCACGCGATAACGTAATTTCGATGTTTTTACCATCCGGCATGAGGGAACAATGTATTTTCGGCTACGAAATAGGGAAGGTACAGCATTGCCAAATAACTGAAAGAGGACCTGCTAGTATCCTGTTTGAGAAGCGACTTCTTGAGCATGGAAACCAACTTATACAGTATTAAACAATTATCAGCAATATTTGAATATCACGCTCCTCTTCATTAAGGAAACCTACTGAATTTGAACTTGGATTCACATTAACTTTCTCGGTCAGATGACACAGTGTCATTCACAAGGATGGAAAAATGAACCGTTGGTATCATAAAAGTTCATCCACCCAGAACAGAAATTGATTGTACTATGTTGATAAGCAAAACAAACACTATCGGCCCTTGCGTAAAATACGTCTGGAGAGGCTATTTCACCATTCCTCAAGCTTTTCAAAATGCCAGAGGTCGCCACCATCTGCCCAGCGTGTTCCACGCGTTTTCTCTTTTCATTCTTTAGCCGATTATAAAAGAAAACACTCCTGCCCGGGAAAGCCCCATAGGTAGTCAGTTCACCCCACGCCACTAGTTCTAGATGACACCGGCCCTAAGACGGTGACGTCAAAGGGGCACTCACGGTATTGCTGTTCCGGAGCTGGTCGTTCGGGGCTGGACGGCCGCCCAGTGCCGGTCCTCGACTCTTGCTGCTGTTGGCAAGGCGATTTGTCACCCCGGATATCGAGACTAACCTCGCCATTACTTGCCGCCCGGGCTGTGCCCTTCGCCGCGGGCCGGGTGGCCAAAGAAGGCGGTGCGGCACAGAGGGGGGGCACTGAGGTGGTGAGATAGGTGAGGAAGCGGGTGCAGTGCGGGGAACGGCTAGTTGGGGAGGGGGGAGAGGTGGGAAGGAAGAGCGGTGGAAAAAGGGCGAGGTGGGTTGGGAAGAGACAATCCAAACGGGGTGGGAGGCAAAGGCAAAAAATAGACGCCACCTGTTGTGAATGTAAAACGCGCGCGTTAGGCTCTGAGTAACGGCGTGGCCGCGCCACCTGCCGCCGCCGCCGCCACAAAGCGGCCATTCACCATTCGCAGGCAGGCGCCGCGCGGGGCGGGGCGGGGCGGGGCGGGGCGGGCGGGCGGGCGGCGGGCGGGGCGGGGCGGGGCGGGGCGGGGCGGGGCGGGCAGGGGCGGGGCTGGGCGGGCGAGGGGCGGGGCGGGGCGGGGGAACGGGGGGAGCGGGGCGGATGGGGCGGAGCGGGGCGGAGCGGGCGGGCGGAGCGGCGGAGCGGCCCGCGGAGGCGGGGGGCGGGGATACGCAAGGTAGGGGCGTGACGGTGCGGGGCGGACGCTGCAAAAATAAGAAGATCGCCGACGCACACATGCGCGGCTGCGCCAGCGCGCGAAGACGAGCGGCGCGCGTATTTCACGCATCGCGTTCGCCACAAAGGATTCGGCGCCGCGCTCGACAATGCCCGTTGAAAGCGTTGCACTACAAATTACAACCGCCTTATTTGCGGAACGTCGGCGCACACACGCGCGACCGGCGATCTAAGGGGAGGCACGCAAAGAGGTCAGCACTTTTATATTTCATCACGTCAACCGTAGTAAAAATAGAGCCCAGACGAGATCAAAGAGGCAAGGCTAGATCAAAAAGGCGGTAACCCGATTCCCAAGAAGCAGCAGCCAACCTTCAATATTTGACCCGTGCGCCCCCGACAGACGGTTCAAGAGGCCTGCCGGGTACGCGAGGGCTGTATTTTACGTAAGCGGACGTTCTAGAGGACGGACTGGCGGGCCGGCGTGCGAGGGCGCGTGGGGGGAGGGAATCTGTTCTGGCCCGACCTCATGTAGTGGGTGGTTGGGTGGGTGGCTGAACCGCCAACGGAAACCCCGCGGCACAGTAAAAGCCGACAAAGGCGCTGCGAAATCCGCACGCGGGGATGCTGAGCGCGCGTGTGTATGTGTGTGTGTGTGTGTGTGTGTGTGTGTGTGTAGAGGGGGGTGCTTGGGCCGCCGAAGGTTCTCCCGGCCGGGCCACCGCAAAAAGACAGAGGCGAAGGCGCCACGGAACTAGATTTGCATTTACCTCCACAAATAACACAAGGAGTGAGGAGGGTCTTCTTGATTGTTTTAATGAGCACAATTAAAAACAAGACGTTTAAGAAAATAATAACGTAATAATAGAACATCGTGGACTTTAAAGTATCACAAGACTGTCAAGGGAAAGAGCTCGAAGTTCTTCCATATGATGAGCCATCAATGCGAATCTCATCTTGTGCTAGTCCATTGGTTTTCCATTATAATTCTTTCTGTAATTGAAATTCGTATCTAAGTGGTTTAGTGCTGGGTGTTACCTGAAGATAACCCAAGAAGCCGTTCGGACTTCAATTTCTCTGAGCATCTTTCAAATGTGACTGGGGAAAACATGCCTAGCCCTCCAGAGAGTCGCTAAAACTAGGGCTCAAAGTACACCGAAATAGAGACAATTGTAGTAATACATTGATTAAATTTCTCATCTTCTCTGGTCATAAACTATTTGAAAATAGATGCATTTTTATTACATGGTAGTCCCAACGATAATATCTAAATTCTAGTAGAGACAAAAGTGAAATTTGTTCATCGCCGTTTAACACAAAAATAATATTTCAATAAGCATAAGATAAAGTTTAAAAAAAAGAATAGTTGCGACTGAAAAACATTTTGTCCCCTGTAACAAGTGACATATTAAGGGTATCTCTACGCTCGCTAGACTGTTGCATACATGTACAGTTATAAAACCGTTGTTACTTTCAATTGCAAAACAGGTTACAAGCAATTAAGCAAGCAGGAAAAGGTAATTAAGAAAAACCGAAAAAGCGAAAACAGTCCGTAGGTCAGGGGCTCAAGAATTATAAACTAGCTTCCGTGCTGTCCATTCTCAGTTACAGATTGCAGCAGACACGCACGACGTGATTATAATTGCATCGGTTCCAACTATGAACCTGAGGTCTTCACATATTTATTCAAGGAAGAATGATGGGAAGAAAGTAGCGATTGCTCACGCCTTGGTGTGAGGAGGTCCGCCAAGTCGTCTGGCAGCGCGACCCCTGGGAGAAGGTTCCTTGGGCCCATGGTGATGGAGCAGGCGCGATCCTCACCTCATCTCCCCTAGGCCACAACGCTCACTCGCTCTCGCTTCACCTAATCTCCACCTGCAAAAAGGTCCCCCTCACCTCCCTCAATGATGTCTCAGCCACCGTCACCGCGATGCACCAGCTCCTCCCACACTCATTACACCTTGGCTTTAGGAAAGAGGCAGACACGCCTAGGGCCGGATTTACGCACGGCGAGGCTCCACGCACAAAATCGTGTTGGACCTTCTTCAAAAAAACAAAAAACGAATTTAACAAATTATTAAATATTTTAAAAACTAATTTAAAATACAAACTTTCTGCTAATTATACTATATCATGAAGAATTATTTTTACGATAAAATCACATTTTATGACATTTATTTCCAATAGCCTATGCTTTTTTTTTAATCGTGAACTCCCCCCCCTCCCACTGATCGATGTGAGCTCCTATCTAACAACATATTTTGCTTATAGGTAATACGGCTCTGGACACGCCATTGGCCCAGCGAGACAGCGGTTAGTCTCTCGCGCCGTCGACGCCCCGCTTCCGCTTCCGGGCGGCCGTTGGGGCCGCGCGGGTCTTCTCCGCACGCAACGCCAGGCAGCGCCGCGGCGCCGGCGCCGACGCCGCCCTCCACAAAGGGCTTCTGTGCGCGGCGGGGAGGGGGCGGGGCTGGCCGGGGTCGGCTGGGGCGGGGCCGGCAAAGTGGAAACGCACAAGGGCACGGGGTGAATGCGCCGTTCGCTCGGCGGAAATAGCGGCCCTGTTTTCCTTTTTACGAGTTCCACGACAGACGACGAAGAAGTGTACGCTTGAACTGCTTTTGTTCGAGATGGTTTACGTTCTGCTTCGTTTAGTTGCTATTTTTACTGTCAGGCGAAAGCGTCAAAGACTGCCTTTTACGTCTGCTTATGGTTAAGGTGTGCCAGGTAGTTCTTGAAGTACAAGATCATTGCTCTTTAGGTCTAAACTCTGTAAAATTCGAGAGTTCCTAGGGTTCGAGACCTGACGGTGGCAGGATTTTCGACATTAGCTACATAACTAAGTCGAAATCAGCAACTGTCTGGAAAAGACTTCTAGCGGCCGGATGCTCTGATCGAATTTTCTGTGGTTTCTCCGATCAACACCAGCCCAATGCCGGAACAGGACCCTATCAATTGGTAACGATTTTTCCTTCATCTTCCCTGATTTATCCTCATCCCTTACGTACGCACACCTACACTCACAAGTACTACACTTTCACATTCGGCGGGAAACCAGTCGGCTTCTGTCTCGGCTGGGGCTGGGTCTCGCTAGGGGTAGATATCTAAATAGGATAAATCAGCAATCCGACGGGTAGGTCGGCACCAGATCTCGCCATCTAGCGGGGGAAGAAGACACTCACCTCACAGAGGTAAAAGAACACACAACATGTACAGGACTAATGATAAAAGTTGATCCGACAAGAAACACGGAATAATCACTTATCTTCGGACATCTCAAAGATCGTAAATTGGTGAGGTAAGTTTAAAGTTGAATGAGCTACAGAATCGCCAACTGTACAATAACACGTAGCCCGCAACTTCGATGCGCTTCTGAAATTTTATTCAAACGCAAAACGACGACAATGTAACAGCAATTTCGGCATCGTACCACAATTGACATCAGACATCTTACATACATACCATCGTAGAAGAAGCAGTTCTCAGAACATTCAATTGATTTTCCGCAACATTTTATCGCGAAAAAATACCCAAAAAATTAGAGACGGGAAAGATATAGTTTGTCATCACGAGTAAGCCTAACCATCTTCACAAAGTGACATTTCACAAAGTGACAAAGTTCACATTTTGTTCAAAAACACTATGAAATAATCTCCCAGAGAACCTAATTATTCCTCCCAGGGATACGAATGTTCGACACAAAACACAACGTTCAAGTAGCTCTAGATGTACTTTGCGCACATATTTACAGGTCGCACCCACGATGGAGCAAGAGCGTTGGAACCGGATTCTTCTCTCGCTTGGGGATTAATCTGAAAATAACTGTGTTTAATAGAATCCAAGCTTATTGTGATTCAATTTCCAAAAATTGGTATTTTGAATTGATATGACGATCCTGACGTCCGAAGTCTCAATTCTTCATTCATCCCTCGTTGCCAGACAACTAATTAAACATTCTCAAATTCAAGTCCACAGAATGTGATCTTCTTGAAACATGGCTTTCTAAAATGGAGGAATTTCTGACCCATGTCGCTGGAGCCACATTCAAAATCGATCTCGATATAGCGAAAGCATACGAAACACATTCTCTTCTGTCACACGCTTTCTACGTTTATATTCACGCCTGCATGACTTTCGATATTCTAGGTAGTTCAGACGAAAAAGGGTAAAAAAATATTGACTCATAACTAATCGTACCGGTCACAATGCTTTCAGAGGTTAACGACTGAACGTATAACCACTTGCGGAAATGACATCAATAAGTCGTAACTGTGGTTCTTGGAACTGGCTATACCCAACCCGGTTGTAGAAGCCTTAAAAAAAACTAAACGCCGCAATTCAAAGTGAAGGTATCAAATTGCCACCATTTTTCTTCCGAGCAGTCATCCGGTCAGGCGAGGGGGTTGAAAACATAAGCTCAAATGAACGACGTGCAATTCGAAAGGTTCTGGCCACTTACCCGAGATCGCGGCAGCTGTTTTTTCCATCTAGCGGAGAGAGATGAAATGAAGGCCGGCTCGCGTTCACGATTACTTTCAGTAGCTGCAGCGTGGAGAGTTATTGCTTAGGGACTAGGAGGTCTGAACCAACGATTGATAAACAGTTCTCCGACACATCCATGTTCGCCATTTCTTCATCGATACTTAGTTTCGATAACTTGGTACAATATACAATTGCTGCTAAGACCGTCCCATCTCATTTGCATCCTCATTACCGAGTTGAAGGAAATATTTTAATTTTTTAAAAAACGGTTTGCAACTTTTAATACAGAAATTTCATTCTAGAAAAAGTGATCTTTCACTGCATGAAATCTTGGAAGAGTGCACTTTACATTTCTTCTCCGACGTCACTTTTATACTATTTTTAACCATTTTCCTCTATTATAAAGGGTTTGTTAATGAAGCGAGTGTATCCTTATAGCAGCAACGCCGAAAGCGTAGCTTATATTGATTTTGAAACCAATTTATGAAAGAGTAAGAGAAACAACGTAGGAAAAACGGGAATTTAATATCTTATGTGATTGCAGTAGTGTATTTGTTCGAAAATCGAACAAAATGACAAATATAAGAAACAATTTTCCTTCGTATATTCGATTTGTTTAAATTAGCAAATTTCTGCACATTTTTTAATATACCGAACTTTAAATGCTCTCGAAGTAGAGAAAGAAATATAATACGATACTGATAAAACGAAGTCTTCAATTCTTATAACACCCACATTCAAGCTACAAGTGCCACTCGTTGATGATTCTCTCGATGTCGATGAATGGAGGATGAAAAGGAGCACCACCGCCATCTGGGAGAGGCGGTGGCAAAAAGCGCACACGCGCGCACTGTGCCAAGGCGGGCAGGCGGGGCGACGGAGCAGCAGCTGCCGTCTGGGCGCGCGGGCGCCGCGCCGCATGAAAGGGACCGCTGTCAGCAACTCAGCGGCGCGGGCGGGGCCGGGGCGGAGCGGTGTGAGAAGGGGACGAAGCAGACCGAGGCGGGGGAGAGAAGCTGGGAGGACGGAGAACGGAATGTAGGGACGTGGGGGATGGCTGGGGCAGGAAGAAGAGGCCAGCGGGTATGGCGATGGCGATAGCAGTGGCGGTGTTGGGAGGGGCGATAGCGGTGGCGATTGAGGCGGCGGTAGTGGCGGTGGTGGTGGGGCGATAGCGGTGGCGATAGGTGGCGGTGGTGGCGGTGGTGGCGGTGGTGGCGGTGGTGGCGGTGGTGGCGGTGGTGGCGGTGGTGGCGGTGGTGGCGGTGGCGGCGGCGGCGGTAGCGGTGGCGGTGGCGGTGGCGGTGGCGGTGGCGGGGGCGATGGCGGTGGCGATGGCGGTGGCGGTGGCGGTGGCGGTGGCGGTGGCGGTGGCGGTGGCGTGCGGTGGCGGGCGGTGGCGGTGGTGGGGTGGTGGTGGCGGTGGCGGTGGAGGTGGCGGCGGCGGTGGTGGGGTGGCGGTGGCAACGGTGCCGGAAGCGCCAACCTGTAATAACGGTGCAGACACCGCGCCGCACAGCAGGTCACAAGTGAAAAGGACAAAAATGTCAATGACATCGACAGGGAGAGAGCCCTAGCGGCCAGCTAGCACTTCCACCTCTGAGCAGCGAGATACAAATTGCGTGGTCAAACCCCAGGCGGAATACGTGACGCTCAAAGATTGTTTGCAGCAGGTAGCCCTCCCCGCTGTTCCCTTGCTCTCTTTGCATGTCATTCCACACACCTCCATCATTCAGCCCTCCATTCAGTCAACACATCACCGCACTCTCACCAGCCGAATATAATTTTTCCCCATCCTTGGTAAGCAGTTGCTCATCGCAAATACTACAAATCCCATTTCCGGTATGAAACTACTTTAAGCCTACCCGTCAACTCAAAACTATACCATTGTTTGTCCAAATACTGTTTGGAACGCGTGGACATTCGCGGAGGGCAGCCACATAGCGTACAAATGCCTCTCGCAGGAGTTGCAGTCCAGTGAGCGGGCGCCTGCAGTGCGGGAGCTCGGCGAGGCGCAGAGCGGCGCTGCGCTGGGCGCCGGGCCATCCATCAGGCTGACGGGCAGCCGCGGAATTGCTCCGCGCGCCGCACTGGCTGCAGCACCCGCGCCCTCAAAACGTGTGTCCCTATTCCTTTACACTTCAAAACTAACTACTAGTTACCGTGCAAGTGCAAATTCATTTTTTGTTACCCTTTTTCATTCGATAACGTTCAGCATGTTTCTAATTGTTACGAATTTTCTCCATTCACCGTTAGTCGTTTAGTCCCTTCCAGAATGCAAGTGGGATGGCAATCAAATTCGCGGCGCAAGCCGAGTTTCCTCTCTGTGCAAGTCTTAGCGTAGCCAACAGAGTTCGTTGTAGGTGGTTTGCTAATTCAATTTTTGTTCAACACGTTGGGTTTTTGATACCCTTTCTATTCGTAAATAACTAATTTATGACTGTGAAATTGCAAAACACTTATTTAAAATGGTGGGCTTTCAAACGATCTTAATCTTCGCAATGCATCCAGCTATCATCATGATTTCAGAACTGCATTTTAACTTGTTATTAATACGTTATTAATAAAATAAGTTCAGACGAGATCAAAAGATGTCCAACCCTGACGAAATGACGCTGACTCTACGACATTTTGTCACATACAAATCAGCATAACGTGCAAACCATAAACATTACAAACCCAGCTCAATAACATTTTTCACATGCCGATTACCAGGTATAAAATTTTATAAAACCTTTTTCGAAAAAAGCATAAGCAACCACCACTCGACTTGCAGCACACAGAAATATACAGTAGATCTGCTCAAATTATAAACAGGCATGCTAAATATATCCTCGCTCTTCTGGCAAGTTACGTTACAATAACACAGCAAACAGCTCTCGGGGAAATCCGTCCTTCATAGAACTGTTTGTATGGAGCGTGTATTCTCACTGCGTCCTCAACTGCCCAAATACTCCGCGGCCTCGTTATCGCCGATCGGCTCCGACAGCTGAGGCGCGTGCGTCTCATTAAGTGCGGCCTTCTCACGCCGGCGCCCGCGTTGCCCAATTCCCCTCAGTGTTAGGAGATCACGGGTTTATCCTCGCTGACATCAATCTGTCAGCTGGCTTAACCTCGTTCCCAAAAAACAACACTTCGTTCTTCAGACGAATATCCGTGACCAGACAATCGTCGCCCAAAAACATATTTATCACACACCTACACAAATAAGCAGATTAATTCAAAATATGTTGTTGAATAAAATCCAAGATTTCAAAATAATCTCTTTGTTATAATGACGAGGTCGAATATCCATAATTTTGTTAACATTTACAGTAGAAAAATTAGCAGTAAATATTATGCTTTTCTGTATATAAAATTACGTTAAATGTATCGGTGAGATTGTATAGTGAGGATGAGATAAACATTTCTATAAACACGGGATTCGGGTTAACATTACACTCAAAACAACTATAAGAAACTGCTGCACACTAGCGCTATATTTAATTTCCCAAGATGTGTATCGAAGTCAGCAGCTGTAACACGCAGAATTTCTTCTAGCGCCGAGCAAAAGTTGCGTCGCCACTGACGAACGCTACGTAAGCCTGCACGCCAAAATATTTACTTCGCACGTCGGTTACTGAACCTGCCACTGTCAACACTGACATGACGCACATGGCTCTGTTTACGAATCCTCGTCGCCAGCGCTGCAGCACTGCAGGCTTCATTAGCAGAATCTTTTGCACAAACAGAGCGAGAAAGCGCTGCCCTGCTGCAACATGTTTTTTTTATTACATCTGACACATGTCGCATCGCCCACACCAATGGCCGCCCATGGCAACAGCAGCGTCGCTGTAACAATTTCACGAGGGGCAAAAAGAGCATACGCAACCCTGCACATGGAATATACTTTGCAAACGATACGGAACAAATAGCAGATAAAATTGCAAAAAATGAAATGCATAATGTGTATTTCTTTATTTGTATTTTATAATTTGTACTTTGAACTGCTATCTTTTCTCGATATTAATCACCCCGTTGAATTTCAATTTTCGCAATTTTATCTCTATTTGTCTGCAATAATTACAATTTAATGTATCTATTAATTACATTACCACCCCTTTGCATTGCATTTCACAATGTGTAATTTAATTTGCTATCTTATTTTGTATTTTAACGGTATTTTATTTATATTTTCTTTTCTTCACATTGTAGATTGATGATGACGGCAAAGCCGTCGACAGCCGGATATCTTAAAAAGCAAATCTTAAAAATCTTAAATATCTTAAAAAGTAAAAGCTTTTCTGCTGCAAAACTGTTTCTATACAATTAGAGGCTAAACTGATGGTAAAAAAGAAAATTAATGTATACTTTAACAAAATAATGATATAGTTTACATTTGCATTGTATAATTTTAAAAAAGACATAAATGCCTGTAACATGTAATGTACTTCAACTTCCGGATCAATGACCCCCATCTCGATCGGGGGTTTGTCCAGTTTCCCTGATGTATTGAGCAAATGCTGAGATGGCCCCTTGATTTGCTTCTGGACATAAATGTAGCTTCACTGCGCGCACGTTTTGTGGGGATTTCCATTTGCTTGTAGTGGTAGTAGAGCTTAGGGTAAGTTTCTATTTTGTTAGCAATACAGAAAAATCAAATCTGTTCGTTCGTTTACCGTTACAAATAAGTTTTCTATAATTCGGCCACAAAAATATCTAGTTTTTGAAATGTTAATCTCTGGCTTTTATCAATTTATTATTATTACTATTATTTTTTCATCTTTCAACTATTAATAGTTAAATTGTTGGGAAGGGATTCTGAAACTCAAGAAAGCGTGCGGAGATGATTTTCTCCCCCATACGTCACATGCAGTTTTTGACTAAATAAATAAATAAAATCTCAATAAATTTACTAAGTTGACGGAGAGACCTACTTTATTTCTTAGTATAATAACATCAACAACACAATCGTCACAACAAATGGAAAATAGTATTCAATAATATAACATCACAATTCTCACAACAAATAGAAAATAGTATATTAAAGACTTCACAAATGAAATAAAATAAAAAGAACTAGTACGGCTACACAGTGGCTCAGACTTTCTCGTACTCCTTAGTTACTTTATCTTTTTAGTCAAATCATTTTTTATGCAGTCCCACTCTCTTCTCAGCTGCGATCTATTGGCACCAAAAGGACACTTGCTCACAATTTTTCAGTTTCCGATTTACTAATGGTAAAATTGATATATTACATAAACAATATAGAAGAGTAAAACTTGGTCTTATAAGCAAATTTTCTTTGAAAACTTGTTTAGGCGTCCGTGTTGTTCACAGGTGCACGGGTGAATACACATAAGCAGACGGACGGACGTTTTGAACAAAAAACAAAACCTTTTCGGTAGCAGGGGACCCCAAAACGTGTATTTCCCCATGAAATCTCGAAATCAATTTTCCGCAGCATTACTTCTCATACTACGCTCTTTCTCTATATACGTACTAAGTAAACGAGAAAAAAAACGACAAACTTCGAAACCTTGTATCCTTTTTTACTCGAAACTACTGAACAATATGAGTCGCCATAACCATCAACATTATTAAACGATGTAACGTCTGCTTCAACCCCGCAATTATCAACCGACGCTCCCTACCTTTAATTTGTCCATCCACTGACCTCTAGGGAACCTTGCCCTAGCCTCCACTGCATAACTCCCCTTTGGCCCGAGAACTGTTTCTGCCGCGCGTGCTCCGTAAGACCACGAAGGCGCTTGAACCTGTTATTTATTTATTTATTTATTTATTTTACGACAAAAAAGCAGTTAAAAAACTGCATATGACGTGCTATGGGGGAAAAGTGAATTGGGTGCACATCTTCAAAATTCTGTGATCCTTACACTAAGTCATATACTACTTAAAATTGAAAAAAAAAGAGAAAAAAAAAAGAAAAAGCTCCCATGTAATAAAATCTATTTTCAAGGATAAATAAGCAATACATTTTGGCTCTTATCCATGTTATGAGTAGGGAGATCTAGTGGCGCGCACGAACCGGCCCTTATGTCCATTACAGAACGCACTCCTGTCGCACGCAGACACTCACACTCGCTACTCATACACACACATTTAAGCGTTATTCAGGGGATAGGCATAGGGTTATTAAGGTGCTACATGGTGGCTGGAGTAGGCCCGTCCATGCCACAACACTAAAGCATAAATCCACGTTCACAGCAAGATTCAACACGCACACCACGCAATTTGAGTCTGACACCGTAGACTACCCTTACAGAACGGGGTCGGTTCATCAGCAGGATTGGGTAAAAAATGTAAAAGTGATGAAATACTCATTCCTTTGAATGATGGCTTTTAATAACGGAATGTATATTACAAATATGCTCCAAATTCAGCTATCAACTTGTTTGTGGAGCAAGCAATATTTCAAAGTATGTTTTTATTTGAAAAATCGAACGTGTGTACGCAAATATCCCCAACAGCGCAAAAAGGCCAGCAGCCAGCTGAAGGGTGTGAAGCGCATCCTTGGAGCTTTAACGAGGATAAACAGCGGGCGACAAAGTCCACGGGAGCGACCCCCCACCTCACGCACACACATGCCCACACACACACACACACACCCCACACACACACACACACACACACACACAACCACGCCGCGCTCTGTGCACTGGGCAAACAGCTCCCCGCGCCTGGGCCGAATGCAGCGCGTATTTATTCGCCGGCGACGGCACCACTCCCAACACCGCGCCACGCCGCGCGCGCCCCGCCCCCAGCCCCTGGGCCGGGCGCATTTCGGGCCCATTCAAAAAAAGGATGCAAAATGATCACTCGCGATAACACGTAGCCTCGCAAGGGGTGCAGCTATGTCCATGCACGTGAATCCAAAAGATGCGGGTTCGACTCCCGAAAGTAATGGGTGATTTACTCAAATAATTGTTGAGTCTTCTCACCTAACCACCGTCACTTTTATACAATGTGACGTAGATTTCCGTCTCTTTTTTTTGGGGGGGGGGAGGAAGGGGAGCCTATCCCCGAAAATGATAAAGTAATAGTTACAACTCTAATAGAGTAAGTAACTCGGATAAAATCGAAGCAGTACAAATTATATGAATTGAAACTGATAAACATGTCACGTCAGTAACAATAATTCTCCACCTTCAGCGAGAACTGCTGCAAAGCGCGTGGCCTTCGACGCTGTACGTTGCTGCCGCCACGGTTCGGCGCCCATGCGAGCGATGGGGCAGCCGGTGATGGGTCTGCCGGGAGCGGCACGCGTGGCGGTTGCTCGCACAGAGCTCGAGCCGCCTCCGCTCGCGGAGAGCACTCGCCAGGGGCGGGGCGTTCTGCACGTGGCGAAGGGGCGGGGCGGGGCGAGGTGGGCCTTGAATTCGGCGTAAAAATAACCGGTGCGCGGGCGGAGATTCGATGAGTATTCGCGGCGCGGCGTCGCCGTGGCAACGGGCGGATGGATGCGCGGCCGCGGAGCGCGACAGCCGAAGCCCTGGAAGGGGAGGAAGCCCAGGGCAGCGGGATCAATCTCCACGCAGAGAACGCGCGGATATGAAAAAAAGGGGGCGAGAGTGTGGGTCGGGGCACGAACCAATACGAAGCACAATAACCGACCGTGGCGTATGCATCATACCGAGCTACAAAAGGAGAACGTACGACATGCGCTGGTGAATATTATACGTGCTCTACGAGAAATAATAACGATGAAAGGCACGGCAGAGAAGCTTTAGTTGTCATGCGGAGAAATATTAACGAAAATCGTGTTTGATGAAGAAAGGGTAGTTACAATTGAAGCAAGTATATCACCAAATAAAACGCCATGTTTTGCAATAAAATTTTACACAAAATCAAATAAGGTCGAATATTGTTTGCGCACCAACGCACAGGCTGTGAAGCCTAATCTATCTTCATGTTGTGCAACACTATTCGTTGTAATGAAACTCGAAAAATAGAGGTATAAATGGCTCTTGCGTCTTTATGGGCCTCGGGTTCGATCCGTGCCAAATTCAGTCCATGTGAAATTTGGAAGTCTAAGCAAGTTTTCTCGGAATCCTCCCATTTTCCTATTTCACTCTAGCTGCTAGAACTTCCCTGCGATTATCAACTAGAAAACGATCGACTCCTCATTACATTTAGGAGGGGCTACTAGAAAAAACACTGATCAATTCTTAGTTATTCTGCTCAAAGAAATTCCTCTCTAATGTTACGTAATCAGAAGGAACATGACGTACGGGGCTAACTCTTGGAATTTATCTGGACCTGATGTCCTTCTACTAGACACTGTGAAAACACACGAGGCCAACAATCCACAACTGCGAGGGAGAGGGAGTTTTCAGAAAATATCGAGACACCAAAACTCGAATCTTCGCCTCTCTTCATCTCACAGAATTCCGCTCTTTTTTAATGTTTTTTCCCTCCTTGTTGGACTCTAAGGTGGTATAACTTATACATTTTGTTATTCTATTAAGAAACGTGCAATTGAATTATCACAATGACGGTCGTAAAGCATACATTATCCAATTCTCGGTCGAGGATCATTTCCCAGAATTAGAATATTTCATAATTTTTACGCATTCAGCAGTGTTTAAATTCATCGTTCGGGTGAATATTATTTCAAATCAAGTAAAGGTAAGATCCAACTCGGAAAAATGCGGGTTTGATCCCTGCCGGCTCGCATTTAACGCTATCCGCAACGCCGCCGCCGTGCCGTTCCAGACTCCAGCGATTTCGCGAAGTTGCGGTCCAGCACTCGCCGCCACTGAACCCGCTGGCCCCGATCACCCACCGGCGCGGCGCTTGCGGTCATCACCTTCAAGGCGCCCTCTCTCCTCGCGCCACCCGGTGGCAACACTGACGACGCAGCAACGATGATAGCCGCAGCAACGACGCAGCAACGATGAGTGGGGGGCGGTGGGCGGTGGGCGGTGGGCAGAGCGCAGAGGGCAGAGGGCAGAGGGCGGCGGGCGGCGGGCGGCGGGCGGCGGGCGGCGTGCGGCGGGCGGCGGGCGGCGGCGGCGGGCGGCGGGCGGCGGGCGGCGGGCGGCGGGCGGGCGGCGGCGGCGGGCGGCGGGCGGCGGGCGGCGGGCGGCGGGCGGCGGGCGGCGGGCGGCGGGCGGCGGGCGGCGGGGGCGGCGGCGCGGCGGGCGGCGGGCGGCGGGCGGCGGGCGGCGGCGGCGGGCGGCGGGCGGCGGGCCGCGGGGCGCGGCGGGCGGCGGCGGCGGGCGGAGGGCGGCGGGCGGCGGGCGGCCGATGCATGCACCCGATTTGAAAGTTTCTTACGGATAGGGTCATGAACTACATCTTTGTGCATTACACAGAAATAAGGTCCACCCACAAAACTCCCCAAAGCAATGAAACATTACAAATGAATAAACAATCAATAACAAGGGCTCAACATTTTATATTTCCACAAATATTTTTTTTCATGTTTCTATTTTGAGAACTCATAAGATTTTGGTATTGGTGACATATGCTCCTCACCACTCTTCAAAATTTAAACGATAATCTCCCCGCACATTCGAATATCTTCCAAATCAAGAGGATTGGCATCTGTACGGAAGACTACAATCAACCGCGACTGATATACAAGTACTTACTTGGCGAGATATATAAACTACGGGAAACAGCACACAATCCCTTCATACCACTGCGAATACAGGCGGCATTAAGTTGTAACTTTCGCCAACATCTCAACCACACTCATTTTCTCATCCCGATCCCATACATTTCGCTCGCCAGAGTCCCCGCCCCTCGTAAAAGCTGCCTGGGGGCGTGGGCGCGATTGCCATATGATTCAATGAGCAGCGCCAGCGGAGGAGAAACCGCAAGGGCGACCGCGCCACCGACGCCGGCGACCCCTCCCGCGCACCACGCACACATCCACGCATCCGCAGCTGCGATGTTATTACGCACTCCCAAACCTCTCACGCAGTGGAGCATCACACCGACGTTCAGAGGTAACACTTCTCTTTTCACAAATAACAAAAATTCAAACCGGAAACGGTATCTCAGTGCATCAACTCATGTCACTGCAGTGCCTCTGGCAGGGAGGTCCTAGGTTCGAGTCCTGACGGCGGCAGGATTTTCGGCACTAGCTTTTCAGCTAGATCGAATTCAGTCGCTGTCTGCAGGAGAATTCTAGCGGCCGGCTGCTCTGTTCGGTAATTGTCCGTGGTTTCTGCGATCAATACCAGGCTAATGCCGGAGCAGTACCCTACCCAACGGGCCACGGACCGCGCGCGATCTATCCTTCCTCTTCCTTGTCCTATCCTCTCCCCTTACACACACACTTACAATAACATGCACTACACTACCACATATTCCGGAAGACCGGTCGGGAGCTTAGAGCTTGTCCCGGCTGGGGCGGTGCCCCGCTGGTGGGAGAGTACTGGTTAGGGGGAAACCCCAATAGCCGACGGTAGGTCGACGCCGGATCTCGCCATCCAGCGGGGGAAGATCACCGCCATCTCCCGAGAAAAAAACATGAACTACACTAACGGGACTAATGACCAAAGCAGTTGACGCGCCCGCAAACACGAATCAATCAACCAAAAATTCGACAACTGACTTGCATCTAGTAATTACAGTCGACTCCGGTTATAGTGAACTGGGGACTAAAATGTTTGGTTCACCATATCGGAGGTTCACATTATCCGATGATGTCAAAATTAAATAGAATTTCTCCATTTTAATTGATTTTATTAATACACACCAAAATTCATTAACAGCACGAATTGAAAATTTCAGTATATTTATTTGTATATAAAATAAATTATTTTCAATTGTTTGCTTCCGTTCATGTTTCCATTAGATCCTTCTCCAGTTTGTACTCTCTCCATACTTGATTCTGCTTGGTCCTCTCTAAGTATAGTAATGCAGTCTTGGCACATTTCAATAACTCTTGCATTATTTGAACACTATCCCACCCTTCGAAGACCATTTCAGTCGCCCAATAACATACGAGGTCCAATTAATTTTCAGGACTTACTTTCTACGTTCACTATAGCCGAGGTTAGTTCACTGTAACCGAATCTTCTTATGCTTGTAAAGTAAGTGAAACGGGACAGTGACTTAAGTTCACTATAACAGAGGGTTCATTATATCCGAGTTCACTATAACTGAAGTCGACTGTACTATCAATATTCTTCGTATTTTTCTTGTTAGAAATAAACATAAAACTGACTAACATTACTCTGCATTAAACATACAACTGCACTCTGCATTAACGATATGTGTAATTGATTTGTTGCAAAAAACAAAATGTCAGTTTTCCGACTTTTTGACAAACAGTTGAAATACATATTGAATGACAGTTAATTCACAAAAATTTTATTTATTTTTTATTTTATTTAATAGGTAATTATTACAGCCAAATTAGAAACTTGATCCAATGTGGCTAGGCCGAAGGCCTTTAAGCCATTACAATACCTACATTCTACCGAGTTCTAACCTTTCACCAAATTTACAAAAGGCACAATATCCTTTCACAAAAGAACTATGCTGATTAACTAGCATCCAAAACTGTACTGTGATAATCTACTAATAACTTTTTCTAGTCAAATTCATAATCCCAAATCGTTTTTTAAGTGTTACTATCACGATAACTTTAGAAATCTTAAATCTCATGAATCTCACTCAGAAATCTGAATCAACAACATTAAGTTGTTTTTCTCTCTTAAGTAATCACGGAAAAGACAAGACCAACTCAACCTCCTCAAGAAGCCTCTCTACCTCCTCTTGGTCACCAGCAGTCCTTTGAAGAGCTTACCTTTCAATGCATTATCAACATCACCCGTACCTACAGCGGCATAACCAAATATACACCGAGAAAATCTGCCCCAGCTGATGCAGTTGACTGCCCAGAAATTTCACGCAAGCAATAGCACCGCTTAAAATAAAAACGCAGTCATAACCAACGCTGTCCCGCCACTCACACTGTAGGTTGTCACCACATCACACTTTGCGAACGATAATCGGCGAGAGCTGCTCTCAAAGGCACCGTTTCATTCCTTACTAGCAGCGCGTGCACTCGAAGAACCAGGTTCTGATCCACAACTTAACGGAGGTCGACAATCAACATTCAGGAGACCCGCCAAAGAAAACCATTGGAAGAGGCAAACTGAGATAATTAAAATTCATTCTATACGACGCTTTAAATCAATTTTTTATCTGCCAGTTTATCAAGATTCTGGGCGTAGACGGTACGGGTATGTTATACCCGAGTTCGCAGGTGGTCGATCTTTAAGAGCAGAAATATCATCAGTATGTCAAGTGATGTAATGTCCGGGTCACGAGTTATGGGCTTAAAAAACGCTGAAGCCTGAATAACGTCTCTCAGATGAATTTAAAAACAGTTCATCGCCTCAGTCTGTGTTCGTCTCTAGACGGGATTGCATTGGAGAGCCCCTACTCTAAGACAATTAGTACGGCGAAAACAGCGCAACCAAATTCCTCGTCTTACGTAAGGACAAACATCAGCGGCACACGCCTTCAGTTGAATGAACACCGCAGCACAGAGCCAATACATCACAATTCTAGAATATTTAACATAGGGTGAACACATACAAAATAAATACATACAAAATTTTAAAAAATCTAGAATATTTAACATGAGATGAAATAAACTTCCTAACGCGACACTTCGGTGTCAGAATTTCGCTTTGAAGAATGTTGTGCTTTGCATTCACTATTTTATTTTTGTGCCCGTCCAGAGGGCCCCTCAGCCTCGCTGGCGCGCTCTCGCCTCCCCTCCGCGTAAACACGGCTCCGGAAACGCCCCCTTCCGCTTTCATTATTCATGGCGCCGGAAGTGATATGCGGCGGCGGCCAAATTGCGCGCGAGGCCCCACCCCCCGCCTCCTGCTGCTGCACGGGGGATGATTTTCAGCCCTAGGGGCGCCCCGACGACAGCGGTCTCTGTGCCGTTGGCACCAGGGAAAAAAAACTCCCCTCGAGAAGTAGAACAGTCACGGCGGCGTAGGAGATTATAAAGGGGCAACCCAACTCTTTTGCATTTTGTCAATACCTTAACTGGACATTACGTTCGATGGTCAAGACGCATACCTCAGCACAGTCAACATTCCCTGAGTTTATATTTTTAAGAGGAAGGGACGTGAACAGCTTTTTAGGAGTCTGGATCTAGTCTAAAGAAATTATACATCTCAGAAACACACAACGTCATGTCTTCACAACGGCATGTCTTCTGATTCGTAGATCTCTCTCTCTCTCTCCTATGGAGTAACCATTTCTTGTACTCAGACGCGGAGGCCTTTGCCTACGCGTCTGAATAGTGCTGAAATTGGAGCGTTCTGTAAATACTACCCTTAATTTTTCGAATAAGCATGTAATGAAATCTTTCCAGAGTACTTTTCAGACTGGTTCATAGATACATATTTAAATTTTCAGGTTTAGTATAAGAGGCGTTGAGAATGATGTAGACCTAAGCCTGATTGTTTTAGAAAAGTAGCTTCTTCGCGTAATTCAATCAGAAACTGAATTAGTAGCCTCTCCACCTAGTACGATTACGCAACAGACGTCACTGCAATGACTTTGCGTTCTCATATTCACATCTTTCGTAAACTTTTTTTTGGGGGGGGGGATTAAGGTCGCGTCATTCTTCAGTCCGAGATCACTACGTCACTACTGTCTTAGCGATCTGGCCACCGAATCGGCTTCTTAAACTTTTTTTCGCTCTTGGGCAAAATTTTTCTGGTGGCTTCTGTCTTTCTCAATCTCAACGCTTCATATAGCCATCTCTATTCCTGGCGGTACGTGGACGCGTGTGCGTAGGAACACATTCTGTGCTACGCCTCCCTCGCCGCGTTCTCTCTTGCAGATGAGACCCGTGTTCCGCCGACAAAGCCCCCAGCAGAGCGATGCCACCCCTCTTCAACGCCTGCATTCAACTGCGCGCCTCCCCGCGTCCGCGGCAGCCAGGCGGCCGTGGACGGCTCGCCGTTTTCTGTCCTTCTTGACGTTTAATTACATTTTGTTGAACAGCGCGAGTTTGGAACTCATTAGTCTTAATAACAATTTATTCCTTTTTGAAAGAGAGATTAACACTCGTGAAACACGCCAAAGTTGTACAAAAGTACCTCCGCGATGACGTTAAAATATTATAATGACTCTTCGCTAAACCTAATTTACGTAAGCACAATGATGCCAAAGTGGGTTAATTGCGGAGCGGATGTATATTTGAAGATGTTCCCCGTAAAACGCGAGATGGCTCATTGATTCTTTGATTGCGCCCGATTCGCCGCCAGCGCGCGGGCCAGAGCTCGTCACGCGCTGCGAAGGGCAGCGCTCAGCGCTTCAAAGCCATCGGAGCGCTTTAAAGGAGACATTCAGATTCTTCGGGGAATCGACACGCCCAGCGAATTTTATTTCTGACAATTCAAGAGGTCAGCGAGAGATGATCTTAAATGACACTGACGCACTTTTAAATTTGAGTTCATGTAATGCATTGTGGGAATTCTGAAATAAAGAGGTCATCTTCGTCAACATATTATGTTGACAAAGATGACCTCTTTTATTTCTTCTCATGTAATGCATGTAGAGCAACGTACTCCAATGCAGGTCCAAGACAATCGTTGTGTTAACCTGTCATATGCCGAGAAAATGGAATTTTAATAATGAATGGGAAGAGGTCTGCGTATTCTGATTTGCTTAACATGAATAACAAAATTGGGCTAATGTCTAACAATCGCTCCTTCCTACTGATCACTTAACCACTTTTGTTCTTTCGCTCTATTTATTCTTTTCGAAGTAAGCTGAAAGAATTTATTTTACAAATTGTAACGTTCCAATCTTCCGCGTTTATTCTACAGCTAAATATCTACTACAGGAAATTCGACCAGGAAAGAAACCGAGATCTTTCTGATATGTGGTTGTGGTGGTGTTGCTGTGTAGGATCTTCAGCAATAAAAAAAAGTAATGTAAACCTACAATCACACTTTCGATGTTCGACAATTATTCTTTCTTTACTTTTATAGGCTACCATGCAGAACGTTATAATGTTTAATATAGCGTTTTACATTGTATCAAAAACAAGCACATCGAGAAAAAATAAAAAAAGTTGCATTTTATTAGCCTTTTTAAGATAACCGATTAGATGAAACACTGCGTAAATTGAGCAAGCAAGGCAACATGAAGCGGCGTTTATAGTTAAATATCCCTCTAAACAGTTATTAGCCTTTTCAGACCGATACACGAAAAATTAATTTAATCTCTAAAGCTGTCACTAACGATTGTGAACTCGAATGCTCCATTATTTGCCGTTAGTATTGCAATCAGCAGGAATTATTTAATACAACAGATGAACACGTAAAAGCTATGCCGGGCCAATATTCGCCACGCTCACATGCACTCCCATTAATTAATACTTGTATTAAATGTTTGACAGAACGACGGATGTCGAAAGCAGCGCAGGGGACGATTTACTTGGAAAATATTCCAATTTAATAAAAACGATATGACAAAACATTTCAAACTTTTACTGTGTTTTTTAAATTTGTATCACGTGTGTATTACGTATTTACGTATTGAGATATACAAAAATTTTCCTCTCTCTACATTTATATCTGCTAAAGATCTTAGCGTCCGGCTTGCTGGGTCAATGGGTCACGATATATTATAATCCTTATTACCTCTATAATGGATTATAGAATCCGCCGACTATACAGCACAGCTGGGAATCTGAAATAGAATGATTCTATTCCTAATTAATTTCTGTTTGGATTGACTAAATGAAAAATCACTTTCTTTTCTAAAGAACAAAATTCAACAAAGTTTATTTTTACGCTTTTAGCAAACAATTTAGTGAATTTACAATTTTTAGGCCTTTGATCAAGATATCTTTCAATTTACAATTTATACCGCGGTTAACTTATCTTTTCTTCGTTGATGTCCCTCGTAGACTTCTCAGTCGAAATATCTTGAGAGCTTGCCGTAGTCCAAAGTTCCACGAAATCCTCTTCTGCCCCTATCCAAGCTGGTCTCAAACTATCAAAATTATCAGTCCCGATTACGTCCTATGACATAGTCCCGAACTCGATTACCACTCTCGACAAAGTTCCCATTTATATATCAATATTGCTTCCACATGAAAATATCTGCAATATCATTCACTGTCCTTAAAATTTCACTGATAACCCAATTCTATCTAGATTGTACTCGTTCCCTCTCACGAACCTACGGTCAGTTCAGAAGCGCGTTACCAAGCAGAATGAAATCTTCCTGCATGATTCATCCCTCGAAGACTTCGTATTAAACTACCTTCATTTTTTTTCATAACATTTGACCGTCCTTCTCTCACCCCGCCAATCCATACGTTTGTTATATTTTGGTGTAGCTGACCTATTGATCGTCTAAACTTCTTCGCCCAATCCCAAATTTTCTACTTTCGGCACCAAGCCATCTCTTAATGCATTTAGAAAAAACAAAAACTACATTGTTTATTCACGGTCGTTGCTAAGCTCTAGCTCTCGTGATATTTCGTAATGCATGTTCCACCATATTGTCTACAAATAAATGTTAGTTTATTTTAACGTGACATATCGGTATGTCACAGTATACTATTACGTTTTATACAACGTCTAACAAGCTATTGTCTGCAGCAAATTAGTCTTTGAAATATCAGGCAACAACAATAGAGTATCTCACGTAGTTTTCTTCGTTCAAGTAACCATTTTGCGGTATGTTCAATATACAGGATGTCCGGGGAGGAAGCGTCGAAAATTGGAAAATAAGCTCTTAAGACAATTTTAAGCATACTTCGTCTAATAAACTACTTGGGTATTCTGAATGGCTGTTCGTCCAGAAAGAAAAATTAACACAGAAATTTAAAAACAAACACTCAATTTACACAATTAGATTGCTTTTCTATTTTTCGGTTAATCTTTATTCCTGAATAAATATATTCATTTCTTTTGTAAACAATAAACAATTTACATGTTTCTGAAATGTTTCTACGCTTGTGCAATGCAAACTTTTGCCAAGAAAGCATTTTTAACCAAGTTTTGAGTACTCATTACGGCTGAGACATTGAGAATATCCGAGTAATTTATTAGACAAAATATGCTTAAAAATGTCTTAAGAGCTTATTTTCCAATTTTCAACGTTTCCTCCCTGGACACCCCGTATAACCGGTTAAAAACACTTTGTATTCTCCTATAAACTCAAACTCCATAGACAGATGTACAATACAAGATATAATTTTAATAGACAAAGGTGGTATTATTTATATTCACATGACACAAATGTTGTATTTCTTTCACATTTTCAGAAAAAACATTTTGCAAAGTTCATTTGCAACTTACTCTGACAATTTCCCCTCTTTTTTAAAATTACAGAAGAAGCTCGAACATGTTTTTCTTTTCTCTCGATTCAAGTACGTAGACAAGTGGATCCTCTTCTTTACTTCGCCGGTAGTGGGGTCAAGAGGTATATTATATATTTAATATTCAGAACACAAAAAATCGCGCAGCCGATAAAGAAACTACATATGCCCTTCGGTTAGATTCCTAGAGAATAGGACTATTCCCTCAACAAAACATGAAGATCTGTGCTCTTCTGTGCCGAAAGTTTTCAAATTCTAACGACAAAAGCACTTGACAATTATAAGCAAGCGATCATCTATTATAGTGATTTAAAAAGACTAAAATCACATGTACTTTTCGGGCACCCCGAATGCCCATTTCCGTACCCGACCCCGCTCGGCAGGGTGTGGATGGACAGGCGGGGCGGGAAAGCGGCGTCTGATTCTACATAAGGGTGTTGTGTCGCCGGGCGAAGCGAGGGAGCGACGGTGATGAATGGGCTGGGAGGGGGGGCACGGGAGAGCAGCAAGCTGGACGGGAAAGGGGCAGAGGTTGGAATCGCGGGTCAGAAAGCGGTTTGGTAGGGGAGATGCGGGGCGGAGCCTGTGGTCAGGAGCGGGGCCGCGGGGCGCGGACACAAGACGCGTCGACACCCCTACGTCGTGTAGCTTCGAGAACTTCCACATATCAAGGAACCTCATTATCAACATGTTCATCATACATTTTCCTTAACATTATGGTTTTAATGACTGCAGCGTAGCTCATTTTCTTAGGACCGTTCCCGCGGTTTAGGACTTGCAAGAAACTACAACATTCCTAAATATCCGACAATGGATTTAAATAATAGCTGGTATCCAAAATTTAGTCACCCTACAGAATAATCACGCAATGGTGTGAAATTACTTTCTTGTGTTAGTTACGTATTAAACTAATTGAAGCATAAAACTCACATAATGACACTTCAAACATTGAATGACGAACACTTTCCTCATTACCATTTTGCTGCGTGGGATTCTCCAACACTTATCTAAACATCCAGGAAAAGGATGGCTTTATGACATTCGCCAACATGCCGAGTAACCTGAAAAACAAACTTTTAGTTCCTATTCCACTTGAGTCGCCAGAGAATGTCACAAACACCGGACAGACCTCTCAAAGAATCATTCCTAATAGAGGTTATCGGGCAGCGCTTTCAAAGTTGCTGGCACAGGAAATAAAACAGAGCAGCGATATCCCAGCCCGAGAGCTGCTCAACCAATAAAAAAGGACCAGAATGAATCCTCAACGAAGGAGACGGGAAACTCAAGACGTGAGACGCAGGGGGAATCAGATCGAGCGAAACTCCCCTCGCTGTGGTTGAAGCTACCCTTCACAGAGATTCGGACTTCGTCCACGAAGCAACGTAATACATACGAAATGGGATTGGACTTACGCAACTGTTGCGAGGCAATAGATGCTTCGTTCGACGTAAATTGCAGTGCAGGTTTAAGATCTAGGACACTGATATCTAGTGATCAAAAGTTACTTATGCAATGCTTCCCTTTTTCTTATGCAAAGAAATTAAAGAGATGCAATACGTGACGGTTTTTCTTTCCAAACGTACGAACCAATGAAATTGGTCCTTCTCGACGAATTTAATTACGTTTCGTGCTATTCTATTCGCTATTTTGACTATCATGACAAACACTTGAGAAAAATATACAACCTAGTGTAAAGACATAGGCACCCGATTCATTCGTACTATTTCTATTTTTCTTTCTTATCATACTCATCACTAGTTCTTTTTAGGGCTGCATTTATATACTGTCCTACTTTGCTCTATACATCACGAAGTAGTGAACACCTAAGAACAGGAGAGAGCCAACAACTAGATAAGAAAAGTTTGCATTTTGTTGTTGTTTGTTGGTTATCAGCTAGAACGAAATACAAACGTCACACTAACAAAAGAACAGAAAAAAAGAGAAGAAAATCAGTTCAGTGAAACATAAACAATTTGAAACACTCAAATTATAACGTTCGCTCTTCTTATTTCTAAACAAATATTTTCAACGGTATTTAAACGACAAGGGAAAAAGATTTGAACTGATATATCGATAAATCGACATCTTACAGAACGCTAAAAAAGTTTCGCCCACGCTGCGGATAGCATTCACGGTGAACGAACACTTGAAGGTTGACATGAAACCCTCTCTAAAAGACCTGAAAACTAGGCAGAGGACACGTGGTTTTCTGTTGGGGACAATCCCTACCTTGCAGCCTGCACTCTTGTCAAAGCGTAAGATATTCCAATTGCCCAGTTACCTGCAGAAGTACCTGGACCTAAATATATTTATCGTCATGAAACAAATAATAGAATTTATATTCTCCATGCTACCAATTTACCACTGGTCTGAAAGCGATATGCCCTTACTATGCCTAGGAAGGCCGACAGATGAAGACGTGTCTGCAGTTCCTCGCGCCGCCTCCTCCCCGCCCTCGCTGGAGCACCTCCTCGAGCCGAGAAGCCATAAATAAGCTCGTTTTATCTGGGCGCTCCAGCTCATTCTGAGCGCTACCCGAGCATTAGCAGCGTGCGCCGGGCGCGAGGTGGGGAGATCAGGACGAGCCAGTGCGAGGCGGGGCAAGGTGAGGCGAGGCGAGGAGAGACGAGGTAGTGTGAAGCGCGGGGTGAGGCGGGGCGTTGGGGAGCGAGGCTGTGCGAGCTAGGTTGCGGTGAGGCGCGTTGGGGTGGTTGATGGATTGATTTTTTCGTGTTTCCGGACGCGTCAACTGCTTTGGTCATTAGTCCCGTTAGTGTAGTGCATGTTTTTTCTCGGGAGATGGCGGTGATCTTCCCCCGCTGGAAGGCGAGATCCGACGCCGACCTACCGTCGGCTAGTGGGGTTTCCCCCTAACTAGGACTCTCCCACCAGCGGGACACCGCCCCAACCGGGACAAGCTCTAAGCTCCCGACCAGTCTCCCGGAATATGAGGTAGTGTGGTGCATGCAGTGTAGTGGTGTGTGTGTGTGTGTGTGTGTTGGTGTGTGTGTGTGTTAAAGGATAGGACAAGGAAGAGGAAGGACAGATCGCGTGAGGTTCGTGGCCCGTTTGATAGGGTACTGCTCCAGCATTCGCCTGGTGATGATCGGAGAAACCACGGAAAACCACGGATCAGAGCAGCCGGCCGCTAGAATGCTCCTCCAGACAGCGACTGAATTCGACCTAGCTGGAAAGCTAGTGTCAAAAACCCTACCGCCATCAGGACTCGAACCTAGGACATCCCAGTCAGAGGCGCTGCAGTGACATCAGTTGATGCAGTGAGCTAACTCCGGTTCGATGGGGCGGCGTAAGGCGGAATGGCGCTGGTGAGCAAGGCAGGGCGGGGCGGCTTCAGAGGGGCGGGCAGGGTGGACGCGTGAGCGGTGGCCGAGAAGGCGAGGCAAAGCGGGGAGGTTGAAGCTATAGACGGCGGGGGGAGAGCTCCAACCCGCTGGCGGTGTGGCAGCAGTTGAGCGTTGGACGATTCCTCCTCAGAGGAGGCGCAGCGACACTCGGCGTCGCCCGGCGCGAAACCGGTTCCTTTTACCTCCATCGCGCGCGCTATTTTGCCGTCGCAATTCCACCACGCAACGCCGCTTGGCGCCGCACACTCGCTAAAAAACACCTCCATTCATCGGGCGAAAAAGGGACCCCATATTGGCGCAGCGTCCGGCGCGTAACGGGGCCGGGGTCACCGGAAGCGGCGCGCCGGGGCTGTCACCCAGGGCCTCCGAAACCCATCGCGCCGCCGAGGCACCGCCGCCAACTGGGTTAACGGACCGCACCGAAGGCTCACACGCTTCCACCGGGGTTGAGAGTGGGCAAGGCTGCTTTTGTGCTCGGCCGTTAAACTGTCCTGCGTTGCCTTTTACGGCCTGCTAAGATGGTCCGTCTCTTGAGAATCTTTTTGACGACTAAATAGTCCATTGAATGCTGAAGATGGTGGAAAGCATGGCGTTAGGCAGACCTTGCGGTCGAAGAGAGCGCTAGTGCATTACTGTCTAGAGGAGCGTTTTCAAAGCTACGTTCCGCGGAATTAGGAGAATGCAAAATACTTAAGTATTTCGCAACTTCAAAAATTTTGTTTATAAGAAATATTGAAATAAACCTTACATCACCACCAGCTCAAAACTTGCGCATTCAGTTGTCGGACTTTAGGCCTGTTTTTAAAACAAATTTAAATAGCACAAAATTAACTATTCTTTCATCACATTCGCTGTGAAACCAATTTTCTTAAAAAACAATTATTTCCTTATAAATATAATACTTCGTTTGAAAAATTAAAAAACTGAGAATTTAAAATGTTTGTTCTGCAAAACGTCAATATGCTTACCTGAAAGACAGGTGTTATGCGAATTTTAATGACAAAGTTAATTTTCCGCAGAAAAAAAAGTCTTCCAAAGGTTCCCCGATCAAAACAGTTTCTGAACCGCTACTCCATGTTTCGGTTATAGAAATGTCCCTTACAAAGGAACCGTCTCATCAAAGTTTAATAAAAATTTTCTCTCTAAAGTCTGCAAAATTACTTGCATATTTCTAACCACTATTTCTTTGCTCTCTACTACACTTAAAATTCGTTTACAATTCTTGCAGACCCATCTGACATATTTCTCATTACTTTCATTTATTTAAAAGTGACAATCGTACAATTAAATCTTAGCTTCTCAACCTCCCTTCTCTAACTCACTCAGAGCAAGTCGACTTCCATCTGTGGGTAATGCGAGCTTTCACAGGTAGTTCGCGTTCCGCACCCAGCTCCAGCAAAACACAGTCCGTGACAAAGATGACAACGACGGAACGGATGGCAAAGAATAGCAGAATCCACGAGAGGCAGCCGAGGTCCAGCAGGGACAATAGGCCAGCAGACGCGAAGTAGGCTAATGGCGGCGCCTCGAGAAGGGGGAAAAAAGCCCACAGGGATCGCGCTCCGTTGCTCGCTCGGCGCCCGAGCGGGCGCAAGGTCTCTGCCACCAGCTGCGGTGGGCGGTCGGCCGATAATTATCTCTGGGGATAAAACGAGGGCGCCTCCGCGCGGTGAGTCAGCCGGCAGATATGTCACGCCAGCCTCGTTACCGCGCGCTGCCGCCTGTCAAAACGTTCACGCGACACCCCGCCAGCACACGAGACAGCCCTGCTACTCCGTCGCCGCACCCGGACAATTTATGTGAAGTGCAGGTTTAAGACATTAAAAATAAAATGGGCCTAGTACACTGTAATGTACATACCATTCTATAATACTCTCATTTTGTCAAGGCATAACTTACTTTCAAGATTAGAGACGTAAAATGCCTTTCTGATAGTTACAATTTTCCTCAATCACCGCTTTTTGTGCATGCCGCTCAACTTTGCACTTTGCACTTTGCACTTTCAACAGAAAGCAGATTACAGGGCAGTCAGTTTGCACTTCCAAGAGAGTACCGATCGAACAACACTGGGTACACGCGTATGTCGTCAAGGAACATCTCGAGAACGCCCCGACGGACACGAGAGTGATGAAGAAGGCGAATGATTTGGCAAGATGCCATAGGCGACTGCTGTCGTGGCAGTGATGGTGGCACTGCCGGTATAACTGCGATCTCCCATGTGATCAAGGGAACGTTCCTCTATTTATGCGCCCAAACAGAAACTGACAAAAGAGGACTGACCTCACGCCATTTTTTTCGGTACGGGTGCTCCCCTCTTTTGAGTGGACAAGGGACAGGCAGCACGCGACGTCGCGAGCCGTGGCGTGGCGTGGCGTGGCGTGGCGTGGCGTGGCGTGGCGTGGCGTGAGGACAAGTTGAGTGCGTGTCCGCGCGAGGACTACTGCTGTCCAGGCGAAGGCGTTTACTAGTAGTAGGTGGCCGCGGCTCTCAGCGCGGGACTCATTACTCGCGGACGTGGGGCGGCGCTTCAGCGCCTCGCTACGCCATCGTCCATGACTTAAAACCCTACGCAGCATTCGTTTATTCCCTCCTTGAAATGATTGAAGGCGTTGTCATTGTCAACAATAGTATTTATTTCAAAAATAGCAGCTTTCGATAGCTTAGCCATCATCATCAGTTTTCTGTTGTTGTTGTTGTTGACAATGACAACGCCTTCATCATTTCAATTATGTAAATGTCAACTACAACTCACACTGAATCAATATTCCCTCCTTGTTCGTCGAAAGCTGACTGATGAGCCTCCAAAACTGATTCATTGCAGATTTTCCTTCGTGATAAAACAACAATGAATCACATCTTTTACGTAATACATGATGTATGTAACATTAACCACCGGTAAAGGTGAAAAATTAATCCACTGAGCGAGTATACGAAAAATACATTACTAGAATTAAAACAGCCGTTTTCGATGGAATCTGTCCTTCAATATTCGATCTTTAAATGAGGCCACGTACCTTTTTTTTTCTTTATTGTTTGCACAATGTTACAAAATCTTTTCCAATGTAAAATAAATCTTTAATACCAAAAGCTCTTGAAATGAATGGCATTTACATTAATTGAGCGTCCGTAAAGCTATTAAATGTACTTTGGGTTTTTTCTATCATTATCAATAGTTTATGAAGAACCAGACGGTTCTTGAAATCTTCACGATTTACAACAAATTTTAATTCATTTTGAAGATAACATTTTTCCAGGAACTTAATAATGTTTCACGAAAAGAAAGTACATTTGTTTCAAGGAGAAATTTTTGTTGTCAACTCATAGGTCCAATTATTTACTATACATACATGTGTAAAAGCACGTACAAACCACGTACGTCTTTCGGATTTTTCTGTTTCGTTTTAAAACACGAGAGGTAGAAAACTCATTGTAATATTGGATAAAAATTTTACCGACATTTACGTAAGGTAAATGTACGGCTTCCCGTTATTATTCCACTCGTAGCTGAGGAAATAAATCTACAGAAATTTTACCTGAGTTTCTCTTTTTTACGAGAATATGTGAGCCGTACGTTGAGAAAGGATTACGCGCACTGTTTGCTCTTCCACAGCGTTTCCGGTGGTTTCATTTCTATAATTGTAGACCAACAGACCAGCCAAAAATGGAATTTGCAATGAAGAAAAGAAATATCTACATTTAAAACGTACAATATCATTAAATTGAAGAGTAGTTTTAAAAAACAATAAAAAGTCCAAACAACGAAGAAACAAAAGTGCTTCTGAGTGTTCGTCCAAATCAAAAAAAGTACGGTTTCCGAAATTCTGATGTCCACAAAGCTATTGTACAATATACTGGCCTCCAGAAACACGTGATGGAAATTTTTCATGAATTTAGAATGTTTTGGATTTGTTAAATGCAGATTCCTTATGAAATGTATTTCATCGAGAGCCAGTAAAATACTCACTATTTTATTAACTGTCTGGCATAATAAGCAGTCGTCGTTTGGAGAACCCACAGCACTCACCTGAAACAGAACACACCGCACAATTAATCAGAAAACCAACAAATATTTTTTACCGAGATTTTTGTGCTCGTTATTTTCGAAAGCACAGACATTTCTTTACCAAAAAATTATTCTACTGATTAAAAAACCAATATTGGTTGTCGAAATACCATTGAACTTTTGCAGGGAGAATTTAATGTGCGATCGAGAAGATTAATGTATGATCTTTCCTAATTTAAAATGTTTCATAGACTACGCTACGTATGGAGACTCAACTAAAAATATGAAATAACCAGCCAATGCAAAACAGAAGAATAATCTCATCTCACTGAATATGTTAGGATTTCGGATTGAAAATGTTCAGGAGCAACACGAAAGTTGCTCAATCCAGCATGCATATACGTCCAATGTGAAGGCGTAGTGTTCAAAAGGAGAACCAAGCTGGTGAAGAACTAACTCAAATGGTTGGTTCCTAAGAAAACTGACAGTGCCTCAGGGATTAGGCTCTGCAAGTGCCGACTCCCTTACCCGTTTCTCTGGTCATGCAAGCGTCACAGAGAAACTGATTCTATCTTAAAAATTATCGTGGGGATCCAACGCACGGCGAGCTGCTTCTTTGGAAAGGAATTTCAGGGACACTCCGTGCAGCAGCAAGAAGAAGCACTGGACTGGCAGCGGAAGAGCGTCGCGCGCGGACAGGGCGGAGGAGGAGAAGGAGGAGAAGGAGAGAGGAGGAGGAGGAGGAGGAAGGAGAGGAGGAGGAGGAGGAGGAGGAGGAGGAGGAGAGAGGAGGAGAAAGAGGAGGAGGAGGAGGAGAAGAGAGGAGGAGGAGGAGGAGAAAGAGGAGGAGAGAGAGAGAAAGAGAGGAGGAGGAGAAGGAGGAGGAGGGATGCGGCCACAGGAAGTGCTTCGGCCCCGCCCTCTTTGCACCCACTCCCCACCACCATCGCCTCCGCTCCACTCGCCGCAAAGCCGACAATATTCGATTCCGTCTGCCAAAGGATTTCTTCCTTTACAATAGCTTCAAACGCAACGAGCTGTATATATTCTATCCAAGTGCTCATCGTTCACACACCAAACTGAAATGACAAATGAAATCTTTAAAAAATAGATGTGCCAATGCTCACCTTTATGTTATTCGAGCGAATGTCACAGTCGTTCAGCTCTTACTTTAAGAAGTGCATATCCCCAGAGTGAGTATAATACACATTTAAAAACGAAAATATTGAAATAGCAACTTGTGATTCATGGAATTAATTTCACCCTTGGATTGACAGCTAGTGACAACAATATATTACATTTATTACAACTCATGCGTATGTGCGAAGACGTACGGCCTTTCAGATGTCTTAACTACTGTGTGCTTTGCGCCCTTTCAGTACAAGAAGGCAATGCACTTGCATTCTCATACACATATTACGTGTCCTTCCCCACCTGGCAGCCTTCTCCCCGGACATCGTGACACGCCATCGCAAGTGCCATCGTCATCCCAGTAACCAGCGGTGTTCTCCCCGTACGCAGAGCACTTCGCCACGACCGCCTCCCTATCGAATTTGGACGACCGTCACACAAGCCATCGCCCAGAGTCCGTCACCACCCGTCCGCCGCTGCCTCTCCCTCCACAGCTGGAGTGAGCTTCCGGTGCGCGGGATCTCCTAGTAGGGCGCTTCCGGGCGGCACGGCGGCCGCTGCTGCATTGGGCAGCCGCCCGGCGGGCCAAGCCACGCCCGCGCGCACGCCCACGCGTCGCGCATCGCGATGGGGCCTGCCCGCCCGCTAGCTCGCTCGCTCGCCCGCCCGCCCGCTAGCTCGCCCGCTAGCTCGCCCGCTAGCTCGCCCGCTAGCTCGCCCGCTAGCTCGCCCGCTAGCTCGCCCGCTAGCTCGCCCGCTAGCTCGCCCGCCCGCGCAACGCGCTGCCGCGGGGAGCCATATCGCGCCACTTCCATTTCGCACTTCCTGCTCTTGCATCACAGGGCAGTGCCCTCCCACGAACCTCACGACCATTCAAGAATTTCATAAACGCAATTTCACATTACAAATACAGTTTCTAGGTATTTCCAAGAATAAAAGTGGGGGCTTTCCTGTTTAATGTCTTAAGTAGCATTACGACCACAAAGATCATGTTACTCGAGGAAACATTCTAAAAAACTTCTTAATTTGTTTGTACCTTAGCCACTGCAGAAAACGAATATCTGACACGTCGAAAAATGTTTACAACAAATATAATAATTAATTAGAGGTACATCTCGCTTCGTCTTAATAAGAGACTTGGTATGTTAATCGGTGCAAAGAGATCTCTGGTTCAATGACAATCATGGTGAACAATGCCTCTACTATGTGGGAGTAATACTAATGACGACGCAATCAAAATTGGAAAGAAAACCCCTTTGCCGGGGCACCACCCCATAAGAGGACAATGAAGAGGCGGGGGTGGGCCGGAGACTGCGGCCGGCCTGGGACGCGGCCGGACGGGCGGTCAGGCGGGGATGGAAGCACAGCGAGGGGAAAGGCATGCGGGAAGCGGCAGCAAGGCGAGACGCGCAACGCGCACGGAGGAACGGGCGAGGAAGATGCGAAGGAAAGCAAAGGGTGGAGAGGGGGGTTGGCTGAAGGCGTGCAGGTAGCAAAGACGGAAGATGAAATTAACGAGGAGGAGGAATACAAGTAACAGGGGAGCGAGGAGAAATTTGGGATTAAGGGCACCAGAGGATGTGAGTGAAGGCCAGGGAGGGGCGGAGAAGGGAGGAGCAGGTGGCCGACCTCGAGAGCGCCTGTGTGTAAGCGCGTACTGCGTCGAGGGATCCCAGGCGGACAACGGCGCCAGAGCTGCTTTCTGTTTAATCCGCACCCGCACCCACCCCCAGCCACGCCCCCCACCCCGGAGAACGATCAATCGGCCCATCGACCGCGCGACCACGGCGCGGCGCGGCGCGCCCCCGGGCCGGCGCCCGGCAAAACAGCGGCCGAGTCTAATTGGGTCGCCCGTCGCGCTGCGCCCCCCCATACCCACCAGGCCCCGCCCCTCTCCCAAGAAACGAACACTCGCCCTACGCCAGTTGGACAGCCAATTAGCCCTTGAACAGAACGAGCTGAGTGACGGACGGCACCTGCTCCCCCTTGGGCGTTGCTGAGAGTTGGAGGCGGTTTTACACAGGGTTAGACGCAGGCCGTAAGATATTACTTCTTAACTGAGTGATTGGCAGTGCTACTAATGTAATCCAACTCCTCACGATATGAGCCCATATTTTCACGGCTGGAGCATAGAACAAATTTCGATGATTTCATTTTTCACATAAGTAAAGATATTACTTCCATATTTACAATCTACGGATGAATTCAGTAACATGAGTGATTTTTACACATATTTACATATTCATAAGCAAAATAAAATTTTTCTATAAAATATAATTGAAAACCAGGGCATTGCTTCATTCTATTCATGCAGGGTTCAAGCGGAAAAACACACAAATTGAAGACTGAAGTCTTCAAAATAATGGTTTCAAAAATGGAATCTTCATGAAAATACTTAATATATACCAAAAAGATACATGTGTTTCTAGCGCCAGCGATCACAGTAAGAGTATAAAACAACAAACAAAATATGATTAATCAACAACCTATGTATTAAACACGAAGGGTTTTCGTTCAGAAGAAAATTTGAGATTTTTACTCAAAGTTCATGATATTGTTTAGATTTAAGTGAAAACTAGTAGTTCCTAAATGTGCTATCACTTGCTTTTATTAGCTGGTTGTATAGTGAAAACGCTAAATTTTACTCACACATGAAGGTAAGTCAATAGCATAGACTAAAGAGGCATAGACGGCTCGCTGCGGGCAGCAAGAGGGTACCCAGCAATGGTGTCCCATTCAGAGATGGCGCCACCGTCGAATTTTTAGTTCCTCAGAAAGTGGTGTCCGAGTAGAGTGCGCACAGATCGCCCATTTGCCCCCACTACATCTTTACTCTATGTCAATAGTAAGTATCTGCACTTTTGTTTCAATCGTCTGTAGGTCGACTGTTCAGCTTAGTGTGCTCGCTAGCCTTACGATGACACCATTCACTTTGCTTGTGACATGTTTCAGCGTTATCACTTCAAGTTATCTTGCGCTCTCGCGATGTAATCATGGCTGCGTCACTATCCGTAAAAAAAGAACAAACTTTGCGTAATCTGTTTTGGTGATCTGAATGCGTACCGGAAGTTGAAATCAAGCACAAGAATTTTAGCCCATTGTTTTACCTCGCCGAGAGGTTTACAGTGGACTGATCCGTTCAAAAGCGGTCGAACAAACGTGCAGAATGGGGAAATGTAAAGGATTGTAAAATTTGAGTGCAGATACTTACAGACTTACCCTCGGGTTAAAATTAATAGAATTAACGCTTGTCTTCCATTATTTTGTTCATTACGTTATTTTCAAAACCAACTACAAACCCTTGTAGTTGGTCTTGGTCATTTTGTTAAGCGAATTGCAATTGGAAGCAGTACACACATCGTCATGCTTGTGAATGTGAAGTTATAGATGATGGAATGATAGCTTTGCATCTTGCACCACGAAGTTATAGTTCGCAAAGCAATTACAGTGAATTTTTTAGTTTGTCTGTTTTTAAAGGCAAAGATTAGCGAGCGTGTATGAACATAATTTTCAGCGATCGTAGAACTCATCTGTTTTTACGAAAAAAAATCAGTAATCCTTATACGTGACGCATTCCGTTTTTTAGGTAAGGTATATAGCAGAATGTTATCCTATAGTCCACTACAAAATATATGAACTGATCGTGGTGAACATTGATTTTCTCATCAGAAACATTTATCTCCGCTTTCAAAATGAATAGTGACTGTAGTATACCAAAATTTGTAAATCTCCCTAATTACATTAGTTTTGGAGTATAAGAATTGAGCGACAAGAAACATTTTATATTTGTTTTTATTTTCTTTACAGTGCATGTGTAGTACTTCTTTGTTGTAACCTTTCTACGTCTCTTCCTTTGGTATGATGTAATAGTAGGGGCCCAGCTAGTATCAAATATTCCTCATACTGCTTCGCTGAAAAAATTTAAATGTAAGTAAACCAGTATACAATATTTGCTCCGATCCTCAGGGCTAATCAAATTTCTACAATGTAAGAACGACTTAAGCTTAATGAATGTACGTGGTATATATAATTAAGACGGCTCGTTTTCGTACATTACCTTTCATTTCAGTACTTATGTTTTTTCAACGTGATAATATCCCCTTCTTTGTATCTATCGTTTTCAAATCGATTTCCCTAAAAAATATACCCAGTGTGAGAAATGTCTGCAAATCTGTGATTATCTCTTATTACAGTAAAACCATAGTGTGAACGTGAAAAAGCATTCGCTGACACAAAACCATCAGAAACAGAAAACCTGACACCGAATTCATGAATAAGAGCGAAAATGTTCGCCCTTTTCAGCCACGACCGTTTGTTCACAAAATCACAAAACGGGCTGCTATTATCTAACCCCCGTCTCTCCGCCCCATCTCTCGGTCTCTCTCCGTTGACGTATCCCCTTGTCAATCGACAGCGATACGCATTGGCGCGGGGCTTTAGCTCGCAACGTTTTCTCTTTTTTGGCGGGCGCGCCGTCATTTGCAGGCTCCCACACCCCCGGCAATTGCGAAAACCTTCCACGCCCCCCGACAGGTGAATGCGGCGGGCCGACCTGGAAATGCAGTACGGGCCTCCCGCCGGACGCGCTGCGCGGCTAAACCTACACAGGCGTCTCAGAATGTGTGTTACAAATGTATATGACGTGCAGGCGAGTCAAAGATGATCACTTTTCCCCAACGAACATGTCCCATGTGAAACTACGTAATACAATCACAAATGACCTAACTGGTTGATCTAGACCATCTTCCGTTGGTGTGTGACTGCTCACATTCCAAATGAATCAATGATTTCGCAGACCCGCCAAACCCCACTGTATGATGGGTTGCCTGTCAACCAGGGGCGGATTTTATCTATTTAACTGTAACTTTCTTGTAGTTTAATGAAATTTCCATCAAATAGTCAGTAACCAAATGTAATTATCTTGGATCCCCCTTCCACGGCCTGGACGTTCGTAACATTTATTCCGAGACACTCTTCAGAGCACACTGAAGCTGGCCGCTTCGCGTGTTTGTGCTCCGCCGAGAGCTCCGTAGCGGCGCGAGTGGGGCGCTCTTGGAAAGTCGAGGGCCGCGAAATAGCATTGGCACCTGCGATGTTGAAAGGCGTGTAAAAGACATGCTCGAAAGAGCGAGAGCAAACTCAAGGGGACGGCGGTCGCGAAAGTCAAATGACGCTGACGACACGAGGTGCGAAAACGAGGAAAGTACGGCACTCAAAGCAAATAATATGAGAGGAAACACTACAAAGGTACCTCTCTTATCAAAAACAAACCACCTTTGCAATTTTGTACTCTCAATTTCATTCGCGTTCATTTAAATTCCAACAATTTTCAGGTCGAATTTTCGTAATGTAACACAAGCTTATAGCCATAGTTCATGGTTCTTGGGAGTCGTAGAAGATTATCAAATTTTCTTAAAAGCAACGGACGATTAATGTTAATAAAGCATTACACAAGAAAAATATATAAACAGTGTTGTGTTAAGTGAACAGTCACGATAAAAAGAAAAACCACTGATGCAATATTCTCAATAATCAAACACAAATATAATATTTTTATTCTTAAAATACTACGATAAAACGCAGGCTTGCAATTACAAATCGTCATAACAAGTCTTATAATTTGAAGACATCTATTTCACAGAAATGGCCACATCAAAAACTGAATTCAAAATTAAATAATGTTATAACTTTTTAGCACTATCACTATTTGACAGACTGGAGACTGCTGACAAAGACAAAAAATAATAAGTTCAAGAAAAATAGCTATGAAACGCTGTTAATGACTTTTTGGCGGGGAAAATGGTTGAGGAAAAGTTGGCAAAAGAAAAACTTCCAATGAGAAAAACAAGGAAAGTCGCGGAGTTATAAAGTGAAATAAGCTGTGGTACGAAAGAACACTGATGAAAATGCATGTCCTTGGTTCAAGAACATGCCCTTAAAGACAGCGCAGGGTTGCAAGCGGTTGCATCAGTTCTCGTCAACACCTCTGTTCCGCCTTCGCAATTCGGTGCACCTAGTCCCAGTAATGCTCAACCTCAAGCGTCGCCCCGAAATAAACAGCGAGGTGTCCCAGGGAACTGCGCGGAAAGGTGCCCGAGGCGACGCCAGCGGTGAAATACGGAACCCGACTCACGGGCGGCCGACAGAGAGCACGCGGCTGTGTGGGCAGAGGCGGGACTGGGGTGGGGTGGGGGCAGAGGCAAAGCGGGAGCGGGGGTGGGGGCAGAGGTTGGGGCGGCGGCGGTCGGCGCACGACGGCTCCAGGGGGATGAAAAACAAACAACCCTCCCAGCAGGTGCCGCACAAAACCCTACGCCCAAAGAACGCGAGACCCCCTTTTCGTTTTAATTTTCTCGATTTACTTTTTTACAAGCGACTGGGCAAAGTTCAGCTGAGGAAGAAGGGTTTCGGCGGCTAAATATTTAATTTCGTCGTGTTTTCTAGAAACACGGGCTGCGGAAACGGAATTAAAAATTAAGCGCTCCAAACAGGGCGGCGGCCTCCCAGGGCCCTGGCAGGCGTCTAGGCGACGGACGAGAGCACTGCAGGAAGGGTGGGAGTGGAACTTCCAAGAATGGGACAGGGAAGCCCACGGAGCGGGACGTTGGACGAGGGGAAACTTCCAAGAAGAGGTCGAGGTGGCAATGGACGGGCCTACGACTAGAGAGAGAGACGATCTGACAGAACACGGTGTGGTGGGAAAGACTTGAAGCGAACAGGAGAACTTCATAGAGAGGGTCGGGAAGTTGATTTTGGGGTTGGAGAATTTGTAAAAATTGAGCTGGAGAGATCGAAAACCAAAAGGGCAGCGGATAAAGAGTACCGAGAGAAAGAAAAAAAACATAGTGGAGGGAAGGGACCGAGAGGAGGTGATGGGGTAGAGGGTGAGGGAGGGCGGTGCCGCGTGCTGCGCACCGGAAGCCCTGCGCACTTCCGGGAACACGTCAGCCGGCGCCGCGCACCCCACCCACCCCCACTCCCCCTGCTTCCGCCCCCGCCGCGCCGCGTCATCGTACTTTTCGGTGCGTCCGCCAACAATAAGAAGCTCCAGGGAAGCTCCTGCGGAAGAAGCCACATCAGGGTCCATTCGCGAAGGATTTGGAGGGCATCTTTTCGAACTACTGTAGTTCTACTCTTTCGATTTCATTACAACTGCAGGTTGGCCAAAATATGTCAAAAATAATATTGAACCAGATGTGACGTTCAGTAATCTTTTCATCGTTCCAGATACTTAGCACTGATAATAATACTGAATATTACAATGATGCATTAAAAATACATTTTAGAAAAACATTGAATTTTATCAAGTCTTTTGGTTTAATTATTTAATCCATGTTCTTATATGAAAAAAAAGAAAACAGAATTATATATTCTAAGAAAGACCAAATTGTAGACAAATTAGATACGTAAAAACGTTAAATTACATCAAATTTACTTACCTTATGTATCAGGGTACTCCTCACGTAATACAATTACATTACATAAAAATTTACTCAGACATTTCTACATATTTAAATTAACACCTTTAAGTTAAAATAGTAAAATAAAGTTGCAGAACAACAGTGCAGAAAATTATATATATTCATCATTCTTACATAAACCGAATGGAACTCGTCCTCCCGCATGTTACTATATAAATTTAACTAATGTAACAAATCTTTAGGCATTTGTATCCAAACCAAGTCTACACAATAAATTAGCTTTGGGGCTATTCTGATCCTTCATGTATGAAGTTTCCAGCTCAATATGGAGTGTAACTGATGCTTACGAAAATCTCTCCCCCGATGTACAGGAAACTGGGGCAGAATGCAGGCAAAAAATTTTACCTCTGTATGATATTTCAACATCCGTTACGGTTTGGGTTTAACTTTCCAGTAGAGCGAGAAATGTTTGAATAAGTAGTTTCAAGAAATTAAACTTGAAGTGTTATTTTTTTATTGTTTATTCTGAGCAAAGTAAATTTACAGTTATCTTCGCGTTCGCTCGGAGGCTCGAACCGAACTGGAGAAAATCACGCAAGAATCACGATTCTAGCTCAAGGGCCAAAAACCAAAATTTCTTTAATTAAAAAAAAAGGAATTTTTTTTTAATATGAAACAAATTTCAATTTTGCCTCGAAAATTTGATATTAATAAAGAAAAGAAAAAAACAAGAACACATGTACTGACAAATTCTTTCAAATTAATGTTTAAATTATGCAAATACATGCAAATCTAACAGTACACGCTGCATATTGAATGCGTTTCGTAATATTTGAAGAAAAAGAAGAAAACAACAGTCCCGATATTACTGAGCATACAAGAAAAGGATAGAGGTTGCCTGTTTAACTGAACCTGAATCTACAAAGCTGAATGGTGTACTATCAAAAAAGTGCAGCTACATCCGGCCTTTAGCGTGCTCTTTTCGTTCATACACTATATTTCTATCTTTTGAACAAAGCCCCTTTATTATAAGGTCCCGCTAGAAAACACTCAACGGCACCACACCGTTGAATTTGTCTCCCGGACAAAGAGCAAGAACAAAACGGCTCTGTGTAATAGAGGGCGCTCCACGGGAACAAATGGCAAAGAGGCCCCAGGTGCCAGCGCAGGCCGTTTCATGTTTTAACAAGCTCGAATCGCTGCGTTTCGTACGTGAAATAATATGACATGAGAGGTACTTCAAGGTGCAGGTTCCTTAATAACACACGACATAAAAATTCAGAACATGCTGTCAAAGAAATATTTCTCTTGGAGTCGTATTGTATCAATGCAACGATTCTACTTTTTCAAGACAGACCAACAAAAGACGAACGAAGAAACTATCATTACGTGGAGAACTCTTTCAAAATATCTGTATTACATCTTATTACACAAGCACACAGTGGTTTGGAGCGGAGAGGCAATTCTGTAACAAGTCAATGTATAATAAGCTCTTAACAGCCCAGTGCCCTACGTGGGTGCCTTTAGTTGCAATGTCACGTCTTCTGAAATACACAGCCAGTTTCTGCTCCGTTTATGGTCCACTCATATTCTTTTTCAGTGTTTGTCACTGTTTCTGGGAATCGCTTCGCTTTTTCGGCTCTTTGTAATTGTACTAAGATGTTTCTTTTTATTTACTTTTTTAATTATCATTATACGGTTTTAACATATTATATGCGCACTCTTGGTATGTAATGAGCTTATTCAAAGTTTGCGTCTTTCGCTTTCTTATATTTTAAAACAAAATATAGTCTTCCCCACCCCCACTACTCTCTTTATAGGATCATTGTGTACATCATTGTTTTCTTCGATCATCTCAAATAGTTCAGTCTCATTTTCAGCTTAATTTACTCCACACACTGCAAAACGTGATCTTGTTGATTTATCAAACATTTCTAATGCACAGGTTGTATTCATTATATCTATTTCGCGAATAAATACATTAATCAATACAACGGAAACATTTGAATCAACAAGTAAGACGAAAACGATAGATATTGCAATTTTAACTTTACGGAAGTCTTAGTACCACCAGCTTCTCGTATGATTCACATAAGGGTGAAAGTTATACTAAGAAAATGGATTCAAAGTGTTTCGTTTTATTCTAAATTTCCTAATTAGAAACAAGAAAAAGATATAACATGAACATGCAACATTTGAAGAAACATAAAAAGCAACTAAATAACAGAACAATAATTGAGCATTCAATTTTAATAATTACTATTAACAACGCTATTACCGTCATGTCAGTCATTCAAAAAGTTGGATATCTTTTCATTGGATGTTTGTTAGAAATTCATAATTTCTTCACATTAGAACCACTAGAAAAGTTTCTAAGCACTTACTTCGATTTTCTTTACTATATGTGGCATTTAATTGGTAATTTTCTCACATATTTCTGCGTGTTAAGTTCCACCGAAACTTTCAAAAGGTTTAATACCTGGTTTGTTTTCACAAAAAAATGCAATCTAATTTCACACAAATGAATGAAAAACACGAACTTTAACTTGAATTAGGGTGGGACGAGATACGTCGATTGATTAAATATTGCGGATCGACAGATGGGATAGACTAGAGTATAATCAATTGGACCATTGAACACTCACCAATAGCGAAATAGTTAATACTCAAAATGTGTTTGAATAACTACTCTCAAGTGCAGAGATGAAGCATAGCGTAGTGAAACACTCCTGAGGATGGAAGATTTGCCCACTTCAGCGTTTACATGATGTTTTGGCCTAACATCTGGCCACTCTGAGTTCATGTGTAGACTTCTCTGCGTTACATGCACAGAATTCGCTTCGAAAGAAACTCACAGAAAGATCGGTTTCACTTCACGAGGCTCATCATTGGATTGTTCTCTTTGTTGGCGCGGCATAAATGCGCCGTTTCCAAATCCACATGCTACATTATTTCTACCTTTTCCTCCAATTTTTCTTTAACAATCACCTTGTCTCCCTTTCTGCTACTCCAATCCGCGGTCCCATCCTCTCCAGTTTCCTCGCATCCAGTGTCGCAGGGCAGGAATGGGCAAAACACATTCGATTTACTAAGAGTAAATTAGTTTTTTTTATCAATCGATTAGCCGTCGATTAATTATTAGAAAGATTAGAATACGATGAAAAAAAATGTAACACAATGCAACATATTCGCAAATGATTCCTGAAAATACATGTTTAAATTTTGAGATTTAATTCCGTTCTTTTAGTTACGTTTTAACACTATTTTACATTATATATTTTTTTTATTATAATTACGGGATCTTAAAAGTATTTACATTTGTTTCCTATATTACGTTTAAATATATAAATATAAACGTACAAAAATGTAATATACAATCAAATTGTAATTCATAACAAATGTAGCACGTATCCCAATGAAACATTGGGGAAAAGGTTAATTTCAGAGTTATTCCAATTTAAAAACAATTATTTGAAGAGCGTCATAATTGAGAATCGAGTGCACGGGCGCGGGGCGAGGGCAATGGCGCGGACGGGCGGCGCCGCCCCTGGGGCGGGCGGGGCAGGCGGGCGGGGCGGGGCGGGCGGGGCGGGGCGGGGGCGGGGAGGGGCGGGGCGGGCGCGAGGGGAACCCCAAGCGACGGGGCCGCCACGCCGGCTGGAGAAGGCAGACCGAAGCGAGGAAGGACAGTGCAAGCGGTCTGCGACGGGAAGGGCTACCTTTCTGCGCTGCGGGTGTGGTAGCAGGCCCTGGGCAGCATAGGGTCAGCGAAAGGGCGAGTACGCTGCTGGGAGGGGGGGGGGGCTGGGGGCATAGGTGAGAAGAGGCGGAACGGTGGGGGGGGAAAATCGAGGAGACTTGGAAGTGGGCGGGTGGATGTATGTATTTAGGGAGTTGGTACGTGGTTGGGAGCTGCTTGGGACAGCATGTGCGCGCTTTGGGCGGTGGGCGTTTGGGGTGTCCACAGGCGATAACTCGCGGAGATTGGCGCGGGGGAGGGGGTGGAAGGGCGGGGGGCTGTGTCGCCCACAATTGCCTCGCTGAATGACGCGCCCGTGGCTACACGCAGGTGGCACGCGCGTACCCGCCCTCGCCAGATGCACCAACGCACCTTACCGCTCCAAAAGCTCAGAGCAATACACGCCGTAATCTAGAGGCTTCACAGAATTATTTGCACTTTAATATTTCGAAATACTTCAGGACGATATCTGTATTGTGATATACCAAAATGACAAACCATTTTTATTATGGAAATATCATTTTATATGACATAGAATATAAGGATGTCAATAGACGATCGCGAGGGTGTCGCTATGTGACAAATAAACAACCAGTGTTAAGGATCAATTTCGTTAGGTTGAAATATCAGAGCAGAGGCGGAATAAGCATTGTTTTGAGAAGAACATTCATTCGCTAGAGCAATGCGGTGATGAGTGGGCCGGCTCTTGATATATTTTATTAGATCGAGGAAATACTGTAATTGACAGTTGTTTAAATTAACTATCGTTTTTTTATATTAGGATAGAGCGTTCTTGTAGGAAGTAAAATTCGTGTCTAGGCGTCCACCCGAGACGCAAGTGAGGGAAGTCACGGATTATAATAATATCGTTGGGAGAATCTGGAACCAGATTACGGACATTAGGCAATGACTTTATCCAGAAGCAAGATTCTGCTGCATCGACGGAGAAGGTTCTACGGGGCGCCATCGAACGAAGAAGTAGAGAGCGCGCGAAGACACACGAATGGGTAACAAGGTTTATAATTATTGTAATACAGAGAAAAATGGTCATGACCAAAGAATGATTCATTTTTATTATCATAATAAATTCTAATTTGTTAAGTTGAAATGAGGCTGATTATCATTGTACGTTACGTGCCAACCTCGCATTTTAATAAGATTTTCAGATTCCTCGCTACTCCGTATGGATGGCAGATTGAATAATTGGTTGCAGAGTAGCAACAATTATGAACTTCGAACCCCAATTAACTGAGCTAGCCCAACATCATTTCGTAAGAAGAGATATTTAAATTACGTAGGAATCATTAGGTTTCAAGTGTAATCTTGTCCTGGCGTCCAAATTGCATTTATCAGTAATAATTATGTTTAAAAATGGCACCAGTCAACACGCATGTTTCAATTTGTACATAACTTAATATTGAATTTTACATATATTCATTCAAACTACAATGTTACTTATGAAAATAATTATAATAGACACAATTCAGTTTTCTCATAATATAACTTTCTCCAATTATAAAAATGTAACTTTCCGTGTCGCTTCAAGCTGTGATCTCTGAGTCGAAATGACATAACATCCTAGACATTCCTTTTACGTAATGACACAGATAATGTCCCAAAAAGGACGTCATCAGGTTTATCAGCAGTATGGAGATGTAAATAACAGTGAATTAAAATAATTACACTCCAATATACGACTAATTGTGTGTATTACGAAAATCCACAACTGAAACAGTTGAAGTTTTACCTAGAAAAACTCGATAAGCCGCCACAAAAAAGACGTTTCAACATTGAAATCGACAAGAAAAGAAACGGTCGGCTGCAGCTGATGTTCCTGTTGGAAGAGCGCTCAGCTGCCGTCGCAGGTGTTCGACCGCACGGCTCGTGCGCCAGCCGGCCGGCGGCGGCGGCGGCGGCGAACCGGAAGGGCAGCGGCGCGGCGCTTGCAGGCAACGCCCCCGCTGCCAACATTTCACGCACACACGCACGCGCACGTTGCTCGCATAGCGACGCCTGCAATAACCGAACAGCCGTGCCCTCTCTAGGCTCTTCTAAGGCAAAATATTCGGAGACCCACTGTTCTCAATTAATGGAACATTTACATTCAATTGGTAAAAGAAAAATATGATGCGAAAACCAAATATTTATAAATTGGCCACATATTACAGGGTATCTCGTGACTAACGAAGTTTAGTAGATACACACGCACGAAAAATCAACGAGAATTTCATCGACTGCTCTGTTTGTCATGACTGTAAACCGGGCTGATGAGAAGATTTAAACGACTCATAATTTAAAGAACAAATTTGCTATTTAAAGGAATAATAAATCATCATCATACTTGGATTTTTAAAATTATTTGTGAATCAATGTGAGATTCAATGGAAAATCTCAAACCTCGGGTGGTACAAATCTTCGAGTAAAAAACTGCCTTTGATATTTACCCCAAAATATTTCGATTATGAAGACGTATAGTCACAAACGTAAAATAGAACAACAACAAAAATCGAATTCGAAATCCGTTTCGGTAAGCGTGTGCTTCCGTGGTGTAATAGGTAGCATATTGTCAAGTTTGCGGCATGAAACCCGATCGAAACCGTTGACTCTTCGCGGGCGAAAAGAAAGTCCTTCGTAAAGTAAAGCCGGCTGTCCCATATTGTAGATTTACTGCGTGTATAAAAATAAAATAAAAATAAAAAAAACACCCTCACGTCTGACAGAAGCATCTGAACAAAATTCAAAATCGCTAGCTCAGTTGCGGAAGTGATACCTCCTTTACTAGATGGTGGACGGAGCATAACGGTATTTCCGTGGTTAGGCGGAAGAGTACGCCTGATGGCCTGAATCTCGCCGCGGAAAAAAGACTTAACTGAATTGAATTGTAATTGCGAATCGCAAGTCCCGTAGGACAATTGGTGGCGTCCTCGGGAAGTGGTGTTTTCGGAAGTCGCGTCAAGACGGACTTCGCCTGTCCCTCGTCCCCATCCCCGCCCACACGCCGCCCCATCCGCCAGACCCGCCCCACCGCGCCCCGCTGCCGCCTCGCCGCCGGAAGGGGGCCGGGCGCGCGCGCGCACGCAGGGGCCGGCGCGGCGCGGCGTTGCGTTTCCTTCCTCTGCGATGATTCAGACGGAAGCGAACGGTCACGCAGGAAGCCTAAGCGGCCGTCCCTTCCCAGGGCCTCACGCGACGCGCCTATTAAGGTTGCAGCAGCGATTCCGGAATGAGCGCCCTCGTAGGGATATCGGATTCACCTTGCTAACCATAAAATTACCCCGCGACGTTGCCTGTGCTCTAGAAGCTTCTGGCCGCCACAGAGCAAACACTACTACGGTTTGAGTGCTTCGCCTCGTGTGACGTCCGAGGACACGGGAAACCAGCACAGCGTTCATTCATATTTGCTTCGCTACCTGAAATTAGTCCTTGTAGGTATTAAGGGAGATCTCGTAAAGAAGAAACTACTCGATAGAGTGCTTCACGCAATACGCATATCATCGACGAGTGTGTTTCATTGTCCCTCTTTCGGTATCGGGAAGAGTTAACTGCCCTCGGTGTACGCCTGCGTGGTGTGAGTTGGACGTTTCTCACGATCATCATCCGGATATCCGGACATTTTCCAACGCCTCCACAAGTAGCCCTATTTTAAACGCGAACATCCGTAGTACTATTTTCAGAATTTGGGGTAATCGGTTTTGTGGAGACAACTGTATTTCCAACGAAGTCTCACAGAAAGATAAATGGGTAGGATGACCGGCGAAATTGTTTCGCTAAGAGCGCAGCTGCAAACGCAATTCAAATAAACTTACAAACCATTTTTAAGAATATACTTTTTTTTAAAAAAATGTTATCAGGCACAGTTAAACGTTTATATTTTACTTATAATACACGCTAATTTTATAGGCATGACATCCGTTGTATCTGTAGATTACCTCATTATATGAAGGTCTTTTTTAATTTATTTATTAAAGAAAATGTACGTGTTAACTTTATTGTATCATTTTAACGTATGTCAATACGATCTCTTGAAACCTACAGTATGAGAGTTATTTGAAGTAAACACACTGAGCAAAACCATTCTACATCATCTTTTCATCCCAATTGCACAGATCCCTAACTGCAGGCGGTGCAAGTCGGGCGGTGAGCCTTTGGGGCGGGAGGCGGGCGGCCGGCGGCGGGCGGCGGGCGGCGGGCGGCGGGCGGCGGGCGGCGGGCGGCGGGCGGCAAGCGGAGGGCGGAGGGCGGAGGGCGGAGGGCGGAGGGCGGAGGGCGGAGGGCGGAGGGCGGAGGGCGGAGGGCGGAGGGCGGAGGGCGGAGGGAGGAGGGCGGAGAGCGGAGGGCGGAGGGCGGAGGGCGGAGGGAGGAGGGCGGAGGGAGGAGGGCGGAGGGAGGAGGGCGGAGGGCGGAGAGCGGAGGGCGGAGAGAGGAGGGCGGAGGGAGGAGGGAGGAGGGCGGAGGGCGGAGGGAGGAGGGAGGAGGGCGGAGGGAGGAGGGAGGAGGGCGGAGGGAGGAGGGCGGAGGGAGGAGGGAGGAGGGCGGAGGAGGAGGAGGGCGGAGGAGGAGGAGGGAGGAGGGAGGAGGGAGGAGGGAGGAGGGAGGAGGGCGGAGGGCGGAGGGCGGAGGGCGGAGGGAGGAGGGAGGAGGGAGGAGGGAGGAGGGCGGAGGGAGGAGGGCGGAGGGAGGAGGGCGGAGGGAGGGAGTGCGGAGGGAGGAGGGCGGAGGGAGGAGGGCGGAGGGAGGAGGGAGGAGGGAGGAGGGGAGGAGGAGGAGCGGAGGGCGGAGAGCGGAGGGAGGAGGGCGGAGGGCGGAGGGAGGAGGGCGGAGGGAGGAGGGCGGAGGGAGGAGGGAGGAGGGGAGGAGGGCGGAGAGCGGAGGGCGGAGAGCGGAGGGAGGAGGGCGGAGGGAGGAGGGCGGAGGGCGGAGGGAGGAGGGAGGAGGGCGGAGGGAGGAGGGCGGAGGGCGGCGGGCGGCAAGCGGAGTGCGGAGGGGAGGCGGAGGGCGGAGGGAGGAGGGCGGAGGGCGGAGGGGAGGAGGGCGGAGGAGGAGGGCGGAGGGCGGAGAGCGGAGGGCGGAGGGCGGAGAGCGGAAGGGCGGAGGGCGGCTAGGGAGGAGGGCGGAGGGCGGAGGGAGGAGGGAGGAGGGAGGAGGGCGGAGGGCGGAGGGCGGAGGGAGGAGGGCGGAGGGCGGAGGGAGGAGGGCGGAGGGAGGAGGGCGGAGGGAGGAGGGCGGAGGAGGGCGGAGGGAGGAGGGCGGAGGCGGAGGGAGGAGGAGGAGGGCGGAGGGCGGAGGGCGGAGGGCGGAGGGAGGAGGGAGGAGGGCGGAGAGCGGATGGCGGAGGGCGAGAGCGGAGGGCGGAGGCGGAGGCGGAGGGAGGAGGGCCGGGCGGCGGGCGGCGGGCGGCGGGCGGCGGCGGCGGGCGGCGGGCGGCGGGCGAGAGGCTAGTGGTGGGACGTCCCCGCCGAGCGCCGACGGGTCGCTCAAATACTCCGAGTCAACAGCGGGTGCCCGCGCGGCGGCGGCGGGAACGCAAACACAGAGGACGCGCGGATAAATATCCGCGTGCAGCGGCGCACTAACAAGACGATGCGCCGCCTCCCCCCCCCCCACCAACCCACCCCGGCATCCGCCCCCCCCTCCGCGCAGCTTAAATAAACTGAGAGGCTCCACTTTGAGAATGCGAGACGCTTTATGTAGCACGTACACACGCTGCTCCTTTCAGATGCAATATGCACCATCGTTCGACTGACACGAATTCCGTCATTTGTGGCTCCCTTCAATCCACGAAATACGCACGCTAAGGTCATTGTTATTTGAACACAAAGTGTTCACTACCTTACCCCTCAACCCAACGACGAAACAAATTTCCTAAACTTGTATATTCTCAAAGAGGTGTATTTGAGCATTATACATATAACTACATAAATGTAATTAAATACATTAATAAGAAAATAAATGTATAGTTTTTGAAGTCAACAATATAACAACCGTTGTGAATAACAAAACAAAAATTAAAAATGATGAAACTAAATCAATTTCCAAAAACATTACACGATGTACACCAAACATATTCTCATCGTTACAAAAAAAATTAGCAGCACCAATTTTTTTGTCACGAATAAAAGTTTCATTCAATAGTTCAGTTAAATTGATTTCAGATCCCATTATGTTTTAATTTTTAAACTCATTTTATAGCAATTCATATCTGGCATCCCGAATAACGTTGATGAATTATGAGACAAACACACTATATTTCCTTTTAAGTACACTGACTGCGTTTCCAACTCTGCAATACTGTCTACCCCACATGATTCAACAACACTCAACAAAGTTCGCGACAATGATCGATGGGCAACAGTACTAATTGCCAGAAGATTTATCTGCAAACATTCAACCGTCCCAATGATCATTCATCAAGACGGCGTGGCAGAAACGGCATTCAGATTTAACTAGAACCATCACAAAAAGTGATATAGTGGTATGACCCTCGAGTTATCTGGGCGGTATCAGCGGCTCATGAACTTCCAACGCAGAACGTAAACAATGATGCAATAGATATAAATAATAATTCATACTGTGAAGAGATGCTTTCGAAGCACTCTGATCTGTGCATTAACCCTTCCTCAGTGTAAATACGCAGAACAGTAGCTAAAATATGTCAGTGATATTATTATTCCTTCTTTCAACAGCAACCAAATCAAACTTTCTTTCGAGATAATACATAATTATGATCGTACGTCTTTGATCCAAAAACATATGATGATGATAACGCGATACTGTTAGTAACATGAAACTGAAACTAGCTGAAGAACATTTAACCCATGTGCTATCTTTGATTTCCGATGTTGGACCAGAAAAAAAATATTTCTTCAAAGTCTATACAACACAACACATACACATGTTCTGCAATTTTATATTTTCCTAACACTACACAATCCACTTCACAAACCATTAACAGAGAGTTACATCAAACATTTAAGGAATTCTCAGGCGTCGAGGATAAGAAAATGATTTTAATTATTTAAATTATTGTCTTGAAACAACGATAATAAATCTTAATTTCCTTTCAAATTACACTAAACACTCGTTAATAAAAGCTTACATAATTAACAAGCCGATCAGAAGAAAAAATTAAGAAAATGATGGAATGGATAACGGAAGCCGCTTCCTTCCGGAAAGAACACCGCACGTCCTGGATGCGTTGTGTCGCACCCACAGCCATTGATTTGCAATTGCAAGGAGAGTGAGAACGCCTATCTCACGAAATAAATTATTAATTTCATTTCATTTGTCAATTTTACTTTCATGTCATAGTATTTCTTTGTGTGAATCTCGCATTTTCCCCTATTTTGTTAGAGACCCGCCGCAGATAGGAAATTGTTTTCCCGAAAGTTAACTTTGGGCACGTATTACATATTATATGTTATTGTTGTGAATAATTACCCCTATATCTCTACATTGGTCACTGTTTTATTCCTGATTTTGTGCTTTTTGTTGTTTATATTTATTTCACAAGTAAATACAAATCATTCGTCCGGAAAAGATAATAATGTACTGACATACTAAGATTAAATGTTAAACACCTGGAAAACCACTATATCTTACTCATTATAATCGATTCTATGTAACTCCCAAACCCTAAAAACAAATTCCTCTGAAAGCCCATTTAGATACGAACTTAGAACGTAACGAAGAGCTGAAAAGGGATATGCGAGGAACATAGCTAAAAGAGGAGTCTTGTATTTTAAGAGAATCGTTTAATTTGATTTATTTTCGGCATAAAACTGTTTACACTATATGTAACATAAGTGGCAGAAGTATACTCTGCGCACATTTACTTAAGCTCTCGAATCCCTACTTAACTCTTAGAAAGATTTGAAAACTACACATTTTCACTCCCCAGCAATAGCCAAGTAATGCACTGAACGGTTACAAACTACGGTTTGATTTAACAGTACTGCTAACAAAACCGCAATTCGCACCCTGCTATCACAACTTGCAAACCCGAGTACTCAACAAAACGTGCCCACAGAGAAGCTACATTCATGTCGAAAGGAAAGCAGGGGTCATCTTAGCATTCGCTCAATGGATCAAGGCAAACTGGACGAGAAACGTGATCGAGATTATCTCCTAAAACGCCCCGTCAGCACGCGGCTGCAGAAGACATCCCCCGCGCGTCGCTCGCCTCCCGGTGCATCGCTGCCTGCGCCAACGGCAGCCTCCTCCCATTCAACCTCTGCGGTCAGAGCGTTTCCTTTCTTTCCGCCGTCTCGTTCTTCCACGGCAGCGTAACCCGCGAGAGCCCTGGCCCCAGCTGCGGCAAAGGAGGCTCGCGAGACGAAGCGCGCCGTCATTCTGCCTATGTCACGAGCCACTAGGGAAGGGAAAAACATGGGATGTTTTCCACCAGAAACATCGACATATTAACGTCGATATTTTGCTTTCGATATTTTTTTCACATCGATATTTTGTTGGAAAAACATAGATTTTTTATTTTTTATTAATTTTTTATTTTATTTTTTATGAGGGAGTTTCAGCACGTTGTGGAGTAGCAGCAATCCACAGTAATATCGTTGTTTTGCGCTATCATCTCTATCCCACCTGGAGCGGTAGCTCAGTACATCAACTGATGTCGCTGCAGCGCCTCTGACCGGGAGGTCCTAGGTTCGAGTCCTGGCGGCGGCAAGATTTTCGACTCTAGCTTTTCAGCTAGGTTGAATTCAGTCGCTGTCCGGACGAGAATTCTAGCGGCCGGCTGCTCTGATCGGTAGTTTTCCGTGGTTTCTCCGATCAACACCAGGCGAATGCCGGAGCAGTACCCTAACAAACGGGCCACGGACCGCGCGCGTTCTGTCCTACCCTCTCCTTGTCCCATCCCCCCCTCACACACACACACACACACACACACACACACACTTACACTAACATGCACTACACTACCACATATTCCGGGAGACCGGGCGGGAGCTTAGAACTTGTCCCGACTGGGGCGGTGCCCTGCTGGTGGGAGAGTCCTGGCTAGGGTGAAACCCCACTAGCCGACGGTAGGTCGGCGCCGGATCTCGCCATCAGGCGGGGGAAGGTCACCGGCATCTCCCGACAAAAATTGCACTACACTAACGGGACTAATGACCGAAGCAGTTGACGCGCCCGGAAACACGAAAAAATCAATCAATCAATCTTTATCCCGCTGCACATTTCGCCTGTGCAGTCTGAGGAAGTTTCGGAGCTGCTCGGGTTATGAATGTATGTTATCGCCAGGCGTGTCATTACCTGAATCAACAGTGAAACACGAAATCGATAGCCAAACACGGTGTTCTTTATTGTTAATTTTATTCTTTACATTCAAAAATAATTTTTACATATTACTAACATGCTGGTAACCAAACAATAAAATATATCCCTTTCACGTACTGTAATTAAAAATGGTTAGGAAAATAGCATGTTCATTAATCTATAATTAAAACACCGATGTTTTCTCGTCGATATTTTCATCGACATCAAAAACCCTCTAGCAAAGTATCGAAACATCGATGTATCGATGTTTTGGTAAAATTTGCCATCACAACGCGCCGCCCAACTGCACCAAGTAGCGATACAACGCGGGGAGAAAGAGCACCCCACCCGCCGCCTCACCAACATACCCGGGGCAGCCCGCTTCCGCACTGCTTCTGCGATGGACACCAACAGAAGGTAAAACGCAAATGCTCGAGGCAGTGTGGATTCCAGGCGCGTCAACTAGCGACAACATGCGTCGAAAATGTAGTCCGTGCTCAGGGTTGGCCAGTATTTAAATACTTGTATTTGAAATATATTTGTATTTCAAAAAGATTTTTTTTTCATGTATTTTAGAAGATTTAAATACATAAACTAGGTTTATTTAAAAAGGACTTACTTTAAATACAGACGAAGAAGAATATAGATTAGAACAATTTCTTCGATTCTGCTACTAAATGCACCTCATTGAGACAAAAAATAAAAGAACCTCTCAGCGGTTGAATTTGCATTCTCATTTTTAAACGACAAATCTAAATCATTAAAAATGCTGGAAAATTATACGACAATAAAAAACGTTATTTTTATAACACTAGTTTTGTTCCGTTTAATTTTTGATTTTATACATTCGCACACTAAGGGTTTATTGTCATGATTTGTTTGAAAAAATAGTGTTTTAAGAGGGAATTCCATTTCTTTGTGTTAGACATAATTTTGTTTTAAAAATACATTACAATTGTTTTGTTCAGAAATTTGTTTGACTGTCATTACTAATTCACTGTAATAGACAATTACAATATATTGTTGCACTAAAAAATATACAATACAAAATTATTATATATTTACAGTATTTTTTACTATTTTAAGTACTTTAAATACGTATGTATTTAGCACATTAAGTCCCAATGTATTTTGTGATGTATATAAATACTATAAAATATTTTGCCGAAGTGTTTAAATACGAAATTTGAAGTATTGTGCCCAACCCTGGCCTTGTTATATCCCGGGTGACGGTTGTGTTCCTCCCCGCGGAAACCAGGAATCCGGCGCTAACTTAGGAGCTGTCGTGTGTGTGTGTGCGTGCGCGTGCGTGTGCGTGCGTGCGCGTGCGTGTGTGCGCGTTCGTGTGCGTGTGCGTGCGTGTGCGTGCATGCGTGCGCGTGCGTGCGCGTGCGTGCGCGTGCGTGCGCGTGCGTGCGCGTGCGTGCGCGTTACGTGCGTGTGCGTGTGTGCGCGCGCGTGCGTGTGTGTATGTATGTGTGTGTGTGTGTGTGTGTGTTTCCAAACTCGCCCGAGGAAGAAAGTTTACGACTTCATGGTCTCCGCTTCCTAGTATATGAGTAGATACTTTTTCGCTCATTTCCACATTATGTTTGATGGGTTAAATAATGAAATTCCCAGATGTATGAAAAATAAATGAGATTTAATCAGATATGTGTACGTCAAAGGAAGCCCGCAGAAAATACGCAAAAAAATCAACCATGCCTTACAGTTACCTGGTAATCGTTATTAATTATTAGTTTCCGCGTAATTGGTCGATGCACCAGGCCCCTACCCAAGGACGCCAGAGTCACGAACACGTAAATTAAGTTTAAAAATAAATTAACATGATCATCCCGCTCAATGTTTCATAATATTTAATTTTGTGCTAATTTAAATAGTGGTTTGTTTTTATTCACATTTTAATATCAAGCAGTTTTTATTCACGGAGACTTTGTCAGAGGATTTTTGTTGAAAATGCTAATATTACATATTCATATTTAATAACGCCGTAATTTTAGACAGTGTAATCTTAATTACCACGAAATATCAGTTAACAATCCCGAAATTATCAAAACGTCCTCCGTGTATTTGCAATCTGCGGTATCATAACAGAAACATCACATTTTTTTTAAATTAGCATGTAAATATTACAAATTAAATAATTTACTCAATATTCAATGCCTGCAATATTTATTGCACTTCGAATTCATCCGACCCAGATTTATACATACGCCAAATCAATAATTAACGACATTTCTATTACAATTGAAACACCTGCATAACAATAATTAATTGAACTGTACAAATGATTTACGGGAGAGATCAATTAAAACCCAATAAAGAGAAGAACTCTCTGTTCCAGGTCCAGCAATTTCGTAATGTTCGTCCTTGGCGCCAGTGAGAAGCCTCTCCCTGCGTCCGAAACGTCAGGGGGCACTAGGGCTTTCTCTGGGAGAAAAGGCGCTTTTTATTGTTCCTGGCAATCTCCAGAGGTTGTTGCTGCGCCGACGCGGGGTCCCTTCGTATTCAAACGAGCCATTTACCAAATAATTAGGAAAACACTTGGTTAGGTCGTCGAGCGCCCTCGAGGGAACAGGTGGCGACGGACAGGCCGCGCGGGTGGGCGTTGGCGCCGGTCGAGGAGTAGGGAAGTGCATTGCGGAAGGCAGGCGCGTCTTGCGCGAGGGAGGGCGGGCAGATGAATGGAGTAGCGTGTGGAGGAAAGTGTATATGTAGATAGGATGGCAAACGTGACGACACGTAATGGTTAGACGGAGGGCCGTTTATTGCCAGGACGACAATTAAATTAATTTCATCCGCGGGTCGTTCGATCTAATAATATTAAGCACGTTGTACAGATCGAATACGCACTGATACTCTTCCAACTCTAAGTTCATAATAAAAGTATTTCACATATCGTTTAAAATAATGCAATGGGAAAGTGAAGCACCAAGTAAAATACTGAAGCACAAATGAAAAGAAAAAAACAAAAACAAATTTGTTTATTGATTGTTTAGGTTTCATCCAGTTATAATTTCATTGTGAAATTTTAAACGGAGCCTTCTATTAATTTTTTTAGAATAGAAATTAGATCTCAGCAACTTTTCGAGTTTGGAGGAATATTACATTTTCTTTTGGTGTTCGTTACGCGAAGAAAGATAATTAGTATGTATATTTGCATGACGCAAAATTACATATGTCCAGCGGACCGTTTGGCTTCGGTGCGGAAGAGTGAAAAAGCGGATATCGTAAGCAGACAATTTCTTGAGCCCCGGAAGAGCTTCCCTCTCTCCTTTACTAACATGATGACCGGGAGCGGTAGCTCAGTGCAACAACTGATGCCACTGCAGCGCCTCTGACTGGGAGGTCCTAGGTTCGAGTCCTGACAGCGGCAGAATTTTCGACACTAGCTTTCCAGCTAGGTCGAATTGATCCGCTGTCTGGAGGAGAATTCTAGCGTCCGGCTGCTCTGATCGGTAGTTTTCCGTGGTTTCTCCGATCAACAACAGGCGAATGCCGGAGCAGTACCCTAACAAACGGGCCACGGACCGCGCGCGATCTGTCCTTCCTCTTCCTTGTCCTCTCCTCTCCCCTTACACACTCACACTAACATGCACTACTCTACCACATATCCCGGGAGACCGGTCGGGAGTTTAGAGCTTGTCCCGGCTGGGGTGGTGCCCCGCTGGTGGGAGAGTCCTGGGTAGGAGGAAACCCCACTAGCCGACGGTAGGTCGGCGCCGGATCTCGCCATCCGGCGGGGGAAGATCACCGCCATCTCCCGCGAAAATACATGCACTACACTAACGGGACTAATGACCAAAGCAGTTGACGCGTCCGGAAACACGAAAAAACTCAACAATTTACTAACATGAGTTGAATTGGGAATAAATGATAGCAACAAGAGTTGCTGACAAAATCTAATAACCAGAAATGTTCTGTGTAATAGAAACAATTTGCATCGAAAATCGCGTTACAGGATTGCTATAATAGGATTGTCGACAAAGTAATCAAACCCGCTTCTCGTCTCGCAATTATCGATGTGAGAGCTGAAGAAAACGTGTAGGGACAATCCGGGAGCAAAGCGAGTAGCGCACTGAGAGCGTGGGGGAGGGCGGCGAGAGGGCGCGCGCTCGGCACTAAGAACTACTCGCGAAACTTTTCTTGAACGATGGATTGAAGAAATGCGGGCGGAGTAGGGTATTAGTTACAAAGTCGGCCACTAAAGTATTTACAGCAATGCCAGCATCTGGAAAATCGAAGTCAAACCTACTACGTGTGCGGCCAGGTCATCGCTCTGGGTAGGCAACAGCAGGAACAGTAGATAAGAGTTTTACGAGACTCCCTTGAAGGACCTGCACCTGCTTCAGCCACTTCTTTAGATAATGGTAATAAATCTGAACAGAGGTTTCCGACTATGAAAGCAACTAGATTTGACTAGTTTCTGTTTCGCGCCAACCAATTTTTAATGTCTGGAATGTTGTCATCAGTGCTCGCTACGAGCTTTTGCCTTCAACTATTTATTGCTTACGGGAGGGGGAAGAAAGATCGTCGTTCACGAAAAATTGTGGGAGTAGTACGTCGGCCGCCCCTCGCCCCAGTCACAGAACTGGACGCCCCTCGGCGCAGTTACCGGCACCGACCGACAGACGAAAACCTCAAATGCCTTTCATCAACGTTAATAAAGATTTGGCAAGACTTTCGTTACAAAACTCATGTTTAAAATTACGAAGAGCAAGAGTTGATCCATCGAAAATTAATTAGAAATTCTAACTTAATTATACATCGATACCTTAAGTTACGCGCTAACATAGTAAATTTCATTTCAGCGATTTACCTCGAGGTAAGAATTTTACGTTAGAAACACAACACGACAATAGGTTGAGGTTGCTTTGTTGATTGCATTTAAGCAGCAGCCCACGTTGAGTAACGTATGCTCTTAAAAAATAGTCATCAAATTTGGAGCTATCCCCAGCTCAACCTCGTGTCATGCTAAAGATAATTAAAATCACAGCTGATATCAAGATTCAGCTGCTATTTGATGTTATACACTGCGTTTGAGGTGATTGAATACATACCTTATTACATTTATTACAGTGTAGCGACATCATCCATCTCCATCCATCATACATCAGATGAATAAAAAGTGTATGCATCACTCCTGAGAAGCGTCATCCGCTTTTGAAAAATGGGTCAAAACACTCTTACTACATTTATTACTTGGTCGATGTAACCGTATAGTTTCTCCTTTAAAACAACTCGTGCACCTTGCGGATATTACAATTTCTCGCAACTCGTAAATGCTAAGGGGTAGTTCTTCTGGTTTCAAGTGTTGAGGACATTCATGTAGCAATAATGTGGGTCGCAAATCCCCCAAAGAAACGTTTATTGCTGAGATTGCGACGCCACCGCGGAGTGACGCGAGAGGGCGCGGAAGAGCGCGAGTGGGGGAGTGCGGAGGTGGGGGAGGGGCGGGGTCGGCGCGGCGTGCCGGGGGACGACGCTGGGGGAGGATCCGGGACGCGTCACGTAGGCGCCAGAACAAAGGCGACGGCCGCGGCCGTCGGCGTCGAGGGGCGCGGGAGATGCAAATGCGAACCGCAGTGCGGGAGGGCAGAGCGCTCACGCGGAGTGGAGCAGTTCAACGCCCTTTCGCTCGCCGAACAGGGCGCGCGCCTTCGCTCACAGGGAAGCAGGAGCAGACCAAGGGGGCGGGGCCCGCCCACGCCGGATGCGAGCTTAGGGATTACGAACTTAAAGGCGAGTCGAAATAGAAGAAAAGAAGAGCGGATGTAATATTTGCATGAAAGATAACTAAATAAGAGATGAAAGATAGCACAAGTTACGAAGAACGGGTTTCAAGAGCAATGAAATAGGGAAAATAAATAATTACGAAAAATTTTCTCGGTTATTAAGGTAATGAATGATTTGAAGATACAACAAATTCCGAAAATGTCTCATAACCCAACATATTAGTATTCTAGCAGTCTTCATGCATCCGTCTGTCACTTCCAGTTAGATCCCTTCCCGTCCAACTTTTGTAGGATCATTTAGAATACAAAATTGTATTCTAATACAAATTTATAAAAATGCTCTTTCGTTAACAAGTCGCTTGGTAATACACTGAAAGAACGTACTCTTCAGAACAACTCTTCTGGAAGTGTCCAAATTAGTTTCTCCAACACGGTATTCTAGGATGGGTAGTGGCCCTAACCAGAAAAAAATTCCAACATTCAACAAGAAGATTCGCATCTAACATTTTTTAAATTTTTTATTATTTATTTTAATCTTTAACAGATTATTTTTTACGTACTACGCTCGACAATGAAAGAACCAGACAACTGTATGTTTAAAATTCCTTTTTGTTTAGAACTGCTCGAAATTTTTAACGTACGAAAATATTTTTTTAAGTTCAAAGCGTCCACGACGCTACAGTCAGCTAGTATTAATGTAATTAATATAATTATTTTGCAAATTATACATTAGAATAGTTAACTATATTAGGTAATTTATTAGAATAGGTAATTATTGTTTTAAACAATATTCCTGGCAACGCTTTGAAGTGGTGGGGCCAGTAACCGAGACAGCGACCATGACAATCTGAGCAGTGGAGCCGTGCATGGCTTCACTGACGGACTGGCGGGCGCGGTGTCGGGCTGGGCGGGGCGGGGAGGGGAGGGGCGTCGACGGCAAAGAGGTCGGCGCCGGGTTCGCGGCGCACTGCGGGGTTGGCGAGGCGCCGGAGTAATGAGATCTGTCTGGCCGCAGCTTCTGGCGCAGCGGCGCTGGGCGATGCGGCACCGCCTCCGCCAACTCCGCCCCGCCCCCCTCAGACCCACCCATGCGCGCACGCCACGACCCGCCTCGCCGTGTCCCTTGCTAACCCTCACATGCAATCCACGCCGCAATACAGTCGGGCCCAGCTTTCTTCCCTTTCGGCCCCCTTCCTTGCCCTTCACTCCCCGCCGTGCAGCACCAGTCCCCTCGTCTATGATTTCCACCCAAGTGTTTCATAGATACTCCAACTCCCTCTCCCACGCCATCTTTTCTCCCTACTACAACACAGATTTTTTTTCAACATTGCATCTCAGCTTCCTTCTTTTATCTCTTCCTGACTCCCCATCCACAAGCCATTCTCTCTTCGTTTTAGTTCGGCATTAGTCTCATCCATCTCTTTTGCCTCTTCCCTTTTAACAACTGAATCCCATCCCGATCGATCATTCATCCCATCTCCCATTTCGCTTACATTGAAAGACAAACCATCGCTTTGCGCACATGCTGACTCGCACTACTGGGCTCGTCTGTAGGCCTTCGAGTTGTGGCTGCGGCTTACCGCTATCAAGCGCACTACCTCCCGTCCTCATCGCATAACCACCATCCTGCTCTTCCCCGTTTGCTTTGTTGCATCTCCTTTCGTAGGAGAGGCGCAGGCACTCGGTTCAGTCCAAACAGCCCCACGCCCCCACCCCCGCGCCGCCCGGAACCGCCAACTCCGCACAGCACTGCACTACCCCGTCCATTTCCCCCGCTCCGCCCCACCCTGTGCCGGGTCACCGACCCATGCACGTCGCCCGGGCGCCGCTCAATGGGCGCAGCTGCACCCCGCAGCGGCGCGCACTGTCCCATGCGACACATACACACATCCATCCACACCCACCCGTACACTTCCAAGCCAAGAAAGAGGGGGAAAAATAATTATGGTGCACGGCACGACCACACAATTTACTATGGTCAGCATACCAGCAGTTTCTTGGAATGAACGTTAAGACACAATGAGCAAACCGTTCTAAGATTTTGACCTGAAAAAAGATAAAAAGTGAAACATAAGAGGAAAATTTCCCCACACATTCCTCAAGACAATTTGAATTGCTTGAATATAATTACACAAATGCTAATAAGTGCCAACACAAATGACAAGGATTTCATAACCGTGCGATTATCAACATATCTTTTTCCCTTTCATTTTTTTCATTACTTTCCAAATCGACATCTCCAAAAATATCACATCTTCCAAGCAATCACTTTCTACATTGACAACTTTCTTGATACTATCGAGCCTGTGCTTTTTTAATCTTTGTATACTAGTAAAGTGCGGTATGAGCATTACACGAATCAAAGAAACTGCTTGAAAAGAAGTAAATGAATAAAAAAGAGAAGAAGGAAGAGAAGGAGAAAGAAATGGAGAAATAATGAGAATGGAAAACACGAAGAAAACAAGATAGATCCAACAGGGGGAAATAAGAAGAAGCGTACGTACGAGAAAACGACGAGGGTGGATGAGAAGAGACGTAAGCAGGGACTGCTGGAGGCGCAGTGAAGGCGCCCAGGAGAGCACTGAAGAAGCTCAAGGGGGGAGGTGGGGAGGTCGCTCAAGAGCAGCCGATCCGACGCCGCAGAGCAGTCGGGTGCGCACCCGCGTTGACGGCCGGCTGTCAAACCGCACCCCCCCCCCCCCACCCACCCTCTGCGGGTGCTGCGCGGGGAAGCGGTGCGGGGCCGCGGCTCGCCACCTGCCCTTAATTATTTGGCGCCGCTTTAATTGGAACGCGGTGGAGGTCTTTCAACTTTTAATTGTATTCCGCGCTCAAGAGCGCGCCGTCGAGTGCCACGGTGCAGCGGCGGCAGCGAGGGCGGCGCCGTCGGGGTGCATAATTACCGCGCAGCTTAGACCCCGCCCGCCCGGCCCCTCCACGCGGGCCAGCGGGGAAGGAGCGCGTGTGTGCACGGAAGCAAAGAAGAGCAGAGCGCATCGCTTCGGAAGGCTGTGGCGAGGAAAGCGCGGGAACCACAGCCCCAGCGAACGACATTAGCCAACCGCCACCACACGCATTCCCCTTCAATTAAACTCGTGAAGCTACACTTGTCTTCTATTCAGTGATTAAACCTACTCAGTCTCAACTTCACATTACTCACGAATATCTTCGTGATTGTGCAAATAAATTTTGAGTTTATTTCAAAAAGAGAAGGAATTAACTATTAAATAAAGAACTTCAAAAATGTCAAAGAACCCATAAGACACACGAGTCATTTGTTTTTCGTAGAAAGAAAATCAAATATTCTCTTATTCACTGCTACTGTTATACACTTACACACAAAGGTTTTAGTGTATATTAATTATAACCATTCAAAAGAAGGATACGAGTGGCAATTGGAAACTTACAGATCATGATTTTCCCAAAACTAACCCTCCAATAACAATGCAGCCATACAAGAATGAAGACGGACAGAAAATCTATCTGCGAGAATGACAGCTCGCTGAACAAGCAGTCGGAAAACTTAATTACTACCTTAAGGGAGTCAAATAGACTCCTCCGCCGACCTTGTCTCTTCGAATTACAAAGGCAGCTGATCACAAGCGGCTCTCAGTTAATTGCTTCCTGCATTGCTTTGTCCGCTCTCCGGTGCTTTTGCCGCCGGCCGCTGCGGCCCGGCGCTCGGCTGACAAACGTTTCCAAACACCGGCAGCGAGCGGCCGAGCGACGGCGGCCGGGCTGTCGCGGATTCCCCTGGGCTCGCTCTCCAACGTCAAAATCAAGCTGCCACTCCAAACAAGATAAGCACACTACTCCATTGGGATTTTTTTAAAAGTTATCAGATTAGGGTGCACATCCGAACATACATAAAATAATGTTACAAAATGTGGTTTTAAGAATGTCAAAGAATAAAAAAAATTACATGTTGAATTGATGTGGCGTTAAGGCACAACACAAATTAAAACGATGGACTACATAACACAATTTGATAGAATTATAGGCATATTTGTAATATTAAACATTAGTTCCTAATAATACTTTATTATAAAGAATATAATAATAAAATTGTTTAATAAATTACTTTAATATAATTATAATTATATTGATGTATGCATTCCTATCCTGAAAAAAAGAATTGCCTCACGTGTGTAGTAGCGATTGTTTTGGGTTCTCGTGCGTGGACGGTGTCTCTCAGAGCCAGAGTAGCAAAACACTAAAGTGCACGAGTTGTGTTGCAACATCGCATACTTTCTCCAATTATTACGATTAGGAAGAGTCATAATAACGTAAGTTCTAATCTATTAATACTTCAGGAATCACTAATAATTCGTAACTACACGGAGAGCCAGATATTAAAAAAGTAATAATTTATTTAATTTCGAAAGTTTAAAAGGACTTATTTTTTGCGAAGTGAATAGGGCACTAGTTTTAGTGAAAAGCGCACTATTTTTCTACGAAGTTAGAAGAAAAATGTAAACAAAAATATTTACACAAGCTAGAAATCGAACCCGAGAGCTGCTGGTGACGAAGCCACGGGCTACCGGTTGTTCTATTTAAATTTAGATTTATTGTACGGCAGAAATATCTATGATGATTGCAAACTGAAGAAATACCAATATTTATTGGACGCTAATGAATTCGTGCTGTTAGGGTAATTATCATGTTATAACTTCAAATTACGCGAAAATGATTTATTACAACACTGCATATGAAATAAAATATCTAATATTACGGAATTATTCGCATTAACAAAGAAATATCTAGCTTGAATATTAAAAGTAAAAGAAGTTCCAAAAAATGCATTTTGCAGTTTTCAAATGTTCGTAATGTGCAATGAAAAAAAAAACATTCACCAGAGAACTTCACTTTATTTGTACAAAATAAAGAAGAAAATTAGCTGTTTTTGAGAAAATATAGTTTGGGTATTCTTTAAAACTGCCATTATTTCCCTCAAAAGTACGCGAAAACAGGTATTTTCAAAGCAATGGTAATTTGAAGAACAGATCATTAAGGAAAAATCAATAGTAAGACACCGAAAAATTGTAACCTTTCGCAAATTTCGAAAATTAAACTGAACTGTTTTACTGAAAATCAGTCCAGTGCCATTTTTATAAACGTTCTTTGCTCTCTTGAAGGAGTGCCCAACTAGCCTCAGAAGAGCGCGAGCAATCGCGTTGTCTTGCGGCTCGGCCCGTGAGCTCAGAGATGTGTTTCCGCGAGGAGAGGGACGCTTGTGATGGTAAGGAATAGAAGACTGCAGTTCAGTGAGCTTCAAAACGGTTTGGCGCACGCCTCGCACATTGCGAAACCGATGACAAGTTACTAGTGAGAGAAATCTCCGATTAGGCGCAAAAAAGCGTTGATATTTAATAGTATTTTGATTACGTTATTTCAACTTTTCAGCATCAATTTACTTATCAACAAGAACTATCGCATTTTAAGAACTGGGACTAGCCGTGTATGACAGTACAAATGCGAAATAACATAAAACAATTGAACAATGATTTTGATCCAAAATAAATATACGATAGGTTCCTACCATTCCATGAAAAACATCGTTTTTATATTGTATTCTTAAGATAGTATTTACAATTTTTTTAAAATAAAAACCACACATAATATTTTTGAAAAATTTCTTTTGTAATTCTACAATCTGTATTTTGCTTAAAAGTGTCCGAAATTTCATGAACTACTAATAAAGTGTTTGCTTATTGCTTTTACGTTCGTGTCAATAAGCAAATATTCTATTTCACAACTGCAATTGTGATTAAACTTTTACGATGTTCGCAGCGAAAAGGAATTGCAAGAAGTTGAATATCACTATCCACGGTCGTAAAATAACCTACCAGTACATTGCTTTCGAATTCTTTTCGAGCCGTCTTGCAGGTCGCGCTCACTGTCCCACAAGGAGGCCAGAAAGCGAAAGATAATTCGCATTCCTCCGGAGTCACACGCGCCGGAGCTGCCGGCTGTCCGGCGTTCAGCCCTTCAGCCCCTTCCTTTCTCGAAGCCATTCCCTCCGCGGCTGAGTGACGTCCACCCACTCCCAGATACAACGCAGCTCGCGGGCGAATTGCTAGGCTCGTGGGACCGTGAGCCGCTCGCGGCCGCTCCGTCAGCGTCTGACTTGGGCAAGACTGCTCTTTGTGAAGAAAAAAAAACTTTAAAAAACTGAAAAAAAAGTGTGAAAATTTAAAAATGTAGGATCTACCTTAAATTAACCACAGAATTTAAAATGTCACATTCAAATTCGAGTGTCAAAATCAACCAGATAGATCATGGAATATTTTTGTCAAATTGTGATGGAAATCCTAAGTACTGAATAGGCGCTAGATGTTTACAGACGGGCGGATACACAGACATAAAGAGAAAATCCACTTTTTTGGTATCCAGTACCCACAAAACGAATTTTTGTCGGCATCGTTTCCTACAACAATTTTTAACTTTCTCTTTCTACGAAGTAGTTTCGAGAGAGTAAATACCATTACACCTTACGATACTACGAATTTACGTGCAACCGGAGTCTAAATTTGGCGAAAAATCGATCCGTATGCCATTCACTGTCACGCGAAAGGTGGGTCTAAATGTAAACGCATCTGCAAACCCAACATAGTGTCTCGTTAAACTGAAGAGTGCAACCCTAACCATCTGTTCAGTGGCATAGGCAGGACTCGCTCCTCATTCTGAATACAAATTCTCGTCGCGACATACGGCATTGCGTCCACAATGGATGTATTGTACCTCGGTATGCGTGCGACGAGTGACAGGAAGTGACAGCAGCGTTTGCTCGTTGGCAGTGGACGGGGACCAGCGCATTCACCGAATGAAGTTCCTCCTCTACGGCGAGTTCCTTGCACAACCATCGCTCCAGAAGTTTCCGCGCAACGTCCTTTTATTATTATTATTATTATTATTATTATTATTATTATTATTATTATTATTTTTTTTTTTTATTTATTTTTTTCACACTCACCTCTACGTTGGATTTCATGGAACATTTAATGTGTGAGAAACTTTACATTTTCGCCCTTGGCATGTCCTCAATCAATATATATTATTTGGCAATCAATATATGATTTTATAATATGTGTCTTCGCATATCCTCAATCAATAAATGAAACAAAGTGCTGAATTAAATCTTTTTTTAATGGTATTCAAAAATTACGAATGAATAAACTTCGAGTCTACTATAAAATTAGTTTTAAACATTATGTTCAAATCGCAATGTTTTACATTTTAAACATAACTCTGGAAACTGAAACCATGCGTTTTGAAATTTCTGCGACTATGATCCCTTTGATACGCGGGCAATTCACTATCTTATTTGGTTTCAGTTTGGGATAATTCTGATGACGATTAGAGGATTTCTTCACAATAAATCAAAATTCACACTACACAAGTTTAATTCAAAGCTACATGGGCAAAGTAACATTGTACGCACTTCGTCAGCGAAGTGACTTTTTCGAGCTGGGAACATTATAACCTAAGCTACGCTCCATCTCAGATGCTAAAACGCTAAGCTCGAAAAAAGTATCCCTTCAAGGTCTTACCATTAATTTTACTACACACTATTTGCGCATTTCTAAGTGTAGAAGTGTTCAGAAATAGTCTGGGGGGGGGGGAAGCAAGCCCTCTTGAGACATTGACTCCAGCATCCGCCTTAGATTGACCGGAGGCAGATGGTACGTAGCTGCACCTCCGGCATTCTCACGTACTTTCTTACTTGCACCAGATGACCTTCAACATCCATTACTCTCGCGACGTGCGGTGGGCGTGTTCCCGGATGCCGCAGGGTTGTGCACTAGAAACCACTTCGCTGTCGCAGCGGGCGGTGTGATTTCCAACACCTGTCGCGTCACGCGCGCTCTGTCGACCGCCGCTTCGCAAGGCGAGGCCGAGCAGACACACAACCGGGGAATCCCCTGGTGGGCGTGCTGTTCTCAAGACTTCTGCGAAAAGGCACAGACGAAAAGCAAATATGACGAGCGCACCAGCACACGTGCTTCTGAAAGGGACTGGTTGTACGCAGCAAAAAAGATACTCGAATCATGCTTGTCATGCTGCCAAAATGGCCATAAAACATACTTTCGAAAACGAACTATATTTAATGCCAAAACAAAACTATCTCAGGTGTTGAAGAGGGTTGTATTGTAATACTTATTTGCGGCTGTCAATCGAAATAAATGCCGATGTGAGTAAGCGATATGAATAACACTTTAAGCATGTTTCTCACACTCCCACATAATTTACAGAAAATAATTTCATACGTATACCCCACCCAGTTTGTAATGTTATTAACAAAGCTCCATTTGTGATTCTCATTGTAACCAAGTCAGTATTTAATCTACAATATCTCCCTCGGCGCCGTTTCATAAGGTAAGAGAACAAACATTTTCCCCAGGAGTGGAAACGCCCTTAACGCCTTCGAACCACCAAATCACAAGGTACCTGGAGGAAACCACGTCCTGCCTGGCACGAGTGTGCAGCAAGCAGTCGGGTGACCGCATGTCAACAGCCGAGGGCCCGCCCACGAGGTAATATCGCCGGCAACACACTCCACGCCCGCCCCGCCCCGCGCCTGCCCCCAATACGCTCGCGGCGCGCAGACGCTAATCCTGTTACTGAGCTCCCGAGCACATCTTGCAGCGGCGGCGCTCGCTTCGGAGACGCGAACCGGGACCGCCGCCGCCGCCTCTGGCGCTCTGCGCCGCCAAAATGACGAGTAAATACTTCGAGTCGGGCGCCGACGCGGCCGGGTTCGTGGGTGGCCGCGTGGGCGAGCATGCGAGACGTCTGGCGGAGTCAAAAGAGAAGTGAGAGATGAGAGAAGAGAGAGAGACAGACAGAGAGACAGACAGAGAGACAGACAGAGACAGAGAGAGAGAGAGGGAAGTAGTTCTGTAATGTTCTCAGTTTAGTGTTTCCTATTTGTCTTCTACTTACAGAATGTGACTGAATTGCAGTAAAAGGTCATTCTTTTAGGACTTCCACGTTTTCTGTTTATGAACTATCATCTCCTGTTTGTGACATCAAAGCATTTACTTAGATTCTGGAAGTAAGCGCTACGGCGAATGTCAACAGCGAAGATGTGAAAAAGGAAATCGAGAGAGGAAAGATCAACATAGTAAAAAGGGGTTTATAAAATCGTTGATATTGGTTGATACCGGTTTCTGACATGTGATTTTGTTGGCAGTCATTGCATGTTTGGGAAGAGAAGTCACAAATGAGAGTCACCTTATAATAAATATAAAGGTGGTCTGGAATGTTGTTCATAAAGAAAATACTTTTAACAAAGACCCCAAGGTCCAGAAATGAAGTAACATTATTGAAAGGTGTTCCCAATTCGTCAAAACGTACTCATGTGGGTTCCGAGATGCATTCAGTCGGCTCAGTCCGCAATATAGCACCGAACATGACTGGTATGTAATTGGGGCTAAACAGAGTGACAGAGCCTTTGCCCCACTATTTGCTTGTAAAGCTAAAGGCAGCGCTCCGTTTATCCGCAATCTTCCTGATCAACCATAAGGGTTCAGTGGGTAAGCACAGAGATCAACTTTCCCTCTAAAAACTCCTTTCTCAGCAGAAAAATCATTTTGTAGGTCCCTGATACCAAAAAATTGGATAATTCTTGTTCTTTGAGTAGTAAATTCTAACACGTTGTGTAGTTCCAAGCCACGTTTTGCGGGATATTAATAACAAAAATTGGCATACGGTAAAATGCCTGTTCGTCCATCGGTGGACAACGCTAGGCGCAGGTTCTTCACCAAAATGATATTCTGATCGATCTGGCTGATGTCGCGGACCTTGATTTAAATTGATATTTTAAGTTTGGGGACTTCTTTGCACGAAGCTTCAAAGATATTTTCATTTTTTTCCACTCGAGTGTTTGAATTTTCCTCGAATAAGCAAAGCAAGTTTATAAAATTGATGTAAGTTCGATTTTCATTAAATTCTCTAAGTTTTCGAAAATTGCAAAAGTTTAATATTTTAGCTCTTCCTACGACAACAATTTTGAAGCTAGAGATTTCTTCTAAAAGAAATCTATTTTTTAGACGGCGGGCGAGCAGAGGGAGAGGCCAGAGGGGGAGGGCCAGAGGGCAGGAGGGCCAGAGGGCGGGAGGGCCAGAGGGCAGGAGGGCCAGAGGGCGGGAGGGCCAGAGGGCAGGAGCGCCAGAGGGCGGGAGGGCCAGAGGGCGGAGGGCCAGAGAGAGGGAGGGCCAGAGGGCAGGAGCGCCACAGGGCAGGAGCGTCACAGGGCGGAGGGCCAGAGGGCGGGAGGGCTAGAGGACAGAAGCGCCAGAGAGAGGGAGACCCAGAGGTCGAAAGGGAAGGAGAGGGGTGGAAGGGCGAGAGGGCGGGAGGATCAGAGAGTAGGGGTACAAAAGGCGGGAGGACGAGGGCGAGAGGTACAAATGGGGAAAGGGCAAGAGGAGCTGAGACGAGAGGGCGGGAGGAGAAGCCTCATGGGAGTGCGCTCAGCGTTCAGTGGCAAGACAGCTCAGCGCCCTAACGTCTCTGCCTCTTTAGTGAAGCTGCAGACATCAAAGCGCAATAATTAGCATATTTCCCTGCCCAGAAAGACACACAACTACGTTAATTTACTTCCTCCTCCCGCGGAAATCAAGAGGGGAGATTCAAATACGTTAATATTTCAACATCCCCGCTTTGAGGTCACAAAGCACAAAGTGAGCGATTGACAAACAGGCTGAATAAGAATTAAACCAAGTAATTTGAGTAAGCCTCTTGCTAAATTATTAAGAACCTATATGGTAGAAACAACATAGCATCTCAGATTTCAAGATGCCTCACAGATCCCACATTTTTTCTGATCACTGCAATGAACAAATCTCTGGTTTTGAGTGAGCAATCTTTGAAATAGTTCACTGGATAAAAACCCACGGGATTGCATCTGAGGAGGATCTGTCATCTTAGAGATTATGAGTGTGGATGGAGTCGAAAGCAACTCAACGGCGCAACCCGCTCTCGCAGCAAACAGCGCCCGCCCGTCCGCCTCTCGCCCGCTAATGAAGAAGAAGCTGCCATCAAACTCCCAGAAAGTTGCGATGGGCGGCGCACGAGCTGCAGAGGAAGCGGAACGACGTTATTGAATTACTGCACATGCTGAGGCAACTATGCGCCCGCCCGCTCCAGCACACGCCCCCTCCTCCGCCCTCGCGGGCCTTCGCCATCCTCTGCAGTTCTCCACTGCAAACACTTTCTACGCCAACAAATCACGCGGGGCCCTTCCTCGCCGTCTTCCCAAATTAGGAGCTCCGGCGCCGCGGGGAGGGGCCACGGGGGCGGGGGCGGGGAGCGGAAGGAAAGTTGCAAGTTGCGCATGCGCCCGCGCCCCCCTTCCAGATGCACATTCCGCCCAAGCGACTTATCACCTGCACTTTCCTTGGCACCGCGCCGGGCCCGATACGCTATATACGGCCGGCCTCGCTTTTCTAGTAGTGACATTTCTGTGCCACCCCCTTATAAGGAGAGATTTCGCCGGGCGAAATGGGCTACCTAAAACCCACATGAATATCTAGTATCTGAGGTGAAATGAACAAGAAAAGTTACTGCAGCTGAGGTAATTAACACGTTCATCGCTCCTGCAAAACTATAACGATCTGAGAGTGGTAGAGCCAGTTACACACATTCAGATGAACAACGTACTCTCTATTGAAAAAAAAAAAGTTTCATACAAAAACAATAATTTGCCAACAATTAGGGCTACGTATTTAGACAATATTACAATGTCTTTAAGTAATAGAAATTAACAAAAGATAACTTCGAAATTTTGGATTGGCATTCTAAAAATAAATAAAATATAAAAACGTACCTTTGAAAATAACGTATTTGTTGCTTATGACTAATTCCAGCGTAGAAGCGATAACTCAGTTACAAAGCTTACCTGAAACAAAGAAAGGGGAAAATATGGATCATGCTTGAAATGCATACAACAACATTTATCATACATTTCATTCAAATCAAGTGGACGATTGTCATCAAAAAAGACAATATTCTTGAAAGAACATCTCAATTCTGTTCCACATTTAACAACATTAGCATATGACTTCCAATTTATTTTCTTTCAACATTAAAAAAATGCATGCACAAAGTGTCAAAGAACGTAGTGGGTGGATATCTCATATATGGTACAGAATGTTACGAGCAAGTAGCTGTTATAATAATAATATGAACCTAAAAAATAGTTTAAGATATTTAACATAATTTGCAAAATTTCCGAAACTTCAACGCTGACCAGAAGTAGATTTCCACGATACCCGTTTTTCTGAAAATAAAGATTTTTTAACAAAATAAAAAAAATCAATTTTTCGTCAACTGGATCCTTTTCTTACGCACCTTACTTCCAAAACCTAAAGTTATACATCCGTCACTCTCCACAAAACACTATTCTAAATTACTAGTCATTGGAAGAAAATTCATCTGTAACAATAAACCCAGTAACAACTACCACTTCGTGCTCTAATTCCTTCCCCTCTGACTGCAGACAATCTCCGAGCTATGCCCCGCGATCACCCGCTACGGAGGAAGATCCAGGCGGCCTTGATCAGCGGCGGAGGCGATTGCAGGGGGCCTTGGAGCATGGACTCCAAACACTCGGCGTCGCCCTCTCGTACTCCCGCACCTGCCTTCGCGGCGCAGGATTCGTCGCCACGCTCCGGACCTTCAAATCTCTGCAAAAAGCACGAAATCTATGCGTTTACTTATTAGTGCCCGACCCTCCGGCACAGCGTTTGCGTTTCATGTTGATTTTGTTGAAGAAAACGTGCCTGGAGCACTCCTAAAACCGATCCACAGCTACGAGTTATGATTATCTCCCAGTCATTCCAGCAGATGTGGCATATACTTTTCCTTTATAGTAAATGACCTACGTTCTCTCTGAAGTATCATTAATAACGAAAAAGTTGCAAAATATTTAATATACGAAATACCCTGATAAACAGAAATGTTTACGACGAAATAAGGAAATTCAAACATTAGTTGCATGTAACTAGAGTATAGTAAGTTTATATGGCAACATGAATAATTAAATCAATGAAGGTCCTCAATAATGATTACAGTCACGCATATAAACAACAGAAAACTGCTAATCCTGAAGCGTAATTTGTTTTTGTTCTTAAAAGATAAAATTGAATCAGTTTTTGAACGTCATTCGCCACCACAATAATTGCCCCATGCAAACATCTGTGAAGGTGTTGAACGCGAGTTTCGAGCAGTCAACAAGCTTTGGAGGCCTGCGCCGGCGCTTGGCGTCAGCAGACCTGGCTGATCGCTCGGACAGTCGGGAACGTACACACCAAATAAATTTTTAATCATAGCTGATGTTATCGTGAAAGTAGGGGAGGAGGTAGGAATATGAGATAGCAGGGTTCGCTTCTGTATAGTGTTGACATTTGCCGAGTGTCTGGAGAACTATGTAGTGTAGTCACTGCATTCCCTCAACAAGTGGTCATTTCAGTCTTTAAAGTTTCCTGAGGTAAACATTCCAGTTAGTAGTGCTGTGAAAAGTTATTGTAGCTCTGCACTTATGTGCAATATTCTTCGGCGATTCTTGTTTCTCGAATCATTTTCAAAAATGCAGGAGGTAAGTTGACATGAAATATTGGAATTTTTAAATATCGCTGAGGATTTGAAATAAAATGCAATGTGGTACGATCTATTGCAAAATCTAAGATGGCGTGATGGTTGTACGAGTAATATGAGACAATTGATTGGTAGCATTATGAGACCATCTCATATTACTAGACTGTTTAATGTCTGTAAATTTTCTAAAGTTTGTATGGGTGAAATGCGGATTCAGTGAATCTTGTGCAGAATGTGGGCCCACAATGATTATGCCGAACCAGAGAGTGTAGTCTACATTTCTGATTATTGTAAAACTAAGTGATTTGTAAACTGTATTTCTACTTATTGAAAAACGTCACGTCAATAAAGCAGTTTTATAACATTTTGAAACAAGTCGAATTTTTGTTTTTTTCACTCTATAAAACAGTATGTCTCATATTACTATCCGAGTTTCCAATTCACTGGTAGTGACACTTTTAAGAAAAATTTAAATATTACATAAAACCTATTAGTTTCACAACGTTAACGTTAATACAGCTTTGATTAGTATTTTATATTAAACATAGAAACCGCAATTCACTTCTTCAGTTATTATTCCGATTATTCTGGCACCTTATAAGTTCCAAAACAAAAGGGTATCTCATATTCCTACATCTTCCCCACTGTTTCTGACACAATAAATTTACTACTCATAATATTTTTATTACAAAACACATTAACGTACATTTTATTTCTTGTTATTTTAGTTTCTATAGATCACTGTGCTTCGAGTTGTGCTTGAAATTTTAAAGTACATTATATTAATCAGATGGCATTAGCGTCAGCCATCTGCTAAAATCTGATCGGAGATGAACATGATTATATTGAACATAAGAAAATTAAACAACTGTGTACTTACACACGTTTTCAAATAATGTAACATTTTATCTGAATTTTTATGTGAATTTCCGGGTCCCGAAATCGCCAGGTTGCGGCGCTGTAAGAGACAGTCAGAAGCCACCCAGGGCGTCGCGTGCGGCAGCCACGCGTGATGGCGGGCCCGGGCGCGGCGCGTGGGCGTGCGCGGGCGTGCGTAACGGCGAGTACGCACGGCGACGCACACGTGGCGCTGCGTGCGCGGGGGCGTGCGTGCGGAGGTCAACTCTTTGTCCCCTCACCTGATCTCTCGGAGCAGGACACAACATTCGGGTGACACGAACGTGTACGGAGGGAAGGGGCGTGTGGGCGGGGAGGGGCAAGCGTGCTGTTAATGTGCGGCTGCGGCCGCGGGTCCAGGTCGAAGACCTGTTCATGGCGGTGGAGCTGATACATTCGCTACAGCACGTGCGCTTCACATCACACGTTCAAGCGGTAGTGTTCGAGACAGAGCTGCCTCTTAAGAAAACAAAAATCTTCCGAAATGACAGAGAGAGAGAGAGAGAGAGAGAGAGAGAGAGAGAGAGAGAGAGAGAGAGAGAGAGAGTCACGTTGCTTCTTATCTAACTTGGCTGTATCAATATTAACTCACTGTACGCACCACGTTCCTAAGAGAACCTGGAACGGACCACAACAGAGAGAAAGGTGATATGTTGAAATCCATTCTCGCCGTCGGGAAAAGGAGGAGGGAAATCAATTTTGAACCTCATTGCTTTCAAGGGAAATGCATATCGGCAATTGATAGCTAAACGAACTTTCTGCGAGACATATGCACTGTTATATCATAAAACACAAACACCAAAATACTATTAAATGTTCTAAATTGACAGATAACCGTTATAGTCTTACTTTTTGATAACAATATTAACAGTTTTACTTCAGGAAACCCATAATTTATTTTTAATTTATCGCAAACTACTACATACGTATAGCGAAAGTTCTGTTATGCTGCAGCGAAAAACGACGAGTTTTCGATAGAAAAACTCTTAGTGCCAGGCCCAGGTTACGAAAAAGTCAATAAATGTACATAAGTTAGGGCCCTGATTACGAAAATAAAAGTTGTTAAATGTCGTTACGTCAATAAATGTTGCTAAATGTAGTAAATAACTTCTTCGATATGTATGGTCAGAATCCACGTTTTGTGGGTCCTTAATACTGAAAAATTTATTTACAGGGAAACGTCTGTCCGGTCCAGGTCCGTCCGACCGATCGTTCATCCGTCTACACGCGCACGCACGCACGCACGCACGCGCACCACACACACACACACACACACACACACACACACACACACACACAATATTAACGGTAACTGCTGATAGATGATTTTATGTTCATTAGTAGGGTCTACTATTTTACCAGCCGCCGCAATCCTTTACAAAACCATTACATATAGCTTACGTTCTGCACACCTTTCCCTATGAGAATGCCCTTAGATGAGTATTTCGCCGAGGAACAAGAGCAGTTATCCCGGCGCAAAGGTGGTTACCAAGCGGAATCGGGTCTTCAACGGTCTCCGTGCTCAGAGCAAGGCCGCTTGCGGATAAGTACAAACATAAACAAACAAGCTGTACGTAGCACCGACAGGTGAGCTGAACGGATCAGTCAGGTGGTGGTAATATGGTTCATGACGAAAGGCATCGTTCTCCGTCTCCGTGACGACAGCAACAGTTGGTACAGGTAGAAGCGGTAGTGGAGGATGCGATCGTTGCTCAAATGACAGTCATGGGAACACATATTAATAATAATAATAATAATAATAACAACAACAATAACAAAAATAAAAATAGTGAACGGTGGCCAATGTACTCAAAATGAACGTGAAATTAAACCTAATGCCATCAAAACATATCGGAAGATCTCCGTATCCATCATATTCTCTGCATAATAAAAATAAAGAATTAAATGGACATCTCTTGAAGCATAATTTCCTGTGGTTCTTCTTCAATTGGGGGTATTAGTGTTCTGCTGAGAAGGCTAGTGTAATTGTAGGAGCTAGAAAAATGTACAATGCAGTTTGAGTGTTTCGTGCATGAATTATATCGTTTTCTATTATAGTGTAAAAACCAATGAAAAAGATCTTTTAAAATTATGTAACGAAACAATTCTGAATATTCATGACACTAAAATTTAATTTTAAAGTGTTGTGGCACTCTCTGCAAAGTGTTGCAGAGGGGATCTAAGAAAGTGCTTGTAGTGGAGGCAGCGGCGGTGATGTTTGTTGTACATGAATTTTTTTAATTTTACGATAAATTTACAATCTATTTTTTACAAAATAATAAGTAAATGTGATGTCTATTGTAGAATTATTACGACAATAATTAGTAGTGAAGGTATCCCATCGGTACTCTTCATCTTCTTCTTCGTACTATAACCAAAAGCAATTATTATTATTTTAGGTTGACAGCAATTGGAATTGATAATTTGGTGGTGATCATGTTTCTTACTTTTATATCTGTATGGGAGTTGTATGGGTGAGGATCTGGTTAGACGATGGATATCTGCATTATTGTCAAGGAGGTTGAGGGCTAAGTGATTTGGATGGTTTTCAAGACGTGGAGAACATGAATACGGACGTGGAAACACTGCGATGGACATCGTCGTTGTCGTTTTCGGAGGGAGAGCTGTTGTTGGGGGAAGGGGAAGAGATGCGAGGGAACGCAAGGACGCGCCACAGATAGTGAGGCAGGAGGGGCACTGGGGGCGGCGGATGAGCAATGCGGTGATAAGGAGGTTCATCTCGAAGTTGCGGATCGGCGAAATGTATTACACAGAGCGGCACGCCCTCCCACGGACAGTACTTGTCTTCTCGATTTATTACTGAACGAATGTATCCATGAACTGAACTGATTTGCTCTGCTGTTGTTGTTTTTTCTCCGTTCCCTCTGCGTGGGAAAATGCTATCGATGTCTCTATGACGGTCATTTATTAGCAAAAGATGTCACAAAAAAGTTTTGAAATTTCCAAATTACAAAGTATTTACTTCGATTTCCGTAATGGTTCCTTCTCATTGACGCAGCGGATTAAAACAACACTTCCTCTTCACAATGATTTCACAAGGCAGATTGATAGAGCAAAACTGCCTCATAAATTCAGGGATCTAACTCATTAATACGCTATTGCCAATGGGTTTATCTTTAGATTAATTATATCTCTTGAAATAACTTGAATGTCCTCGAAAATCGCTTCCTGTTTTCGACTAGAAATAATAGATCATTTGATTACAGATGAACTACTGAGAAAAAGATGGTTACAAATATATTGACGCAAGAACCCTGTTCACACAACCCTTTACTGACACCGAGAATGTTCAATGGCCTCTCGATATCTTTGCTTTCTATGCCTCTGGTGCTTTCTTAGGATGAAAGCCTTCCTCCCTTCCCTCCATCCACTCACTACTAATCACACAAGATGTACAAACAATTCTGGAAAGCAAAGTAAAATGAGTCAGTGAGTCACCTATCTTCACAAAATAAACTAATGACATTTCAGAAAAGTTTGCAATTAGTTCTTACACTCCCAGTACACATATCTCCATCAACATCTGTGTTTTAAATATGTAAGTAAGAAACAACAGAGGAAAATAAATATTTCGAATAGTAAGTAAATATTTTAATCAAATTTACGTAAAAAATCGTTACGCAATGTGATCTTGCAAATTGGAATTATATCGGGATATGGCCTGGGTATATAAAATAGACATTTTAAAAAACGTGCAGAAATTGACAATGGACAATATCCAGAACCTACGAAGCACGAAGCATGGATTAATATTGTGATTAAATAACCGGAAGGATGGTCTATAACTCCTGTTTTTGTCGTTGCAACAAATAAACATAACATTTCCAACTTCATATTGTTCTCAACGAATTTCCCTGAAGTCTGAGGAGACAGCCCTGCGGCACACCCTCTGGTACTGCTCGTTATCAATCGGCGCTGCCGGTTGTTGGTGGTGACACGGAGAAGCGCAGAGCTCCGCCTGGCGCACGCTTCTCTACTGCACTGTACACACGTCGTTGAAAGGACCCAGGCATCACTTCGACTCACCTTTTCGGTTGACCGCTTCCATCCGACCTACTCCACCCATCGTCGCCAAAGAACGCATGGTGTGTTTGCCTCCGATCTGGTGGTGCATTCTCCATCTTTGACGTTGCAGTCACATCTTAGGCGCCTTCGTCTCCCTAAGATCACAACCGTCCAATTCAAACAGTTCCTTTCTCAACGGCGTCAATAAATGCTGTTAAATCATCACGATGCTTACACTTCGCTGTAAGTCCCGAAGGCACGTTTCCCCCAAATAAAAGTCTCCGCCCATACTTTCTCGACAGTTAAGAATTTCTATACAGAATGTCACAGAATAAATATTTCAAATTTTTAGATTTTGTACCTGTAGACGGGACGAAAATTATCATTTGCCAATAAATGTGTTGAGAAATTTCATACAACGAAGTTACAAATGTGACATTTCCCTTGATAGTCAAATCCTCATGCACCATCGTTTGGCAAACGTACAATATCCCTTGAGCTACGTCAGAACATAATCTGCCGAACACCAACCATGAGAAGTTGTTCACCAATCAGGGGCTAATCGTCGCACGTGTTACTTCGTTACATACACTTTTCCCCACATGTGCCCACAACTTTTCCACCACAAGTGCGACCCTAAACAAGTCCTAGAAGATTGTTGATCAGATTCCCAGAATGCAGAACGCAGATGCTGAACTGCCAGAATGCAGATGAAATAATGCTTTAACACGAAACAGAAAATCGAAAGCGAGTCCAGAAAACGTGCAGCGAAACTCTATTCACCTTGATAACTTCCCCGCGCGTTGACCGGGAAACGACCCTCGGACCCAGAAGTTGAAAGCGAGTGGCGCGGGGCGGCCGTGGGCGCTGAGGCGCAGCGACGCGGCGCGACATGACGCTCTCAAGGCTGACCTTTGCCGCCGACGAGGTGCGAACACAGAAACCAGCGCCGCTACACGCCCGCGCAAAGCACATCCGTCATGCCACGACGGAATGCGGTCCCTAGGTACAGTAGTGCATTTCTTTGCCACGCTGATTCCTCCGCTTTATATCGAGTTGCGAGGGAAGGCATGGGGAACAAGGCTGAAGATGGCGGAGTGCGCTGGGTGGGCGGCAAGGCGTATGGCGGCAAAGTGCGGGTGGGGTCCAAGCGAGGGAGAGAGCAAAAGGGAGCAGAGGGAAGCGGGGGAACGGGACGGCGGGAGGGGGACGCAGGTTGCGGGGGCGGGAAAAAACCAAGCAGGATGGGATGGGATGGGCGGGACGGGCGAGGAAGAGAAAGAAAGAGAAGGGAAGGGGAAAAGGAAGGTAAGGAAAGGGAAAAGGGAGGGGAAGGGAAGGGAAAAGAAAGGGGAGGGAAGAGAAGGGAAAAATCGCTTTATGAACAGACGTTTACTTTTGCACACTATCTATACAGACTTGGAGAGTAAAATTAATTACGCCTTCTATTGAATTATTAAGAATTCGTATTAGTTCTCACAAAAGAAATATAAAAGACATAAAAGAATATAAATAGACAAGAAATTAAACATTTTTTGAAGTATATCACTCTTTCAGAGAGAAAATAAAACATACGAACTAGACTACATAACGCCATACCTGGGAACACACGTCTGCAACATTAGGAAGCAGATGAATCATCCTAATATGCATCAAAGTCCATTCGACCCCCTCACTACACAAAGGGGAAACTTGCATAAGCAAACAATAGGCCGAACACGCTCGGACGATGTCGGAGCCCGGAAGTATTGCTTTAGCCGAGGTATTTGAAACACAAAGTAACGCTTACATACATATATAATTGTGCGTCGTTCTAATATGTAGATGTAGTAGGTTAACACTTAGACACGCAATTTAATGTAGGAATTCAATTTTCATGCACCCGACAACCCATTTTAACTAGTGACGCTACAACAGCACAATCTTTCTCGCAATATTTCTAACTTTTGCAATTTTCGAAAATTCAGAGAGTTAAAAAAATAGACCTACACTATTCTTTTAGGCAACCATTGTCTTCCGGAAAGCAATTTACAACATAAAGGAACAAAATTCATTCACGTTTGCGTTACCACGGCCTGGTAATAAACATTTTTCTGTCCAAAAATCGGCGATTTCCAGCGCACGATTACAATCTTTCTCTTACGAAGTAAGACGAGAAAGCAAACAGGAAGGATCCTCTTTTCGCTGACAGCGTCACAACAGATGTCACTCCCATTCCCAGGAGGAATCCAGAAGGAAGGAAGGGGTGGCAGGGGAAGGGAGGAAGGGGTGGTGAATGAGGAACCATCGGACAGGGGGCAATTGCATAAAAATAGCGATAGGTTACAAGCACAAGGAGTCGAAATGTAATCGACACACGCAGGAGGATATAGATGCAACTCAGTCAACGAGCGATGAGAGTGAGAAACACATGATCCGTGAGAAAGCTATTGCGGTAAAATTGTTTGACAGCTGAATTTACTTCATAACCATAGGCTGCTTCCGGAGAGCCTGCTCTGACATCTCCGTCGTTCATCGCGGTGCCACCTCGCTTCGGTATCACGGGCAGTCGATGGTGTTCGAATCACGACACACACATCACGATGCGTCAGTTCGCGGGCCCCCCAGTTAGGTTCTTGACTTCGTCTTGACTCGGCACTCATGAATATTGAGGGAAGCGTTGTGTTCTGGCCTATCCGGATGCCAGCTAGACGGTGCATTACTGCAACCTAAGGGGCGTCATTGGGGCAGAAAGCAAAGAGGTCAGTCTGGGGTGAATAAAATCCACTCTGTTATTAAATGAAGTGTGATTGCATAGCCTTACCATCCCTGAACAGAACATACGTATATAACGTCTGTTGACCGTTACATAGCCACATTAACTTTCGCACCCGCCCAGCAACTCGTCAATTAGTTGACGGGTAAAGCGGAAAGTTGTTAGGAAACGATTTCCTTTCGCTGTCAAAGCCAGCCCCGCCTTCAAGTATTTTTCTCCGAAATGTAAATATACAGGATTCGCAAAAACAGGCGAGGTACGGAAAGGCGCAGTAGACGACCAAAAACCAGCAATCTCAAACGATGAGAGCGGCTGCAGCGCGGCAGGCAGTTGTGGGTGGAGAAGAACATGAGGAAGGCAAATGCAGGCGGGAGCAGACGGACTCAATCCTCGAAATCCTGCGAACTTGGATGGAGGCGAAGGCGTTAAAAGTGGTTTAGAACGATTACTAACATTAATAGCGACAAATATTTGAGTTAACCAGAGAGAGCTCGCCACAGCGAAAATAAGACGCAAGTGCCGACATGAAAATGCGTACTCTATGTAATCACGAGGGCGATACAAAACTGCGACCTGGACGACTGGGTATGTAATATGCACTAGGGTTGAAGGATAGCAATAGTTAATGCCGCCAGATATTTAGTTAGGTCCTTTTTACATTAAATAGTTTCCTCTTTACTCTTTTTCATTAATAGAAAATATGTTACGCCGTAAAACCAGCTACTTTATCTCACACTCCTGTTTACATTTTAAGACTTGTTTTTAATTTCACTTTTTTTTGCTACAGAAATACTGAACTAATTCCACATAGATTCCGAAGACTTTACAGTGCAGCGTTTACAATTGACCAATACCGACCGGTTAGCATGTGCACGTGTCAAACACGATTAAAGAAATTTCGCAATGAAACCAGACTCTTACTCTAGATAAATTAAATTTTAAAAAAAGCAACTCATTTCGGGTGGTTTCTCGCGTAGATTTAAATCTGTTGCCATTATAAATGATATTTTTGATGCCAACTACTGATCTATTGCAAGCCAACGGTAGGTCAGCGCCGGATCTTACCATCCTGCTGAGGAAGATCACTGCCCCCTCCCGTGATAAAAACATACACTACTTACGTTACTAATAACTAGCAGTTGACGCACCAGCAATTGCTAATCAAAGAAATGTGACAAAAAAAGATTGTATTTATAAAAAGTGTGAGTATTTTGTAACAGGGGCGGATGGTAAGCAGAGAGTCCAGACGCCGCTGGATACCCGCCACTAGATGGATTTATTGATTGTTAGTGATTCCGTCGCGTCAACTACTAAGGTCATTAGTCCCGCAAATATATTGCATGTTCTTTTCTCTGGCAGTGGCGGTGTTCTTCCCCCGCTGGATGGCGACATCCAGCGCCGACCTACCGTCGGCTACCGAGATTTTCCTCAACCACAAATCTCCCACCAGCTGGCACCGCCCCAGCCGGGACAAGCTACCGACTGGTCTCCCGGCATGTGTGGTTGTGTAGTGCATGTTAATGTAGGTGTGAGTAAAAGGGAGAGGATAGGACAAGGAAGAGGTAGGAAAGATCGCGCACGGTCCGTCGCCCGTTTGTTAGGGTACTGTTCCGGCATTCGCCTCGTGTTGATCGAAGAAACAACGGAAAACTATCGATCAGGGTAACCAATTTCTAGAAATCTCCAGATAGCGACGGGATTCGACCTATATGACAAGCTAGTGTCGAAAATCCTGCCACGTCGGGACCCGAACCTAGGACCTTCGGTCGGAGGGACTGCAGTGACATCAGCGATACTCTGAGCCAACCCTACCGGTCCGCACCAGAGCAAAAAGAAGATGGCATCGGCGATGGGTCGTCCATCGAAGACGCACACGCGCCGCTGGGCCGGCCGCCGGACGGGACGGAGGCTGACAGAAAGCCGGTAAGCCGTCGAGCCGGGGGGGGGGACGCGAGCCCAGGAGCGTTCATGGCGCCTCCTAACGCGCTTTCTGCGGCCGCCTGAAGGGGCGCTGGAGCGCGAGGCACGGGGAGGGGAAGCGGAGATGGATCCCCCGACGCATATAGGCGCCGCGCGATGATGCATCACTGGAGGAGGGTGAAGTCAACGCACGTGCGCCGACATCTACTGTTCGCAGCGAGCTGAGGAAGTGAAATAACGTCCTTCTAAAAGGAGCCTTTCAACGTTATGAAAACTGTCCCATTTATATTTTGTGGATTTTTGTAGATATTAAGTGTGATACGGTTATCCAATTGTGAGCTTCGTTACGACTCAAATCTTTGGTATTGAAGCTCCCGATTGTATGGCACATGGCTCTCCTTCCATCTCCCGTCCTTGGGGAGTCCTTATATTTAAATCGGACAATAGGACTTCGCTTTGCCTAGAGGAAATTTAAAGAGCTCGTCACGACTCAGAGCCCCTATCCGAGGGGGTGCGGGTTTAACACTGATGAATGCCCCTCGTCACATGCGATATTGCGGAAGGACTCGCCCTCTGCTATCCAGTACGAGTACCCGGCCACCGCATTAATGCTAGCGTTGTGGTTACGTTACATCTCATCGGGGTTTAGAAGTGAAGAAGCTTCAGCTGAACAAAGCACAAAAACTTAAATTAAATTTTAAAAAACTAAAATCACCATCATAGAAGTATTATGAAACTCAATTATAGGGCGAAGCAAAGTGTTCACCGAAAAACTCCGTAGCTCCCACTAAGTCCACCACTGGATGGAATATCTTTGTAACGTTGTCAGCATCTCCTCGCAACATTACCGGTTCTAGGACGCCGGCCTGCGCAGTGATCGTGTCGAAAGTTGCAGCAGGTAAGCGTCCGAAATCGGACGCCAGCCAGGAGCAACAGTGCAGACTCGGCCGCTGCCCGGCGCGATGCAAGCGCACGCGCGCGGCGGAGATTAAAAACCGCTGCGCGGGCCCGGCCGGAGCAGGGGGGCGTGGCGGTGCGGGGCAGGGGCGGGAGCGGGGCGGGGCGGGAGCGGGGCGGGACGGGGCAGGGCGGGGCGGGAGGGAAGGGCAGGGCGGGGCGGGGAGGGAAGGGGTGAGCCGGGGCGGGCCGGGCGGGCGGGGCGGGGCGGGGCGGCGGGGCGGGGAGGGGCGGGGAGGGGCGGGAGCAAGCAGTGGAGCGGAAACGGCGAGGGTGCAGCAACTGGGAGCGGACATCCCACAGCAGAGAGGAGCGGCCTAGAAAAAGCTGCGAGGGCCCCACGCGAGCGAAATCAAGAGCAGAAGGTGGAGGGGCCAGGGTCCACCGCTGTGGAATAAGCGAACGGGGATTTCCCCCTTTCACGGCGAAGCGACGGTCCCTCCCGCAATTTCCTCGCAGGGCGGCGCCGTCCTGCTTCCTGCTTCTGCCGCCGTTCCGAAATCTCCACTCGCCAGCCCGCACGCCGCGCCGCCGTCGGGATGGCCTGCCGCACGGCAATGCACGCGCCCGCACGACGCACCTTACCCACTTCAAAGGAGTGCGTTTTTCCGCTGTGATTTTCTGCCATGAGTACAACCACAGCTCTTCTGCTTGCTTCTTTTCTACCTTTGTTACTCGCTACTTCGCATTTTGATAGTATTACACCTGTCAGACTCTGTAAATATATTGCCAAGAACTTAAGGGGAAATTTTACATAGATAGAATTGGTGTAAGTTATACGAAGAACATAACGTAGCCAATTTTGAATATTTTATAACAACTATTATTAAACAAATATTATAAAATAAATTTGGAAACCCTTATGTTTTCTTGCTAGTTAGTGCAAAAAACAATGTTCTTCACATTAAAATACAAGAAATTTGACACCGTTCCTTTATTATACATTTACATACATTTCTTTGAACTGCAATTGGTAATGACCTGGTGGCAGTTAAATAATAATAATTACAGTAATAACAACAACAACAACAACAATAATAATAATAATAATAATAATAGAAGAGTACAGCACACGACGAGGATGCCACAATCATACTATTATTAATATTAAGTATTTTAACAATTATTCAACTCTGTCATGATATCCAATAATTCTAGGTTGGTGATACTAAAATTTATCCAAACTACATAAATATTGGCTAAATTAGATTTTTAAATTCATTGATCGCGTTCACTACACTTCACTGCCCTGCACTACACTACACTCTTTTGCTTTGAATTGCACTGACCAGCACTTCATCGCACTTCACAGCACTTACTCATTTAATATCTACTACTCTCATCTTGTTCTTAAATTATTTCTAAAACTTCGGACATTTAGAAGATAAGCTTTGCTGCGGTTAAACTGTTCCAAGCTCTAATTGTTCTACAAAAGGAAAATTTCCCAAGATCTGAATTTTGTTTCCTCGTTCAAATTCTGTGGGTGTGATTGCTTCGGGCAAAATAATTTGGTTTTTCTAGTCTAACCTGAATTTCCTTCCAAGCTGGTTGACTTACGTACGATTTATTAAGAGCGCAAAGCCTCGCCCTTGTTCTTCTCGTTTCTAGATGTTCCCATGACTTTTTTATTGCGTTAGTTCTATAGGTAAACTAATTCGCTTCCCTTTGTAATCTACCTAGATTTTTCCGGTGCGACTTTCTGTATGGATCCCAACATGCCACTCCGTATTCCATGAGAGGGCGAACCGACGAATGATATGCTAATTCTTTCGTGTTTGTATAACTTTTCTTTAGAATTCGCATTACAGAATGCAAGGACTTCCACGTTTTTCTTACTACCTGATTTATATGCGTCTCCCACCTTCCTATATACTAGTTTTAAAATTTATAGGAAGCTCAATGTGCGTTTTTTAATAACATATACCTATCTTCAGAAAGTGTTTCATAGACCTTCAAGAACCAGGGAAGTAGGTGTATGAAATGTGATAGGTGAAGCAAAATGGTACATTTGGTAAGCCCCCTTATATTCACTACGCAATCTTTTTTGAAACAAACTCTTTAAATAGATCATGTACAAGGTTTTTTTTAAGTGTATTTTTTCGTAATTTTTGTTTGAAAGCAATTGTTTTTTCAAAAACGCTTTCAGATTTTTTTCTGGGATAGTGCGAAGGACGCTGGAAAGGAAGGCTCAAATCCCACTTTCGATGAAATGAGCATTGGCAACTTGCGAAAGGTTAGAAATAATACGAGAATGTGTGTGCTGGCGTGGTGCTAGTTTCTTTGCGCACCACGATAACGAGACGGTGAACCTCTTACATGTTAAAGAACACCGCGACCAAACTAATTGTGCCTAAACCTGCGAACATGAATTCGCTGCGACATCAATCACTTGCCAGACAATCTCTACCGCCCCCGCACCTCACCGCACCCGCTTCGGCGGACAATAGGAGAGGAGGCGTCACTTGGAGCACGCACGTCCCGCGCGGGCAGCCGGACGGCATGGAAGCCATACCCCTTTCGCGCCCCGTGTGGTCGGAGGCAGTCCAGTCCCCTGCGTGCGAGGGCCACGCTGGCTGCGCCCGCGGCTAACCGCAGCCCTCGCTGTAAATACGTAGGCGACGCTCTCACCCGATTGCGCAGACACCGCCCACGAAATCGCTGCACAATTCTCAAAACCACACAGTGAAAATATGGCACAGGTTCAGATTAAAGTTAGTGAAGTAACGAAATACGTATCGAATTTCATTCTTAAATATCGATTTTTTTTTAAAATTTCAATATTACCATTGAAATGCTGTCTATCTGAAACTGCGATCCACTGACTTGACATCATTATCCTCGCCACGTACTATAAAACTAGAAACTCAGTATTCACATGAGTAAATATACATCATGCGAAGTGAATTTATCGTCCGGCCACACGTACACGAAGAGATGTACGTTCCTCGCCACAAAGCAAAATAACAATGCTTGTGAATTGCAATTATTATACATAAAGTTCCTACATAATTTTCAGAAAAATAGTTTCATTAAAATCAGTAACATCTCTTCTATATTTGAAATCGTGCACTGATAACGTGCGTGCCTCGTAGGCTTGGAGCAGAAGGCTACGGGTGCCAGTAGTGCGAGTGAAGAGGAGTAAAAATCGATTATTTAAACAAAAATACTTGGTTTTTCTAGCGTGCCGGCTGAGGGTAGTATCTCCAAGATGGAATTCGACACGAGCATTCTCAGTCATTGTCAGACCTGCCCTAGAGTCGCTTGATCTGCAGCACTGCTTGAAGCGGTCGCGATCATGCGACATCTTGCGTCTGGACTGAGAATGATTCAAAACGTCGTGCCGAATTCCATCTTGGAGATACTACCCTCAGCCGCCACGTTAGAAAAATCCAAGTATAGTTGTGTGCATTTGGCTCCTCATACCCACATATCACATGTGACCCACAATTGCTTTCCGTGATCGGTCACCCCTTTCGATTACCCATGCCACCGCCCATCCAGTGGAAGGCAACGTCAAAGCATCACTGAGAGGTGTCTAGGAGGAGGGAAGACATAACTGATACCATTCCCCATCGATGAAGTCATTAGTAATGGTTCGATATTATCCAGGTATACTACGATATAAGCTGTTTGCTCGTTATGAAATATCTTTACAATCTAGTAGCCAACAACACATTGCGCACTCCAAAATGCATAAAATGAAATCGTAAACATCGATAGCTCTGTTCAAGATTTCTAAGAAAATATTTTTTACGAAAAATAATTATGCAACAAACATTGTAACATTTTTAAGCCTGTTATAACAGGCTTGCGAGTGATCAAATAGAGCATACAATAACAAAATGATTTCAAGACTCTTTACTTGCCCACTTTTGTTCCTTTGCCTTATGTGGTCCACTTTTTAAAAATGTAAAAGGATCGTTGTATTTATAACTGGATTCAATAACTTGTGAAGTGTTAGAATTTTAAAATTGCGTCAATATAATTACGTATAAAGTATTTTTCATAAGACGTTACTTTCTGCATTGATTGGTGAATCCGGGCGCGTCAACTAAGATCATTGAGCCAATAAGTGTAGTGGATTTTTTTTTGCTCTCGACAGTGATCTTCCCGCTCTGGATGGTGAGATCTGGCGTCGACCTACCGTCCGCTAACGGGGTTTCCCCATCAAGGCATCCCCACCAGCGGGGCACCGCCCCAGCCGCGAAAACTAAGTTCTCGACTGGTCACCAGGTATGTGTGGTAGTGTCGTACATGTAAGAGTGTATGCAAGAAAGGGATGAAGACACGACACGGAAGAGAAAGGGAAGCTCGCGCTCTGTAGCTGGGCCGTTTGTTAGGATACTGCTCCAGTATTCGCCTGGTATTGAACGTAAAAACGACTGAAAACTACTGACCAGAGCAGCCGACCGCTAGAATTTTCCCCCAGACAGCGATTGAACTCGACAAACCATCTAGTTAGTTCGAAAATCCTCTGAACTTGAACATAGGACCTCCCGGTCATAGGCACTGCAGTGACATCAGTTCATGCCCTGAGACACGACTCCTGGCGAAAGTTACATACTTTGTGGTGATTCGATATACTGATTTTTATGTTCTCGGATACATAGTATACGAAGGCACTATTGGAGAAAAAACACTCCAGAATTCCACGAAAGTATGAGTTGGTGAACCCTCATAAGAAAAACGTGATTGTTGTTGTTTTCACCGTCTGCCTGATTGTCTATCTGCCTCACTTCTGTCTGTCTGTGTGTCTCGGCTTGCGTCTCTTTTTGTCGTTGAGACCGAGATCCTCCAAATTTTACATCCAAATTAAAAGATTTCTCTGAAACTAGCATATTCTCAAAAATGAAGTCACATTAAACCAAATAAGTCAGGCAAAAACAAAATATGTAGAGCGCAAAACATTACGTGCAATTTATGAGCTCGAATTCTTGCCAGATGGCCAGCCACTTTTTGAAATAATGATCTTTTTTCGGAAATCTCGAACACTATATACACATACTTTTATTGCTATTTATCGGAAACTAAAAGTGAGTTCAACATATGTATGTAAAGTAAGTGTACAGAATGACATACGACGTGTTGCATTGCCCGAGTCGTGAGATATTTTCTTTGCAATTAACTCTTGTTAACATCCATACATAATCAGCTGTCTAACAGTGTTCAATTCCGGGAATGAGAGAGAGCGTTGTCGCCTGTGACGTTGACGTCGAAAGCGGACGTCCCGCCGTCCAAGCGGCAGCCCCCGCTCCGCCTATTCGTCTCAACGGCGACGCTTCGAGTCCTCTCGGGCTGAACGGCGCTTCTCTCTCCCACCCGCACGTCACCCGCACGCCCGCTCGCCGCAAAAAGGCGCCTGATCGGCTAATGCATGCCGACTAGCCATCCACAACCGGCGATATAAATAGGGGCGCTCGGCCTGCCAAAGTCGTCAGTCGACCGGTCGCCTCATCACCGTCCACAGCTACTCACTGCAGCGATGACGCCTATCCGGTGGAACTCCCGGCGCCTGCTGGCCCTTCGGGTGCGCGGGGCCCTGGCCCCGGCAAGCACGGGCACGGGGCGGAGGCGGCCATCACGAGCACGGCGGCGGCCACGCCCACCACGGCCACCATCACCACCACCACGGACACGACGGCAAGCACGGGCACGCGGCCACCCCACTCCACAAGGGCGACCACGGCCCTACGGCGACACGCGGCCACACGAGGGCGGGCACGGACAGAAGGAGGCTACTTCGACCACACGGCCACCACGACCACGGCCACCACCACGACCACCATCAAGGCCACCACGGACACCACGGGCACGAGGGCCACCACGGACACCATGGCCACCACGGCGACGAGGGCGGTCACCACCACCACAAGCACCACGGCTACCACCACGGGCATGGACACGGCGCGGGCACGGGCACGGACACAAACACCACTAGGCATCATCTCCCCGTTTCCAGGACGCGTTCGCTAGTTACCGAGTATCTCGAAATGGTGTTACGAAAGGCTACGTCCCTCTGCAATGAGGAGGCTGCGTTTCTCAGTCAATGGGTCACTGTTAATTGCACGATCTGTGATTTGTTTATAAAACCGAAAGTTCGACAATGTATAATATATTCCACTGTTGTATTTATATTCTACACACAATATTTATTGTTGTTGAGGTCAGAAGTACCTGTTGTTGCGCTACTTGCGCTTGAATAAAACCTCTGCAAAGAACAATGATTTTCGATTAGTTTCCTCTCATGTCCTTTTCCGCAATGACACAGAACCTATTAATTTCAGTAGCATGCTGATTTAAAAAAACACGAATGACATCTTCTCTCATATTTTACGAAAAATAATTTTATTTTACAAGATAATTAAGGTTGATGAAGATATACATTTTTTTAAATAATAAGAGAATTCTGAGAAGTATTTTACCTGAAACACTTACTGTATTTTCCAAAGAAGATACCAAGTAAAAGTTGAAAAATGGTGTAAAAAGGTGCTTGAAATGAAATGAAAGGAAATATAATTGCATGCGAAATTTACGAATAATAAAGCAACTTAGGAAGAGAATATTATTTTCAACAAATGTGGGAATAAAGCTCAAATATTTTCAAACAAGTTCAAAGAGTTCAAATATTTTGATTGTCAATACTTATTTTTCATCTGGCTAGAAATTAGGAAGCACGTAAGGTCAAGGGATGTTAAGGTGGTATTTCATCATATCTACAACCAGAAGTTGGCTGAGATGTGGATTCTTTTTCATTGTTAACCTTAACAGGCTGAGCTTGAAGTGAATAAATTACGTAATGTTGGCTGTTGTTAAGCAGCATTGTATAAGCTACAAAAGGAGGAAGAATTGACGAGATGCCATCTAACATAATCTTCAAAACAAAGTGACAAAGGCATTCCGTCACGCGGTGTCGCCTTCCACCGCCTCATAAATTGAGGTACTTGGGGAATTATCTCACACACTTACGACCCATTAGAACACAAAACGTCTGCTGGAGGGGGAGGGAAGGGGGAGAAGAGAGGAGCCGACGGAGAGCCGCCCCGCATCGCAAGCGGCGGCGCCGATGACTCTCGGGCTCAAGGGCTGCAAGGCGGCACGCGGGAGCAAAGACTGGCGGGCGAAAGCCTCAGTGCTTACGAGCAGCGGGAGAAAAAAAAGCTTTTGTTCAGATAGAAGGTAAGAGAGGATAAACGTGCCAGAGGCAAAAAAAAAGCGATGAGATTACAGAATAAAATGAGATTCGAACAATGTAAAAATGCAAACGCTCTTATTAAGAATACCTACATTCGCTTGGGGACCACGATATTTCCATTGTAAAAGTGTTCGGACCAAGGTTGGTGAAATCCTGGATGACGATTAGTGCAAAGTGTTTTGCCTCGCAACTTGTTCTCATGTACCCCCTGTCACTGCTTGCACCAAGAACCGCCGTAAGAAGAAACTTTGTGCAAGCAACGTCTACCGGTTGATCACCGATTCGGACGCCGGTCGCTTTAACGTGTGGAGCACGCCTTAAAACAATGTGAAAACATCCTGTAAAACGCCACTTCGCCTCGTTAAGCGCTGCACCGCGTGCATTTCCCTGGGCCGAGTGGGAGGCGGCGGCGAGGCGGAGCAAAAAGGCACCAGACGGCGGCGCTATGAGGAATGTCACGCGCCACTCGCACCGACCCCCCCCCCTCCGCCTCGCTGGGAACCACTATGAAGGAAAGCTATAATTGCAGGTGTCCCGTACCGATTTCGCTCAATTTCGAATGAGTGTAGAGCAGCCCTCCCCAGCGCGGAGCCGGTCCTGAATTTTTCTGGCGCCCTCCATAAACAAATTCAATTGTGCCAATTTTTATTACTTAATTACAATTTCCAGAAAAGCTTCTTTTAATGTTTTTATTTATTTTGTATTTTAATTGGTGACAGTTCTTCTTGGTGACTATCGACCTACAAACTGATTTAAATTATAGTTCAAACACATACGAAAAGAATTCTTATTCTCGATTCTTCCTTTTATTCGATGATAGCAAAGACCTCCCATGGCGGCCGTCTGTTTGCCAATGAGGTGGGAATTCTCAATTGAATCTTTGAACAAATTATAATTTCCATTAAAAGTTTAGATGTCTATTCATTGATTTTTTTATTTCATGTGAAGTTTTTGGTGACTATCAATCCAATGCAGTCTTCTTTAAATTATTTTCAGTTTAAATAATTTGCAAGTTCTTTTCACATGTTAGAAAGAAATAAAATGACCTCCTTCCGCGCCGCTAGTATGCATGATAATTTTCTAATTGAAGACGTTAGTCAGTTTTCCATTAATTATGAAGTCAAATACATTTTAAGAAAATGTTAATTTCAATTCTTCTACTGGATATTTTAGTTTATTATTTTGTTTTACAATTAGTTAATACGATCGTCCGCGCCTCTATCAGGAAGTTATAAAGAGCTCCTGATGAGTCATTGGAGTTTCTTTAATACATATTGATCGTTAATTGATTATTCTGTCTTACCTTTAATCGTGCTAAGTCTGGGGTTTTCCCTTTCCATGAAACATTGTCTCCACATGTGGGCACTGTCCCAGTCTGAACTAACTAATCTCCCATTGGTACTGAAGGTCATTATATATGTGTGTTGTTAGTAAGGGGAGAAGTGGAGACAAGGAAAAGCAAGAAACATGGTTTGTGGGTCCTTAGACCGTTTGTACTACTCTGGTATTCGTCTAGTATTGATAGAAGAATTTAGGAAAAACGTCAATTTTAAGTATTATGTAATATATTAATATATATAATAATAATAATTGGTCCAAAGACCACTAGAAGAGTGGCGGTGTTGCAAGAGTCACACGGCGCCCGCCCACCCGGGAAAATCAGACAGTTATTGCCCAAGCAGATGGAGAGGTCGAACAGCGCTGGTGCAGACGGTCAATTAATGCCCGAAAAGCAGGTTGACATACGCAACATTTTCGGCTTCGTTTCAACGATGGGCGGATATTGGAAATCGCGTGCATTTCCTCGAGCAGGCGCAAACAAAACGGCGGCGGCAGAATAGAGCCGGCGGAGCAAGTCACCAGCCTCGTACCAACCCACGGGAACTCACTTAGTAACTCGTCTGCCGTCGACAGATTATCCTCTATTGTTCTACAATAAAAAATGAGGCAAACTATATTTTTTCCCACAGAATTCGTACCAATTTACAAAGAACACCCATTGGAAGTGAGGTGTTTTTACTGTTTAACTAATCTGCTACCAAGGCACAAAAAACTGCATCACAATTTCTTTCTTTTCCATTTGATAATGAGTCATCTACCTTCAAATATAAAATTTGCTCTGTAATACATTATTCTGTCACTACCTAAAAACGAAACTTCTGGGGAAAAAATGTTAGGATTTAAAGAAAATACGCGTGTTTCCACAATATTCTGAAAAACTGCTTTAATAGTCATAACAATACCCCCAAAACTTCGTAGAATACACATACAACTGTTGCAAAATACACATTCAGCGATACCCTTAAACAGCACATATTTCGAATCTGGCCATCCCAGACCCGTCGTTTGACTTGTACTCTCTTCAACCCCCATAGAAGGTATGTAAGATGACATCGTCTCCTTGGTCAATGTAACAATGACAATCTGTTTTGAAGTCATACAACGCAGATCATTTACCTTAAACAGGACGCAACGTGCACGTGGTCACCCTTCAACTCACATGACATCACCAAGTAGCTGCTGGGAAGCAGTAGAACTGGTCTCTTCGACTCCGCAGGCAAGAAGACAAGCTGACAGAGTCTTTGTTTGTACAGACGCTGTCACCTTGCATTACTACTTCCATCGCACCAGCAGCACACACATACAGCCCCTCACCAGCACACGTGACGTCGCACCGGTGGCGGCCTCGTGCTCGGTCGCGTGGTACCCGGCACCCGTTCGCGTCGTGCGGCAAAAACGCCGGCGGCGGGGGGCGAGGCGGGATTCCAGCGGCGCAGCTCAAAATGGTAAAGAACGCGCGTCGACATGGCTGGGACGGCGCGCCGACATTCATCAACCCCGCGCCGGAGGCGGCACGCCGCCCCGCCCCGCCCCGCGCCGCGCAGCCCGATGGCTTCATTATCGGACAACTTGGCGCTAAGTACAGCAGGCGGCGGGGAAGACGACGTCGGTGGCAGCGCGCGAGATGTAGGAGAAGCAGCGGAACAGGGGTGAGCAGCATCGAGCACCACGTGCGGCCACACCAACTGAACCCAATGGAGGTGACTTCCATCCACCTTCTTTATTTTATTCAGAAAAGCAGTCTTTCATAGTTAATAACAGTGTTGCTTGAAAATCTCTTAAATCCCTGGGAGTGAGAAAAATGTTTTTACCTGCTCTTGTTGGACCTTTTTGAGGTGGCGCCGGAAACTATTCAACCTGACGTGACACTACTTCACAATGTTTCTATTTAAATTTAAAATTATTAAATTGAATTTGATTTTTAAAACGAATAGAGAAAAATACAATAAAATATCAAGAATGCCAAAAAAAGCCTAATAGTTGTACAATAAATTCCTATACATACATACTTATTTTTCCTTGTGTTTACGAACTTGAATTTTCAAATTCACGCTTCAGCTATTAAAGTTTCTAAAAACGTTTCAATGGTCCATCCATTTCTTCATAAATAAGTTACCAAGTGCAAACTGTATATTCATCAGTTGAATCTACAGAAGTGCTTTTAATTTTACACATCTGCTGCGTCTTGTGCTTCTCGATCCATCCAGAATGTTGGTACTACAGAGTGCTACCAGTCCTTTTTTCCACGGTATTTTGAAATTTTAGCTTCTTCTTAAATACGTACTACTACACAGAAAAAAATTGTCAATCAGCACTAAGATAAAATTACAAAATAATTCTTATAACTCATAATTTCCAGAACAAATATATGAACATCTCTAAAAATAAACGTATCTAAAAGCAATACTCTGACATTGGAAGTCGCTAATAACCATATGTAGTTGATGCGACTTTAAATAAATCAAATCAATCAATCTGATATTGGAGAATTTTGGAAATTCTCCCTACTTATTTAAATACTTGTATAAAGGTACACTCTCGAGCTGTAATAGCACATGTGCTGCAAGTCGAAGGTCCCCGCAGCTCTAAACCTTTCCCGCGCAATGGTTGGCCACCCTTCCTTTCCGCCCGGCCTGGAGACAGGGGCGGGGCAGCGCCAACGGAAGAGGCGTCGGCGAAGCGCGCACGGGGGCGGGGCGAGGGTGCTTCGTGTCAAAACACGCGGGCGGGCGGGCGAAGCCTCCATTCACGGCGCCCGCAGCTGTGCCCTCAACTTCGCCAAAGCCGCTCTCTCGCGCCTCAACTTCCCGGCGCGGCGGCGGGCGATGAGGGGGCGATGAGAGGCGATGGGCGGGCGATGGGCGGGCGCACGCCCCTCGCTCATCCCGAGTCGTGGGTGCGGCGGGGACGGCGAGCGGGCGGGTGCAATACTTCCGTGTTTGACAAGGTGCTTGGAGCCACGATTCGCATTCTCCGCATTCAAGCCCGCACGCGATATGCCGCAGGAATGCTTCACAACCGCCGCACCCCGGCGTTTGTGGCGCCAACTCAAACGCACCAGTATGTTTCAAAAGTGAAGGACTACTCGGAATTAGTCGTTGAGCACCAGCAAAAAAAAAATGCGTTCCAAAGTACACTCCCAGTTTAGGCAAAGTGACTTCTTGAGTACTTTTTTTTTTACATGAAACACATTCGTCAGCAAAATCAGCAAAAAAAAAAAAATGCATTCCAAAGTACACTCCCAGTTTAGGCAAAGTGACTTCTTGAGTACTTTCTTTTTATATGAAACGCATTCGTCAGCATCAAAAATGCTAAAGTGATATTTTATGTTTGGCGCTCCTTGCCACTTATGCTTTTACAGCTTGCGTCTGATTATGAAATAAGTTTTCTACGAATCTAATACGAAGGTCTTGAAAATTATCACGCCGACACGTCAAGCTAATCTACAACCATTCGGAGAAAAGAGGAAATGCAGACGAACAATGGAACATGCTCGGTCAACCGTTGTCCTGGTTAGAAAACAAGAAAAATGAATATTTAGCCGGTAACTAAATTCCATGTTTGAAATGTTAATTTAATTTCAACAGTGGAAGTCAAATCGAGTAGTTTTGAATCTCATAAAATTATTGATGAGAAGTTCAATTCATAATATTATTCGATTAATATTGAAATTTTGCTCATACCGAACAAGATGAAAATACACACTTAATCCTCATAAATTTTTCTCAAACACTTTTCGAACATTATTTCATCAAGCAGCATGTTACGCTATTGACGACGGAATGTTCCGGTATACTGTCTGAGTACAGATCTTGTACATATCCTTTCAATGTATCTTTGAGCTCTCCCTGATCAATAATGATTTTCTTAGTCAGCCACCAGTAAAAGCTGTTCTTTAAGGGCATGCCGCGCGTGCTAAAAGCGAGATGATGCTTAAGTGTACACATAAATCTACGAAAAAATAATTTTGTCTAACCGCATCAGCTTCAAATGACGTTAATGTATCATTAATTGAGTTGTATACTTAAATAACAATTAAATGAAAGTCAGTAAGGCTGTCTAAAAATTATTAGAGAAAAATCTATAATAGAGCACGTAGGATTGTGCCACTCGCACTATCGGCCTCTTGTCGCAACATTTCTTAATCGCAAACTAAAATGTCACTTTTGCCACAACTATTTTTGTATTCCAGCATCATAAACGGTCTTTTTCTCATTATAATAAGGATAGGAAAGAAGAAAGAAAACGAAGTAGAAGCAGGAGGAGAAGGTCGACGAGAAGAAAAAGAAGAATCTTTCTGAGACTTCCTTCATTTGTGAGAATGAACTAGGAAGGCGGGGACGGCTGGCTATCTACCTGCTTGTGGGAAATCACCAGGAGTTGGGCTTGAGAAAATACCAAAAGTCTCTTACGTGAACAATCACAATGGATAAGAGTACTCTCTTTCCGAAAGAACATTTACGAACATAGATCTTACACATAGGTGCGCTCATTGTTACTTATTTTAGTGCCTTATAGTGTACGAATGTCGCTTCCTTACATAAATTGAGCAGATGGCTGAAGTAGCAACGACGAGAATAATAATAATAATAATAATAATAATAATAATAATAATAATAATAATAATAATAAAAAATCGTAGAGATAATTTTACAAATAATTCATAAAGGTACACACGGCTGGATATTTCCGAAACAGAAAAGAAACAATTAAGAACCTAGGACTTTCACAACGATTTACAGTGTACTCGTCACCTACAATAATTTAACTCTTACATATTTTAAGAGAAATATAATTTAAAATAATATATTTCCACATTCCTCTCCACATAGAAATTCAGTGACTTATCAGAATAAAAAAAACAATATAAAACACACACACCAGCTGATGACAGAGGCGTCGAGAGCCCTCCGGGACAAGCTGCAAAACGTTGGAAATAAACGACAAACGGCACACGCGGACAAGGTGAGTAGCGACTACCGAAAGGCGCGTGTGGGGTGGGGTGGGGTGGGGTGGGGTGGGTAGTGCGATGCGGAGAGGCAGCAGGCGGCTGGGCGACAGCCATGACAGAAGTTCATACAGGGGGAGAGGCAGGCTCGAAGAAGTCGAGCAAAAAAGTTATGAAGGAAGTGGAAAACACCCGAAAATAGAAATGGAAAGAAGAGAGAGACCAGGCAGGACGATTTAAAGAAAAGGCAGCTTATATAATTGTCAAGTGCTGCAATAATGGGCAAGTCGAAACGCGACTAAAACTGACGTACAATACAGCTCGTGCAAATGAGAGAACTTAGAATGCTTGTTATGCGCTATGGAGACATGGCGATTAACAAAAATTAAATATATAAGACACTTTTTATTAATTTAGTTACGAAAAACTATCCACCTGCAAAGTTATTTAATAAAACTAAGTGTTCAATAAATTCGCACGGGCAATGGATATTTTTTACATTGTTAATGAGCCCCATTAAAAAACTTGCGCACTGTAGCCGCTGGGAATCATACTTATCATACCCGTCCGACGAGGAGAAAGGGGCGATTAGTAGAGCAGAAGGAGGAAGGCGGAAAGTGAAGTTGCGCCACGAGGGCGTGGGCTAGCGCGACTCGCGAGCGCACAAGCGCCCAGCGAAGGGTGGCCAGTGGTGCCGGTGGCGAGGCGAAGACGGAGGCAGAGCAGAGGGCGGGGCAATCGAGGTGAAGGCGGCGGTGGAGGGGAAGGCGTTCTCGTAGACGAAGTCGACGATGGAACGGAAAGGCAGCATAGACGGAATCGAAGTGAAGGCTGAGGTAGAACGAAAGGAAGGTCGAGGGTAAGACGGACGCGGAGGAAGACGCTGAGGCGGAGGCAGAGGCGGCGACGCGTCTGGCTCGCGCGCACCTGGCGCGTTTCATTACGCGGAGAGCCCGCGCGGGCAGTGTTTGTTTATCCCGGAGTCCCGGGGCGACCAGGGAGGGGGGCGGGGCGGGGCGGAGCAGAGCGGGGAGGGGCAGGGCGGGGCGGGGCGGTAGCCGAGAAATCCCGCGCCCCAATACAATTACCTTCTGCGCCCGAGCACGCGGCGACGAAAGCTCTGCGACCCTGCTCCAGCGGCCCCGTTGTTCATGGAGCCAATTAGTGCGAATCGCCAGAACTAGCACACAGGGGCTGTAATGAAATTACAGCACACAAAACGTTGTTTGACAGATTTTACATCATACACATTTTCAAGCATAATGGACCCTCTTCGATTTTACTCGTTACTGCAAACAATCGAGGATCGTTCTCACTTACCACAATGTTTCGGTTACTAGCCATTTAACATTATTAAATGGAGTTTAGCATAACATAATTTCTTTATTTCATTAATCTTTGAGCGGGTTAATCAACTTTAACGATATCAAAACATTACCTACAGAGCATCGGTTATAAAGCCCACGCGTCAGTAATATTATTATTCGTAAATCTAATTTTGCATTCTAGCGCTCGGTTGTTGGTGAAGCAGCTCCCCGTTTCCCTGAATCGCGCCACTTGCGTTGCGAGTGGATGGGAAAGAATCGCGCAGATGCTCTTCGCTGCACAAAACCGTGGGCGAGGGGGTGAGGGCGGAGGGGCGGAGGACGAGGCATGAAGAGCCGCCTCGCGGCAACCGCGGCGCGCAGACAACGCCGCGCTTCTTCTCCTTCTTCTGCTGCTCTTCTTACGGCGCTGAGAGGCGCCCGCGCGCCCGACCGCCTACTCGCAGCTGGTCACGCGCACGCCGCGGCAACTTCTGCCAGCCCGGCCCGCTTCATCCCGCTCCGCAATACTCAGCCACGACCCGCATCTCTCGCCCCCCCCCCCCCCCCAACAGTTCCCACGCAACCGGATCCTCTCTTCCCGCCCCGCCCGGCCCAGCCTACTTCCTTGCAATTCCTTAGGCCCAGCTTCCCAGCTCCTTTCCATTTTTCCACTCCCCACCCCCCCCGCCCAATAGCCCCGCCTGAACCGCCTCACCAATCCGTTCCCGACATAGCACGTTGCGAATTGTTAGCCACAACACGCCTGCCCCTCCCCTTCACCATCCAGCATTCCACGCCTCGCCACCAGAGCTCTCTCCGTGTATGTCTCCCTGTCCGCCTCCGCAACGGACGGCCAGCGTTTCCCACGAGCCCGAAACTGACTGCCCGACTGCCAGCAGGACCGCACGCATCCTACGGGAGTAACAATTTATTTTTAAAATGTTGACGACATTACGTGAAGAAGCGCACATTCTGATTAATAGTTCATTTCAATAACATTCCAAAAGTATCAATTGGATTGATTGATTTTTTCGTGTTTCCGGGTGCGTCAACTGCCTCGGACATTACTCCCGTTAGTGTAGTGTATGTTTTTCCTCGGGAGATGGCGGTGATCTTCCCCCGCTGGATGGCGAGATCTGGCACCGACCTACCGTCGGCTAGTGGGATTCCCCTAATCAGGACTCTCCCACGCGGGCCCAGCCGACAATCTAAGCTCCGACCGGTCTCCGGAATATGTGTAGTGTAGTGCATGTTAGTTAAGTGTGTGTAGGGAGAGGAGAGGACAAGGAAGAAGAAGGACAGAACGCGCGCGGTCCGTGGCCCGTTTGGAAGGGTACTGCTCCGGCATTCGCCTGTGTTGATCGGCGAAACCACGGAAAACTGCCGATCAGAGCAGCCGGCCGCTAGAATTCTCCTCCAGACAGCAGCTGAATTCGACCTAGCTGAAAAGCTATTGTCGAAAATCTTGCCGCTCTCAGGACTCGAACCTAGGACCTCCCTGTTAGAGGCGCTGCAGTGACATCAGTTGATGCACTCAGCTACCGCTACCAGTTATCAATTGGAGAAAAAGAACAACTTCACATTGCCTACATATCATCAAAACAGTCCTGCACTAAATCATTATCATACTTCTCATACATTCGCATATGTATATACATTAGCTACAAGATCATTTCCACAAAATTAGGTAATGGCAATACACCATATTAGACATGGGGCTCCTTGGTCTGTTGATCCCACTATTGTCTCTTGATCCTGGATCAAGTGGACAATCACCGGAACTAGAATGCATTAACAAAATTATCAGATGAAATTATCGGCTGCACATTCAGCATTCTCTTCAATTGGAACAGTATCTCACATGCGTGATATTGCAGAAGCAATTTAACTTGGGTCCCAGAATTTCCACTTTAATAGGATTAACAGCGAATTCAATAGGATTAAATTGCGTGTTATTCTTGGAAGTCGCCTCCGCGGTTTTTAACGCCCAAGTCAAAACTCCTTTACCCGGAGCTGCAGTCAGCAACAGAGAGAAAATGTAAATTGCGCCATGCCATTACCGGCGATATCATCGGCCGCATATGCCCGATGCCATCGCCACAGCCTGACGAAACCAAACAAAAAGGAAGCAGTCCTAAGACATGGGGCTTTCAAAGTAGTCATCTTATAATAGACATCTCATAGATTACACTTTAGTGGCATAACTCAGAGTTGAATCACTCACAACATGCATTAATTTAAAAATAGTAACACTGAGAAGTACTGATACGCGCTCGGACAAGGAAGGTTAACCCTTACGGTTAACGTGAAATGCTTTCCGCGCTTAATGAAGGCTCATTTGGGTTTTCTGCTGCGCCGCACACGCGGAATTTCCTTACGGAGAATTACGCCTGAAAAGACAGATCACGATCTTTTCCCCCAGCAGCTCCTCACTTAGCTTTCTCCCATACGCGCTGGCATGGGGCAGACTCCGCACGACGTTTGCCTGGAGTTTTAAAAACAGACTTCAACTGAAGAGGAACGCCTCCCTGTAAGACATACCACATTCTATTAATCTTTTCCCAGTATTTTTATCCAATGACTTGACGGTGTCCCCTTTGTTGCCTCTCACGTTACGGCTCTGGAAGCAGCTATTAGCAGTAAACCACGGAAACATCTGGACAGAAGCTTTTCGCCTGGTCACCGGCGGTGGAGGCGTCGCTTGCAGCCTTAGCACCCCCACCCCTTTCACCGATCGCCACGCAGTTTCCTGTGCACTCCCTGCCTTCCAGTATGCTCCGATTTCAACATGACAGGGTGTGGGACTCGGGTAAGGCACTGTAAATTACCAGATGATATTATCGGCTTCAACAATGTTTTAAATTAAACTATACGCCGTAATTGTTATTTTTTTACCACAATATAACAGGTAGTCGAATTCCATGATCATCAAGGACAATTCAGTGACTGAGGTCGTTATTCCTGTAAGTGTAGTGCACGTCATTTCCTCGGGAGATAGCTGTGATCTTCCCCCGCTCGAGAGTGAGATCAAGCGCAGACCTTCCCATCGGCTGGCGGTTTTCTTTTCAACCATGTATCTCCCACCTGCTGGACAGCGCCCCCAGATGGGACAAGCTCTAAGCTCTCGACCGGTCTCGCAGCATGTGTGATAGTGTAGAGCATGTACGTGTAAGTACGTGTTATAGGTGAGGATAGGACAAGGAAGAGGAAGGAAAAATCGCGCGCGGTTCGTAACTCGTTTGCTAAGGAACTGCTCCGGTATTCGCCTGGTGTTGATCGAAGAAAACATGGAAAACTATCAATCAGGGCAACCGATCACTAGAATTCTCCAGACAGCGAGTGACTATCTAGCTAATGTCGAAAATCCTGCCTCGTTGGAACTCGAACCTAGAACCTCCCAGTCAAAGGCACTGCACTGTCATCGGTTGATATTCTGAGTCACCTCTCCCGGAATGGGTGATTCGTAACAATTTGTCATTAACAATCGCTGTGCAGTGCACAGCCGTATGCGGATAACAAGCATTTTAAACGATGCACAGCATTTTATAAAGGTTTCTCCATCTCTGACTACTAATGCCGCACAAAACCCGCGTTACATCAACACATACAAATATAATTCGTTCTGCACGTCCGCCTACTCGTACTCTATTTCTTGCCGAGACAAGCCATTTGTGACAAGGCGGTTTTCAGAAATCGGCCACCCTAGTGGGGGCACTGCAGAGGACGCCTTGCACCAGGTCACCGGCGGAGGCATCGGCCGCAGCCTCCGGGCCGCGCCGCCCCTCTCTGGCTGCCGCAACCACCTCGCGTTTGCACCACACCTGCTTGCGCAAGGCCGCTCGGCGGCGGCGGCGGCGAGCGTTCGTGGGGGCGGCGGCGGGCGGCGCACATGCGCGTCGGGGCGGTCGCCCAGGGCGCGGGGCGAGCGTCCTCGGGCCGCCCGCCCGCCCCGGGGCCCGCCGCCCGGCGACACGCCCGCGGGCGCGCGCCCCGACCCGCGCCGCCCGCCGCCAGCCCGGCACGCACACGCCGCAGCTCGCGGGGCGGGGCGCCGCCCACTGGGAAGAAGTTTCTCCGCAACGGGTTCTCTCAGCTGAGCGCCGTCGCCGCCGCCGCCACCTGCCGCCCACCCACCCACCCACCCGCCCTCGCGCCCGGCCGCGTCAGCAGATCACTCCAAAAGCGGACAGACCTCTCATCCTAGTCCGTCCGTCCATCTGTTCGATTACTAAGCGCCAACTGTATTCCACGTCACTGTCACCCTAGCTGCAGCTAAGCGAGCGTCAATTTGTCCTTCGCCACTGATCACCCGTTCATCTCCGCGAGAGGCACTGTAATGGATTTACCCGACAATCTCTGTACTTAATGGCTCTGGTAATCGAGGCCAACCACCTCACGACATCCACCGAGAGTCGCACCATCGACCATAATTCTCGAAAGGAATATAATAACAAAATGGCTTAACCTCCATTTATGTATTTCAGATCTTTCTCTGCCAAAAGGTGATGGGTAAGCCTGAAAATATAAATTCTCTCTTGCATTCAAAAATCCAGGTAGCCCAAACTTAAACATGTATTTTCATGACCTGCAGCACATACTAGAATCGTTATCACTGTAATATGCCTCAAATTAAGAAGAGTTACGAGTACAATCGAAGAGTAAATTCTTAAATTGTATATAGGAACACTTATCACCAGCACTGATCTTTCGGCCGACCTATTAGAGCTCCGCCTTTGCTATCTTGGCCATCCGCAGCCTTGATCATTCTCTTTTTCATTCTAAGATATTCTGTGCCTAGAGGCCAACAACATAGATGGTCATTAGGATGATAGGACAACACCGAAGAAAAAAAAACGTACCAAACAAGGACTCCCCTTTTTTCTCACAACTCGCGCATCGACTGGGTTTCGAGTAGTAAGGGAGGTGGTAAGATAGGTCACGTCTAGTCGTGCTACAGGTTGATCGTTCTAGCCTTCACAGACTATACAGTGTAATCGTTCACCAACTACCACCGCCAAAAATCTTCCTGTAAGCTACACTCTCGTCATCTGTCACCATCCACTCCCCGTTCATCATCTGCCCAACCACCTCCCTCCAGCCTCCCCTTTCCGCTCCCACTCTACCCCTTCCCCCTCCACCTCCTTTCCCTCCTCCGTCCTCCACCCACTCCACGCCACCCACTAAACTTCGATCCTCGCTCTCGAACTTCCGCTCTCTGCCTTCCGCCTCTCGCTCCACCTCCGTCTCCTCCGCTCTCGCCACGGCTCCGCTCCACCTCCGTCCGCCTCCGCTCTCTGCCTTTCGGCTCCCGCTCTCCACCCTCCACCTTCTGCCCTTCGCCCTCCTCCCCTTGGTGCCCGTGGCCATGCCCTCCCGCGCAGAAGCGGCTGGCGACCGCCGCTGAGCGCTGAGGCGTCGCCCCGCGCCGCATCAAAGGGCCGCCGGTCCGCCTGCGCGCTCGGTCGATGGCGCTTCACAGTCCACCAGGCGCAGCGCCTCCCCCCCCCCCCACCGCACGAGTAGCCTCACCCCGCCATTCGCTCTCGGCGCAAAACGGACACGCGATCAAGGCCTCAAGAAACACGAGGAGTCGGAGAGCGCCAACTACGACAACTTTTAATAACGAAAATGTGGTTCAAGTAAGAATTTCTCAAAGAAATTGGAAATGTAAGTGTCGTTACATCTTAACGTTTAACGAAAGAATTTGAACATCATGAACGTGGCTAAGGAAAGAGATAACTTAAGAAATATCAATGGTTCATTTCTCGGTCTCACCACGAGAATACATATTCTAAAGCCTTGCTGTAGATTTGTAATAGAAGATTCAATAAAGTTCGATCTAGTCATTCCGTTCCGCCCTAGTAACGTCCGGCCGAAGAGTTAAACAGCATTGGAACCACCATTTAGATCTTTAGACAAGCTCCAGAGGGGGCAGTTGTTCTAGCACGTTTCACTCAGTAGTAAATTCAACGGCTTCGACACATCAGCAGCGCCGTTACATGGGCAATATTGTACAATATCCAAAATATTTGCAGTAAAATTCACAGAAGTAATCAGTTCATTATTTCAGTATCTGCTTCAAGAATTCAATTTCTAAAATTGAAATTGCTTCGAGTGACACCAACAAACATTTGACAAGTCATTTTTTGAAGCTTCAAAATTGTTGTGAAACTTTCATTACAAGGTCTCGAGTAGAACTGTTTAAAAGGGAAGATTACACTAGTTCATGTCGCTATGTAGTTAATACAACGAATAAAATCAAAGTTTTCTGAATTAATGTTACATGGCAATCACGTGATTTTACTACCTAACTGATACATTACACCAACCCTCCTTAACATGGCGGCTGATCTGCCAAAGAAAATTTCGCTCTGCAGTAATGTCTCCACGTGTCTGAAAGCTATTCCGCACAAGTTCTCCTATAGTTCAGTTATGATAACGAAATTACTGAAAAATGCACGTCAAAAATGTGATATTTGATTACAAGCGAGATTCTGGTCATCCTGGTGAGGATATACGCACGTTTTCATGAACTCCGAATACCTATCCCCTACTCCTGTACGACCATTAGATGAATTAAGAATAAATGGTAGCAATAAATGTTGTTGACAAAATCTGGTAACCAGAAATGTTCGCGCCACTATTAACTGTATTACTAAACAAAACGACCCTGATATTTAAATGATCTTGGCTATCCGAGTGACGCCGCTTCGAAGGCTGTTTTGCCGACGTTTCGACCATCTTTTCGTGGTCTTCCTCTTCGCAGACCAGCCTCGAGGAAGACCACGAAAAGATGGTCGAAACGTCGGCAACACAGCCTTCGACGCGGCGTCCACCGGAGAGCGAAGATCATTTACATGATTCTGGCCGCGGAAGCCTACGACTTCACTTGACCCTGATATTTGATAAAATAGTCCTGTCGTTGAAATAACTAACCCCTACTCTTCTCGCATCTAGCTCAAGAAAACGTGGGCGGATAATATATAGTGCATTTCACATCAACGCTGGCAGAATGTAAGATATTCTTTGGGAGACTATTTCCAAGGTCTGGGGACGCAATTACATGTTCCCGTTACAGGAAAGAAAGCATTTGTAACAAATGATAATATTTCAAATTTGTGAACTTCTCCCACAGATTTCTATTTGGTTGAAAAATTAAGAATTTGATAGAACTTAGCATGATTCATGTGTTTGCAAATGTATATTTTCAATCACTTGCTTGACTAGAGAAGGCTTATGACTTTTGTAATGTGATATTCGTATAAAATGATTCAAGGTCATTTTTGGATCCAGTGGGTCGGGCGAGAGTGCAGAACTTCCTGAGAAGGGAGGGGACGCGACATGATAGCCAACTTTTTTTTTATTTAACATTGGTGGTTTCGTCCAGAATTAGAATATAATCCTTTTCAATCAACATCTGCCATGTAAGTGTAACCTCAGAATTCTTTGACACGAGCAAATTGCGTGACCGCTCTAATTTGTAGCATATACGTTTTATACCGATCTTTTAATACCCATGTTTCCGAGTGTTCATCCGCATCTCTCATGAGACCCTGCATTTTCACATTGCTGTAAAGAGATGCGGGTAGTTCTTAGGGCTCCCGGCCATTAGAACGAGTCGTTCGCACCTATCGCAAATCGCTGACGGTTCTCTGAACAAAAGCGAACAAAAATTATATAAATACTCGTAATGATGGAGTTTCACACCAATCTGTCAACACGTCGTTTTACAGAGCGGAGTCAGTGACATTTCCTGGTGGTCGAAGGCGAAAGCGCATAATTATTGTCGCTCTCTGCTTTCACACCGTCGTTAGGCGAGGTGATTGATTGCTCCAGTAAACATCTGTCAAAGCAGTCGGGGAAGCTGTGCACATAGTGCTCAGAGAGACGTCCTTCAGCTGAATGGCCGAGATTTAGTGCGAACCTCACAGATGTCGCCCACATGGTCCCCTAATTTGCAATTTAAAGGAACACACACTCCTTAAAAGAATAAAATGTGGCATAAAGTTTGAAAGGGCACAGTTTCGCTTACTTTTTCCTATAAAAACGAATAAAATAATTTATGCCACGTATGTTGAATTTCCAATTCCTATCACGAGACTACAAATAAATATATTATCCAAGCTAGGTTAGTATTCTACTGAGTACCACATAATTGTCAGCCAATATTTGAAGACGCCAGAACATTACCGGCCCGTACGAATAATATTCAAGCGGGGTGAACCTGCATTTCATCGCGCAGCGTGTTCACATAATAAATATTTTGTCAGTGAAAACATGTGTGATTTAAATAAATACCTATTATATTAATGTAATTTTAATTTTTTTAATATAATACAAAGCATAACAAACATGAATGGATGGTTTTTATCACATCAAAATTCAATGTTAGCAAGAAATTACTTGTTTGGAGTACTGTCCTCAATAATTTCGTAAATAAACGCATATCCCCAAAGGGTGATGCCCATGAACTGAGGTGCGGGTGGGTGGGGGAACCGGCGGATCGTTCGTCGGCTTCACGAGCGGCCCGTCCGTGCCAAGCCACAACGAACGATTTCGCTCCGATTGGCCTTCACTGACTCCACTCCCAACATTGCGCATTATGACAAGTCCGCACAGTGCATTTAAACAGAATTGTACGAACTGAGGACGGATTTGCTAGTTACATTCACACTGGAACAACACCAACCGAAAAACCAATTTAATGAAGTAACGCATCGAATATCCCAGAAACTATTTCCCAAAAAGTTTGAAATTGCCTTTCCAGAAAAATCAGAATGGCATTTTCTTCATGTAAAAATAATTAACAAGGTGTTACTCCTTAAGGTGACACGCAGAGTGGCCCGCCCACTTATAGTACAGTGGAACTCGATGTCCCTTAACTCGGATCGATATGAACGATGCGACGCACCATCGACAGTGGCAGTTTTTTAAACACACGACCTGTGTTAATCACATTTCGTAAACATAATGGTAAAGAACTTCAACACTGCAATCAAGCTCTCGACTAGAAAAATCGAACCTCAAGTTTATTACGTTATTCTAAATTATGAAAATGCGTTCAACAGTTCTATAAACGTGTTAATATGTTTTGAAATAACCAATACATTTACAAATATCTCGGTAAAAGTGTAAAGAAAACGTTATGCAAATACATGGATTTCATTTCTGATTCCTTTCACATAGATCAACCTCCTTTTTTTAGCATCTGTCATCACGTAAGAATTAAAAACCTTAGAAAGCGTACTTCTTTGAAAATCCCAAATATCCTCGCCACAAAAAAGCTCTATCAGCCACTGCCGTCACTCTTGCTTGTAATGCTTCACGGTTGATCGGGACTCTTTTTAAGCCCCATAACACGACACACAGTAAGTCACGCTCATCTTGTAAGTGGAGAGATCACAAATGTTGATGTATAACTCTCTTAACGCTCTTAAAAGTGTTACTGGTGATAGAAGTTGCAAAAAAACATATTTTAAATTAGCTGATAAAAATCGTTCTTTCCTTTTGATTTACGTGAGAGTTTGAGCGACACACCCAAACTCAGATACTTTGTATTCTTAAAATAATATTTTGAAATTTGCAGTTGATCCAGATTATTTGAAGAAAATCCACTTCTGATATAATCCTGAAAGTGGGTTCGGAGCAACTATTCACAAACGGATGGAAAGCCGCATTAAGAGAAGATGTGCAGAAGTGTGTGAAGTCCGTGCTCCAGTGCTCTCGTTCTTTTTCGGGCGGCGCATGAATGTTGAATACTGTTCACTTTATCTGTTCCGTATGCACAGGTTATTAGCATATAATGAATACATGGCGTTTTGCACCAATTCACAAAGTCGCATTTTTCGTCGTTTGTATGAGAGCAAAGTAGGTTTTCCGTTTAGCCGAAACAGCATCGAGTACCATCATCGAATTTATACTTCCCTTTAAGTTTCGTAAGTCAAACTTACAAGACTAATCTGTTGCTGATATTTTACCTCAATGTCTGTTAAGTCTTATATACAGAGGTGTATTAGCAATACCTCCAAAGACCACATATGAAATATTGCCATCGAATTATGTAGTAAGTCATCGCATCGTATGACTTAACTACTACCGGTTAGAAATATAAAAAAAATGGTGTTACAAAATTTAACTGTGTATAGTGCAAGTTCAGTAACAATTTTTTTTTTCGCGGTAAGATGATGCTACACGAATGCCACACGTTTTATCCACTTAATAAACATTCCCATCAACTATACTTTTCGATTAAAATGAGAATTCGTTCTGCGAAACGCGACACACCGAGTTTGTTCTTAGTTAATCGGAAGCCATTAGTTAATATTAATTAGTATTAATTACATTAGTTAATACAGCTTAATATTAATTGCACTTGTGAAAGTGCTCTAAATTTCATAGTTCCACTTCAGAAAATCGGTGTGAATAAAGGATTCTTTTAAAGACACTGAGACCACTAGACCCGGGTAAGCCGCACCGCATGCGCCGGTATCGAATTCTTGGCAACGCGGGCATCTGCGGGCGGCTGGCCCACAACCGGATTACTCTCGCTAACAGCATTAGGCGCCGCGGCCTCTATTATTACTTAATCGAATTTAAAATGAAAGAGCATGTGACAGTCCTGTAATTAACGTTGTAAAAGTCCAGTAAATGTGATTTGAAAACTGCAAAGATACCGGTCGATTCAGGGCTAGCTGCGTTGTCCCTCATGCGAACCAACAGATCTAGTTTATCTTTTAATTCGACTGCCGCAGCGCAACAAGTTAATTACCACGTTCCATTACACTTCCATTTTCCGATTCTTGGAAACGTACGCGGACGCCAAGCTTAATATTAAGCGAACGAAATGACAAATTCACATCCAGATTAAACCAGCAACATAAAATGCTTATCTCGTTTATGAACGTGTTATTTTCGAAAAAAAAATTTCTCCGGCGTGAAATGAAATAATGATCTAATCAAAAGCAGCGAAAATAAAAAGGAAATGATAAAAACAAGTTTCACTTCAGTGCGGCGGCAAATGGCTAGCCTCGCCATTCTACTCTAAGCTACACGCACGGAATAGGGAGACAAAATTAGCAGTGGCATCAAGAGCACGAAGCGGCGCGAATCTGCTGCTGCAGTACCAATGACGTCACGTGCTTCGAATGGAGGACTTCACTAGATACTACTTCATGCTACAACATTTTAAACAAATCTGTTTGAAACATATTTGCACTATGACGAAATTTCAACGAAGCCTGGCAATAACTGTACAAGAAGCATCCCGTATAATAATTCCGTTACTCACTTGAAACTTATGATCAACTGACACAAAAAAATTTCCGCTATATTATGTCTCCTTCTTCGAGGCTAGCCTTCACAAGTAAACTATTCAAACTGTACTATTTTTTTTATAATTGAACATTTACTTTTCATTCCATAACAATAACAATTCTCTGAATTCAGTTATTTGTGCATACTTCCCGGAAAGAAACCAAAAAGCATTTTACAAGATAATTATGTTTTCCCGAAATGAATTAACGTTTCGCGAAAAAAACTGAAACTTCTTCCCGTTTCAATTACATTAATTCAATTAGAGCGTACTAATTGACTTCTTGGCAAGTTCCCTGCGTATTTTATAGAGTGAACGGTGAGTTTCGAAATACAATGTACGTACTATTCAACCTATCACGATTTCTCTTGTTTATTTGAATGCATTGCAATAACGATGGATTTTGGGTGACTTGTCAACATTTGAAGAAGAGTCACTGGATATGAGAGTGCGTGGCCAGTTTTAGCCGCAGCTTCCTGCCCCGGCGCAAAAGCGAGCAGCGGTCGCTCCCCCTCCCACACAGTGAACCAGGCGCGTGGCACGGGGCGGCCGCATCGATCGGGGCCGCAATCGGGCCCCAGCGCCTCTCCCCCACTGGCACTGGCACTGCGGGGCCCAAGATTAATGGCCCCCCCCCCCCCGCGGCCGAGCGAGCCACGCGGAATCCCGCAGCGCGCGCACAGATGAATCTCGGATTACTCTCCTCCCGCGCTCCCTCACAGCCACGGAGCGGCTCGCGGGCGCCGCGCGCGGCTCACGGAGCGCTGGAGAGGGCGGTTGCAGGTGATGGCGAGAGTCAAGACTGGAGATACAGATAGAGAGAGAGAGAGACAGAGAGAGAGAGAGACAGAGAGAGACAGAGAGAGAGAGAGAGAGAGAAACAGAGCAGCGGCGTTTGGAGGCGCGGGGAGACGATCGAGAGCGAGAGTGGGCGGAGAGGTCGGCCCTAGTACGAGAAACATTCAGTCCATGAAGCCCATGCAAAAGAGGAAAGGGAAGGATCGAAAAGAGCGGACGTGAGAAATAACAATGCTATGGAGTAAGAAAGAGAAAATAATGGACATAATAAAAGAATGAAATGGAGCCGAGGAGAGTTTTTCTGAACAGCTCTGTGAGCATACAGTGTTGAATGAAGAAGTTGGTATTATCTCCCACTACGCTATTACCACTTGTTTTATCGGAAAACGGGCCAAAATAAAGACGTCACTCTAAGGAGAAATGTAAAATCGAAGTGGGGGGAATACCTACCCCCAAAAAAAGAAAAACGAAAATGTAAAACAAGGCGGGGGATAATAAATGAGGATATCTGTATAAGAAATGAAACGAATTCGTGGAGGTAGAGGGCAACGATGTAGAGAGAGTGAGAAGTATGACAGCGGATTATGGAGATTCCCGGGAGCGAGACAAGGCTCAGAGGGAAAGAGAGGACTCTGGGGTTTAGAAGGCATTCGGAGCAGCAGAGACCCACAGGATGAGTCTGGGGAAACAGCAGGATCACAGAACTCTCAGGCACTCAGAAATGAAACAGCGACGCATTCCAGTTTTGTTCACTTACGTACCATGCATTGTAGGAAGTAAACCCAGTAACCTTTGCTGTAACGCCTATTATTACTTCAATTGCACATAAAAATAGAAAACAGAAGGAAGAAAATACAGTGAAGTGTAAAACTAAAATGGATAACACCCGCGAGTATTTTTAAAGCATGTAGGACTTGTGGAATCGAAAACATTGACACTCCGGAGGCAGGCATCCTGCCCGCGACAGCAGTCCTCCCCCCCCCCCCCCCTCGCCTGCCTTGCTCTCCCCCCCCTCCCCGCACACGCCCACGCCCCGCCTTCACCTAGTGCACGCGCCGACCCTCGATTCCCTCGCGCAATTACTTTCCCGGCGCGACGCAGCGGTTGCTCAACCAGCAATGACTTACTGCTTTCCTCTGAGCTAATACTGCATTACAATCACAACTGACGAATGACATTTCCAATAACAATTTCTTATTATCTTTTTAAAATTATAAAGCATCAAAGGGATCCGCTCAATATGAAAAAAATGAACTAAAACACAATTTGCTTAGAATTTCGGTTTCAGCATTAAAATACAACGGCTATTGGTTTGAATGATTACAAAGTAGGTCATTCGTGCAAAAAATAAAACCTTTCTTTCTTCATGTGGCAGTGACTCTTATTACGAAAATATCAAGGTTTTGTTCATTTTTGTCACCATAAGAAAACTAGTCAGCGGGAATTTTTGATAGATGTTGAACGTTTTCGTGAAGAAGCCCCATGAAAAAGGCTTATTTCTACGATCAGCAAATGTGATGGTTGCTGACGAAGAGGGACCTCTTAAAATTGCTTCTGTTCACTGTTCACGTAACGACACAAAATAAGGTACAGCTGGATATTATTGATAGGATGTCACACAGACAACCGTTTTCCGTTTGAAGAGCAGTCCTTTCTTGCATGCAGCAAAAGGCCTTCCGCAGTTCCTTACAGGTCAGCAAATGCTGGCTGGCAACGGCGGCTGAGCCACAAAGGGCACCTTCCTGGCCACGCACATAAATTGGGCTGCGGCCGAGCTGATTTTCCGACACATTACTCCCATGCCGCTTGCAGCCGGGCGGCCACTGGTCAGCGGGACAGAGCCCTCGGCCGAACCGGCCAGTTACGAGGACGGCGAAGGGCGTCTGCAAACTAAAGAGTAGATGGCAGACCAGAGGGCCAAGTAGAAGTGAGTGCGAGCAGACGACATGGCGGTACGTGAGCGAGAACGAGGAAAATGAGAATATGCTGAGTAGGTTTGGGAAGGAGGGTGGGCGGATGTTGACGAGCCAAGACAAGCGAGGTCGGACAGGACGGGCGAGGTCTGGCGGCGCCGAGACGGCGGTTGATTGGAACTTGACGAACATTGAGATGTTGGTCAACACGAATCTGCGAAGGTACACGAAGGAAGAATTTGTGGATAGTTGACTAAAAAGCACCGTCGACACCTTTACAAGCTACGAATTGCCAACTCAACTCAACATACAATCCGTATACGGAGACATATGCCGAAGAAGATTTATTTTAAATATTACTATTATTATTGTTTAAAAGCTCTTATATGTTCTTTAACACATTGGAGATAAAATTAGTAGTGCAAAGGTCACCCTCGAATACCTGGAATCCTGAAGTTCCAGATAAACAACCAGGAAAGAACCTCCAGGAAAAGGGTTACAGACAAACAACCTGAAATGTTCGCTGAACTGGAACCCTAAGGAATTCTTTCAACCCGAAGTTTCCAAACTTTTGATGTATGCCCTAACTCACGCATCAACAAATTCCTATTGCTTTAGTACTCGCACATGCAAGACAACAAATCCAGTGTTTGGAGTTTAAAAAATTAAAAGATATCGTATCAGGTCTAGAGCGAGTGATTAGTTTTCTTAAAACCAGCTATTATTCCGCCTTAGCGAGTTCTTTCTCATTGAGAGTAGTCTGAATTTGTTCCCCGCGCGACAGCGGCCGGCGCCTTCCATCTCGGCGCCCTCCGCGTCGCGCGAGCACAATGGCGCCCCCTCCCCCGCGCCGCGCCACCGCACGGAAGATGGCGCAAAGCCCCGCAATTTTCCCTCTCTTCTGTTTTCAATGGGCACCCCTTCTCCCTGCCCCGCGCCCGCCCGCCCGCCCGCCCGCCCGCCCGCCCGCCCGCCGGCCCGCCCGCCCCGGCCCGACGCCCGCCCGCCCGGCCCGCCGGCCGCCCGCCCGCCCGGCCCGCCCGCGCCCGCCCCGCGCCCGCCCCGCCCGCCCCGGCCCGCCCGCCCCGCCCGCCCCGCCCGCCCCGGCCGCCCGCCGCCCGCCCGCCGCCGCCCGCCCGCCCGCCGCCCTCCGCCCCTGCCCGCCCCGCCCCGCCCCGCCCCGCCGCCCCCCCCGCCCGCTCGCCCGCCCCGCCCCGCTCCGCCCGCTCCGGCCCCCACGCTCCCGCGCGCTCGCCCTGCAAGCTGCCCCGCCTCGTCGCAGTGCCAGCACGTGCGCTGCTGAGAACTGCGAGAGGCCGGCGGCGGCACAAATGCCCTGCGAGTGAGGGATGTGCAGAGGGATGCTGTATCCCGGGATATGAGCCCCGTGCCAACAATACATTGCTCTCCTTCGGGTTTCGGGATAGCTTTTGGTGATTTTTAAGCATAGGGCACATGCTCCTTCATGTACTAACCGCAGTATATTCTTCTGGTATGATAATTTTCTGTTTGTAAATTTGAACGCATTAAGGGTTAGCTTTATGTACGTCGTAAATGATGCTAATTTTACCTCATATAGAAACACATTTCATTTCATAGGTCATACAGTTCAAACAACGTACATCAATGCTAAATGAGTCACCTCGAATCGACACTGACAACGTTTATAACTGAATGAGATATTGTTATAATTCCACACACTGGGATGAACATATTTTTGACACCTGTTTTTTCTACTGCTCATAGAACCTACCATTTCATAAATTATTAAAAATAACATAATGAATTTCCAATGATTTGTTTCATAAAGACGAACAAACTCAGCATTACGAGTCGTGAAAACATTCATTTCTTCTGTCTACGTTCCTTTAACATTAGAATACGCAGTGACCTAGATTCTGTCAACCTTTCACAAATCCTATACGCTGGCCTCACCTACTCGGAAACGAATGCCGCTTGGAAAAAGAATCTGACAGATAATTTTCCTACCGTTCTGCTTCGCTCTTGCCCACAGAGAAACGACACAACTTACCGACTGCCTTTATCATGCAAATACATCTCCGATGATTTGTTCGAGGCGACTGTGCAGGAGCGCCAAACACCGTTTAACATCGCACTCGCAGGCCAATTGGCAGCCGAAAGCCTCCGCGCCCCGCGAGGAGCACACAACTCTTTTCAGCTTCAGCTTCAACTTCAAGGGCGACGTTGGCGGATTGCGTCAGGACGCGCAGGCGCGCGCACAAACACACAGAGAACGAAGTCGTAGAGAAGAAACATGCATGTAGTCTTCTCATCCTACGTTAAAATATAGATTATAAGAATCACTTCCCAGTATTTAAATCATCAATCGGTCACTGGCATGTACCCGATCCTTGAATTTCCCACATTTTTCAAATTAAAAAATTATATCAAATTTCGAGTCTTTCGAATCCTTATCGAATAAGCTTAAATGAGTGGTTTAAAAGACAATTTGAAACTTTTCTTCACGAATTCGAGTTCAGGATTTTTAATTAAGCAAGACCATCAATGCAAAATACATCAATGAAGCGAAAAATACATCTCAGCTTTGACATATTTTTAAATTTTAAAAAAATGTAAAGTCTATAGTGATTACAGTTCCGCACTCAGAATAAAGAGATCGAATTAAACGCTAATATTGAAACGATTGGAACGACGAACAAAAGACCCGTAAAGGATCGAATTCTGAATCTTCAAGAGATACTCGATATTTTCAATATGCTATCCGTGCTTGGTGTGTGATTTTTGGAGGTGTGAATCTCTGACAGAGTGCGAGTAAGTATGTGCGTGTGTGCGTGAGTACGAAGGAGTGAGCCCATTAATGTACGTATGTGTGCGTCTGTGTACGTCGCTGTTTGTACTGTATGTGTGCGTCTTTAGGTGCCTTGTATGCGTGTTTTGTGAATGTACGTATGTGTGCGTCTGTGTACGTCGCTGTTTGTACATGTATGTGTGCGTCTTGGTTTGGCGCTTGTGTGCGTGTGTTTATTTGTGAATGTACGTATGTGTGCGTTTGAGTTGGGCACGTTTGTGTGCGCGCGCCGCCATCGCCCGATCGCCCTCGCGGCCCACGCGCCGCGCCGCGTCCTCGCTGTCGCCCACGCAGACGCGGAGTTCCTACGACGCACAGTGGGCCGGACGCTCGGCCAAGGGCGCCAGCCGACCAATCCGAGCAAGGCAAATTGAAAAGCCTGTGGTTCTCGTGTAATGTTTATCACGTTAAAAATTAATTTAAATTAAAAGATCAGGGGTTTCCAAAAAATAATTTAGATTAAAAGATCATGCAATCACACTTTTGTCTTTTACCAAAATACGGCAAAAGAGAGACTTTCCGTAATAATTAGCATCTCTGTGATACGTACGTGATTTGTGCAATGAATGTATACCGATTAATAAAAGTACTGAATAATATGCTAAACTTAAATGGAGAATTGCACATTCTCAATCATTTCGCTGATTCATCGAATCACATATACTCTGAAAGACTCCGTCTTCTGCTTCTAACAATATCAACTGCAATCAGTTACCACGACGTCTGTCGTGTCTAGAAAAAAAAAAGGAATTGTTTTCAACAGTTCTACGCATCTATTGCACAGGTTACTGTTGCTGCTACTTTTGATTCTGGAGATCACAAGTAAATTAACACGAATCAGGACATGACATTTTGAAAGGAACGTTACTTTCTCTGAGAATGTCTTGCCTCATATAACCCGTGACACATTCAGTCACACTTCATACCTCTATCACTGTCAAAGGCGCATATTGTGACATGCCCATCACTTTTTCTGCGGTTTCCGAGCAATCATTCCCCCTGATCTTTCCTGAAAGGGTAGCCACTCATTTCCTGAAACACATTTCCCGATTTTCCAGACCACTTTTAAAATGTCACACTGCTAACATTTGTACATTATTTCACACTATTTAACAAAATATTAAAACAAATCTTTAAAAAAATTGTCGGTTCTCTGATTTTACTGTGAGAAAGTACAAATCAAAAACTCAACAAACAGAAATCAAGCAAAAAATAATGCTGTACTGTTTTTTAGGAATAATATCTACTTGTATAACCATCTCAAAATTTTCCCTGACTCCTAACGATTCTTCCGTAAGTCCCGTCACTTTCCCCTGCTTCTTATATAGTAGCAATGAAATTCCCTTTTTTTTATTTTACATTACTTTTTTTCGTTTTTCCATTTTCCCCAGCGACCAGGTCACCCTGACGAGCCCTCTGGTCCCGGAGCGGCGCCGACGCGACGAGACCCACTGCGCGGAGCTGCGCCAGCGCTAGCGCCGCACTGTGCCACGGCTCCCGGGGCAATATTTCTCCGTCCCCCTCCCCACTGCCCCTGCTCCAGCGAATTCGCTATCGCAGAATCTCCCCGTGGCCACTTCATAATTTTCACGTCAGTCAATTAGCGCGCCAGAGATTAACGGCGACGCGGCGCGGCACAGCGCGGGCGCCTTCGCAATAATAAATTGGATGCATTAGCTTTTTAATTATAAATATTAACAAACCGACAATTTAAAGCATCCGACCTACGGAGCGGCACATTTGTCTGGCGAGCATACTACAGAGTAGAAATGGGGGGGGGCAGTTTCAGTTCAATTGGTACGGGATTCTCTACGCATTAAGGTCTATAATGTATCAATTGAGTAAGTTAAAGAGTAGATTCTATTTTGTCAGTATGCACGATCTCAAAGAAGAATAAAATTTAAACGTTCTCCAAAATTAAGGGCAGGTATGTGCAATATAAGGGACACGCAAAATTTCAACGAAGTCCCTGACGATACCTGCACGCATTAGACAGCAAGTATGTACAAGACGGATCTCATTATCTTCTCACATCATTGACTGATATTCTTTACGTTTATTTGATATCACATACTGTGACAGGAAGCATGCCCCACGCCAGTACGTAATTTAGCCGATAACTAAGGTTTGAGATTATTCAAGTGCTCCGAGGCGTCTTTTAGATGTTTTTTCTTGCTGTAAATGTTGCTCTTACTCGTTCATATTATAATGATTTACGTTCATCCAAGTTAATTATCATTTCGTTTAAATGAAAAAACAACAATATAATGATATAAATTATATTCGAAGAGACAAATGACGGCAGCGCAGCATACGAACATTTACTTAAAATTAAATGAATGCGCGGAAGAAAGGGAAACGTGACACGAACATTTGATAGAGCACAATTTTTGAAATAGTTTGAAACAACAATCATCAAAATCGGACCAGGGGTTCTATTAATTTCGAGAATTTTAGTAATCGTGCATTTCGGCAGAATGAAAAAGAATATGTAGGCGTCATTGTTGCCGTGAAGAAAGTAATTACAAATAGTGTTATTGAGATATGGCATAATATTCTGGGGAAATACATCTTATAGCTCCCAGACTTTTAGATTACAAAAACGCATTGTACGAATAATAACCAAATCCCACCCACGTGATTCATGTAAGCCTCTCTTCATTAATCTAGAATTCTACCATTACGTGTCTTTTATTTACGAATCAGTGGTTTTTGTAAAAAATGACTTGCTCAAGGGCGGGAATATATTTTCAGAAAATGCCGAAGTCTATTACTATAACACTCGACGTAGAAATCATATTCATCAGGTGACAGTATCGACAGCTCATTACAAAAAATTCACATACAATACATGTACATTATTTTACAACACTTTGCCAGATGACATTCAACGATTAAATTCAATAGAAAAGTTTAAATCCCAAGTGAAATCGTTTCTGCTGCATAACTGTTTCTATACAATTAGAGACTATACTGAGCATCACAAGAAAAGGAACATTAATTTTAATGATACATAATGCATTATTTACCATTTGGACTGTATAAATGAGTATAAACAACCTGTAACAATTATTGTACTACAGCTTCCGGGTCAATGACCCCCATCTCGATCAGGTTTTTCGTCCAGTTTCTGGTCCATTGAGCAAATGCTGAGATGGCCCTTGTTTTGCTTCTGGACATAAATGTAACTTCATTTTCTGTGCAGTCTTCTAGAATTCAGTGGGAAATACAATTATTCAAATTATCGTTTCCATGTTGTCAGGCAGGAAGTAATAAGAGCCAAAATTTATTGCTTATTTATCTTTGAAAATAGATTTTATTACATGGGAGTTTTTTGTTTTTTTTTTCTCCCTTTCAAAATTCAAAATTTATTGCTTATTTATCCTTGAAAATAGATTTTATTACATGGGAGATTTTTGTTTTTTTTTCTCCCTTTCAAAAATTCAAAATTTAAGTAGTATATGACTTAGTGTAGTGATCACAGAATTTTGAAAATGTGCACACAATTCACTTTTCCCCATAGCACGTCATACGCAGTTTTTAACTGTTTTTTTTTACGTAAAATAAATAAACAAACGTGTTTTCCGTAAATATTAAGAGAACGCCTGGAGGGAACGGGTTAGAATTTGGCAGAATAAAAAAACAAAAATTATCGAAATTTTTTAAAGTAGTCACGATTTTGGAGGACGCCTAGGAGGCGAGATAAAAATTAAGTGCTATATTTTCATTTAGAAAAATATATGAAACAAGAGACATATTGTTGTGACGTGATGAGAAGATAGCAAGCGGTGTTTGCAATATTTCATTAAATAAGGTATTGAGAGGCGAATCAGACGATACGGTAATTATCGTTGGAATTTTGGACACGATGTAGAAGCAACCACAGGTCAGGAAAACGCTGATCAGTGAGAAGAATAAATATTTTTCGTTATGCAGTTCGGCGCAATAAGCGGGTGATCCGCTTTTGTTCGCCGGGAAACCATATGAGCCAACAACAATGCCAGTCAGTCAGAGAGAGAGAGAGAGAGTGAGATGAAGTTTTGCTCGCAGCGTGAACGCGAGATCCGTGTTAGAGGTTGCAATAATTTTTAATTATTGTTACGAGTTTATAACTTATAAACATTTTATTTATTTGACGGCGCGCGAACTGTGTAAAAAAATCCGCACGTAAATTGATAAAGTGGCAATGTAAGAGAGTTTTGTTATTATCGCGATGTAAACAATATTTGTCGGACATTTTGCGTGTTGTGTTTAATAGCACGAATGCAAACGCTATTCTGGCTTGACATTGAAAGGGAGGATGCAAATAAAGTTTTCTACGAAAATAACATGGTGGATCGGCGCGTAGTGACTTTGAACATTCGGCGGAAGTTGTAACGCGGGATAAGCCGAAACAGTCATAAACTTGCGTGTGCTAAGGCGAATTCCGCGGGTGATGAAGAAAGCTTTGCGCGATGGTAATGTCCATGGAGATGACGGTGGCCGGAGCATAGGGGTCATTGTGCACTGATGGGGCGCGAGTTGGCAGCTGGTGACGAACGGAACTTGCGCCACACCGCGGTGCCGAACCAACAAACAGAGAAGTACAATGACTAATTGGTTTTGGTTACTACGAAGACGCATTCATGTAGAAGACCAAGTAATGTTAAACTTGTATATATTAAGAGTCGACAAGGCAAGAGTTCAGAATGCGCATTCGGTATGAATGAAATTTTTGTAAATATTTCAGGGTGAATGGTTTTTCCTTTTAATTTTTGTGTCAATTGAATTTTTTTTATGTTGTCATTGAAGGGTGTTTTTTTTGGCGGGGGGGGGTATGTTCCGAAACGGTTACGTTCTTATTGTCATTGTTTAATGAAAAGAAAGAATTAGCACGATGAACACAGTTGTGTTTATCTGTAAAAACTCTCAATGACGTGTTGTGATTTCTGGTAATTAGATGCTGACCCACGGGCGCGTTACACGAGCACCACGTTTCGGTCCCTGTTCGGGGGCCATCACACGTTCACGCCCGCATAAAGTTTTAGAATTATGAAAAGTTAGCTAGTAAACAGGCATATTAAAGTATAATAGAGGGAGTAGTCGCTTTGTTACAATATAAATGTACAGTCTTCTTTTCTTCCCATGAGATACAAGGATTTTCAGTTCTCGAAAACCAACGACTTCGACTGGGTTTGACTTCACATACATGACGGTCAAATATACTTGCCGTTACACTAAACGAAGCCGCCTGATATAATGATACTTTTTAAAAAAATATCCTGGATACACTTAGATCTTTTCGTCAATGTATAAATTGATTTTAATGTTCATAACCAAGAAAATGACTTCAAAAAAGAAGGATTTTCACAGCAGCCGCCGAGAGTAAAAATGTATTCTGAACAGTTCATATTAAAATTCTCATTTACCGTATGACTGTCCATGCCCTTTTATTATCAAACTCTGAGTCACTGAGGAACTATTACATAGTATGTGAATCGTAGGATAACGGTTCATCGCATCAGTCACGCACACCAACAACGACATAAGCTGTAACAGTACTCACTGGAAAGCAGCGCCCCTCTGCCATTACGCCACCGCTAGGCGAAAGATCGTAAAGAGAGGGTAATACGAACGTCCGGATGAGATTCGAAGCTAAGAATGCTGCTGCATTCCAATGAGCAAACGCAGTTACACGCACGGCGTATTACTTCGAATACCGGTGGCTTCTCATATCGCACAGAAAACTCACAGTAATCCAGTAGAAATGAAGAAACTAGTACATTCCTCAAGCCGAACAAGAAGTAATTCACATTTCATTATGAATTGCTACGGATATTATCATAAAATTTCTGTAACATCTCTAATGAGGTAGGTAATGATCCAATGAACAAATCAAAGGATAGAATGAGGATAAAGTGAAAATTTAATCGACCAAACTAAATTATTTTAGATGATTTTAAAACATCAATATTTCAAACGTAATTTTAAGAATATTAAAGAAGAATGTAAAGGATACTGCAAAGTACTCTTTTTATTTGATTCGTTATGACATGACATACTTCAAATATAACCATATAACATGGATAATAACAAATATTCAAATATTAAAATATCATTAGAGCATTTCTTACCAGAAATTGGCACTCCATGCCATGATGATTGCAATGACGAAATCACAATCAGCAACTCACCTGCAACGAGAAATAATCGCATTTTAGTTCAACTTCACAGACGAGGTAGACAAATTAAAGATCAATATAGACGTAAGTCCTACAGTTCCAGAAGTACACTTGCAAGAAGCATTAAAGCATCCGAAAGGTTCTCACAATTCGTGGAGCTCCTCCCATAATTATAAAAGTGCTACCTGTGTCTTTCGAACATGAATAAATTGGCACATGCGCAAACGACAACGCACAAAAACCGTACATCAGAATGATGTGCCACAAGTTCCGTGACTAGTACGGCACAAATAGTATTTAAAAATCAACCATACTTCGGCCCTAAAATAAGTGGAGTTCAGGCGTGTTTTGTATTTACATCCTTTTGTATTCAATACCTTTTTCGACGATACCAGCGGCAACAGGAAACAGAAAGCGTGGGGAGGATTTCGCATCTTCTCCCTCGCTCTCCTGGGCAATTCAACGACGCACTCAGCACGCCGTCGATACGACAAAGACACCTTCCCGCGCAGTGTTCGCGGAGTGTCGCAGGGCTTTCTACCCCGTAATCTACAGCCGTTCACCCGTTAATTTGCAAGAAGCAGGCTTTCCATTGTTGCGCAGGATGTTGAGATTTTCCACTATGTGATTAAATTTAATTATTTCCCGGACTCGCGTACGTGCGCATACATTGCGACTCGAGACTTCTTTGCTCGTGAAGAGTCTGCTCAGGAGGAGCCAGCCAGAAGCACGAGGAGGAGCTGAAGCGCGCTGCTCGCGCGCGCGCGGAGCAAGATACTAATACCCCTGAAATAGCAGGATAGCTGCACCTTGTTTTGCGCGAAAAGCCTGCCACTTGTGGCGATACATCTCCTCGCTGACTCCACTGCTGTCATAACTCACTAATTCTATGGACCGCCTGGCTTGGTGATAAATATTTGAAAGACAGTTTATTATTGAGTTTTCGCAAACAGAGTTCAAAGTGCCTGCAATGGCCGTGTACTGCTCCATCGAGATGACATTTCTGAGGCACCACTCCGAGGATCCCCAATGCATTAACTGTTTCCATGAAGTGGGAATTCTGATGTGGTATTATTGACGTAATTACATGAAGAAATAAAAGAAGTCATATCGTCAACTTAAACCATAATTTAAAAAATGGTTTTCTTGAATTTCTTGATATTATGGTCATAAACTATTGGTCTTATAACCCATCGATATTTTATTTAATTTTTCATTATTTAGTTTTTTTCTTGGGATGCAATTTAATCCCGTGGCCAAATGGGGGAATAATGACCCGAAGTATGTTTGAATCAAATCAATATTGATTTTCGTTTCCTATGTGCATAATACGTACATTATGATATTTTTAGAAAAAATACAAAAACAGTAAATTAAGCAATCCAAAATAAGTGACAAGGTGATATTTTACAAAGCATCCTTTGGACATTGACTTTATGTATTGGAGACGTGTGCAAATCTTACTCTCAGCACATTTTCTGTGTTTACAGGTGTCTATCAAATGTCCTACGTTGTTGTAACGAATTTCTCCTTTATCGCTTATAGGTTGTAGGTCGCACTCCTCTAGATTTCTGTATATCTGGTGTTGAAAGAATGGCAATTACTATCCTTCGGGTAATGTCAAAAAGACGTATCTTTATCAATACGTCTGTTTGAAAACGCGTCGTTGAGGTAGAAGCGGAAGATAAGGTAATACCACTTCTCCTTTCTAATTTAGATTCTGCATAGACTTCGTAATCTATCGAACATATTGGCACTTCCTATTGATTTATTATATTCTTTTACCAACCTAGACTTTCGAACAATAATCCTCACTTTTTTTGCTCGGCTCCATCTTCTGCAAACAGACTTCTTGCTTTGTGGGTCTCCAAATTTGTGGCAAGAGTCACTTGACTGTTTTTCATGTCATCGGAAAAGCGTTGTGCCAGATTCTTGGTCCGGGCGTGAGTGGTGAGAAAATCGTTCCGACTTCGAAGCATCCAGTGGTGCTCTTTCCACTCTGTCTGATTCATACCAGTATTGTACAACTGTATCTCTTTCAAAATTTCAAGTTAGGTAATGCTACTAAAAATTGTTTCTGTAAATAATACTATTTTCATGCAGAAATTCGCAGAACAATCTCTCTATAACATTAGTTCCAAGTATACGGCCAGGTTCTCTTATTTTTGTCGCTATATAATATTCGGAATACGGAACTCTCCTAATAAGGAAACCTTCTGAAAAGTTCAAGCACCAGAACCTGCAGTCATACTTAATTGGCCAACGAGTACATTAGCTTCAATGAGCATCTGTCGAGAATAACCACCATCGTAATTCGTTAAAATCCTCCGAATCTCCACAGGCTAGCGAAGTATGCACCTTCCTAAGTTCCATGGTATGAAATTTAATACCTGGAAAATAAAACTTATATTCAGAACCACTGAAGCAAATAACGGGTTTTAAAATGTTATAACCGTTTGAATTAGTTATTATAGTAAAGTTTCAACAATAAATACAATGGCTATTTTTGCGCATAAAATCATCGTGTTGTAAGTAAAAATCACCACATACTTGTTCAACCTACAGAATGCAAAGAACCTACGAACATGAGAAGACGTTATTCTTGATTGGTACACACACTTCCACTAACGAAAGAAACATGACAAACGTCGGTGCATTCAGAAACTGATTTTGCCCTGATATTTCTATCAGGGCGCAGTCGGTATGAAATTTCATACCATTGTTACCTTTGGGTTAATATATTTATTTAGAGTGCCGGCTTTCGACGGCTTTGCCGTCATCATCAGTCTCGCTAAGTGTAGCAAATGTCGGGAGATTGCAACTGTAAAATCGACGTAAGTCATAATATTTTTTTAGGTTTGATTTTTTGAGAAGCTAGACCGTCTATTAACAGAGACTGGAATAAAAAGTCTAAAGATAAAAAGAGGGCATGAGCCGGCCCGAGAGAAGTGTCGTGAACCTTGTCCAAATGAATTAGTGTGAGTGAGTGGGGTGGGATGTGACGGGTTATGCTTTGGTTTCTCCTAATCCAAAAGCGGAGTAACACCTGCAAGTGCGGTGTAGTCTAAGAAGCACCCATTACAAATGTTAAGTGAAACTAGCTTCGACTCTGAAAATCCTTCATAACATTCGTGAATGAAAGAATATGAAAAGATACCACATAGCACTGGAAATGAAAAGAAAGACGAAGGAAAGAAGGGAAAATTGACTGCAAGGAAGAGGAGGAAAGGAGAAAATAACGGAAAGAGAAATACCGAGAGCTCTTATTCTGAAATATTTGTCCTGCATGATAGCGACATGACGAACACTTGAAATAAAAAGGTGACAGTGAAAACACATTTGTAAAAAAACGCAGCCTATTTGTTGTAGAAACAATTCAACATCAAGTTATCTACGTTACTTCTCCATCATCAAATTTGATTCACGTTCTTTGGATCGAGATTCCGTAATTGGGTTGTTGAAAATTTTGGATAGTTGCAGCACAGAAGACACGGAATTTAATTTTTGTTTTCACTGCACATATATTTTAATCATACAAGGAAATGTACAGGTAAATGTTTTTAGTTTATTTTGTACAAGTTACAAATTAATAAAAATTAAATCGGTGCGATTAATATCTGACATTAGGGAGAAAGGCTTCCTTTGACTCGTAACAAATAAAGAGCGCTGCTACAGGGAAACGTACAAAAACACTGAACCATATCCGAAGCACGTTTTGTAAAACTGACGTTACGGTTGCCCGTCGCATAAAGGAACAAATGTTATTTGTCACGCACTCTGCTTGTAGGGTGGACTCTCATTAGGTCTCGTTTTTCGTTGCTAAAAGCGACAGACCAAAGCCAGCAGAATAATTCAGCATTTGCGGGAATGATCGGGAAAACGGTGAAAGGTATGTCAAAACTGAATGGAACACATGTTTGTCTGATACAAACGAACAACAACTAGAAAGAGCAGAATGACCAATAAAATGATTTTACTATCACACATTTATTTTCAAACATGTTTCCTATCTCGAATCATTGCCACTCTGTTGATAATATGTAACAAGGGCAAACTGAACGAATACTTTTCAGTTGTTGTTTTGTTGTTGTTAATGTTGTTGTTTGTTTGTTTGTTTTACACAGAAAAATATGTCCAGCAGGTTAAACATCCAGTACAAGGCTTAAAAATATATCCTTGTTTAATTTCGCAAACGCTTAAAGCAATTAAAGGAACCGCTTCGAAACTTTCTACACACTACAATAACCCATGAGTAATCTAAAATTGCTTTATAAAGTAATCGATTAAACAGATATTTTCTAGAGTGAAATATTATCAGCGTTTTTGAAAGAAAAGGCTTGTGTACGATTTAGGAGCTATTATTATTCGTAGCCAGATACACATAATACGTGTGTACACATAATACTTGTACCTGGGCGATTGTCCCAATACTTATTCTCAATCCTACTAGCATCAAACCACAAATTTGCATTTCCGTGCTTTGTATTTGAACAAATTAACAAAACTCTTTTGCCGACCACATTTTAAAATGATTATCATTGGGTCCCACACTGTGCGCAGTCGGCGGTTGGGCATCCCTGCGCAGAGCATTCCCGCCCCGACGCTTTGCGCGCAGGGAGCCATTTGCGGGATGACTTTCGCCGCCGCTAACAGCGCGCCGCAATGGCCGCGTTTTAACGCGTCCCGCCCTGCACTCGCTGGCGCTTGCGCTTCCCAGCAAAGCCCTTGGCGCCCCTCCCTCTTGCGCCCCACGAACGAGGAGAAACTCCCTGCAACAAGGTCAGGCACTGGATTCTTCTCCTCCTCTTCTCCTCGGTCTCCCCTTCCACCTCCTCCTCCTCATTTTCCTATTCGTCTCCTCCTCATTTTCCTATTCGGTCCCCTCCTCCTCATTTTCCTATTCGGTCTCCTCCTCATTTTCCTATTCGGTCTCCTCCTCATTTTCCTATTCGGTCTCCTCCTCATTTTCCCTCCTCCTCTTTTTGGTCTTTTCCTTGGTCTCCTCTATTTTGGTCTCTTCCTCCTTTTTACGGTTTCTTCCTTGGTCTCGTCCTCCTCCTCGTCGGTCTCTTTCATCTCTTTCTTGGTCGTATGTTTTTGATCTACGGAAGGATCACATCGTCTCACTTAGCTATAGAAAAAGACAAAAAATCACGAATCCCCAACGGTTCGTGGTCCATTGAGAATGTCTACCAGTCATCATCGAAGTGTGTCGATTAAAATGCTTTTATTGGCAAAGAATCAGTTTTAGTCCAATAATATTCAGATTCAATGGCATTTCGCATTCGGCCCCGTCATCCCAAAGCAAAAAAGCGTAAATTTATCGCTGCATGCTTCATCAACCAAATTCTCATTCATATTCATAACAGCCTTGAAAATTCGCAGCTCATCCATCCGTGCAAAGCGGAGTGGCCCTGACACGCCGAGATCCACAAAAATGGACATTGTTGTACAACTCTCCCCCTGCAGACTGCTACACAGTCATGTATGATGCGTACACGCACCCCCATCAAACTCACGCACTGGCACAGAACGCGAGTGCATCGGAAGAAGCGAAAGAAACAAAGCGTGCGCATTCGAGCTCTTCGCCTGACACATCCAGCTGCAGCGGGCGGGCGCACGCACGAGCGCCATCCGCCCCGTCCCCGGCCACGTGAGCCGTGCCCCCCCCCGCTCCCGCGCGCCTACGCATTTCGTCCGGCCGCCCAACCGAAGCAAGCAAACAAATCGCCGACGTTTCCGTAAACGATCTGGAAATGACAGGGCCGCCCGCCCGTTTCTTTGTGGTGCACGCGAACGCCAAGGAGGGCCAGCACGTTGCGAGGCGGCCCCACGCTGACCAGACACAGCGCTCGGGCCCACACTTTTTTATTTATTTATTTTACGTCAAAAAACAGTTAAAAACTGCGTATGACATGCTATGGGGAAAAGTGAATTGTGTGCACATTTTCAAACTTCCTTCACTACACTACTAGTCACATACTACTTAAATTTTGAAGGAAAAAAAATCTCCTATGTAGTAAAATCTATTTTCAAGGATAAATAAGCAATAAAGTTTGGCTCTTAAGCATGTTGTCCTTCGGAATAATACTTCCTGCCGCGACAACATGGAAACGATAATTTGAATAATTGTATTTCCCACTGAATTCTAGAAGACGTGCACAGAAAATGAAGTTACATTTATGTCCAGAAGCAAAACAAGGGGCCATCTCAGCATTTGCTCAATGGATCAGGGAAACTGGACGAAAAACCTGATCGAGATGGGGTCTCGATCTCTCGTCGAACACTCTCTGCCAATTCTTCTTCCTGCCGTTCGCTACGGGTGTAACGCTCGTAACGTCTCGTAAAGTTTCGGATGTAATTCTGACGCCCTTTCTAGGCTCACAATCAAGAATTTGTGGATACCCGAATTCAAAATTATCAGATAATTCAACTCTATATTCGGAAACGTTATTTATAAACTTAAAACTATCAATGCGATTGTTGAATGCAACTTATTTTCTGATTCTTCTCTTCTGTACATATTCAATTAATAAATAAAAAAACTATCAATGATATTTTAGCCTGAAGTAGGTTTAAAATAAATTAAGATAAGATGAATAAATTTCTGTTCATTCCTTCTTTGTACAATTTAATTTATACAAAATTTATCTGTAAATATTATTGTTCATATTATAGCTGCATCTGACGAAGCAGACACATCGGTCCGTGAAACGTTGTGCCAAGTAATGTAATAAACAGGAAGAAAACGGATTTCTATTTAAGTACATATTTACTAAATAAGCTAATACCGATACTAATTTGCATTATCTTTAGTCTCACAAAGTGTAGTTGAAAAATGCTAATTTTATTTTCATATTTTGGGTTTTGCAATATATTTGAATAAAAGTCCCTCTATTTTCCATATTTCTTATAAAATCAGTCCATATAGCATATTAAGCTTGACATTCAAATTTTATTAATTATTAAAAACATCAAATCAACACAAAGAGCTTAAATTTTTTTAGTAATTCCTTGAACATTAGAGGGTTTTTTTGGAAAGTTAGGGAGAATTAACAATCGCAAAGCAAGTTAAGGAACTGTTAATGTTTTAATAAAACAATGTAGGCTTTCACGGCCGGAGTTGTAGTCAAAGATTTATTCCGGGCTGTCAGGTCAGTCACCGGGGAACCTTCAAAGAGGATTCTTCGTCCGAGACCACATCGCCACTGAAAATGTCTGCCGTACTTGCGGACTAAACGTCTGGAAATATGTTTTCCAATGGACCACGGCCCTTCAGCCCGGAAGAAATCTTTGACTGTTAATGTTTTAATTTGTGTGAAGAATAGATCCACTCACCGGCCCTGAGGCCCTGTCTCAGGGGTCTGAGTGTTCCGTGAGGCGAAGAGGGGGGGGGCGAGGAGGCGAAGGACTGTTGCATTTGTTTGACACATGATCTTGAGACATCGATCCAACCAGAGATCGAACGAAATCATTATCTCCAAAACACGACAACATTTTAAACAGTCCTTTCAGCGAATTCCTCCGTGGACGTTAAATACACGAATAATTATATGTTAAATATTTGTCACGTTAGTATAAAAACTTCTTCAACAAAACTGAAAAATTTTAAAAAAAAAATTTTAAACGCAAAATATCAAACTGATACAATACTGTAATTTGGAAGTATGAATTTATTTAACAGAAAAAAAAATCAAAACCATGTGACTTTTGCGGAGAAAAAGTTACATTAATACCCAGAAGCAAAGGGAGCACATCCTAATTTGTTCAATGAATTATTGATATTTTATCTTTGATATCTGCAGAATCGATACATTGTGGAAACCCATTCATATCGGAAGTTCTGACACAAAGTTTTTATCATATTGAGGAAACAATCGATACCGAACATTCACAATTACGTATTGCAACATCCATAGTCATGGAGTTGAGCAACAATTCATTGCCGCTATTTGCCTATTTTTGCTTTCAGCGCCAGCAACGCCTGAGAGAATTTGAAAAGCGGACGGGCGCAGGGACGAGACAGCCGCAGGTGGGCGGGTATGGGAGAGGGCGGGACGGAGGACGGCGGACGGAGCGGGCGGCGCGGCGGGGCGGGGCGGCGGGCGAGGCGGGCAGGGGGACGGAGCGAGGGCGGGGCGGGGCGGGAAGCGGGCGGGGCGGAGGGCGGGGCGGGGCGGGGCGGGGCGGCGGAGGAGCGGGAGCGGCGGGCGGGCGCGGCGGGCGGAGCGGGTGGAGCGGGCGGCGCGGCGGAGCGGCGCGGAGCGGGTCGGGCAGGGTGAAGGCGAGCGGGAGGACAGGGCGGCGTGGGCGCGCCAGGCGGCTGCCTATTCAGGATGGAAATGCTGTGCCGCGCCGCCGCCAGAGCGCTCTGCGAGTGAAGGTCGCAGGTGCAGGCAGGGGCGCCGCCCACAAGCATCATCGTTTCGTCGACGCCCCACGCACAAAGAGGTTCTTTGACAACGTCAAATCGCAACGAACTAACAAATGGATATCGTGAAATATTGATACTTTTACAAACATTGTGACCTTCTCTAATACGGAATCATAATTAATAATATACGAAAGAACTGAATATAATGAATGTTCAAATAACAAAACTAAGTAACCTGTAAATCGAAAATAAATATAATAATAATAATAATAATAATAATAATAATAATAATAATAATAATAATAATAATAATAATAAAACTGGAGAAGACTGTTCAGATAATGGTACTGCAAAATGGCGAACTTCCATCCCTTCCAATCTCGCGCTACTTGTCATCCTTGCCAGGTTGTCTCTCTAACGCAGACACCTGTAAACAGTGTAGCGCGTTGGCGGCTGCGTGAGCTCCGAATTACGCGCCGGGAGCCGAGTGAATGCGTGACGCGTGGGTGCTCCAGAACGATGGCGGCGCGACCGAGCGGCTGGCGCGCGGGCGAGACGGAGGGCGGGCGCCAGGCGTCGGGGCCGCGCCTCGCCCCCCCCTGCCGCCGGCCCACGCGCCCTGCCCGCCGCGCCCCGGGGCTGCTCCCTCCACGCGCTCCGTCACGACCGCTCACTTCCGTCCTCTAAGCATCTAGACAGGGCGCGCTTGCTGCCTCCGCGACCATACCTCTGGTGCTACATTCCTCCTCCTCGGTGAGCCCTCCAGACCTTGCGCTTAGCCGTCTTTCTCTCCAGTTACTATGAATACAAAGTATCCCGTCAATAATTTCCTGAACGTACTCTAATCGTGGATTACCCCCTGAAGTTTCTTCAGTTCTCCTTTTATTACTTCAGAAAGCTTCTTTCCTCCTTGACGTTTCTTGGCCTGCTGTCCTCACTACACAGGACATGTGTAGTGGATAAGAAAGGGTCCAACAGTATTCCGTGGGTTTTCGACCCTTTCACTCTATCGTGACTATCTAGGAAACTAATTCTCTTCCCCGGTGAACGAACTTGGAATGAACTTATTAATTACACAAAATAATGACAATAATAATAAAATACTCAATACGAAACATTACTACGTGACCTACTATATTGATAATGTAAAAAATGAAGAACATTCTTACAGCCATGACAAACAAAATATGATATTCGAAGTAGTAAAATTATTTTGAAAATGCCTCACATCTCCAATGTTTTGAAATAAAAATATTTGTCCTGTGATGGCCCTGAACATGTGTTTGTTATCGGTTCTACACGGACACATGAAGCGTTTTAAAATTGTAAAAAATTCATCAATGAAAAGCCTTTGATTATTTACAGGTGAAACAATCATTCACAATCAGAATCCAAACATTCTCTCAAATAATAAAAACTGTTCTCATTTGCCAAGGACTAAATAAATTCTGAAATTCCGAAAGAATTACAAATTCTTTCGTTGTGCAACAAAAGCTCAACTGACATTCGCACAACTACTCTGAAAACTTAGGTGGCCTTTTATATTCCAGCAATTACAACTTTCAATGACTTGTGTGACATTCTAAGTTTCTGAAAAAATTTCACATACCTAAGTAATTCTTTTCCCAAAAAACTTAACTAAAAAACGTTTACACTACAAATGAAAACAACTTATACCAAATTTGAGTAGAAATAATAAAATTAATGTAAACAGACTGCTCACGGCAGATACTGATTGATAAAAAAGGTAGTACGTGTACTATAACACATTTCTCAATAATTATTATAAAGGCATTATTTATATAACCAAAAATGTGAACAATATTTAAAGCAATAATGGCCTCAGAGGTAACAAGAACTTGGCGATGAAATGAGTGTTTGTAGGTCGGCGGCAAAAGCAACATCAAAGGAGTTCGTTCATCAGGAAACTCGGAGGAAATTCAGTTGTCACATTAACTGCACGTCAACATCCATCATACGTCGCCATTCCCCAGGCGCAGCGTAAAGTTGGCATGTCACACGACTCATAAAAAGCCCGCTCGTCGCGGGGCATCGGCGTGCGCGCCACCTGCCAGGCTTTGCCAAATGGTGCGCGGCCCGACGCGTCAATGACCGGTTCTGCGGGTTCCGGGCCCTGCACTCCCGCTTGCAGCTTCGGAATCGGCTCCACGGAGCGCGCCGGGAATAAATCTCGGGGAGGTGAGGCGAGGCGAGGCGTGGCGTGGCACGACGGTGGGACGGGACCGGCCCGGGCGACGAGTGAGGAATGATCCTGGCTGGCGCCGGCGCGGGCGTCCGGATTTCCAGATTTCACGCCTCTCAGGCCGTGATGCGCAGACGCGGCGCGGCGCGGCGCGGCGCGGAGTGGAGTGGAGCGGAGTGGAATGGAGTGAGCGCGACTGGAATGGAGTGGAGTGGAGTGGAATGGAGCGGAGTGGAATGTGGATGGGGAGGGAATGGGAGCGGATGGAGCGGAGCGGAATGGAGGGATGGAGGGGGATGGAGGGAGTGGGAGGAGTGGAGGGATGGAGTGGAGTGGAGTGGAGTGGAATGGAGCGGAGGGAGGGAGCGGAGGAGGAAGGAGCGGAGCGAGTGAGTGGGTGGAGTTGAGGGGAGGGCGGTGCTTGAGCGCTTGAGTTGAGACGGAGATGAGGAAGAAGGCTTGAGACGATCTTTCATGCTTCCTTCGAAGGTTTATTTTAATATATGTTTTGAGAATATAGGATGTACATTATACTTCTTCTCCTCTACTTTTCTCTGTTTTTCCTTCTTCCTTGCGGAATTCAGTGACACGCGATGATACTCCCATTCATGCAGTTTAATTCTCAAATTTTCTTCAAAGCCATTTTCATTGACAAACGAGAGTTATTTCAAATACCATTCAAACATAAATGGTGCTTGTAAACTTTCCTATTTATCAGAAATGTCTTTTTTGTATACCAGTATTATCAACAACCTTTTTGTTGCAAGAAATCGTCAACAATCTGGCTTTACGGCACGAATGATTGCCTCATCACACGTTCTGCAAATCACAACGAGAGAATCGTGAGGAGGTAAAGGTAAACGGAACAATACCGAGATGTCATAAGAAAGTTGTTTCGCAAAATTAAATTTGATTCTCTTAAAAATTTATACTGCTGTTATACAAAAAACAGGTATGCAACTCGTTTACACTGTTGCTTTATTGCATTCGTACTAACTTGAAAACTCGCTCTTAACGTCCCTCGCTATCAAAACATGTACTCCTGCAATAAAGTTCAAAAATATAATATAAACTAATTACCCAAACTAATATTGTCTTTTTAAAAATAATTTTCACAAGACAAAAATCAAGAAATTTGTCATTTACCCAAAACGAGAATCCATCCTGGCTGAAGTATTTTTCTGAATCAGCTACAAAATAGTCGAGACAATCTGCGATTGGAGAGATTGAAAAATCAGCAGTTACAGCGAGAATTACATTATAAACGTGTGTGGGTGCCAACGTCGAAACTAAAGAAAGTGTCTATATTCTTGGAAAAAGTTCTTCAGCATTTCAATAAAATGTTATTAACGTATTGTAGCTTTATTGCCAAGAAAGAAATTCGAAGAAACCTTTTCCGAATAACATCACTGGACGAAAGGGAACCTTCATCAATTTCACGTTTGATTAAAACAATATTTTAAATTACTCAGAAAATTAAAAGTCTGCAACGATGAAGGCAAAATCCTCAATCCCTCACACGCCGTTTTCCATCATGCCAGAGACCGCAGTAGTAACTATCGTGATGTCTGTCAGAGACCGCAGTAGTAACTATCGTGATGTCTGTCGTAGTGAGAGTAACTATTGTGATGTCTGTCGTAGTGAGAACGGCTGCTGAACCCACTTCAATTACACAAATAGCCTCTTCGAATGTCCGCGACACCGTTAAACGTATTTTGGTTGCTCCGCAACTCGGAAAGCGAAGCTCGCAGGAAACGAGCCATTTTATGTGCGCCTTACCTTGCGTTCGAAGAGTTGCGACTGGAAATAAACTCACCGAAAATAACGCGTTAGTTCCTGTGCGGTTATTTTCCTTGGGTCAACAACCTATTGTATCTTGTGTTTACATATGAATTTAAGCCACGCGCATCGCCTTTTTTCGGCTCACGCATTTGTTTACGTACTTTCCCAAATTCGGATTTCATTTTCGATAATGGTTCTTTCTCACAAATACATGGTTCTGAGATATCGGAACTCACAATCTTTGTAGAGTTGCTGCACGGTGCGGTAAGACGACTAACCACGGCGCGAGATAAAATTGCCCACCACTAGAAGTAATAGTAATTGTAGCTTTAATTTTAATTTATTTGCATTTATATTTACATTCCCCAGAAACAATAGTATTTAATACGCATTATAGAAGGATGCAAACAATCACATTCATCTACTCAATCCAATCAGAAGATTACCTGACCTGTTTTTTCGAGCCTCCCCAGAATGACAGCTACTCCAACTGCGCCCTCGCCTCTCAGCGCGTGCGGGGAAGCGCACAGCACAGCACGTAAGGGGGCGGGGCAGAATAATGCAGCCGCCACGTGTCGGCCGTGAGTCGCCCGCCGCGGCGCCGCCCGCCCGCCCGCCCGCCCGCCGCGGGGCCGCCCACCCGCCGAACTTGCCGCGTTAAGCGAAAGTCCTAACTACGCCCATTACCGGGCGGCAGCTCTTCCGGGTGGCGGCGCGGGGGCGGCAGACGAGCGAGCTGTCGCAGACGCCGACACTTCCAACCGCCCCCTCCCACGCCACCCCACCTCCGCGCCATGGAGACACAGGCTGACGGGAGGCGCGTGCGAGGGGAGCAAGCAAGGCGGTCCTCGCATCGCCTCTTCTTCGTAAAGATTGGAGGCATGGCGCTCCCTTCCAACCAAACCATAAATACGTAGATCTTATCAAACCTCCGGTACCGATTACTTGTAATATCGATTGGAGCTGATACTTCAAATGTACTGCAGAAAATGAAGTGTAGTTTACCTAGCTTTCGAAGATAAACATATTAACGTTATAATCACATCTATTTTTCATAAACAATACCGAATATTTAATTAAAATAAGCGGAAAGATATTTTACTTATTTCCTGACTGGGGTAGCCAGAATCCAATATACCTAAAATAAGTGTAATAATTTGTATACTCTCAACGTCACTGTAACAACCAAATTAATACATATTGGAAATAAAGCCACAGTTTTGTTATGGATATTATTGATTCGAAAATATACGTTTCTACGCCCGCAAGTTCGTCCCTATCACATCCACCCTTGTAAGCCTCGTTCATTTTCTCGTAATTCTTTACTGCTACATCAACTTAACGTAGTCAGAGGAACGAAAAACAACTCTTCACGGCCGGGCTCCGTTAAGGATTTAACAGTCAACCATCCGTTACGAACAATGGAAACACGAATTTTAGCTAAGTTGCCAAGAGTAGATTTATGCCAAGAACTGATATTTCTTTTTTATATAGTTTTTTTTCTTATAAGTAGATGGTAGTACGAAAAGTACTGAATGACTCACAAATAACAGAATCAGTTGACACCTGCTGCTCGATGGCCTAATGCCGTTAATAACTATTACAAGTTTCTCTTCTTCTTTTAATTGTGTTAAGGATAAGTTCCATTCCATTACTTTGATCTCTTCATACTGCGGCGAAGGCATAAGGTCAGTGTTTGGAGAAGATGAAAAGTTGCACAATTTATTCACCCAATGTTCGTCCTTGTCGAAGCCTACATCTTCGTCTCTAACCTCGTCCTTCTCTTTGTCATCCTTGTATTCCTTTTCTGACATGGCGCATGGCCTGTTCTGGATTTTTCCAAGGTTGCCTTATTCTTTCTGAACCTCTACTCTCGCTGACCCAAACACCATTTTTGCACGTAAACTCAATCTCCATTCCCGCCCTTTGTCAAATCTTTATAGTACCACACATATGAAAGGGAATAAGACAACCAGAAATGATAAATCTCATAAATTTCTTAAAATCCTAGCAATAACTCAAAAGAAAGCCCCGGGCGCTTAAGTAAGAAAAATAGACATCTGAAAAACAGACCTTTGAAAGAGACAAACGATTGCGTTCAATGTTATAACATTACAAGGACCAGGAGTATTTTTCCATTTATAAATCACTAGAAGAGTTAAACGACATTGCAACAGGACGAAATTTATAGGTAGGTTTTTAATATTAGGGGGAAAACTCACTCTGCATTTCAAAATTTTGTAGAAATATTTATTGTTATTCATACATTTCACAAGGCTCACTTCTGAATGACGAAACGTAATTTTACAAAGATGAACGGTTAGAATGTAAATTAATTATCTCATAAATAAAAAACTATACTGAAGATTTCTGTTACTGGAGTTGTAATCACTGCATACAAATATATTACACAGAGACCTCCGAATATTGGGGTAGCTTATCTCAATACCTGTTGTTCAGAATAAGAATACGACTGGAAATTGACCATTTGTCATCTCAGTTATCCAAATAAAGGTTCCTTGGGTATAAAATTAAAGAAGAAATGCCAGGCATAAGTTCAAATTAACTGTCCAATTTTTATCACAATATTGGAAATTCGTCCACTTTTTCTGCATATACCACGTGTGAACTGACGAGTCTTTACACCCCAAAGTGGATCGAAAAGGAACATGGTCTTGAGAAGGCCGTGATGCAAGGAACCGAATGTAACATTGTAAGTTTTCTAGAAGTGTGGCTAATAAACAGTTCACACGAAGGCTGCGAGTCGAGAGTGAGACGATATTTTAACTATAGTCTCAGATTATTATCAGTCTGAGACGATTTAATTGGGGAATTTCAAACATTCAAATACAAATAGGACATTATTTATGTAAAATAATATATTATTTCTTCTCCATCACTGAACCGTTTGTCTCGCTGAATTTTCATTCCCTAAATCCTACGTCCCTAACAATCCCTCAGTTGAGTAGTCTTTTATGCCCTGTACGGCCTTGGGTGGACCGGGCGAAAGTTCATTCTCATTAGAAGATCCTCTTCCTCGTCCGCAGAGGCGCCCCACCGAGATGTAGCAGGAGGCGTCGCAGCGTCTCGAGTCGCGGGGCGGGAGCCGTGGCGAGGCGGGACGAGGCGGGACGAGGCGGAGCGAGGCGGAGCGAGGCGGAGCGAGGCGGGGCGAGGGGCGAGGCGGGCGAGGCGGGCGAGCGAGGCGGGGCGAGGCGGGGCGTGACGGGGTGGGACGGGGTGGGACGGGGTGGGACGGGGCGGGACGGCGAGGCGGGGCGAGGAATGGCGAGGAGGGGCGAGGCGGGACTAGACGGATGGAGCGGGGCGTGGCGGGGCGGGGCAGTATTGGATGGCTGTCGGGCTTCGCCACCCCGGAGCCGGCGTTAGGCGCTCGGGACTTGCGGTCTCTGCGGCGCCCGCACGGCGCTCCGGTTCTAACATCTGTGATGGAAATAGTTTCTACAGCATGAAACAGATTGCACACTCCGTACAGGCGAAACTTCCGACACTCTTCCGACAATTATTTGCAGGCTAGAGAGCTCAAGAAAAAAATGAAACAAGAAAAGAGATGAAAATGAAAACAAATTATCAAACAAATACAAGGAAAATTAAGAATGTAAAAATAGTGTCATCTCAGATGATGCTTCATGTGCGTCACTTGCACCGGCACAGTTATTGCTGCTGACGTTTAATTATCACATATCCAGCCATATGAGTCCATTTTCAAATAATAATAATAATAATAATAATAATAATAATAATAATAATAATAATCGTAGAACACAATCCCCTTCCAATGTGAACTAAAAATAATAAATTAATTTCCATAAAAAGGACGCCCAACAAAATTTCCAGACAACACCATAAATAACTATAAGTAAGCAAATATCATTTTCGTTTGTCAGCCACTCGATTCGCACACACGAGACGTAGTGAGTGGCCGCGAACACGCCCCCACCCCGGTCACCGCGCCATGAAAAGCGCTCGTGCGTTGCCCGAGGCACGCGCGGGGCAGGGCAGGCGCTCGCTGCCATATCGCGCCCAGATCTCACAAACAGCGTTTACGGCGCGCTCTATAAACGTCACAACAACATCTGGGAGCAGCGCCTGACGCGGGCATTAACTGCGGGCGGACAAAGGAAAAATGCTTCCGTGTCGGAACCGATCACGTTTCAATGGTGGGTTCACCGGCGCACTCTTATTCTTCATTCGACCCTTTGCAGGTGATTTACGCACTTCTTTTAATACAGTGACTGTAGAAAGTACTCACACACCAGTGCATTTTAACAGTTATTGTAAATATTATGCAATAATTAATTTACAATAAAGCATATTTTCATCATAGTATTAACCTATGTGTACGGAAAAGTTAATAACAAAAACAGCAAAAAACGTACAAAGCAGAGAGAACTGTTGAAACTTCCTGAAATGTGAAATCTCGGGACGCAAAACGTATTCGAACAGCAAAGACAACTATAACGGTTTTAGCTCCCCTCCGCCTGACCCGTGGGAAATTTGTGACGCTAGGAAGGGTAAACAGCAGTGGCCTTGCATAGTGTTTGATAGATAAGCGACAGACGTCTGTGTGTTTTATCAAAAGAAGAAATGGGTCGCAAAGGGAAGGAAACGTCATTGGAAAACAAAATTATCATCAGGTTGCATAATCTATGGAAATCGTTGCGGGAAATTTCTTAGATTTTAAACAGACCAAGGAATACCATTCTGGGAGTCATTGTTAGGTTTAGTGTAAGGAAATAGGATTAGTGTCAGAAAACTTGGACGTCTATAGAAACTTAGAGAAGCAGATGGTCGTGCAATTCTACGGAAAGTGAAGAAAAATTCTGGATTATGTGCACCAAAAATTCCGAGTGAACTTGAAAATGCATTGCAGATAAATGTATGTCAGAGCACTGTGCAAATTTTTTTTAGGCAATGTGGTAATCATGGAAGAGTAGCTAGAACAAAATATTGTATGAATGAAGTTTATGTGAACAGGAGAAGGTTAGAGTTAGCAAAAAAATGTAAATAAAACGAGTGAGTTTTGGAAAAATATTATTTTTACCGACGAAAGCAAATACAACATATTTTCTTCAGATGGAAGATAGATATTTTTTTACATTTAGTTACGTAAGTCAATTACAACTTTTTTGTAGAAATCCGGTGTACGAATACTTTTTACACTCACTCTACAGAGATCTCTTCCAGAAAATGCGATGTTTTGTATACTATAAAGATCAAACGAAATCCTCAATCATTACTACTTGTGTGAAAATAATGAGAAGATAAAATTCAAGAAATTAAAATCAAGACAGAATTGACAAAAAATGATTCCACGTTCCTGTTTACAACTGATAATTCTCTGACTGAAACCCATGAAGGGCACTAAATCACAATTTATTGCGCTCAATATTACTCAAGAGACAACCAAATCTCAGTAAAATATCCATACTACACATTCTAAAGATATTTTCTGACGTAGAAATCTCTTTCATTTTAACAAACTATACTTTTTAAATAAGTTACTTTAATTTAAAATAACACGTGGTCTTAAATTATGTTTTTATTAAACCTGATAATGTACAAGATTTCGAGACCGGGTTTGCCTCATCAGCAGGTACATCTGTAAAGATGTATTACATAATTATATTTACTACTATGCTAACACACCTTAACATTTAGTAAACAATTTAAAATTTTAACAAGAACTTTAAATTACTTAAATTAAATTAATTTATTTAAAAATTTAAAAAATTTAAAATAGTGTAAGATTAGTTTCAGTAATGATTCATACATATGTGCATTCTTTTATATAACAAATCTATGGACAAAAAATGAAATAATAAATTATACAAAAAGAGAATCCGCACGGCGCTGGTGGCGGCGTGTCAGTGCTGCGAAAGGAGACGCGTATTCCACGAGAGCCTTCTTGGGCGTTCAAGTTCGAAACGCTGCATAAAACGTGTCCATTGTCCTCGGGCGCGCTCCTCCCACGCGCGCAGGGAACGCAACGCGAGACGGGCCGCGCGGCCAGACGCAAAGCAGCCGCCCGGTAGGGCACTGCACGCTGCGTACCCAGGCGCAACTAGTGGTGCCAAACATCGCGTACTTGCTTGCGTCACTTCGAATTTTTGGTATCTTTGAAAATCCAGGGTTCAACGAATATGAGACCTGCGCCATTCTTTGTTCTACCTACGGGTTCCGTGTTCTATCCGAAAAAAAAAGAAAAAAAAATACAGAAAAAAATTGGAGCGGTTTTTGAGAAAATGTTTTTTGTTGAATAAATTGTATTTTCTTCAAACAGAAACTATGGGGAAACTACTATTTTTTTAAAATATACATGATTTTTTTAAAGATATTTTTTAGAACGATAACATTTAAGTCAAAAATCGAATGTCTCATAAAGCCTTATGTCTCCTTAAGACTTAAATCTCGTGTTCAATATTGTACTTTTTCAATTAATTTGTAGTTTTTAAAAATACAGGCAATTCGCCGCAAATGGGACTAGCACCACTTTTTAAACGTAGTTTGAAACACACGAGTAAGAAAGTGAAAGTAACAAATTCGAGCTGTTTAAAAAAAAGTTTAACAATTACCTGAATTTGACGCAAAATTACGCAATAACTACTCATATTTTCGAAACATTTGTGCATGACCTTATTTAAAGATGTGTCTTTGAACAACAAATTTTATTAACAACTGATTTTACATTTTTGTTCGTTTTTCTTTCACAGCGGACCATCGAACGCTGGCACAACGGCCAGAAGGTTACTGCGCGCTCACAGATCTGGGAACTTAACACCGCGTCTAACGGAAAAAGCGTACGAACCAATAATGAAGAGCCGTTCACCGGGAGATTGGCTTCGTGACCCGACTAAACATGGTCTCGAGCTCGAGCTCATTCGCTAGGACTATATTGGTCTCCAACGAGCCAATACAATGACCTCATCTCAGTTCCTTTTTGACATTTGAGTGCAGCTGGTTTCTTCATGTAGCAACGGTCGAACCCAGATGAAGCAGGGCATTAATGAATCATGTTCGGTGTCCGATCATGTTTCTCCTTTTGTGATCCTAAGCAGTAGCACTCGCCCTTCCTAGAAGCGCCATTACTACGTATACTGTTTAATGTGACAAACAAGGGTAAGGAGGAGTGTCCTAAGAAGACCCCAAAAATGAAGAGATATCCACGAGGAAAGTCTCCTGACATCTCAGTCACTGATATATCAAGTCTCGAAGACTCTCCATACAGTGTGTCTCCCTATACTTCAATTTAAACATTGAGTCCGTTCACGTAAATAGCTGTTACGGTGTCATGCAATCGGGAGCTTTGATGACACCTGCAGTAGTGACGTTTAAGCTCCCGCTTGGATGACACCGTAACAGCTAATCAAACGTCAACGGACTCTGTACACAAATCGAAGTATAGCAGGCAGACTCAAGCCGTAGGGCGTTGTGGGAAGGGGGCGGGGGTTATGCAGCGCACTTGACGCTCGCCACTCAGCGAGAATCCCTGGGCCAAAGTTCTGTATGTGAAGAGGATCGTGGTGGTGTTGGTGCAGTAGTTGGTGTAGGGTGGGTGGGAAGGGGGCGGAGGGGAGGGGGGGGGGAAGGCGCCCCGGTACACGCACGGGGGCGCAAGGCCACCCAGAGATGCACAACATCGGAGGGGGCGGGGCCGAACGGGCAGCCGGGTGCGTTACTTCGGGGAGGTGCAGAGGTGGGTGAGGGTTGGCCCTCAGGAGCTCGAAGGGGCGGGCAGGAGGGCAGCGACCCTCCGACGCCCACCTGCAGTCACCATGAAGACGCGGGGAGAACCATCCCACTGCCTTGTATTCTGCCAATCGCTTGTCAGGTAGCGCGGAGCCGATTTGATTTACAATCTGCACAGAAAGTTTCATCGGAAATATACTTTTAGAAGGGTCATTGTTACCGAAAGAGTAGATTTTCTTACATCAATATTTCGGTCCGTCCGAGACTAATCTTGACACGAGTCTCTCCTCCGTTTTAATGTTTTTGTAAGGAAAATCGAAATTAAACGCTTTTTATTTTTTTTTCAGGTTTTTTAAAAGGGAGTCTCATTTTTTAAAATTTTGGTACATGCCGGTTAAATTTCATTCTATTAATTTCACATACTCGTATTTATTAAGAAGAATATGTTAAGAATAAGTTATGTATTTTAACGTAATTTTTCGCCATCATAAAATGTAAATGATATTATTCAAATGTTTTCCAAAATTGTATGGACAGTGAAAGAGCTTATTGTTAGTACGATAGCCGAGCTTAAGACGCGCCTGCCGAGATAAAAAAAGAAAAACGCAACGGCTGAAGAACCAATAGAGCAACTGCGCGATGAAAAATGAGTGGTAGCTCTCGGTAATGTTAATGAAAGTAATTCAATTTCATAATTCAGGATGTGGGCATGGTGAAAGTAACTGAACATTAACCCAATAGTACGAAAACGGTCTACATGGCATTGCTAACACATAAAATCAAATGAAGGACAGCTGAATTCACGGGAAGCTCATTGGAGAAGGTATCAACAGATCTATTCATTAGAGGAATCTTCTTTCTAGGGTTTTTATCCAGCCGACAGCCGGTTACTCTTTGCGTCCCGATGGGACGCATATTCGACCATACACTAGACACCAACACACTTGCGGGCTCCTTTGATCTGGGGTCAGCAGAACGCGAGGCCCTCCGCGACAACACATACATACAAAGACAAGGGACAAACAACCATGCCCAAGGCGGGACTCGAACCCGCGACCCTTCGGATCGAAGCGCTGAGTCGGTACTCGCTCTTAGCCACCTCGGCCATTAGAGGAATAACTGATATTTATTAAGACATAGGAGACGATTGCTAGAAGGCAAGGTGGCTTGTCGCGAAACTGAAAACAGTGGGAATGAGAAACAAAGGAATAAATCGCTGCAAGAAGTTCCAACAACTGTCATGAATGCAAGTGCAGGTGACTAGAGGAGGCTTAACGCGAGGGGCGGGGCGTAAAGGTCAGAGTTCAAAGCGCAAGCACTCGCCTGGCGTCAGGCAGCGGACGGCCCGGGCCACTCACCGGCTCGCGCGAGGGGAGCTCGCCAGGGGACAGACAGGGAAGCCGAAGGTGGAAAGCTGTTAAGGGACCGCCGCCGCCAGCGCCGCTGACGGGAAGCAGCAGAGGGGGGAAAGCGTCGCGGCGGCGGGGAGGTGCCGGGGGGGCGGTGAGGGCGGAAAGGGCGGACAGGGGGCAGCGGGGTGAGGCAGAGGCGGGTGAGGACGGCGGGGCGGAGACTTAGGCAGGGCGGGCGGGGGGGGGGCCGGAAAATTGCCGACGGCCGGGGCTGGAGCAGTCGCGAGGCGGGCGGGGTGCTGGGTAGGGTGGCGCGGGGTGGAGAGCGTGGGCGACGCCTCGGGGGGGGGCCCTGGAACGTGAGCCGCCTGCCGACGCGACGCGCGCGCCCGTGGCAAAAAGCCTTTCAATGAGCTGCAATTACAATGAGCCCGCGGGCGACGCCTCCGGCGCGGCGCTGGGACCGGAGCGGCAGAGCGGGACGCGGGACATTCAAATGAAATACTGCGCTCCGCGGACCCGTCCTTTTCACCGGGCATAATGCGAGGGGGCGACGTGAAAGCTACCTGTAACGGGTTGAAAGCGCAACTTAAATTACATTACTCCCACCGCGCTTTTTGCTTTGAATTTATCTCCTCGAAAATCAACATTTATAAAAATGCAAGCACAAGTTGGTGTTGGGCGCGAGGCCGCGCTCGGCTGTCTGTTGGTCGAGCGGCGCTTATTTATGAAGGCGGCGTGACGTTTATACAGCTCCGCCCCTGCGGCGCGAGCGGCCTGAATTCTCCCGGAGGGTGGGGAAGCGGAGATACGCGCCGGGAGCGAAGGAACTGAACTGCCGCTCGGAAACCGTGCGCGGGTGGGCGGCGCGGCCCCGGCCACGCGGTGGATCGCACGACGCAAGAAGCGGGCGAAAGCAATTCCTTCAAAACCAGACTCTCAACTACTTTCAACTTTAAGTACTGTTACACTTAATGCTTTGTCATGATTTGGAGCGAATTTGAAGTTGATGGCTCAGCCTTCGAAAGCTACTCATCAAGTGAAAAATCTTAGGCAATATATGTATATCTATGGTGTGTGTGTGTGTGTGTGTGTGTGTGTGTGTGTGTGTGTGTGTGTGTGTGTGTGTGTGTATATATATATATATATATATATATATATATATATATATAATATATATATATAAAATTTATACGAGGAATATTTAAGAGGTGATAAATGCATTAAAATCCTCATTTCCAAGAAATTGTTAATGTTTGAAATTCTATTTTTGGCTCGTGATTACATTCACATTCTAACGGTAGGAAATAAGTGTCTGAAGGTTTCCATTTCAAACTTCTGCCAACTATGTAACTTCAAATTAGCAATCTCTACAACTAAACAATCACGAAGAAAATATCACTATTTGTCTATTCACCGCTGTTGAAGGTTGTGCGATCAATCAGAGCACCTGGCCTCTAGAATCTCACACAGACAATAGCCTAGTTACTTCACTCCGTCACCGGTGGCCCAAAACAGAGCTGCACCTGCGATTTTCGTTGTTTCGATTCTCATTTTTTGACTGCTTCCTTCCCAATCCGGACCACAGCGCTCTGCCGCCTAAAAAGGCACAATAACATCGGGAAGCCTGAATATGCAATGAGCCTCATAACCCGACACTACACGCCAGGCGCGCCGGCCTGCCCACCCGCCCGCCCCTCCCACCGCCGCGCGCCTACCTGCGCGCGAGAGCTCCCTAAAGAGTCACGAAGTTTTTCCTTCGGAGAAAGCCACGCCCCCATAATGCTTCCGGGTGCACGGGCGGAGGCAAGCGGCGAGAGGGTTTATGGGAGTCTGAGTGGCGCGGGGAATGTTTGGGAAACAACCGGACACGTGGGTGTAAATCAACTTGAAGTCAATGAGTCGGAGGGAGCAGCAGCCTTATAGATTGTGAAGGGTTTTCAAAAGATGGGAAACATATAACTAAATTTGAATTCAATACAATATTAAAGTCATTCTCTAACAGAAGAGATTCACTAGTTCCTCTTAGAATACCAAATGATGATACAGAATTCACTATTACTACGAATACCTCGTGTTTAATGAACTGAATCTCTGGTGTGATGAATGCGGAATAAATGAAGACAAGAAACTGCTTTTAAGTTGGTAGAAAATATGGAAGCAAACACGCGGAAACTATTCGTTATCGGTCCGTAAAAAATACAAATTTTAAGTCCGGACGAAGTAATTTTGTGGGCCCAATTTGCATTCACACAGAATGCCTCAAGTGAATAGTTTTAAGAAAGACACTACGCTTGGATAAATCGGCAAATTATCGGCCTTTGCGGAAAGCTGAAGAAGAAAGGATTGGAGGTTAACAATCCGTAAGCAAAAAAGATCAAATTAGGGAACAAGAACTGTTCCTTTCTCAGGAAGTTCTCTTTCTCGAGAGAAATGAAGTTAGCGGCATATTTCCACAAAGGAGAAATTCTGGAGATCCCAACGGCCGGGCTTTAAAATTGCGATAACGAAGTATTTCGCGGCGATAACATCACCTCACCTGCGTTCTCTTTAATTTGCCATCGTTTGAGGAGAACAGCGAGCGTTGAGGGGGAGGAGAGTGGAAAGTGGGCGGGGCGGGGTGAGTAGGCGAGGGATCACACGATGATGTGAGCGAGTCAGCACAAAGTGGATCGGAGAATCAACGGGATGTTTCGGTGTGGCACGAGAGGAGGGTGGAGTAGTGTGCAAGGAAAGATGTGACAGGAGGTAGGGGCGGGGGGGGTTTTAGAAGGGCGGCCAGGGCTGGGCAGAGCTGAGTGAGGAGGGATGACAGCGGGGCAGCCATGAGCGAGACGGAACGGAGCACGAAATGGCGCAGTCGTGTGGACGAAGGTGGCGCGTTAAGGCTGCGCGAAGGAGAGGCGCCATTCCGCGCTGCAGCCTTCTCTTCTTTCCCCTCCGCTGTCGCGGTGGAGGGGACGTCTCGGAGAGACGGTCTTACGGAAACGTTGAAGAAGGAAAAGGGGGAAGAGGTAGCGAAGGACTCGGGTCAGTGCAAGACCGTGCACTGCGCTCTCTTCGAGGTTTTGCACAACGTGAAGTGATATAGCGGAAGTTGAAGAAAATGACATTGTAATAAAAAGCTTTCTGGCCATGACAGCTGAGGTCACACGTTCATCAACCTGGTCGCCAGCCGCAACAGTTTCCAATGCTGATTGTCACAAGGGTGGTGAAAAGAAAACCATTTTTTTTACTGAAATACATAATATATACACTTCCCATAACATCTGATCGATAATATGTTTCACAGATGTCAATCCCTAAATCGACGAAGACATACATGCAAACATTTAGCTGATTCTGAGCTCGCCAAGCCTTAGATCTTCAAATCCACATCCGAACGGTAGAGTGGTACTATCACAATATAACACAACATACTCCCAAGATGGACTTATGATTCCATGGTTTATTTTGGTTTTATGGCAAATTTCTAACGCTCGTTTCTTACTCCTGCATAACTCTTTATATTGTATACAGACTGTAATGATGCAGAAAAATCGGCGATTTTTTGAGAGAAAAACTGTCACTGTAGAGCGACGATTCCGAGGACGTGGATAAATTTTGTTCCTTTATGTAATAAATTACTCTCTCTAACAAGCTGTGTAGTCAAAATTCACTTTTCGTGGGGCCTAAAAACCGATAGATGACAAAATGTCTGCAGGAATCGATACAGCCTAAACCATTCAGTCTATTTTCTCCAAAATTGATATTCCATCAATCTGGATTGGAGATTTCAATGAGAAAACTGAAGTTCTTTTCAGAATTTGACACGCTTTTTGTTTTAATTCATTGTTATTTTAGATTGTTGGAGTCATTTCCAAAAGCGGGAACGTCAATATCGTATTTACTCAGTGCTGTTACGCGCCTCCTTAAATAGAGCGGAATATTGTGAATATTTCATTAGTGCTGTGAGGGAACGTAGTACGTGCCGGTTCATTTAGTCTTTCCAGCCGTTTGAGACTCCTATTTACCGTCCTCCCTGTACACAATGAAATGACGCTTGCGCGAGATTGCAGGTTTTGCCGCGAAGGGACTGAGATGTAGCAAATCAGTCGAAGAAGTTGGAAACAGCGGGGTAGTGGAGGCGGGGCGGCTACGAGCAGAAGGAACTGGGAAAGCAAAGGGGAAGCGAGGGGATGGAAAGCCAGGAGAGAGGATGGGAATGCACGGAGAGCGCCGGCATGAGAGGGGAGCAGACAAGAGAAGAGCGAGCGTGGAGGGCGGGGCGGGGCAGAGCAGAGCAGACGCGAGCGACGCGAACAGAGCCACGTGGACGGGGCGGGGCAGAACAGATGCGAACAAGAGCCACGTGAGGGCTCCTAACAGAGCCACGATGAACAGATGCTCGAGCGACGCGACAGAGCCACGTAGACGGGGCTCTCTGAACAGAACCACGATGAACAGATGCTCGAACGATGCGAACAGAGCCACATAGACGGGGCTCTCTGAACAGAACCACGATGCACAGATGCTCGAACGATGCGAACAGAGCCATAGACGGAGCTCTCTGAACAGAGCCACGATGAACAGATGCTCGAGCGATGGGAACAGAGCCACGTGGACTGAGAGGGTGCCGGAGCGCCCTGCTGCCGGGACCGCTCCTTCTCCCCCCCGCCACTTCCAAGGGTGGCCGCCCGCAAGGCGTATCGAGCGATGCGACGGCCGCCCGCCCCTTCCAACTCAGAAGTACAGAGAAAACCTTTGGGCAACAAATACGTGTCGCTACTAACAGCTTACAGTGTGATAAGATAACAGTGGAAAGGATAGACGGACAAGTGTTACAAGACCTACGAAATGAAGACATCGGTAAAGGTTCAGATGTAGAGGAACAGAAGGGTAGCGAAATTGCAAAGAATAAAGAATGCTAAGAATAAACAGGCTGGTTAGACTATGTGAAACTGAAGCAGAAGAGTCCTGGAAAGGAGACGTGGGACACCGGAAAGAAGTTCCGAATGCCCAACAAGGCATAAACCTTGCAAACAAAGAGCGCTCCTGAAACAAAGACAGGCAGAGATCACGGGAATGCACTCAAGTTGAATGGAGCTATGAAGGACACAACTTCAGAGGGACAACGTGCGTTCCGGAAAGTCTGGAGGCAACGAAGGAACGCACAAGGAGACAGCACGCCGGAAGTCTAGAGGAGGACGGGAAAGGGCGGCCGGCCCTAGGGAGCGCTACCTTTCCTGAGACGAACGCCCCCGTGCACCTGCGCTGTCGAACGTCGCCGCCCAATGACGATATGTGGCGTCCTCCGCCCACGCCCATTCGCCGCCACGCCCCTCCCGAGAACGAGCTAAACACACGCAAGTGCGGCGGTGATGGTGTAACGGTTAGCGTATCTGGCTGTTACACCCAAGTTCGCGGGTTCAAACTCGATCATAGCCGTGGATTTTTAAGGGCGAAAAAATCCTTCGTACGCCTTCCTCGAGGAAGAAAGCCGGCTGTCCCAGGTTAGTAGATTTACTGCATGTAAAAGATCAAGCCTAAATGAAGAGAGGCCTCTCATTCAAACTGCCTGTTTCGTCGCCCAAGTAATACCTTCTTTCATCCCTAGTAGGTGAAAGAAGCGTAATGAAATTTGCGTGGTCAGACGGAAGAGCAGGCCTCATGGCCTGAGTCTCGCCACGTCAAATAAGGTTCATTCATTCACGTGGATTCCTGTTTAGAAACTAAGCATTTCAAACGACAAGAGTTCACGATTGCAACACATCCAACAAATAAAAAAATCTCAATTTCTTATTTACTTGTATCGAGACTTTTGTTTCATGTCAAGTTGTATCTGCTTCTGTTTGAAAGTGGATTTTCATCATGATAAATTTCCATTAGGGCATTATTACTCTTTTGCGCACAGAAGGACTGTACCAAATCAAGCTCTAATGTAACGTATATCTGTATTTCGATATGTATTCCTGAAGGACCACTTGAAATATTAATATCAGAGCAAATAGAATTAAGGGTGAAGATAAGGTTACACTGAATACCAAAAAATCATGGAATGGGAAATAGGTGACACACGAGAACCAGAAGAAGTCCCATGCGAACCCGCTTTGCTCATCACAAATTCCACTTCCAGTGCTCAGGACTTGAATCTTGGTACCCGAAGACTGAAATCTATAGGTAGACCTAGAAAAAAACTTTGCACTGCCCAACACTTATACTGACGGCTCTATGCCCACCATAAATAGAGACTGGCAATTGGTAACTACCTGTCGTTCAATGGGATAACAGAACACTGCGGTGCCGGTGGCAATGAACTACAGTTGCATCACATACAAAGGGCGCCACCTGAGTCCTGCAGCCGCTGCAAGTTACGCCCGGAGACTCCTATGCGGGTAGCGTCCGAAGAGGTCGAACTCCCCCCACCCCCCAAGCTGCTTTCCTTCGTCCTTCTAAGTCCAAAAGGTGAAGCTCAGAAAACGCAACGCAATTTCAGTAAAATTGCATCTATTTAACACACGAGACACGACTATTTCTTATTAATACTTTCTATTATCTATTCGTTATTTTCCCCTATTTCTAAAGAAAGTAAAAGAACTGTCTCCTTGCTTTGAAATAATACTACTTCACAAACATTGCGAAGTATGTAAAGAGTAACGCAGACAGACCCTCGAGATCCGCTTCAGGCTTAGGAGGGCAGAAGAGTTTCGCGTTGCGTCGCCGCCGAGGGCCCGCGCGCGGAGGCCCGAGTGGCGAGCCACGCCTTTTATTTTCAATTTTCCCTTCGCCAGTATCCCTGGCGAGGCGGGAATTTATTCAATTTTCTGGACACAAACGCTCCACCACTGCTGCTTTTGGAGCTAGGGACGGGCTATATCTTAAAAGTACTAACTTAACTTAACCAAAATCTAAACTAAAAACTAAACATCGAGCCACTTGGGCGATTTGTTTTTAATAACAAAATCTTTTGAATTGATAGAGTTGTTATTAAAGTTCTTCGTTTCTTTGTTTTCTTCATCATTTTCTTGTTACATTCACTCTCACTCATACATTAACTACATTTACAAAGAGCGCCGCTTCGCCCAGGAGAGCCTCGCCGCAAAGGGAAGGAGGCGCGCTCGCTCGGCGCCAGTGCAAAGACACGGACAAGAGGCCCTTTGTCACAGCAAAGGGCTCTTGAAAACCTTAGATACGCTCATTCACGTTTCAGACTCACTTTCTTCCGTAATTACTAAATAAAGGTTCCGAAAAATTACATCGGATGATCATTACTCTATATATTTCAAAATATGTCGACATTACAAACACGCAGCTTAATATTGAATGTTTGAGATATTGGAGATTTAAAGTTTAATATCGCTCTGAAAAATACTTGAATTGCAAATTATGCTATTAGGTGCAGACAACGTTAGTAGCATATTTTAAAGCAATATAAATCGTTTACTTTGATGTTTCAGTTGTTTCTTTTTTGAACTGGCAAAACTTGCCAAGTTTTCTGAAATGATCCTATTATTAAGTGTAAATAAAAGTCAGAATTTCAATGAAAAGTATGGACAGTATTTAAACTTTTGAATAATAGATGTAATATTTAATATACATGTTTGAGAAAACAGTTTTCAAACCATTGTACAATAAAAATGTTCATAAAGTATTGTTTATCTTATATTTTGTCACGGACTACTGGGTTGAAAGTCTACCCCACAAAATTAAAGAAAATAGGGCACACTCTTGGTATGAAATAACTTATAATGAAAGAATAAAAATAGGGCTAATCACAATAATAATTTAGATCCCTCCATTCTACTCTGTTTATGAATCAGCGCATTTCAAGGCCTACATATTAGACATTCTCTTTCGAAATTGTAACTTCCAAAAAATGACGATATAGTAGTGTGATAGTATTGCCTTTAAAGATAGAAAAGTTACGTCATTTTAAGATAAGCAATTTCTTAGGCAAATTTTCACAGGCAAAAGTTAAAGATGAATGACTGAAGTATCTCCGACGTTGTATTTCAAATTTATTACGAGATATTGTTTTCAGAGAGTGGCTAATTTTATACAACATAATACCGAGGCATTTCTTCTATGAGACATAGCTTGGTCTAAGGGATTTTTTTCATCCTCATCGTAGGTAAAAGTATTCCTTACAGGTGGCTCCAAACAGTTAATGGTATACAAATTTGAAGTGGTCCTCTTAGTTTAAAAGAGTTTCCACTCGTTTTAGCATGCCGCATGATTGTAAAAAGTATGGATGGCATGTAGAGCGACCCTCCGCTTTTTCTCTTTTTAGATTAGGGCGTGGATTGCATCTTCTAAATTCTGTGAGAGCCCCACACATTAGACACCTTTGGTTGACAAATAAGGTTATACAATGTTTGAATAGAGTGAAGTAGTATTGCAGTCATGAACATACTTTCAGTTTACCTTGCTCTGTTACCTAATAAAATATTATATGAACGTGAACATACATTCGTATAGGTCTTAGTAAACGTAGCTGTGTATTTCTTTCGTGTCCCAAAGAGTTGTCCCGTAATCACCAAAAAAGGTATATTACTTGCATTCACATCATTATTTTCATTATGTCTAAATATAGAATTAACTATTCTCATATTAAATTCAGTCCTCTTACAAGTTTCTTAATTTGATCCATTTAAAAGCTTCTATTAAATCAATAATTCAACTGCAACGAAATACGATCATTTCACGATTTGTCACAGGGTAAAAACTGTACGCTGTCCAACTAATCACTGTATTATAGATAAAAAAAGATGATCGTTCAAATGAAAGCCCCCGAACTCAAGAATAAATTTTTCGTGTTCCTGCCATTTTGATGTGAAACTATTAAAACTGAAACCGTTAGAAAATGAAACGTTTACAGTTGTTGTTTTAAACTCGGTATTTTATTACAATTGCTAAATTCTATACAGATTTAATAGCAATTGCATTCTTATGCGTAGAGTTAGAAGATCCGGCATGTTTATATAAAATAGACTTCAGAGCCTTTCTGAAAATGCAATGTTCAAAAAAGCAAATGTTCTGAGTTGTTGCTCTCTCGAACTGAGCGGTCGAAATAACCTGTCACTTAAATCAAGACGGAGGAAACTTAAAACACGACGTTGTCCAAATGATTATTCACGCGCAATGTATTACGCCAAATGATGTATTCACGCCGTATTACCTGGAGCACGCGTGCAGAATCCTCCATCATGATCGCGCAAACGCTGTCGATGGACGAAGACTGATAGGAATGCTATCTGACCAGCTTCACGTCGCTCGCGTCTGGTCTCTTATTCCCCCCCCCCTTTCTCTCTCTCTCCCTCCATTTCTCTCTCTCTTCCTCTCTCCCCTCCCCTTCACTCCCAAGTGACCAAAGGTAGTTTAGTACTCTACGAATTTCAGAGTTCTTGAAAGGATCAATGCTTTCTTTTGTGTCATGATGAAGGAAACTGATGAATAGCAATAGAAAGTAATACTGAAAGAGTCCCATAATATGAAAGACAAATAATAAAATGTGTTTTCAGCAGTAAAATGAAAATCTGATGGTGAATTTTTTTCAGAACATGATGTTAACATTTTAAATCACACTAAAAGTGAAAACAAAGACCTCATGTTTTTCAAAGCATTACATTTCAAAAACATGATTCATTTTTTAAAATGAAATTTGATTGTAATTGAGTGTTTAATTTCTTGTAATGTCTTTTTTAATGGATTTTATTAAATTGGCGGAATATTCAGAACAAAACACGAGAAAATTAAAGTTTGACAATAATAACTATCGCACCTCCGCATGTTTTCGCATGCAATAAATTCTGTTTATAACACTGGAAACACTGTCGGTTTTTTGTATTTTTTTCTTTCTTTATTTTTTTGTGGCAATTCAGCCATCATGGCAGCGATTGTGCTTGCCTCTCAGATTGGTTGGTTGATTAGTAGTTGCGGGTGCATCAACGGCGTAGTTTATTATTCTCGTAAGCGTAGTGCATGTTTCTCCTCGGGAGATGGCGGTGATCTTTCCCCGCTGGATGGCGACATCCGGCGCCGACCTACCGTCGGCTAGCGGGGTTTCCCCTAACCAGGACTCTCCCATCAACGGGGCACCGCCCCAGCCGGGACAAGCTCCAAGCTCCCGACCGGTCTCCCGGAATATGTGGTAGTGTAGTGCATGTTAGTGCAAGTGTGTGTGTAAGGGGAGAGGATAGGACAAGGAAGAGGAAGGACAGATCGCGCGCGGTCCGTGGCTTGTTTGTTAGGGTACTGCTCCGCCATTCGCCTGGTGTTGATCGGAGAAACCACGGAAATCTACCGATCAGAGCAGCCGGCCACTAGAATTCTCCTCCAGACAGCGACTGAATTCGAACTAGCGGAAAAGCTAGCGTCGAAAATCCTGCCGCCGTCAGAACTCAAACCTGGGACCTGCCAATCAGAGGCGCTGCAGTGACATCAGTTGATGCACTGAGCTACCGCTCCCGGTTTGGTTCTCCGAATAAGATCTTCATGCTACCTTGAAAGATGTTCTGATCATGTTGGATCGCGTACATATGAAGGTGCAAATCCCTAACTGAATCTTCGAAAGCCGGGAGGAAATAGGTTCGAGAGCCGACAGAAATGGATTTTCAACGCCAGCTAAATACCTGCCAATGCCCACAACAGCTGAAAGCCGCCCCTGCCTACAAGAGAATTCGAGGGGTGCTCTGATGCGTCTCTCCAGTGATTTCCTCTAACAAATAATATACGATGGAAGGTAGACCAGTTCTTTACCCTACGGGTCACCGACGACACGCGATCCTTCCTCTCCCATCTTTAGGGTCGCACTATTAACTGATAATCCATCATCTAATTGGCCCATCTCTATCGATCTAGAGAGTTTTCAACGGGCTGCGGATATTCGACAGGCGCCTTAACTGTACGATTTCCACAAAAAGTATTAAATCCAAATGAGTTCACGGCACATCATTAGCACAAATTTGTAGAATAGTAAATTCAATAATGCGCAACATCTCAAAATAAAACAGCACCGCGTGTGGAATTCTATGTGAAATCCATGAGGAGCGCAAGAACCCAGCGCCGAGACATGCGCTTCTCTGTGTGCTGGAGACGATTCGTGGGCGTTCACTGGAGCGGAATCACTGGAATGGGGCGGCGTGGGGCGGACGACGCTCCAGCAACGACTGCATAGAGCCCCTTGACGGACACGTCGCGTGGGAAGAATAAAGTCAAGTGCCGTTCCGCGCACCCCGTGTCACTGCCTCAGAAACGGAACATTGCCTCAAATAAAGGTCCACGTTCCACGCAGTGATTCCTTTAATAGCAGAACATCACAGGAATTCTGTTCAAACCGGTAGGCAAGACTCAAGGCTGTCACAAGCAAGAGCACCGCCCGCGGTCCACGAAAAGTTTCGTCCTATTGGACAATGAACACATCTGTCAAGTGTTTGCCAAAACAAACCTAGCGCTTGTCCCGACTGGGGCGGTGCCCCGCTGATGGGAGATTCCTGCTTGGGGGAAACCCCGCTAGCTGATGGTAGGTCGGCGTCAGATGTCACCATCCAGCGGGGAGAGATCACCGGCACCTCCCGAGAATAACATGTACAACACTTACGGGACTAATGACCTCAGTAGTTGACGTGCCCGGAATCACTAAGAACCAAACAACCAACCAAAACAATTACCTCCCACTTCGATTGCTTAAGCAAGCTGTCTATCTCTCCTCGTTTTCGTTGCATCGTTGGCCAAATCATTTCAGTATCTTCATCATCATTGCTTGGGAGTTTAAAGAGCGTTGGAGACTGAAGGGAATGCGACCGTCGTTCTACAAGCTGCGCAATAAATGTTTCCTGTCGAAGATGAATATAACAACTATACCGAGAGTACACCTCTTTCGAAATATTTGCTTTCAATTAATTCCAAGTGCTGGATACAATGGGGAATTTTTAGAAAAATATTTTCAAACGTCGTTATTCTTCTTCTTTAAAGACGAATTTTTAAAACACTCGAACCAATCATTTTGATCCAATCGAGATTGTTTCTCTGTGTGAAAGGAAACCTGAAGATCGCAATATCTAGTCCACAAAATTAACATTAAAAAGATGATATGATAATAAGCAATAGATAGCAAAATGTAAAACAATAACAGAGAAGGATTACGAAGTAAATAAAGCATCAGGGTTGGGCTAATTCCTCGCCGAGTAATATTCTACATTAATAACGTCATCATTTTCCAACCAAATATAAGGTTTTTGAATGTTTTACGCAGATGTAGAAATCCATATACGCTACAATACCTAAAAATCGAAAATGTGGTAAGGTCTCATCAGCTTATGATTTACAAAATGAGCAAAAAAGAGCTGCGATTCTTGAGAAAAAAATATTCTCTCCCAATGAGTGATTTTAATTTTAAAAGAGCCGTTCATTAGAGTATCTCACTAAAATACGCAGTCTCGCTAAAAACATTATCCAACGTGTCTCCGTTTAGGAGCTGATGAGGAAGATCCATTAATTATTAAAATAAAGGGCATATGCACGTTCCAAAATGACGCGAAGGGCCTCGGAGGGCTCAGGACTGAAGGAAGAGGAGTGGCCCTCCCTTGCTCACAGGAAATTTCATCCTGTTAGGAAGAGTTCTCTAATTAAGTCGCCCCGATGCACTGAGAAGGCTTTGCTCCGCAGCCCTGTCGTCCGCCGCCTTGCCCTGGCCGCCCCGCCCCCTCGCGTCAGCCAGTGGGCGGGCCGCAGTCAGCGACGGGCAACGAGCTTAAGGTTTCAAAAGCGGCTGACGAGCCTCCGCCTAAGGCACAGGGGAGCGCTGCGTGATCATCTCCTCCGAAGGGCAAAACCGTTTCGGGCCACAAAACGGCCCTCACGCTTGTTCAAGGAGGAGCTCTCCGTTTTCTGAAAGAAACGGACATTGCATTGGGCGCCGGGTTCAGACTACCTCCTGCAACATTTTAAGTCTTATTATCGAATCTTGACGTGAACATCTGACCTGCCACCGACTATACAACAGATATTTTACGCCTAAAATTTCTGGGAAAGAGCGGACTTCATTCGGCAACAGTACGTATAGATCCAATGATCCTCATGTGCACAAAAATTAGCTATTACTCCTTAGAACAGGACACCAGAGCTATGAGATTCCACACAAGAAGAACAAAGTAAATGAAATGTCCCAATGGTGATTACAGTGACCTCTCAGTCCGAATAGCTTTTTTAAATTTCAAATGCACAAGACCAAGAGACAACAAAGCAAAACTCTTCAGCCTTATAGGATTAGCGGTTTAAGAAGAGGAACTTTTGAACCAGTGACCACGACACTGAGCCAAACGATCTTGTAATAAAATACCTTTATAGATATTTCTAATTATTTAGTTACTTTGTGAGAAAAAACAATCCAGTTATTGCTATGAACTGAAATATAAATCGTCAAATGATTTGATTCGATTTGTTGATTTCCTTCCTTACTAGAATTTAACAACAACAACAATGCTTAAAACATATATAACGAATCTACAAATATTTCATAATTGACAAGTGCTCTTGTAACCCTGATCATTTCAGTTAAACATTCCTAACGTTCATGAATTCAGAACGCCTGAAAACAGAGCATAAAAATAGTTGCCGGCATCACGGTCGACCTTCACGTACCTCCCCCAGCCGCGTCCGAATCCGCAAGCGCCCGCTCGCGTCTTGCGCGCGCCCGCTGCCACTGATGTACGCGCCGCCCCACATCAAAACAAACGTCGCTCGCCGCTCAACCGGGCGCGGGCCTCACAATGGCCGGCCACAAATACACTTAACGAAGCCGCAGCCCGGAATGCAAACAAACGCGCCACCCATTAGACACGTCGTATTTACTTACGGTCGCCCATCAAAACTCGCCCCCGCGGGGCGGCGTGGGAAGAGCGCCCAAACGCCCAGGGCGACCGGCCCGCCCGCCCGCCCACACGCATTATCCCGCCTCCAGTATCGCGTGGCTGCGCGCTATTTTTCTCAGTTAAGTCCAAAGCGCTATCCCCGACAATCTACGGCCGCATCGTTCACGCTCTTTATTACCAGACGTTGCTGTTCCGCAGTGCACACGCCCGCGCGCGGCTTACGTTAGCGACTCGCGTTGCCAACCGGTATGGATGGGCCCACATTTCAATACGCAATAAATTACGGCGCGGGGCGGCGGCGTCTGGAAAAGTGAGCGGAGCGACTGGTCGCCTTGCGGCGCGGCGGGGGGGGGGGCCGGAAATTCGGATGAGCAATTCAGCGATGCGAGACAGCGGGCGAAACGCCCGGGCCAAAGGGCGCCTGAATACAGAGCAGCCGGGGGAGGGGGGCTGGGCGGGGCACGTGCCTGGTGGCGCGGTGGGCGTCGCGCGAGGAGCATCGCAAAACAAAGAGAAGAAAAAAAAGAGAATAAAAAGGATAAGAAAGGATAACAGAGGGAGTATCAGAGAGGCAGAGAAATCCAAAAGTGGAACTTAAAGGAGTTGATAAATATACACGAGCAAGAGCAGAAAGTAAGACGGAAAGAAAAGTGGGAAATAAATCGAGACGGACGGCAAAGTAGGCCACAAATAAAGAAACGGAATGTGTAATCCAGAGCGACGGTAGAAGCGAAAGGAGACGCATAATAGGGCTGCGTTAGTGCGGCAAGAGAGGCGGAGTTCCGGGGGTGGGGTGGGACGGAGCGAGCCGAGAGCGCGTGGGCGCGGGGCCAGGCCTTCGTTAAACCCGAACGCGCGCGGCGCAGAGGCGAGCAATCGCCCCGCCCCCAGACGACGTCGTTGCCATTATCCAGTCGACAGAAATTTGAATGGAACGCAGCAATATTACTTTCCAGACTAACTCCGGGCGGGGCAGCGCGGGCGGCGCGGCGCGGTGAGGCGGCGGGAGCTTCCCGCAAAAGGAAGGGAAAAGACGTCGAGCTGCAGGAGCAACAATGGGCGCAATCGCGCGGAGGAGCACGCGGGGACGGAACCCACCCCCCACCCTCCACGCTCGGATCGGCTGAAATGAGAAGGCACCGTGCGATTATCGAAGAAAATACACGAGTCGACAGCGCGGGATTGAGACGTAGCCAATATGGGAGAGGGTCGAAAGAGGTGTGGAGGCAGAGAGAAAGGAGAACGATAATGAAACGTATCGACTGTTTTTTTTAGACAATCATTTATTTACAATTATCAGTTTTTAGTAATACCTTTAGGTGAGGTAATACGGAAAGTTTCACAGTGACCTCGAGGGGTTTTCAGTTTAAATTAATTCATTTATGTAACACCAAGGATAATGTTGCTTCAGTCCTAATCTGATGATGTAACCAAACAAGGTACGAAACGTGATAATTGTAAATAAATGATTGTCTTTAAAAACAGCGGATTTGTTTTATTGATACAAATATAACTGATAATCAGAAAGATTCCTTCCATTTTATCTACAAGTTCTAGGAGAACGATCCATGTTGAATGAATATTCTGACGGAACCGAATCTTTTCCTTACGACTGAGAAGAGAGGACCGAGTGAAAAAAACGAAGGAATTTAGAATGTGACAATATTTTAAAGCTGTGGCAGATGAGAGGAGGCACGCAGATATTTGGGAATGATTGGAGACACGCGAACACAAAGACTACCATGAATTTCATTTACATCGGAATTTTTAGCACATTTATCACGTGAAATGAGACTATTAGCTTCACAATACACGTGATTACAAATAAAAGAGACGTATGGCAGAACGAGGATCATTCGAGGGTATCATAGGCGTTTTCATTGCTACCATTTTGAATGTCTGTATAATTCTCTCAATTGCATGTGCTTTTGCTCACATCAGTAAATACTGGTGTGAGCACGCATATCTCATGACTAGTTAATAACAAATTGCTTGACAGTTAATCCATTTTTGTCATATCTAAAGCTTACTTTTACTCCGAACTCAAAAGGTAACAGGCTAGACATTAACTTTACACACATGATACCATTGTCACGTTTCAGTGCTTAAGTGTAGCAGCGTTATAAATGCAGTAGTCCCGGTCGGTGTCATAAGTGAAGTTGGAAGGACCTGCAGGCGAATTTTTAGTCCATGTCTTTATTAGGAATCTCGGTTCCTGAATGAGTATGGGTGTTATGATTCAAATCATGTATCAGAAATGGTGGAATGGCAGAAACAGCAAACGGGGCAAGCCGTGGCAGCCAGTTTTGTCCAACACGAATTCCACATGGACAGACCGAGTTTGAACCCGGAACCGAGGTGGGAGATGCGCAGTTCAGCCACCCGTGAGTCGCCCCTTGGAAAAGCGGCTCCAAACATTCGGCATCCGAGGAGAAGCGAGAGACAGCTCGCCGAATCCCGAGGCGCGAGGAAGCCCTGCTTGCCATTTGCTGAGCACCAAACATTCGTGCTAGCCCAACCCACTGCGTGTCGTTCTTTTGGATACATGAAAGGAAGCGAACGTACCCCAAGTACCCCGGCTATTCAGATTAATCGATTTCGATTCCGATTCCGGACGCTTCAACTGCTAAGGTCATTAGTCTCGTGAATGTAGAGTACTTTTTTGTCCTCGGGAAGTGGCGGATGATCTTCCCCCGCTGATGGTGAGATCGGACGCCGATCTACCGTCGGCTAGCGTGGTTTTCCGCAGCCGGGACAAGCTCTAAGTTCCCGACATGTGTGGTAGTGTAGTGTATTAAGTGTAAGTGTGTGTACGTAAGGGGTGAGGTTAGGACAAGAAAGGGGAAGGAAAGATCGCGTGCGGTTCGTTAGTTCGGGTTCTGCCCGCATTCGCCTGATGCGGAGAAACGGAAGGTTTGGAAACGGTCACTCGCTGCTCGCCGTGTGGGGCGTGCGTGGGAGCGGATGGGGCGGGAGGGGGCGTGGCCATCGCCCGCGACGGAGGCCGAGGCGCAGGCAGCGCAGGCGGCGGCGGTGCGGAAAGGTCAAGGGAGGCGGCGCGCCAGAACAAAGGACGCGACGGCGGCGGTAGGGCAGGAGCCCTTGCCTCGGCACAATGCCATCCGCCTCGGCGCAGGCCCCGACGCCACAATGCACGTTTTGCATACGGAACGGCCTTCCTTATTAAAGGAGGCTTCCTTCTCACTACTTCGTCAACTAGCAAACCCCAACGCGTTACCCATACTTCATATCTATACTACGCCCTACTTGCTCCACTTTCACATCATTTCCTCTTGTTTTCCAAGCAGATTCCATTGCTGGTGCAACGATGCAATTATGGTCACAGACTTTCATATTCACTCACATTAACAAATACTCATTTTACCCACTGACCAACCGTCAATTTATAAATCATCACGACCTATTCAATTCACAATCCCGGATGTAGCAGTTTAATATGTCCAGCAGTTTGCGTCAACTGCCTCAAATGTTGCACATCTCCTGAAAGTTGGAGAGATGGGAATTATGAAAGAAATAAAATGTCCCAAAAATTGGGGTCAGAGACATGAAGAAAACGCTTTTCTAAAATGGAGAGCATACAACATCCAACATTCGATACGTACCAGGATTACGTAAACCCAGAGTTTTTATTAACAGCGATTCGGCGATATTTATTCAGTAGGTGTTGGTCAAACTTCACAATTTCAAGAAACATCTCCATCAATATTTTCTCCTGTGATCACCGCGACACACCTTTCCAACAATTACCCCAATTCCTCCCATCACGACCTTCTCGTAATGTAAAATGGCCCTTTCTACATTCACCGCTTGCTCTGCCCTCTCACTGCTAATCACCTTTCCGCAGATGATGACGACCCAACATGTAACTGTTAGCCTCCCTCCCTCTCCCTCCTCCCTCTCCCTCCCTCTCTCTTTCTTTCTCTCACGTAGCCACAACTAGGAGAACTTAAAATAAATCGAATCCTGGTTGGGTTCCGAACCAGACCCACTCACCTTTCGCTGCTTTACGAGCGCCCCCGGTCGGCGCTCGCGAAAAGCAATCGGTGCCAATGCCCCGGACGAGCGCTCGCAGAGGCCGCTGGCCGCCGAAACAATGAACGCAACAGAAGGCGGAGGGGGAGCGCGGCGCAGACGCCGGCCCATTCACAGCACTCGCGCAGCGCCCCAGGCGGCCATCGCTCGCAACCGCTCCTCACGCGGACAGAACACAACCTCGGCGCAAACAGGTTATATTTGACATGTATTGAAATAATGTAAGACGTGGAATTAAAAGGTCATAGCGGCATTCAATTCGAAAGGTTATAACCATAAGTCATTCCGACTTTCACGGCTTATACTTGTATCGTTACGTGTACACGAGTGAAGATAGGTCGTGAGATAATTACGGAGGCTGCTCAGCTCGACACATGCACTACCCTAAGGCACTGGATATAAAATATAATGAATAAATATGATGATGATAATAAATAATAATAATAATAATAATAATAATAATAATAATAATAATAATAATAATAATAATAATACTCTGGGGGAGATTTCCAACAGCCGGCTGCAATAACTGTAGTTTTCCGGATTGCTCCGATGAATATCACGCGAAACGTGGAGCAGTACCCTAATAAAAGGGCCATGGACAGCGCGCGATCTTTTCTTCCTCTTCCTTGTCTTATCCTCAGCCCTTACATAAACACACATTAACATGCACAACACACTGCAGAAGATGACGGTCCTTCACAGAATTATCAACCCCTCTCTCTCACGTAACCACAACTAGGCGAACGTAAAATATATCGAATACTGCGGAAAAATGATGCTACACAACACCCGCTGGGAAAGATAACTGGATGGGTCATTCCCCGCAAGACAGTACTTTGGCATATCATTTTAGGCCAATCACTTGTCTGCCAATAAGTTATAAAGTTGTAATTGCACCAATAGCTAGCAAACACGGACGCCTACAAGAAACCATCTGCAACTAACTGAACAGAAAGAATACTGGAGATTCCAACGATGCGGAAAAATGATGCTACACAACAAAATCATCGTGAATGATATAAGTAAAGAAAACGTAATTTTAGAATGTTCTGGGTTCACTACCAGGAAACCTTTAAAAGTCTACCTTATGATTGAACACTTAAATGCCTTGGAGATCGGCTAATTTTATTCTAGACATTTTGAGTTTTGTAAGGTTTGTATAAAGTCATGAATAGAACGGGAGGCCTTATTTTCGGTCACCCACGGTGACGAATTTTCAACACAAACTAAAAAGCCCAGCCGTGGTCGCCGATTGCCTGGATAAAAATTCTGGAGGCTTGGTCCCGATGATCTCAAAAAACTTTCTTAATATGGGAAGTACGCAGATGTCAGAACAGCGCATTCATCCATCACGTCAAAAAACTTCCTCACAGTTATCGATCTGTCACAAGCGTCAGCCTAATCAAATGCACTACCGAGTTGCAGTCCGCCTTAATAATCTGATGCGATACACGAGCTGCAAGTGAGGGTGAGAGTGTCTGACTCCCCGTTGGCTAGAAATGCGCCTCATTCCGTCTTATCCGCGTGTGAATCTTCTCTGGGCTCAAGTCATTCCCGGTGCTTTCGTACAGCCTCGAGCAGACCGTCCGTCCTTCGCCAGCTGCTGCTCCGCCAGAGACGCTTCCGAGAAGCGCGCGGATCCACAGGTCCCGCCGTTTCCTTACGCGGCTTTCCCATGGCGCCACAGCAGAAGACACGACGCCCAGCCTATGTTCTCACGAGCGAACAAACGGATTACCTTTATATATCTTCACGACGGTAGAACACAGAAGTGTGAACATAAGACGATCCTCGTAAGACGACCATTAATCTCATCCACAAATGCATACAACCACTTGATGGCTGAAATTACAAAGGGGCAGAGCTGGGAAATACATAATTAATCGACATTCAATTTGAATTTATTCGATCATGCAGAGTTCACATGTGTGTATTTGTAGGGCACAATAAACGTAAATACTCTGTCAATAATTGCCTTCATTAATTATCCCTCTCTGGATTGAATGTACCAAACTGGATATGTTTCCTGGGAAAGTTTCTTGAATAATCCCTACTTATCCTCTCTGTAGAATGGTTCGCAACCCGTAGTTGTAGATTTATGTAAATCTGAATCGCACATTTTTTTCTCACCTTCAACGTATCGATGTTTTCACCCTTGCAATCCCGGCGATCGAACGAACAACTAAATGAAAATGCCTAACAAATCCCTGATACCAATTGAATATCAACATCCCCTCAAACCCCGCTTTCTCTTCCTTTCCATGCCTTTCGCATCGGGTGACCGAGTGCCTCCTCCGATGGAGGCGACGCAATCGTGAACACGCGCGTGTAGTCGATCACGCGGCCGCGTGCGGGGAGTGGTACCCCCCCACCCCCCACCTACCGAGGTTGCCGGAGATTCACAGCCCCGCGGGCGAACGCCGCCTGCCTGCCGGTCGGTCGGTGAGATTCGAGCAAACGCATAAACGCCTCCGGTGGACGCACCTGGTTTATCGGCGCGGCGCCGCGCGGCCGTAAATCCTAAAGCTGCCGCGCCGCACGGGGGACGGTCAGCGCTTTTTGCAGATAGCGGCCGGCGGCGGCAGCTGCGATGGTGCACCTGCATTCCGCTCAAACATACGCTCCACCACTCGCGGAACATTCACAATGGAAGTACAAACACGGGTGACTAAAGAACGCCACGTGAACAATACCTGCTGTCGGCAAGGGGTTTTGCGTTTAATTGTTTATCCTACATTAGCACTGAAGTACTAAATAATAGGCTTGAATAGGACCTACTGTCGTCAAGGACTTTGCGTTTATTTGTATATCCTATATTAATTCTGAATAATTAGTACCTAATTAATACAGCTCGAAAGATTCAATGAAACTCAAGAATGAGCCTTGGATATTCAATAAACAAGTGAATCGGAGGAATTAGAAAATTGCGAAAAACGTTCACTGGGCATTCATACATCTCGGAATGACACGGAAAAGGAATAATTTTTAGTATTATTAAATAAATATGATAGTATTGACTTTTTAAGAATTCACATGCCTCATCTGAGAAAGTTTGTTCCAAAATAATTTCCATAATTTCAGCACTTCCAATCGCTTCATTTTCGGTTTCATTCTTGAATATCTTCTATTGTTGTAATTCAAAATATTTCATTTGTATTTCTTTTCGGTCTCTTATAAACCGCTACGAATCAATAATTGACTCGCCTTCTGTAAAATTTGTAACACGCATCTACTCAGAACACATTATTTTCAATAATACATCTTAATTTCTCTGTGGCAGAGGCAGAACTATTTATAATAAAAATCACATTAGTACTTTACTTGAAGTTGTATTTTTTGTACCAATTCTTCTACAGTTTTGTTTTCATTAATCTTCATAAAACGTGGAGGTAGGGAGATGATTCTTCATGCAGTCAGAGGAAAGCCATGATACTCAAGTTACAAGCAAATCTACAAATAAGTAGAGTTGTTAGCCGCCCAGTTCTTCAACGCCGCCAGTTCTTTGTTCGCCACTAGACGTACTAACGTTGGCCTTCCACCTCCGAGTTCTCCGCTTTCTTTACCCAACATCGGAACTCGAAGGGATACGGAAGATATATGGCCCGAGCTTATCCTGCAGTCGCCGGGTCATGTTGCCCGGGGCGGAGCAAAAAGCAGGACGACAGGCGGGCGTCGCGTCGCGCGTCGCGAAACCCAGTTAGCGAGTTGTTGGGCCACCTGCCCCTCGGCCGCAGGCACCGGCGCGGCGCGGCCCGGCCCGCCCTCAGCCCGCTCCCCCCGCCCCCTCCCACGCACTCGGAGGAAACTTGAGAAGCGCTGTGGGCGTCGCGTTGGAGGAGGAGGAGGAACAGGGTTGGGGGAAGGGGCGCGGTCCGTGGAAACGATTGGCAGCAAGATCAGAGTCGGGATGCTTCTGTTGGTCACAGGGTTAAGAGACCCGGAAGAGACAATGTGTTCACGCACACTACCGTTGCTCTCTATCTCAATAAATATCCTTTGTTCGACTGCCCGAAACTTTAACTAAAATTAATCTAACATATGATCGATTTTGTACATTACTGACAAAACAAAATACCATATAGGTTAGGCCACGGTCCGATTAGAAATGCAAAATTGACCCTGCACTAGTGTAAAATCTGGAGGAATAATGGCAAGATATTCAAATAGCGGCGAGTGGTAAAAAAACTAAAGAAAAATTAATGGGAGAAGAGTTAAAAGCCCAAATGAATGCAGAAATCGTAGGGTCGGAGCAAGCGAATAGTTATAAGATGTAGCAAACAAAATTTAAATGGAATAGTTGATTATATTTGAAAACTGTAGCAATATGAGAACCGCAAGACCACACAAAACAGTGTTAGAAGCAAACGCAGGAAGACGGAAGCAAAGAGGGAAACCGGGAGGAAGATACGAGGGATCCTTTATTACACAAAAGCTACAGGAAAGGTCAGGAATGTCAATACAATTATTATTAATTATTATTTATTAATTATTATCATATATCAATTATTATCATACATTATTATCATTATTATCATTATCAAATTATCATTATTAATGTACAAGACATACAAAGGGGACTCAGCATGGGCAGACATCAGTAAAATATTACAGAAACCGGATTATAAAAGTAGAGGAGACCATCCCTGGAAAATACGATGTAGAAAGCAAGGAACTGATGTAGGCAAGTTCTCCTTTGTGAATCGTACTATAGTAGATTGGAACAAACTACCTGCAAAAGGACTGGAGACTCTTCCTTCTAATGTAGTGAAATTTAAAATATACTTAATTCTATGTAGGTCATCATCAATAGCACTGGGACTTTTATCATTATTATTATTATTAGTTTCATTATTATAATCGTTAGTATTATTAATAATATAGTCATTGTCTTATTCAGTGAAGTGAAGTGTAGTTGGTGATCGAAGGAGTGTAGTGTATGTAGTAGCGCAGTGAGTGAAGTGAAGTGAAGTGTTAGAAAGTTTGTCACATTATAATTAGGATATTAATTTAATCTGTAATTATATTTGTAAATATTCGTAATAGTTTTGTAATTGTATATCTAATTGTAATAATGTTTGACTTGACATTGGCTCAAAGAACTTTAATAAATCTATCTATCTATATCATATTATCATATATTATCATTATTATCATTATTATCATTATTATCATTATTATCATTATTATCATTATTATCATTATTATTATTATTATTTTATTATTATTATTAGATAAGGACTGACACGTTGGTCACAAATGTGTCTGAGCTCCTACACAACGCTTAGCATTCGCAGCTCCTGCGAGGGTCCGATTTAAACACAGAAAAGGGAGCCGCTATCCGCAACGCAATTACCCTCTCGCAGGACATGCACTTCAAGTGCAAAGCTCCTACACAACGCTTAGCATCCGCAGCTCCTGCGAGGGAAGGCAGTTGCCTTTCCCAGCGCGGCGTGGCTGGACCGTACGAGGCAGGAGCCAGGTCGAAGGCAAGCAGGGCTCGGCGGAGTTAGGCGGCCTCTTTCCTCGGCCCGAGTGTAACTTGGCGCAAGTGCCTCGCCGCGAGAGGGCAGAGCGGCGCGCGGTGCAGAGACCGCTCGCCTGGGCTGGACGGCGGGCACGTCGCAAATTGCGTTTCCGAACTTCGCCTAGCTTTAGTTGTTGCTAGGCGGGAGCGCCTGGTAAGAGGCCTGTCTCGGCCGCCGCAATCGCCCCTTGGTGCAAGCGTCGCGCTGCCCTCCACCTGCACTCGCCACACCCCTCGCTACCCAACTTCAACCCGCCAGCCGCACGAGGCACTGACCCTTCCTCCTTGGATCCGTATTCTCTTACTATCTGCGTCGCAATCTCATGTGGATCTTGATCTGCTCGAGTATTTTCTCCCACACTTTTGTCGTGAAATCTTTAAACTCCTTGTGCGAGAGGATGAGACTGCATTTTAACCCTCCCACAAACTCGCTTCTTCTCATTCACTTGGCCACCTGACGTGGATCTTCGACCTACCCAAGCAGTTTCTCTTCTTTTACGTCTTTTTTCAGGTTTCTCCCAATAGTATATTCCCAGAATTCCCCATATTTTTCATCAAAATGTTAAGATTTTATTGATCACAGATACCGTATTTCAAGAGTAAAAAATTGTATTTTTTTTCCACAGATATGCAAAACTCAAAACATAATCTGTGGCTGTAACATTCAACCGAGCGATAAGCTTTACGATTATTTTGTTTTGATATATCGTTTTGCTTTCTCATCTCCATTCTCAAAGTTGACATGTAATATTGTAAAAGCAAAATAACCGGATGGTACTTCTAATTGCTACCTAAACGAAAAATATACTATAATAATAAATTAATAAGATTAATAACTGATACGATGGTTTGACCAAATGTTCAACAGATTCGCTGCATAAATTTTCATAGGCGCAAAGGTCAATCTGGACCGATGGTTGATTGAGAAACCGTAGAAAACAGCACATGGGAAGCTCGTTAGGAAGCGGATTTTAATGAAATGCCATATTTGTTTCTGTTCACTTTAGTATAGACAACACCTTTTAGTATAGACAATTGTATGACAAAAGTATATGTTATGACAAAAGAAAATTACCCACTTTTATATTTTTGAGTGTTTTTTCGACAATTTCGACTAATAAGTAATTCTTTTTACCTTTTCCTGTCATTTTAAAGGATTTTTCACAATTTCCTAGATTGTAATGTCATTTTAACGGTACTAGCTTCAAATAATATTTACTCGAAACATGATCTCCACAGAATTCCTGAGTAGCGTATTTGATTTATGCGCTCAGAAATTGTAATGTCAGCCGTTGTATGTAAACACAAGATCTTTGACGCCTATCAGCGCCATTGTCGGTTAGATCGATTTCGCGATAAGTACAGGCAAAGATTTCCTGGTAAAGAACAGTCCAAACCAAAACTTTGCAAGCGTCGATTACATCACATATCCAACAGCTTGAGTTGTTCATCTGAACTGGTTTTGATCAAATTTGTTACGTCATTTTTTCTTTACTTTTAGGTCATTTTTGAAACATTTTAAGTTCATATGATTACGTAGGCGTCCGCGGCCGGAGTATGTCTCTTGGCTGTCCGGGAGAAGCCGCGTCGGTCAGCGACGATCAAACCGACGCGGCTTCTCCCGGACAGCCAAGAGACATTTTAAGTGCATTTTATTGATCATTTTTGGCGACGTTTTAGGTCACAAAAAATCCGCCATCTAGTCACAATTCCCATTTTCGGCTGAAGCACAAACAAAAGCATTGGGCGTTAAGGGCCGCCTGGTAGCGCAAGGAAGGGCAGCGCATAGAGGGCGGCGTTGCGAGGCACAGGGAAAACGAGGCAGAGGCAGCCTCCATATTGCATGCCTCGGAGGCGAGGCGGGGGCGGGGGCGCAGGCGGCGGGTCGAAGTGGCCGGCGCACGCGACGCGCACCCAGGCCGGAGGGCGGCCACAGCACCTGCCCATCCAGCGAACAGGGCTTTTTTTATTAATATAGCCTTTGTAAGGTCGCTTTTCAGCTATTAGGTCAGTCAGCGACTACTCTAATTACCATTGGTTTTTGAACTTTGGGGGTAACAGTAGAGGAACTCGCATAACGGATATGGACATCATCCATGCCCTGGGCAGGATTCGACCCGCGACCCATCACGCACGAGGCAGCTACGGCCATTCAGCCTTAGCGAACTCCGCTATCCAGACCGGCTATCTAGCCAGTAGCATCCCTTTAAGGGCAACAGTATTCATATTGACGTTGGGTGAGGTACCTAGACTAATTGGTCGTTCAAAATGATTACTTAATGTTCACCTTCGCAGTCTTTTTGTTGTATTCTCTCTTCTAGTTGACTCTATCTAAACAATTGATTTTGTATATTTTCACTACACATATTTTGGCTTTTTATTATATTTTTGTGTTGTTCCATTCGTTCCTATTTTGAACAAGTAATGGCTGTGCAAAATAATGACCAATCTTATCTCGTCTTCCCAACTGGTCTTCGGTATCCCTTGTTTTCTCCATCCTATTTTTGAATACCAACGAAATGCCCAATTGTTTTGATTGAGCCTCGCCACATGTTCATTCTATCTCCCTTTCAGTTATGCAGCTTGTGATACTGTGCCTTTAATGTCTGTAGTTTGCCCTATTTTGTTATTGTTTACTTTGTCTTTGAGTGATATACGCAGTATATTTCGTTCCATCCTTCTTTCATAGCGTCTCATAACATATTGTGAGCTTATACCATGTTTTGAAGAGTATACTAAAACTGTTAGTATGCATACATTCTAGACTAGTTTTTCTTTCAAATTTATTTTCTTATTTAGTAAAGTAGTGATACATTTCAAAACTTTATCTTTCCTTGGGATATTCCGGGATTAATTTGGTTACTTTTTAAAAATTTTACCTAAATACTTATATTTTGTATGTTCTTGTTTTCATTTTCATGGATTGGTTACCGCATGTCATTTGGCGTAGCTTTCGTTTTTGAATGTTTATTTATACTCCCACTAGTATGCATATCAAGTTTTGTGATCATTTATTCCAAAGTATTTATTGAATGGACGAACAATAATATGTCGACTGCAAATCTCATGTTGGTCAGTCGTCTGCCATCAAACTTAATTTCTGAGTTTTTCTAACACTATAATTTGCGAAATAAATCTTCTCGAAAATTATCTTTGTTAAATGCAGGATATAAGGTAACTCATCAAAGAAAGGGACAGTACGAATCTAGCTTGCACGAATTAGGGGTAAGAGAAGATGGTGTGACTTCTACAACATTTACCCACGAATAAGGAAGGTAAACAGATATCCTTTCAATACGCGTTAATTGCTATGTCACCCACCTACAATCCGCTTTCGAAATTGGAAACCGCCGATGTGTACGTAATCGCCACGGCTCAATTAATTTAGTTTAATTTCGACGACTCTACATGTCTGAAAATGACCAGGTTGGCGCCACTTACCTACAGCTCGCGCTAGCAGTCTGGGCATTTCACAGACCCCGGCGCAAATTGAAGGAACCGCGTGTCCGCCATCCCCGCACCCCGCGCCGCGCGTCGGGCCAACGATTGCGATTGGGCGCGAGTGCGGTGGCCGGCGCGCGGGCCACGAGACAACGGTGCGACATGTCGCGGAGCATATTGCGTCGCCTGCGCCCCATCCATCAATGGTCGCCATCCTGATGGGCACGGCGCGGCGCCCGGAGCGGGCCGCTTTCCCCCCCCCCCCCCCACCCCCCCTCGCCCGCCCCGGAGCACCCTGCTCCGCTCTGTAACACCCACCCGCCTCACCCTACCCGCTCCCTCGACCAGGAATAAACGGATATTTACGCCCCACGGGCGAAACGCGCGCGCGACAGCTCCGAATTTCCACCGGGTTTATAAATCGGGCGCGCTCGCAGCCGAATTAATAACTGGAAAATGTAGCCGCCGTCTGCAATGACAACTTCAAACGCGCGGCTGTGACACTCCCAGCTGACTGCCCCGGGGGCGGGGAGGGGCATGGGCTGGGGACTGACGTGGGAGGGGTGGGGTTGGGGAGGGGGTGGAGCGAAAACGCGCTGGGGCTGCCGAGGTCAGGTCGCCCGGACACCCCACGCCGCTTCCAAATACTCGTTTCGGACTGCTCTCCATTCACGAGACAATTTCACGTATCTGCATTGGACGATGATTTGTCGTCACGTCGCATTGGACGATGATTTTTTTGTTGAGTTGCGATTGTCCAGTTTACATAGTAAACAAGTTTCCCCCCGTCATTTTAGACCATACATAAGGTCTACACATTGTCTCAAATCACGAGGAACCTTTCACAAACTAAAATGAATTGTTCTTTCGAACGTCTTCACCCTTCTTTGTTACTCTTCCTGAAATCAAACTGTTCTATCTGCGGTAATTTCTGCAATTCAAAATGTAATAATTTCTGGAGATTTCTAAATATAGGTACACGATTTTGTTCCTCGTTCTTGTGTAACACTATGCAGAAGTAGAGGCCATGTTCGACTCTCCCAAATTCATATTTCAACATTCAGCATTATAACATTGTGCACTGTACTATAGATAATAATGTGAACGTCCGTTATATGATTAAAATAACTAAACTAGTTGTGCTGCAAAATGATAGAATTTATCAAATAGTTTCCAGTTCTCTTGAGTCGGGGCCAGCTTTATGCTTTCGTCCCATCCTCTTCCCAGCTACTATCTATCGGCGCCTAAACACCTTTCAGGACCTCTCGTGGTCCTTTATCGCTTCTCTAATAACGTTCCCAGTAAAGACTACTTTCGCTGGGAATGTTCTCGAATGTCAGGTAGGCAATATACCTTTACATACATGCCCTATTATCCATTGGCTCCTTCAAGGCTTCACAGTTCTCGAGGAAGGGTTCACGTTCCTCACATAAGCAGGTTCCTGTCAGGCCTAAGAGATAATCCTTCTCTTACATTACACGTATTACTTAGTATATACCAATTTATAAGATGAAGAAAAATATAGTCTTGTTATCGATAAAATTTTGTTGGTGCATTTTTAATTGCACTGATTTCTTTGAAAGACGTGAAAACATATCTAGAAAAACTGGGTTTGATATCATTTAAAGATTCAATATCCAAGAATAAATTTCATTGACAACATAATATCTACGTTTAATAATATCGTTGCTAGAGAGCGTTTACAATATTTTAGCATTTGTAATTTTCTAAAATTCAGATATGTTAATTTGACCTGAACCATTTTTACCAACATACTTTGCTCTATTCTAGCACAGAGACGGAAGAGTAGGCTGGTCATTTTGAAAGAAAAACGCGTTTTAGGTAATGAGGAACCACAAAACATCTGAACACACTACATATTAGAGAAAGTAATTTACTTCGTGCAGGATTAAGAAAATATTTCTTTTACAGCATCACGGAGTCACAAAACCGAGATTTTCTATTAAAAATGACTACGTATAATACTCCATATATACGTACGTACATGAGAAAGTAAAAAGTTAAATATCAGAAAACGATTAGAAATATTGTGGAAACTCTGAAAATAAACGAATTCGGTGGTATAACGGTTAGAGTATCGAGCTGTTGTACCAAAGTTTGCGCGTTCAAACCCGTTGAAGCTGTGGATTTTTTAATCGCGAAAAAGTCCTTCGTACGCCTTCCTTCGGAGGGGAAGTAAAGCCGACTGTCCCATGTAGTATATTTACTGCAAGTAAAAGAACCTCAAGCCTAAAAGAAGCCTCTGAGCTAAATCCAAATCGCCTGTTTCGTCGCCCAAGATAAATACCTCCTTTCTCCGCCAGATGGTGAAAGGAGTGTAGCGAAATCTGCGTGGTCAAACGAAAGAGCGGGCCTGATGGCCCGAGTGCCGCACGTAAAATCAGGCATTAATTAACTAATAAAGAACTACTCCCCGCAGGTATTTTAGTACAGGCTTAAACATAATAGTGAAAATTGAGAGTATGAACATCTGTGAATAGTCAAGAGGAAAAGTGCCTTAACTCCTTAACTTACCAATTATGAAACGAAAGATGGTCAAAAAATTTCCAATTATTATTATTCATGTTAAAAACACGATTATAATCGGACTTTTAAATTTTTGAAAAAATGTAAAGCCCGAGTATACTCGGGCTTTCATGTTAAGTGGTTAAAAAAGCAAATGCAGTGAACCAACAGTTCTCAGGGCCCTAAGGCACTCGCTACGCAATACAGTCCCCAACGCCCCCTCTCCTCGGATCGCAAATGCGGTTGGGGGATCATGTCGCCACCCCTCCGAGGAGGGGGAGGGTAGGGGCTGCAAATTGAATCTTAAGCCACATTAAGCTGTCAGACTACACTACAACGCACTGAGTAGGTCAGCCGTCTACACCACGGCGTTAACAAATGTTCCGCATATTCTTTTCGGAATTGATGTAGATGTGATATCCTACAGAGCCAGCTCGTGCTATGCGGAAGCGCCGTGTTCTTACTATGAATATTTACGAGCAAGAGGCCCGCTCGGCTCGCCTTCTCACCCGCTCGATATTCCCCTCGTTTGCATCGACTGCCGGGCATTCCACTTGTCCGTTGTATCGAGAACACCCAGCGAATAGTTTGCGTGTCTTGAAGCATGTCGAGAACTAGGAGTATTGGAAAAATGGAAAAATGAAAAACTCGGAAAAGAGTTTCGTAACTCAACATTCACAACATGATTTAATTGAAAATATTACAGAGGAATGTCTTCCTCTGTAATATTTTCAATTAAACTCGAACTTCTTTTAAAACACTAAGCGTTTCTTTAAAAAGAAGTTTGTTTCTATTCCACGAAATTTCGTGCTTTTTGTTTTATAAAAGGTTGTGGGCCTCAGGTACGTTATCATTTACTATTATCAACACATTTTATAGAGTAAACAATAATGTTTAATAAAATCGTGAAATTAATAGAGAGAACGCTTATGTGTCATCATTTGTTTCAAGACCTTTTTCAAGAAAGGGACAGTAGGGATTTCGAAATAGCATATCAATCATTAGTTGCAATTTCTAGTACATCTGAGGAGTTTTTCGCGTTAATTATTCAGAAGAACTATACATTAAAAATGCATGTGCTAAAACGACATTCAAGTGTAAAATTTAAATGTATTTTGTATCATGAACATGTGTATTAGAATGTTTTCAAAACCATTATTTTATGTCAGAGAGAGATTTCACTGCGGAGAAAGCAATATGTTGTGGGGAAGCGTGGTGCGTCAACGGGGTATGCCCCTAGTGTCATTTCAATGCTAAAGAGACTGGTCGGTCGGGCAGCCAGCTCCCGATGCACGTTCAGCGGCGATGAAGTGACGTCATATCTGTCCAGTAGTGTAATGAAGGTGTCAGTTGGCGTGAGGCGCGCTGTACAGTATTCAAACACGAACGGCGAGTGAAGTCTATGCGCAATAATGCCACTGACACGCAGCGGACATCTAAATGCTACAGGATAAGCGGATGTAATCGAAAATCTAACCTTATCACCACATATACGTCACACACCGACCATATGAACAATATAATTTCTTTATAACTGTCCGGTCGTTATGAGTAACAGGAGATTGGCGGGTTTATTGCTTTTCCTACAAAATTAGTTTACCCAACAAATGTGTCAAAATATTGGCTTTTAAAACTCATGTACATTATAATAGTTCTCTTTCAGGCATTTGGCGTCCTGATATTTCTATTTGAGTGACTTGGAACACCACCACTAACAAGTTATACACTGGAAGTAGTGTGTTCTTGTACAGCTACACTTCACTTCATCTTTATCACTACAATGATCACCCGCATGCCGCAGTTAGGCCATGTATGCATTTTGCGTTCAGAAACACACCTTTATGACTCCGCACTAATTCTAACTTCTGCTGTTTTTGGAAGTTCAGAAAATTTCAACGAAAATGAGACCTGTTCTATTTGTGTCCTTTTAGCTCTAGACGTGGAAAACTTTAAAAGTATAAAGTTGGTGCAGTTTTTGAGAACTCCTTTTTTATTTACGAAAAAAACTACTTCAGAATGAGACTCGCCATTTTTTATGGTATCCGGAAAAAGTTTAATAAAATTTGGAATTTTTGAAATGCTGGTTAGATAAAGTACCCCCAAAAATCAAAATATTCGTTTTCAACTCGCAGGACCTCGGTTCGTTCAGATCGATTAGGAATATCAATTTTATAAAAACTCGTCTGAACGTTCAGACTCTAGCGTTGACCATAAGACAAACGTTTTGCAATCAATCGATTTTTCGGAATTAAGGAACCACAAAACTTGTATTCTGACTACACAACGTGCTAGAGGAATTAATTTTCTATCTTTTTTATTACTTTATCGTTACCAGGGCCCGGAATAAGTTTTTTCTGGCGGAAAAGTGAAAATGATCAGCAATTGTCCTCATAAGAGGTTTGCCACATTTCGAGTCTCTTTCATTTTAATTTGTCTCTTTAATATCCTAAAGAAAGCTAGTACTTGATGAAATTAAAACGGAAGCAAAATCAAAAATGTTGAATGTATGTGAAGAGATGCATTCGGGAATAAAAGTTAATGCTTTACAGACAATTGTCTGCATTTTAATTAATTAATTTCTGTGAATATACACATAATTATTTTCAAGTATTTGATTGATTGAGATGCCAATCATTATTTATCAAACGAACTGTACTTTTTTCCTCTCCCTCCTTCCCCCTCCCACTCTCTCTCTGGCACTCGATCTCTTTCTTTCGTACTTTCTCCTATTCTCTTCCTGCCGCTCTCCAGAATCGGCCTCGCCAGTCCCTCCGCCGCAGCGTGGAGCGGCCAACTGGCCCCGGCGCGTCGCCTCCGACGACGCGAAGGCGGTGGTCGGCGGATGAGCGGTTGTCGGTGGCGGGGGGGGGGAGGAACCGGTCTGTTCGCGCGGGCGGTCGCACGCACGCCTGTCGCGCCGCTGCGACTTCACTGGCAGTTCGCTAGGACGCGGCCGGGATGCAGCGCGGTGCTGCAAGGCAAGGCAAGCAGGCAAGGCAAGGCAAGGCGCAAGGCAAGGCAAGGCAAGGCGCAAGGGCAAGGCAAGGCGCAAGGCAAGGCGCAAGGCAAGGCAAGGCAAGGCGCAAGGCAAGGCGCAAGGCAAGGCGCAAGGCAAGGCGCAAGGCAAGGCGCAAGGCAAGGCGAAAATGCAAGGGCAAAAGGCAAGGCAAAAGGCAAGGCAAAAGGCAAGGAAAGGCGCAAGGCAAGGTGCAAGGCAAGGCGCAAAGGCAAGGCAAGGCGCAAGGCAAGGGCAAGACAAGGCGCAAGGCAAGGCGCAAGGCGCAAGGCGCAAGGCAAGGCGCAAGGCAAGGCGCAAGGCAAGGCAACAGTAGGGAAGGGCGAGAATGGCAGGCGGCCCCAGCACGGGATGGGCGCACTGCTTGTAGCCAGGGCGAAAGAAAACGAGAGTCGTCCAAATTGCAATCATAGGAAACCGTCAGCCTGAGATGGAGGAGGCAGATAGAGAATACGAAGATAATATTTCGAGTAATGAAAATTAATCAAAGGACTCAGTAGGAGAAGGTATGATTAAGACAATCAGACGGCGATTAACTTCGTATTAAGGAGATGGTTGACGTATAACGCGCTAGATCCTGCAGAAGTAATATTGACATCAAAGTACTTGAATTGGGTAGAAAAGGGATGCAAAAACAAGGGTATAACCGACATCAATAAATCCACAAAGGGAATAAAAAAGTTTCAAAAACTTAAGAAGGGATCTCACCTGGTAACATCTAGGTTGCCATCAGATGCAACTTCACACACCAGGCGAAAATGAACGGCACAACTCAGCCGCGCAACAAGACACGAAGACAGGGGTGGGACTGAGGTGAGAAGCACATTAGAAGTTTGTGAGCTGAACTTGACATACGGAGCTACACGGTTCGTATGCAGATCCATCTCACTACTGCTTCTGCTTGGCAGAGACAGCTGTTGGCAGCTCTGCGCCCCCTCGTCACTCGCCTCTTGGCGAGAGCCCGTGCATCGAGCAGACACCGCACCTCTCAGAGCACTCACCTGCAACAAAAGAACAATCAAATAAGGTCTCACTTGAAAGTTATTCAACAAGTTAACACTCACGTTTTAGTTGAAAGGCCAAAATTACATCCTCCTCTCTGATTTTGTCAACCAATATAATTTACCACGCAATACATTACAAAGATTCGGCTTGCACTACAAAACGTGTAGCGGAGCTAAATCGTGTCACGTATAGTGTTAAATAGTTATTCTGACAAAGGCGGTAATCCACAACGATGAATCCTCCGAGAAAAAAACGGATGTCATGCCGTATTTCTGGCGCGCACAAAACCAACATTCCCAGCGCCATTGTAGCAGCATACTCGTAAAGGGGCGCCATACGCGCGCAAATAGAAAAAGAGAGAGGGGTTTTAAAACCGAGCGCGCGGCGACTCTACAAAAGTTCACGAGTTACAGTGTCAGCATAAAAACTGGCCAGTGATAATTTCACTGCAACTACAATGTGGACTCCGTCGTTGAAATGTGCCCCACATCGGTTTTAATTTCAAACCCCTCTGCAATCATGTTAGTGTCACCGCCCACAAACTACCCGGTTTGACCCGTCGTTCATTACATCGCAATTTGAATAAGCCGTGTTTTCCATCTATCACTGGCATATTTTCAGCGTTTTGCAAGAATGTTTTAATGTGAATCAATTATTTTATTCATGAGTCGACTCAATGCCTGTTTTCACTCTCAACTAGCACGTTTTCCCAATGTCAAGGCCGTCAGGTAAAATCTGATTGAAAAATATGTTTTCTAGTTCGGCGATATTCTACAATTTTTCCCTTCTTCCTTGATGTGACCCTGATAGCGAAGCCGCCTATGACTGGTCCACGTCATAACCACACCCTGCGTCTAATTTATATTTCCTCTTTCCTTTCCTTATTATTAATTTTTCATTTACTTTTCCTATTCCTTAACCCTTTCTTTTCCATTCCGTAATTTCATCATTCCACTCTCTATAATCCAACAAGGAATCTTGCATCATGGAACTATGGGGACATTCAAAACAGTGCAAGAGCACACCTCCACGGCGCTTCATAGAGGTGTCTCCTCCCCGGATGCCAACAACCCTTTGCATGGAGGATGACATTCCGGCAGCACCGCCCACCAAAATGTAATGGAACCTCGTGAATGTTCCACGCCCACGACAACGATTCGCCCGGCAAATAGGGCGAGGGCAGTATCACTCACACAGTCCCTCTTGCACCCGCAAAAACGAACGCCCGATATTCACATGACGAATAGATTATCAATACCAGGCAAATGTTGCAGCAGTACCCTAATAAACGGGCCACGCACCACGTGCGATCTTTCTTTCCCCTTGGTTCGAGTTTCAGATTTTTCAGGGACAATACCAGAAAAAACTACTGAAAAGTCAACGGCACAGAGATCTTATGGGAACAAAAAGAGACACCTCACAAGTGACGTGAACTAGAACGAGAAGTGAAATTTTTCATCACAACACAAGGCCCAGCGTTCGACACTGTATCACGCAGCTCGCAATCTCTTTCGACATCGATGATATGAGTAAAGGCGTGGGACTGAGCCCTGAAAACATGCTGGGTGTTGACCATGATCATTACAACTATTTCAACTTAAAAATTATATTTATATAGTTCTAGCCTATTAAAACGACTACTGATTAAATACGTTTGTGGCTCTCCTTGGATAGACCCTGGGAATAACAGTATTAACGGTATTTACAAAGTAAACATTCGACAACAGTACTCTAAAGGAGAAAATAAAACATCCTGGAAACAAGATTCACGCATATCAAATGATGAAACCTTGTCGAAAATACCTTTTTTCTCATGATAATTCGTATTAGTTAAAATATTTCAGCATTTCATAACTCTTTGCACTAGGACGAAAGCAATGCTGAGCAAGCTTTATTCCTCTTACAGTGTAGTGGGTTCGCTGAAGAGCATTCATGAAATGAACCTGGAGCACGGTCATGTTGTATACATTCAAGTGTTACGATACGGCCAGCGTCTATGCCGGTCGATACTAATAACTATTCACGATACCGTGTATACGTGCACTTGAACATAAAATAGACCACCTCCAATATCCACATACCAAGTTATGTAACACAGCAAGCTCGAATTGCGCTCCATATCCCTTGTAACGCTTCGACATAATTGCTGACGCACCTGTATCCGCCCAACAAGAGCAATGGCGGTCGAATGATACACACAATGCAGCCACTACCAGCTTATTGCCATGCAACGAAAAGGAGATACTTCTTCCACTTAACATAAATTCCATACATCAATGAACATTTTTGCGAGCAGACCCTGAATATATCGTAACAAGACTTTTCCACAACTAAAAAATTAGTTACTTCCACGAAAAATACGAAATACACGTCCCAATTTTGCTCTCTATAAAGGTCTTCGACAACAAATTGAAAACTTAGTGGAATAAAGCAAACACTCCATGACATATTAAATAATACTAGTGGCCTGTAGTAACAAATATGCTTCTGAAGAAATCCACACAAAATGGTTTTCCAAAAAGTAGCACACACGCTGCTCAAAACAACAAGTAAAAAGCTCTCTCTTACAACAGTGAAACAAATTAAATATTTTAACCAAAGTGTTCCATAATGAAGCACGAGACCAGTAAATATTTAATGACAGGTGACCTCTTCCACGGAACCTTGCCTCTTTATCTCTTCATTGGATCTTGTATGACGTCAGCTATGTCGTAAGCAGTGACGCACAGAGTATGAGAATATAAAGGTCTTCCACAACAAATTGAAAAATTAGCCGAATAAAATAAACACTCCATGACAAATTAAATAATACAAATTAAATAATACTAATAATATTATATAATACTACTGTAATTACTATTACAGTAAGGTACGCGGAGTAGGAAATTAGGAGAAATAACAGTTAAATATTGGATTTTGTCAGGCAAAATCCAAAATTTTCATGGTTTTTGTATTTTTCCAGTCTCCCTGGTATCTAACAAAACCATGGGCACCTCTCACATGGCTGTAGATTACATACTATTCTATCAATGTATACGTAATTTCGAAATTAGTACTATGATTGTAAATTTTTAATTCAATGCGACGTATATCGCCGTCTTTTGGGCGTAACGTGACGAAGACACGAAAGACGGTGTCTGCCAGGAGGAGGGGCAGGTGAACGGCAGAAGCCCGAGAGGCCGCTGGCCCCGTGCGTGGGCATTGATCCCCTGGTGAGCGGTGAGGGGCGAGGGGTGAGCGCCTATCGTCGCGCGCAGCCCCAGCGCCGACCCACTGCCCCGGGTGGGGGGCCCCTCGTCGTTAGCATGAAATTAGCCCGGCCACCGCCAGCGCGATTTACGGGGCCGCCGATCTGCATCCGCTGCTCCACGCCCCCTTTCGGCCGAGAGGCGGCAGGAGGTGAATGGTGCCGGGAGGCGATGGGGCAGGGCCAGGGAGGAGGCAGAAGGGCAGCGGACGGCGGGGCGGTGCCGCCGTGAGATGGCAGGGGGGCCAAAGGGGGATGGGGGAGTGGGGTATTGAGGCGGCCAAGTGGCAGAAAAGCGGGTTGGAGATGGGAGGCGAGGGAGTGTGGACGGCGGGTGCCGAAAGCAGCGCACGTGGCAGGGCGGAGGCGAGGGGAGGCGGAGGCGGTGGCGGTGGCGGAGGCGGTGACCGAGGCGCAGGCGTAGGCGCAGGAACAGGAGAGGCGTAGGCGCAGGAGGGCGACGCGGGCGCAGGCGCAGGGAGCGGCGGGCGCAGGCGAGGCGCAGGCGAGGCAGGCGCAGGCGGAGGAGGCAGGCGAGGCGCAGGCAGAGGCGCAGGCGCAGGCGGAGGCGAGGGGGAGCGAGGCAGGTGGCGCAAGAGCGGCGGAGGGCGGCGAGGCGCAGGCGAGCGAGGCGGGCGCGGAGGGCGGAGGCGCAGGCGAGCGCAGGGAGCGCAGGCGGAGGCGCAGGCGGAGGCGCAGCGAGGCGGAGGCGGGAGGCGCAGGCGGAGGCGAGGCGAGAGCAGGCGGAGGCGCAGGCGGCGAGGCGCAGGCGGAGGCGGGAGGCGAGCAGACGGAGGCGCAGGCGAGGCAAGCGGAGGCGCAGCGGAGGCGCAGGCGGAGGCAGGGCAGGCGGAGGCGGCGAGGCAGGTGAGGCGGAGGCGCAGGGGCGAGGCGCAGGCGGAGGCAGGCGGCGAGGCAGGCGGAGGCGGGAGGCGCAGGCGAGGCAGGCGAGGCGGAGGCGGAGGCAGGCGAGGCAGGAGGCGGAGGCGCAGGCGAGGGCAGGCGAGGCGAGGCGAGGCGAGGCGCAGAGGGAGGCGGAGGCGAGGCGAGGCCAGGCGAGGGGAGGGGGAGGTGAGGCGAGGCGAGGCGCAGGCGGAGGCGAGGCGAGGCGCAGGCGGAGGCGGAGGCGGAGGCGCAGGCGGAGGCGCAGACGGAGGCGCAGGCGGAGGCGCAGGCGCAGGTGGAGGCGCAAACGGAGGCGCAAGCGGAGGCGCAGGCGGAGGCGAGGCGGGGGCGGAGGCGCATGGGAGGCGGAGGTAAGGCGAGGCGAGGCGCGTGTGATGGGGCGTGGCTTGGAGCGTGGCGGCAGGGCATGCGAGCTTGCGGCAGGTGGGGAGCGAGCGGCGCGAGGCGAGCGGTGCGGGTGGAGGGCGGAGGGGGGGGAGCGGGCGCGCGGCGGGGGCCGACCCGCCCGATTTATCGCCTGCCCGCGCGCGCGTATCTGGGTTAGTGCAGGAGGCGCGGCGCGTGCATCGCACCTGCGCCCTGGGCGCATGCGCTGCGCCCGCGGGCCACGTTTCCTGCGCCGGGGCTAAAACGCAACACAAATGATACATTTTCAATTTAAAAACTACACAAAAATTAATCACATTGGCCTTTAACAAATAATATATTATTTAGAAATTACAGTTTTTATCAAACGGTTTATGCTTTTGATTTAATTCATGTCGAAAGCACATTGCCTCGTGGAAGAGTACCTTTTACCTTAAAATGAAAGGAAACAAGAGAAAGGACGTCAGTAATTAACTGGTTTTTACCTATGCTAAACAAGCTTTTGGTCATGTATCTTTCTCCCGTATGAAGCGAATTTAATTAATTATAATAAAAAAAATTACGAAAAAACATTATGCAATTGTAATTTAAAATATAGCAAAAAAATGATATTTTACTAAAACAATAATTAATAAAAACTGTGTTGAACCAATTTGTTCTCGATTGTCGAAGCAAATGAAGATGTCAAATTAACAGATACAAACAATTATCTGCCAATGACACGAAATTGACACAACTCTTACATATCATATACACCACAAAGTGCTACAATTCGTCTATATTCCCAGAAGTCTTCGATTCCACAAGAGCCATTTCGTTTCTCACAGGCATTCAGCCTGAATAGTCCATTTTTATGTTTATGATCATTGTAATACCTACAAATTGATAAGGATGATATATATTGATATATACTTTACCCTTTATATCTCATTTCATTCTTAGAGGTAAGAGTTTTACGAAACAGATTCTCTCGAAAGACCATTCCACTGGCAGTGAATCTCGAAGAATTCGAGTAACGAAACACGGAACAATGACGAATGTACGTAGAAGTGCCTTAAGTCGAAAAATCCTATATCGAAGAATTCGTTTGGTTTGGTTTGGCTTTTTCGTGTTTGCGGGCGCGTCCACTGCTTTGGTCATTAGTCCCGTTAGTGTAGTGCATGTTTTTTCGCGGGAGTTGGTGGTGATCTTTCCCGCTGGATGGCAAGATACGGCGCCGACCTACCGTCGGCTAGTGGGATTTCCCCTAACCAGGACTCTCCCACCAGCGGGGCACAGCCGGGACAAGCTCTGAGCTCCCGACCGTTCTCCCGGAGTATGTGGTAGTGTAGTGCATGTTAGTGTAAGTATGTGTAAGGGAGAGGGTAGGACAAGGAAGAGGAAGGACAGATCGCGCGCGGTCCGTGGCCCGTTTGGTAGGGTACTGCTCCGGCCTTCGTCTGGTGTAAATCGGAGAAACCACGGAAAACTACCGATCAGAACAGCCGGCTGCCAGAATTCTCCTCCAGACAGCGACTGAATTCGACCTAGCTGAGAAGCTAGTGTCGAAAATCCTGCCGCCGTCAGGACTCGAAACTACGATCTCCCGGTCAGAGATGCTGCAGTGGCATCAGTTGATGCACTGAGCTACCGCTCCCGGTGAAGAATTCGTGAAACGGAGGTTCTTCTGTCTCACCAGAGGACTGTTCTTTAGTATTCATTGGGCGGAGCAGGCAAAGTAGGCCCGCGCGGAAGCCCCCACGCGTTGCTCCTCGACGCGATCAGCACGACAGAGCACGCTCCTCGCACCCAACGAAAGACCGCCCACCCCCATGCTGTCCAAAAACAAACGCACGGAGATCGCAATTCAATTCAATTCTGCCTTATTTTACGAGGCGAATCTGAGGCCATTAGGCCTCCTCTTTCGTCTGACCACGCAAATTTCGCAACGCTTCTTTCGCCATCTAGCAGAGAAAGAAGGTATCACTCGGGCGACGAAACAAGCGATTTACATTTAGCCCCGAAGGGATCATTCAGGATCTTCTATATCCAGTGAAGCTAAAACATGGGACACCAGACTTTACTTCCGCTCCGAAGGAAGTCGTACGTAGAATTTTTTCATCCACAAAAATTCATGGCTTCGATCGGGTTTGAACCCGCGAAGTTGGGTATAACAATCCGATGAGCTTAACTGTATACAGCAAGAATGAGTAAGCCCTAATTACACCGCCGGATAATGACTCCGCTTCAATGAAAGAATTGCTTCCTGCACCACTAAGGATTTCATTTGCAACGAGCCTGCCTTCATGATTATTTCATACTGATGTCGGAATTCGAAGCAAGACACGTCAAAAAACGTTATCGTCAAACAAATTTCATCTACTGAATCATTCGTTTCGCAATTTTATCCATGGAACTTTTACCAAATATACCACAATAAATTTTAAAAAAAATTGGATCTTATTATTTTTTGAACAAGTTTTCTAACTACTATTGACAAGATAAAAATGTATATGAAGAAGGAAAAATACAGTCAACCATCGCACAATTATTCGTAAATTACATCTTCTCACCAAAAACTAAAATACTGCAGAGAATAGGCGCACGAATTGGCCTTCTGTACATTCTATTCGAATTGATAAGAGCGAACGAATGGAATTAATTTCGTCAACGTCCGGCTAAATTGAAAAACATTAATTTTATTCGCGTGATAAATCACGAAACAGCCGCAGTGAACGGCCTGACCCGCCGTTAACGTAAAATACTCAAATGAGAACTGTCATCAGAGCAGAATGATTTTCGCATTAGCACGCACTCCAAGGCCAATTCCACATATAAATGGAATCGCGATGGCAAGTTGACTGCTCATAATCTACACGAGGTTTACAGCGACGAGAGTTGTTTCGACTGATCTTGTGTCACTCACTGCCGGCTTAGTAGCGTGCGTCAGAGAATGAAAAATGTAACAAATGAATGCCTTTTCCAGAAGAACGATAAGTTTTTTTTTATAAGACATTTTATTCAATCCTCCATAATATGAAGTATCAAACCTCCTCTTTTGAACTTTTCCCCGCAGCCCACTTTCCATTACAAAACATTAGAACATCACATATTAGATACATAAGAAATTAAGACCTACCATATCGATTTTATCTGCAAAATTCTCAGACAACACTAACTGAATATTATTTCTAAAAAAAAGATAATCGTCTCTTATGAGATCCCGGTATTAATACTCAAGCACCGATTAACAAGACTGATTGTATAAAGCATTTCTTTTCAACAGGAATGAACCATTTTAACAGAAATGAACAGTTTTAATAGAAGAATCCTTTAGAACCAGCTGATCGTGCGATGTGACTCCTGAATAGAATAATACTTCCTTGGTTGTTGATCTCGCTGACAGTTATCGCACCTGCCTGTAGATCCAGAGATCAACTTACTTTCATTTTGTCTGAGTTGAACATACTTCGAGTAAGAAGTAAAGCTGACTTCTGAAGGTGATTTTAGGCCTTGAGTCCAATTAGTCCAAGGGCAAAATTATTAATGTAACGTTCACCGCATTCCATGTTCACAATCCCCCATCAACTACCGCTTTATCGCCATGATCACAAAAGCGTTAGGTTAAGTACTAATTTGGAGAAATTGTTGCTAAGCCATGTAGTGACATAGTATGTGTTCGCAAGTGTAACTTCAGACTGCAAGAATTTTTCTCTATTTTTGTCATATAAATACGTTGGAAATAATGTTTCGCAGTCTCTAGACTTTTCTTTTGTCGCCTAGACCGAAAGCCGGAGCTTCGCCGCTAATTAGGAAACGGAATATCGCGTGGATTTGGTCCCAAAAGTATACAAAACAACAGTTTCTGGTAGTCCAACAAGCCAACGACCAAGACGTTTCAATTGGTAGAAGATGGGGGTAGAACATGGACGACTGAGTTTGATTCCCAGACGCATGGTGGCCGCCGCTGATGGCGCGGTCCCGCTCGACGCCCCCTCAACTGCTATAGACAGTCGCCCCTTAAGTGTAGTGATGTAGTGCATGTGATGTGCATGTTACGTCGCGAGAGGTGGCGCGTACTTCGGCGTTGGAACGTGGCTGACGTACACGCTTGCGCGGATTTACCCTTCCAGGAAAATCGAGCGAGGCACAGCCCAAGCTGGAAGAAGCTCTAAACCCCCGTAGTAGTGCACGTAAGTGTAAATTGTATGCAAGGTAAAAAAAAGGAACAAGGATGAGTAAGACAAAAAAAGTAAGATTGTCGGCGATCCGTGGCCCGTTAGTTAGGGTACTGCTCCGGCATTTGCCTGGTGTTGAGTGGAGAAACCCACGGAAAACGGAAAACTACCCATCCAATCATCCGGCCGCTAGAATTCTCCTGCGAACAGCGGCTGAAATCGACGTAGCTATCTCGCTAGTGGCGCCGCGATGCGACCGCCCCATCCCCCGGATGCGCCTCAAATATGAATGGCGTCGCCCGCGTCGCGGCGCCGCTGGGGCTTTACGGCGCTGCTTTACAGCCAGGGGCGCTTCCCGCACGACGCCCCTGCGCCCCACGGAGGCGGAAGATGTACGACTGAATGTGACTTCATTCTACCTTTGCAGCCAAGTATACTCCGCAGAAGGTATTCAGAAAAAAACACTTTTCAAAGCATGGTGTCTTCCAAATATTGTCACCATATAGTCGCAAATTTGGATTTTTTCATCACATGGGAAATATGTTTCGAAAAATAAATATCATCCACTATGCGACCTCGTCAAAGAAAAATATTGAATACTTGCAATTTTTCGCAGCATTTGTTACCTCGAGCGTGAAACGAACCCAGTATTCTGGTTTACATCCAATTTACGTAATTCAATATTCCAAATTGGTAACATTGAATATCAAATATTTGGGTAACATACTTTATTAGGAACAACAGTTATCTCGGTAGCTTCGTGTTAAAACCTTCTTGGAGTAAACCAGGAGAGTAGCTTCGATTCCCGTCGGGATGGTTAATGCTTTAACAAATTGAAATACTTTGTATTCTCCGTTTATTTTTGTAAATTTTTAATGAAAAAATTGTAGCTAGATTGACCCCTTTTCCTCCCACTACTCGAAGCAAATTCTACTCTATCTCTATATTACAACTCCAATAATAACGTAAGAAAGTAGAAAATTTAGGACGCATTTGAACTCGTATGTGAAAACATTGACATCGTCCCGTGTTACGTCTCCCACCCGCAAAAAATTAAACCATATATCAGAAAGTTATGAAAATATGTACGATAAATGAATTATCGTGATTAATTTGTTCATTGAGAGGCTGTTCTCGTGTGAGAGGCTGTTCTTGTGTGAGAGTCTGCAAGTGCATGACGTCGTGCTGTGCTCTTAAATGAAATTTTGGAGAGAAACTTTGAAGAATAAACGGAGTATCCAAGTGAAAATCTCTTGTGTTGTTATTTGAAGCAATGAAAGAAAGAAGGGACTTGGTGACGTGCTGCTGAAGAAAATCGTCCGGAGCAAATTCTGGTCAAGTTCCAAATTGTTCCAAGCCGCCTTTAGCGCTTCAACGCGGAACGCAGTCAAGATACACCATGCACCTTTCATCTCTTAGCGCGAGGGCTCTCTCCAACGGGATGCCATTTCGACGCGGGGATCTCCGGAGCAACGCACTGAGCTACCTACCTACTACCGCGGTGTCGCTCACAGCCCGTTCTACTTCACTCACCATTTCAATACTACCTAGGATTCAGGTTGAAGGGTTCATCTTGAAGAATAGCCGGGAGGTGTAACAGTAGTTACTCTCTCCCACACACACCTGCGCTTGCAGACCTTCATCTCCAGCGCGGCGCCCAGTCCCAGGTCGCGTATGTCGCGCGGCGGTCGACGTCGCGTCGCGTCGCGTTGCTGCCTGCACAGAACCTCAAACGGGAGGGGGCGGGGGTGGGGACGGCCGCCGCAGAAGGAGCGAGGACGCACGGCGCCTGGCGTAATTAGCAGCTCGCGCATCCACCGCGGGGCAACTTTCGAAATCGCTTTGTCTCGCGAAACTCGTAAACATAAAGGCAATTCCAAACGACGCCAACTAAAGCAACCGCTTTCGACTCCGCAGATCGTTAAATCGCGGGCCTGGGCCCCGGGCGGCGCGGCGACTGGTAATAGGACCTCCGAGCTCCATGGAGACGGCAAAAGGGACAAAGCGGGGACGCAACGAAGAATGTGACAGTGGAAAAAGATGTGGCGGCGGGGACGCTGGGGCAGGAGGTGGGGGGAAAAGCAGAGAAGGGTACGTTGATGAGGACGGGATAGCGGGCGGGTTTGTGGATGGCAGCACGGTCGGTGGCGGAAACGGCGCGCGGGTGCAGTGTGCGGGGACAGAGTTGGGGACAGTATGGGGGACGGCGGGCAGGAGGACGGCGGGCAGGGGGACGGAGGGCGGCGGGACGGAGGACGGGCGGGCGGATGGGCGGGGGCGGGCGGTGGGCGGGGCGGGCGGAGGGCGGAGGGGCGGGCGGATGGGCGGGGCGGATGGGCGGGGGGCGGGCGGATGGGCGGGGGGGCGGGCGGATGGGCGGGCGGACGGGCGGATGGGCGGGCTTATGGGCGGGGGCGGATGGGCGGGCGGGGACGGGCGGATGGGCGGGGGGCAGGCGGATGGGCGGGCGGATGGGCGGGGCGGGCGGATGGGCGGGGCGGGCGGATGGGGGGGGGCGGGCGGATGGGCGGGGGGCGGGCGGGCGGACGGGCGGGGCGACGAGGGCTTGGGAGGGGGAGAGGCGACGAAAATTCTCCCCCGACGCGTTTCGCGAGTTTTGTGAGCGCCGCTGCCGAAATGACGTCGTGCGTCCCTTGATTACCGCGCCGCGCCGTGAAGCCAGAAAGAGCTGCGGGAAACGAATGCGACGGATTGTTAAGGGTTCGAAAGCCCGCAGCTCGAGAGCTTGGGAAGCTATATTGTGAATTTAATGGCGTCTGCGGAATATGAGTACTGTTTGTTAAGTCATGAAATGTTATTCTCGACAGGAAGAAATGGTTTTAAAGAGCTTGTTTCCATGTCGAACGTTTGTGTGTGTTTGTTGTTTTTTGTTTTTTTTTGCAAAATTTCTCCTTAATAAGTGTAATTCTACAATATTATTGCCTTTATTACAAGCCCGTTCTATAAGGCTAGAATCAAATTTCAAAAACCTCTTATAAATAACGCACGAATGAATCAATATGGAAATGTTTGAAACAGGAGTATATGGCCAAAGCTCCTTTTTCTAAAATTTGTGTGTGCTGGAAACCAGGGTTTGAATTTCACTGAAATGCAAACTAATCAATTTTAAGTACATTATGCAAGAGTAGAAATATTACCCATCAAAGTTTTAATCTCTTTCCAATAATAACCTCATGAAGAAATCGAATTATGGAAAGAGGCTATACAACTAAATTCCACAGTCGTAAAATACAAGAATAGAAACTATGCACGTTGCGAGCACAGCGACCTTCCCCTGCGTGAAAAAGGAAAGCGTGCAACGCCCCCTAGCATTTGAGCACAGGGCGGTGCTCTTTGGTGCAAGGGCAGCTTTTGCTTTTACCGCGGCCGTTGCGGCGAAGTTTCTCGCCGCAGCGTCCCCCGCGGGGCCACGCCCCCTCCTCCTCCCCGCGGTGCCAGGTCACCGCTCCATTCGCCGCGCCACTGGGGCGACGCGCGGCGAACGCTCTTGCCGAAGGCCCTCCCACGAAGGGCGCGCGCGCCTAGGACGAAACGAAGCTAAGGGAGGAGGACGTTTGGGGAGGAAAAAAGTATAGTTTTTTTTAATTCGTAAGTTATTGATTGCTATTGCCTTTGATACGGAGATCGATATGCAATGCATAACTTACCTGGATCAAGAGGATCATGGTTACGAGAGAAATATGAAAATTGTTCAATGATTCTACATGCTCTCTTATGGAGGAAATTATAATAGGGAAATATGAATAGACACACCGAGTCAAGTTGACATCTAATTAATTTGTAAATGAGTAAATCTGAATCATAAAAATAAAAATAAAATATTGTATGTACCACGGGCGTTCACTGGTTCTAATGATCTCGGTGGTAAAAAGCCCACGGGCCGAAGGTCGTCGTGCTTTTGTCACAATTCGACCATTCGACCCCTAATAACGCCCTTGTTGGCGCATAAATAAATATTCACTTCTGCAGGTAGTAACGAGTGCACACGTAAGCTCGAGAGTACCAGAGAGGAGACATTGTGAATTAGATCCCACCTAGGTGCCATACACTAGTTCGATGTGTGTAATATCAACGAGATTGTGGCGCTTGCAGTGATCCGAATTTGTAGGTCGATTCCTCTGGTTGGTAATTTCTGTGGTTTCCCTGATCTCTTCATGCCAAATGACGGACCAGCACCAACAACCCCTCCGATCCGGTTGGGGATGCTGAGTGAATACTTTTCCCCTCGAAATAAGCATACGCCAGCGGAGAGGAGACCATAACCCACAGATCAGTGAATATGAACGAATTTTTCTGCATACACTTTAGATACACTCCGAACACTCATTAAAAAACACTAGATACCACACTAGTGCAAAACACTAGATAACCGATCCACCAATTAAAACTAATTCAATTTAACTTCATTATCAGCGCACGTTTTCTTGAGGTCTTATGGTGCAGCATCAGGAGGGGCTTAGGAATTAGTCGTTTTCGTCAGCAGTATTATTAAATGTCATTCACATCTTGTTAGCAAACGCAAATACCATTGACTCCTGTTTTAGTGAACTTCCGGGAACTTCTTTTCATATGTAGCCCACCATACTTACTGCAACCTTTATCCATAATGCAGCTATGTACTTTTAGTAAAGGAGAGTGTAAAGACACTGGAACTGAAGAAAATCTGCGCAATCCCCCCAGACCTTGCAAACATTCAATAAAAATCATTAAAAACCAGCACATTATTTCCAACTTTTACGATATTCGAAAAGCCAAGGAGCCAATGAAAATGAGACCAGCGCTGTTTTCTTAAGAATCCTTTATTCTAAGCGTAAAAAATAAAAATTCGAGTTTTTTTGAATTTTTTTTATAAACTGCATTACTTCAAGCAAAAAATTACGCGAAAACTAGTTTTTTCAAAAACTTGTTCATGGCTTTTTATAAAACTGATATTTTAGATTTTTTTAAGACAAAAATCTCTATCTTTACTATACGTACTTTTGCAATGTTGTTTCTTACAATTTTCGAAATACAGAGAATTTTTGGAATATCAGGAATTTTAACGAAATAAAGACCGCACGATTTTTGAGTTTTTGCCGCTATCTGAGCACAAAGTTTAATAAAAAAAATTGGAATTATTTTTGAGAAAATTTTGAGGGTCTATCATCAAAAACCAAATATCCGTTTCAAACTCGTAGGGCCTCGAGTTCCTTTAGATCCATTGGGGAATATCATTACTGAAAAAAATTCGCCTGAAGGGCTTAGGCGCTAGAGTGGAGCACAGGAAGACAGACCGGACAGGTATTGTGCCGTCAATCGATTTTTCGATATCAAAGACCCGCAAAACATGGATTATGGGTACACAGCGTGATAGAAGTAATTTCCTACTTATAGGAACAAGATTTAACCATTGTACTGTTACCAAAGCCCAGCAATAGGAGTTCTTCTGTCGGAAAATCGACCTTTTCCAGCGCACGATTATAACTTCTCTTACCAAGTGAGACAATAAACAAAAAATTAAGAACGTCGAAATAAATTAAACATTCGCGTATCAAATACGCCACGCGTGTCGTATTTGTTATAGGCATAAAAAATACCACGCACTATGTTTTAGGGCTATGCTACTGATCATCAATACCTGCTTCTTAAAAAAAAAACAGACACACACGACACAATCAGAGTATGATGCAAGAATTACTGACCGAACATTTGTTTAACTGAGATTCGAATTTGACGGCGTGGGGGTTTCTAAGTACGTGCATTCCAATCCCTAAGAAAGGGAGGGGTGGGGACACGCTTGCACCGCCTCTGCATTTGCCGCTTCGGGGCGCGGGCGGCGGCGGGACCGCTGCGCCGCTCCTGCGGAGTGACGTCACCGGGGCGCGATCAATACGCGGCCTGGGCCGTGCAGCGCTACGCCCGCTTCCTAATGAGCAAGTAATTGCCACCTCTTCACAATTAGCGACCTGCCGTCCCGCGCCGGCCGGGCAGGCGGTCCCCCCCCTCCCTCGCCCCTCCCTGCGCGCCGACGAACGAATTTGCTCCAGAGCAATATATGTAATAATATCGAATTCCGATTTTCAATCTGCACAAATGCACAATATTGGATCTCGATAGCCGGGGACAGAAAGCGCTTCCCGAACACTCGCTTATTAAATACGAGTTTCATAACAAAATGTTTACTCCCCCGCGAGAACAGGGCGCCACCTGTGGAAGACTTAGCGAAACTGACCTTCTGTTTGTACTCCCTGGTATTCTTCTCTATATTATCACCAATAACAATACTTACTATTAAAGTACTTTGAAAAGTAAAAAGATGGAGACGATAACCCGATACCTTTAAATGAGTAAACATTGCCACATGCCCAGTACTAACACTGTCTCTGATGCTTTTAGTGGAACGTGGGATAGTCAATTCGAAAATACAAACAGCGACTAGTGTCCGAGCGTTAAATTTTCCATGTTTCGTGTCATGACAATGATAGATTCTTTTAACACAAGATACAAGTACTTCATGATATTCGATCCTCAAAGTAAATGAAAGAAAAGTAGTGAAAACGGGTAATCATTACATATGAATTCACTCAAAAACTTAGCCGGATTAATTCAAGGATCCATATATTAAACAAAACAATAGTTCTTGGTTGAGTGGCATTTACGATTACTGAGTGGTTTATTCTTTTATCTTCTCTAGTTGGTGCAGACCATAAAATATAAGGAACATTTCCTTCACAGAGGCTTACAAATACAAATCTTAAAAAATGATAAGTTAATTTCCTTGTAAATATTCCGCACATAATACTGCACTGATTTGTGTTTAATGTGATCATGAACAACCGAAAAGATCACTTCCAATCACCCAAACACGAAGCATTTATCGACAGGTGAACGAGCGCTCTGGCAACGTTTCGTCAATATTATATTCCTGCACTAAAGCAAACTTGATTTTTTGTTCAAAAACAAATTCTGCAACGAAATTCTCCATCGCCGACGTTATCCAGAAAAAACACAACCAGGGGTAAACAAACATATACGACTGTGAAGGAGCAAGTGGCTTCTTCCAAACACGTACACGCGAACAAACACACACAGCTTTGCTGCCAGCAGAGCAAGGCAAATTCGCGTGCCGTGCTGCCTTCATTGAGTGTGAACCGCACTCCACTTGGGCGAGGCGTGTGGCCCGGCTGCTACAGATGGGCGTGTACACTACTTCAGCACACATGAAAGAGCGTGAGCCGCCGGGCGGCACAGGCGACGGCGCCAGGCCGTTCGCCGATGGATTCACTTGTTTGGAGTTCCTGGGTGCGTCAACTGCTATGGTCATTAAACCTGTAAATATAGTGTATGTTAATTTTCGCAAGGTGCTGGTGTGTCTCCCACGCTGGATCGTTCGATTCGGCGTCGACCGATAGGTGGATTTCCGGGTAATCCCCCTCGTGTATCTCCGCCAGCGAGGCATTGCCCCACCAGGGACAAGTTCTGGTCTTTTCATATGTTTGGTAGTGCAGTGCATGTAAGTGTGTGTGTGTGTGGGCGCGCGCGCGTAAGGGGAGAGGATAGGACAATACAGAGAAAGGAAAGACCGCGCGCGGGTCCGTGGCCCGTTTGTAAGGGATTTGCTCAGACATCGCTGATTGGGAAATCACGATAACCACAGAGCAGCAGACGCTAGAATTGTCATCCAGACAGCGACTGAATGCGATGTAGCTATCCAGCTAGTGTCGAAAATCCACCATCGTCGTGCCTCAACCCTAGAACCTCCCGGTCAGAATCGCTTCATAGACAACGGCAAAGATACCTCGAAGACAAGTCACCCGGTGCGCACTGATGGGGCAGCGGAGTTACGTAGTAGCGTAGGGGCAGGATTGTCAAGAGGTGGGGTAGGTTGTGAATAACCGAGCTCGTGAGTGTGGTGAAGATGCCGTCATTGGGATGGTGGAGATGATAAGCAAGAAACGGATAACGTCGAGTCGGCTACGTTCACGAGATGACTGAGCGAACTTAAAATAGATGAGGGGCAAAACTAGTAATCGCATGTGAACACGAACGAGTTACATATCAGAAATCCAAGGGACTGAAAGTAGCGTGTAAGAGGGTTGTAGCGCTATACTTCTCCAGCTGCCGCTGCGCGTCTGATTGACAGATTTCTTTTCCTGGGTACAGAAATCCCCAGTTTATTAAATATAAAGATATCTCCGCCACCTCATTCCTCTGTTTACCATAAACCCATACTTTTGCAATTTTTTCTAAATTTGGGGTGATTTATTTAATCTCGTCACGAGTATAGTCGTTCATATCGCATATTTCCAACTTATAAGTGGCGAGAACGTATCCCATTATCAATATATCACCTGGGATAACGAGAAGATTTTCGTTTCTTTTGTAGAATATTCGCAAATGGAAGAAGCTTGTTGTTGATAGAAAAGCACCTCTTTGTTCTCAGCCTGGCATTCCGACTACATTGATTATAATTTTAAAGAAGACGTATTTACATAATTTTCAATTTGAAATCACGTCTAAACAATGCTAAATTTATGAATCTAGAAATCAAGAGCTCATTTAAACCTTGTAACGTAACGTAGCTCTCTTAAAGATTCCAAATCTCTCATTTAATTTGAGAATCGTCTTTGCTGTAGCGTGTTATCAACCCCTTCGCCAAGTAGGTCCGAAAACACGATTCAAATCCAAGTGGAATTTTCCAGAGAATAGGTTCATGGGACATCTCGCGGGAATCTTTCGTTAGTCTTTCTTTGAAACCGCTGCACGCGTCACCTTTCAATCATGAGGTGTTCAACCTGATTAAGTGGAGTCTAAGCAGAAAAAGTGAGTGTGCAACCAGCTTTTACCATCGTGCATTCCATGCGCTTATGGGTATGGCAGCTTCTGTGGGATTTCCATTCACGGGCTTCAAAACCAGTTTCACTCTCAGAAGATCGAGTTTCGTACGTCTACTAGTTTTTCGAGTTCATTCATAATCTTACATTGCCGAGACGAGAAGCTTAAATACAGGGTATACATTTACTTGTATACATATTATTTATCCTTGACATGTACTATCGATTGCTATCATTCTAATAAAAAAAATATTTAAAGTGCCATTACTATTCAGCACTATGAACTTCTTGTCATCACTATGAACTTATTAAATTGTAATATTATTGAGAATTAAGAATGAAAGAATCTGTTATCATCTCTGACTGAAAATGCAAACGTCGTGACATCTGAAAACAGGGTTATTACATGAAGAACGCAATTTCTTGAACTCCACTGTGTGGCGATTTTGTCTTCAGATTACTTCCTTTCAAATATGACATAACTTAAAATTCTCGCACCTGTTCAGTGAAATCGAAAATATTGCGTACTATGTCAAACGAAGCATTTTAAAAAATAAATACGAACACAAACTAAGCTATACAATACAAAGAGGAGGCAACCGGGAGCGGTCACTCAGTGCATTAACTGATGTCACTGCAGTGCCTCTGACTGGGAGGTCCTAGGTTCTAGTACCGATTTTGGCAAGATTTTCGGCAATAGCCTGGTCGAATTCAGTCGTTCTGTCTAGGAGGTCGAATTCTAGCCGCCGGCTGCTCTGAGATCGGTAGCTTTCCGTGGTTTCTCCGATCAACACCAGGCGAATGTCGGAGCAGTACCCTAACCAACGGGCCACGGACCGCGCGCGATCTTTCCTTTCTCTTCTTTGCCCTATCCTCGCCCCTTAGTTACACTTACACCAACAAGCACTACACTACCACACATGCCGGGAGACTGGTCGGGAACTTTAAAGCTTGTCCCAGCAGGGAGGGTGCCCCGTTGATGGGAGATAGCTGGTTAGGACAAACCCCGCTAGCCGACTGTAGTTCGGCGCCGGATCTCGCCATCCAGCGGGGGAAGATCACCGCTACCTCCCAATGAAAAAACGTGCACTACACTTACGAGATTAATACCATAGTAGTTGACGCGCCCGGCATCACTAGCAACCAACCAAAGAGGAGGCGAGAGGTAAACACGTTATTCCCAGCAATAACCCCCCGCTCACACTGACGCGCGCGCGAATACGTACACACGCGAAACCTCCAATCTACAATCTCACGGAGCGAATCGAACGACGCAATCCGTTACACCGCCCGAACGGCCTTTACCAGCTAACACTAAGAGGCGTAACATCGCCTGAATACGTGTTTACTCGGTGGGGTTCCGTTTGCTTTGTTCTGCGGGATGCTGCGCGGACCGAGCCAAGTTTTGTTTCTCACGTTGTTCCGAAGCATCGGGACGTGATGTAACGGTGAAGCGAATGCTGAGTCACACATGAGATATCGGCGGGGTGGTTTCGAAGATGAAGGTGGCATCACTGACACGTAACGGCAGTTGCGCGCGTGGGCGTGCATGGCTGCACGCGCGGATGCAACGTACGCTTCGTGGCTGCCGCGCGAACGTTTCTTCCGTATCGACACATGCACGCGCCGGCCGGCCCAGCGCAGCGAGACATTCACGTCATAAATGGTGGGTGTTATGTTCAGAATAATAGCACACTTTTCACAAACAAGGATTTATTATAATTAACCGCAGACAGTACATTGGTCACCAATCCAAAATCCAGAAGAGCATACCAAGTCACAAGCCAAAAATCACAAAACCAAAAGTCCGGGATGTACCAAAACAAGCAATGTCAGGCCAAGAAATCTAACGGTACAATCTTCCACTCAATTCCTTCGAATCAGGTCCCCTGAGCGCTTGCGCTTGTCTGGCTGGCGGTGCTCGCTTTAAGCGGCGCGCCCTCGTATCGCTGCCACCGCGCGCTCTTCAAATGCGAGTTATACAGTCACAACAGTGAGTATGTTCAAGTCAAGCACGATTAGATGAGAACCGTTTGAAACTAATACCTCAACAAAATCTGAAACAGTGGGCTTTGAATAGGAATTTACAGATTTGGTTTGAAGGTGAATCTCAAGTTCGACACTGACAGCTCAAGAAATGGTTAAGCATTTCAAACAAAACAATCAACCCTCACGAATTCTGAAATGTATTAACACTTATACGTGTTAGTGGAAGCAATGTTTACGCCCAGTCTACTCCACATCCAAGGCATACAATACCTATGTAAATGTAAATTTTCTTCCAGTCTCAAGCTGTGAAATTATCATCTATTTTATGTGTATTGTCGAAGTGACTATTAGAAGATTTAACTTTTCCCTCAAATGAAATGCGTAAATATAGAGTTTTTTAATACATGAGTGACTTCGTATGATCAAGATACTCTAGATTTGCAAATCCTGCAAATTGTTTGAAATTCCTGCTTTTAACAGCCACTAATGCCGAAATCAAACAACTCTGCTTAATGCAAAAGTAGTAAATGAAGCACATGCTGAAATGCGATGAAATGGTTTTGATAGAAGATGGAAGCACGTGTACAGTTTCAACGAGTCGTAGGTTAGGCCTGCAATGGAACGAGTTTCACTGGTGGCGTAACTGCTTCAACCAAGGAGCAAGCAGATGTGTTTAATCTTGTTTGTCGGTTTTAGCTCCCAACTAAGGTGTGTTAAATCTATCACGAGGCGAAACCATTACCAATATATAATAACAATAAAAACATCAAAACTCGGGAATAGTCAGTGGAGCCGCTTAGCCCGCTCTACATCACACTTGGTGAAGCTACCCTATTAGAAAATAACACACAGGAAGGCAAAGAAGATAAAGTTTTATCGTTGGGAGTAATTGAAATCGTCAGATAAGTGTTCTTAACCTAATGCATTTACACTTTGAAGAGCCTTTCGATGAATGGTCGTTAGCCTGATGTCAGATCGCAATGTCTTTAAAGGGATCCCTCAAACGTTCGGGATACTTGATAGTTTTATCCGATCCATTTTCCCCGTCCCCGTTAAACATGGGCGTTTGGAACCATAACCCAAGGAGTAAAACTGGCAGGAATGAAAGCCGTCGACTTTCGATTTTCTTCGGGACCCGTGTACCAGGCTGAATGTAGCCAGTATCCGTTTTCCGGATACAGTTCTCTACAGTGCAGGTGAAGACGCCCTCTCCCCCAGACATAGGTAGACCCTTGCCCGAACAAAGACGAGCAACGAAAGGACTGAAACTAACACGCACGAATAAAACTGTGACATTTTCACGCTTCTTTCATGTCGATCGAATTTGAGTGGATTAGCAAACAGGTCGGTTCGGCCATCCCAGACGCCCTCCTGGGAAAGCGTGCGTTCGAAATCGTGCGCCAAAAGCAAGCGAGTGCGATTGGGTGTTACACTTGTGCCTGGAAAGCGACGCGGCGCGCGGCTGCTGGTCGAAAGCAGGGAGGAGGGGTGAGGACGCAGGCGGCGCAGGCGGGGAGGAGGTGGTTCTTTGTGCCACCCACGCGGCGCGTCAGTCAACGCTACACCTGGCACCTCTCTGGGGCGGCGGCGCTGCAAGAATGCTTGCCAGATTCCAGCTGCTCCAGGAATGTGAAGGTACACTACTGGGAAGGGCTCCTGGAAATAATTGGAAGTACTGACTTATAAGCAAGAAATGTACTAAACGCGTAGTAACAAGACAGTTTTCTCGCAAAGTTTCTAGGAAGAGGTGGCTCCCAAATGCCGATGACAGGAACTAGTACAATCACCTCGCCCACGTCCGAATGACAAGAGAAAATCAGAACTTCAGCGAAGCGGCGAAAATCGCTGACGAAACCGGCCTTACAGGCCACAAGTGCGAATGGACCCACAGTGTCTCACGCGCGCTCACGCGCACGCGCACACGCACACGCACACACACGCACACGCTGTGCGCATGAACAGCACATGCGTGCACGCACACACATGAACAGTCCAGCCAACCATTCAATACCTGTAAAAGAAAACCATCAGTCCAATTAGGTAGCACAATCTTTTTTATTATAACAGATTGTGCTTCCTTGGACTGATGGTTTTCTACTATTCTTTGGTATATAAGATCTTGTTATATATATGTGGGTTGTGGGATTAAAATTTGAAAAAAAAATGGTCCAAATACCGTTCGTTTTTTCGTTATATTTCTCGTAAAAAAGGGGAGGGTAAAAAAGCTTTCGAACGAGCATTATTTCTTTACAATAATGCTCGTTCGAAATGCATACATGCATACAATATATACATATGTATAATAATTCTTTACGTTTAATACATTAATATATTAACAACTGTACAATCTCAAAGTAACTGTTTGTGATGCAGTTCATTAACGATAGTAAAAATACTTATAGGTGTCAATTCTATGGGAAAGTTCAAGAAAATTTTTAATTATACATTTCGAAATCAATACAGAGCAATGTGTGTTGTGTGCGTGCATGTGTGTGTGGGGGGGAGGGGGAAGGACACCATCTGTCTCTCCGACACCCAGATAAACCGCAGTTCACCATGGTGAAGGGAGAGAATGCCGTATGGGAAGCAAGTTTGAATGAAGAGCGCTATGTACTGGAGGAGATTGGTTATTTTATCAGGGCGTGGGACATAAAAAAGGTCATTTTCTTAGTGAGTTTGGAAGGGAAAAATATATTATTTTGTAACTCTATAAGACTGGATCACATGTTATTTTACTGTGTGGTAGTGATTTAAATTAGAATGAAGTGATTACAAAGAATCAGAAGTAATTAAGGAGGAACAGGAGAAAATGCGGCTCGAAAGGTCACAAACTTGTCGCCTACAATTTAAGAAAATTTAATTCACTGTAGCGCTTGAAGATGTAGTAGGGCGAGATCTCAGGCCCCCTACGTAAGTCAAAGGCGGTGATTTAAGCGCGATTCGGCCCAGAGAAGTTCTACTATCAAACATGCAGTTAAGCTTCATCACGCCACGTGACCCAAATCTCTATTTATTGAGCGTACGGCAGACGGGGACCCTCCGCGCGTTTGGAATGCTTACCGTCCGTAGCGGCCGTGATCCGGATACTCAGCGTGACTGGGGATTTCCGGGTTCAGCGCAAAGGTCTCGGCTGCGCGAGCAACGAGCTATGAAGCCACGCCGCATCTTCCTTTAATAGAGCATTTGCATAACATGGCCAAACCGTGGCCAACAGCGGTGAAGGCTAAAAAGAGTTTTGCGCGTTTGGCGTAAATGAAAGTAGTTACGAACTGTGACGACATAGTGTACGCTATATTCCAATATTATGAATATAATTATAATATGTATAATAAATGTGTATTCACAATAAAAATTATTATATAAATATATATTAATAAGTCAGTATAACTAATAATGTGAATACAGATTATTATATTTACAGATTAAGCCACCAATATAATGTTGCATCACGAGAATATAGTTAGCAGCACAGCCTGCCACCATAGTTGTGAACCAATTCCATGGAAGATTTGAAAGGCATAGCGTAGCTTAATTCACTGCATTTTTGCTCCTCTGTGCATGCACCAACTCAAATCGAATTCGAAGTGATACTATATTCTGCTGGATTTAGCGGGCGACGTATATCGTATGCTCATCCATCACCCGGTACTACTTTATATGGAACTCTGGAGGCAGGGTGTGCAGCGAAGTGTACCTTTCCAAAATGTAAGAAAGTTGGTGGCATTAATCTGTATGTATAATTATCTCTATATGCAGTATTAGTTATATGTATTTAATTATAATAATTATGTAATAATATATTTATATTTACAGATCAGTGGTTCGTGGCCAGTTCTAGTCGAACAAATGCAAATCAAGAGGAAGTGACATTATGGGAATGTAGCGCACTCTATCGCCCCTGTTAGGAAGTTCTTCCATTTTGACCTAAACGTTTGTGCAAAACCTTTTTCTAAACTATACCTGCTGTTGATATCGATATTGCTGTCGATTGCCATAATGCTTCGCCGTGTGAAAATTGCCTCATTTAACACGACCGAGTTGTTGATCAACTTGACACGACATAAGTCGCCCGCTAAAATCGGTGGAATGGCGGTGTCCACTATCACGTCCAGTTCCAGTTGGCACTTGCGCAGAGGCTCAAACGTGGTATATGCTAAGGTGCTTCACGTTATGCAAAAGTAAAATGTAACCACCATGTCGGCAGTAACTCTCGCACGTACCGATTCGATACCCTTCCTACATCCATAGGAAGATGAGAAAATATCAGGAAAATGATAAATAGAATTCGATATATTGCACGCCCCACCCATACCAAACAGTCCGGGGGAAGAACCAGTAACAAGTGAAATATGGAATACATTACACATCCTCTAAAATCCCATTTCTAAAACATTTGGATCCAAAAAATTTTATGACCGTCTGCAAGCCAATACGAGCGGGTGGTTTTACACAATTTCGGACAAAGAATATGAAAAATATAGTGCGGAACACAGAACATTTCACAATTTTCTTTCCGTATGCGTTTGAATCACGTAGAATAGAGAGACTTGAAAACTCAATTTTGCACGCATTTGCGACAGTGACTAATTTTTTGTGATTCTGATGCGTCAGTCTGTGGCCTTTTCTTAAGAGGGAGCTTGGGGGGGCATGACCCCCAAGATACAGATTTTCCAAACATTCCCAGGTAACACTCCATTCTCCAGGTACCACAACATTTTTTTTATTTGAAAAATATTTACGTGGGGTGGGGACTCTAACTGAAGTTACCCCCCCACCTAAAAATCGGTGGCGATGATGTAACTATTTAGCGTATCGGACTGTTATACTCAAGCTCGCGGGTTAAAACCCAATCAAAGCCGTGGATTTTTAAAGGTGAAAAAATACTTCGTACGCCTTCCTTCGGAGGGGAAGTAAAGCCGGCTGACCCATGATAGTAGATTTACTGCATGTAAAAGATTCTCAAGCGTAAATGAAGCCTCTGAGCTAAATTCAAATTGCCTCTTTCGTCGCCCAAGTAATACCTTCTTTTTCCCCTAGTAGGTGAAAGGAGCGTAACAATATTCGCGTGGTCAGACGGAAGAGCAGGCCTGAGTCGTACCACGTAAAATACAGGATTCAATCATTCAAAAATTAATTCTAGGTCCGCTGCAGCTCGAAGCAGGCCGTGGGCGGGAGAGTCCTCCGCCGCGTCCCCCACGCGGAGTGCACCGCAAATCGTTACGGCCCCTGACCCTGTCCTTCTCCCTCTCACTCCCGCTCGCGCGCCAGGCGAGAGCAGCGCTTCGCGTGCGAAGGCGGGGGCCGAAGGGGTGCTGCGCTCCGCGCCGTGACACGCAAGTGCATTCGAGCCGCTGCTGCACCAGCGCCACACAAAATCCAATCTGCTTGTTCTTTAATAAAATGCACATGGTTTTCAACCTAATTAAATTATCCCAGTTTTTTCCTACACCTCATCACCGTTGTTGGCTTCACAAATAATGGCATCCACTATTACGCCTTTATAGCTAATAAACAGTTGTATTTATTACATTACATGACGTTTGAGCAACTGGTCATATGCCAGGAGATCAAGGATCCATTTCCGGGCCGACGGTCTATTTTTTGGAACAGCTCAAAGATTTTTACCTAAATTATATTTCCAAAGTTTTGTTCACGGAGTATAATGTTAAATATTCCTTTTTATCCATCGCGTGCGCACACACCCACTCCCACGCAGAGCGTAGTACGAAATAAAAGTGTTACACCCTCACAGCATTTAAGCCCAAAGTTATATTCTTCCTACTTACAAATCGCAGCCACCCTTGAAAAACATTCGACAGGAAAGAATCGCCTTTTTGCGTTTGCACAATTACTAATACTGGATTAAGTTGCAGAAATGAAGTATTGAAAATGAAAGGATGATAATGAAATGTATTCCACAAGGAAACCCTTTTGTTATACAAACAATTGAACATTTTGGTTCAAGAAGTGAATTACTTATTCAATGACTACCAGTAGGGGTGAACTATTTCATCATAGACAGGAATTTCTGTAGCAGGTTTTATAGAGAACAATTGGTAGGAACAAATAAACTCGTAATATTCGTAATATTACGAAAACTACAAATATGTAATATCTACTTTATTCCCCCCATTCGAACCCTTCATATATGAATTGAAAAAAGCACGAATTTCCATATCAAATGTTGATATCGGAGTTTTGCAAATTGAGCGAGACAGTTCAACGTGGTTGCTTCGATTATTTCAGTCGGAAGAGTTCTACGAAATACACAAATTACTCAACGACCGTATAGGGAGAGGCAATCATGGCTATGGACAGACTACGGTGACGCACTTTCCACCTGCCTCACCCAATGTCATACACCTGCCTGATCTAGCAACACCGAAACAGTTCAACTCCCTCTATCAAGAAAATCGCAATACACTCATTTATGTTTGTACTATTTTTTACATTATTTTAATATACTTTCCGAGTTCACCCACAATTTTCACCCCCCGCTAGCAAGATTCAGAATGGTCGAGTGACGTACTTATGGTGAGTTTCCGATCCTTTCTTCGTGCAATTATCGGCGCATTTGTAAAGCAGAGCCTGCCGTGAAGGAGCGCCAGCGTTTCGCAGAATCTCACGGCGAGGGTGTCGCTGGGCCTTGCCGCAGCGGGTGGCAGTACGTGGGCAGTGCGTGGGCAGTGCGTGGGCGGGGCACCGCCTCGCGGCGCGGCGCGCGTGCGGGTCGCGCGGAGAGGGCCCATAGCTGATCGGGGGATAAAACGCTCTCCGCAATCGGCTCTAGTTGCAAATATCAACATCGCTACCCAAATTACGTACAAAACTTCCGTATTTTTGACGTAATTTCACAGTCTGTAAACTGCAAGACTGCATCAGGGCTTACAAGAATCTATCGGACCGATCGTGTGTAATGATACAATATATGGAGGGGGAAAAGGAGAGTCTCATAAAAATCTGCATGAAACTAGATTCGCCCACCACATACTGAACTTGGACAGACCGGGATTCGATTCCCGGGAAGCGCGTGGGCTCGCGGTTAGTCCCTGCAGTAGGCGCAGCGGCTCGCAACGTTGGCTGACGCAGTCTCAGTCTCCGCCGCCCGCGGCGCTCGCTCCGGGAACACGAACCAAATTACCGCTGTATTTATGCGCCACGTAATCGCGCCCCAGTATTTATTAACCGTAATTTCGCAGCGCTATTTCTGCCGAGGGGCCGGGGGCGGGGTTGCGAGGCGCGGAGGGCGGGGCGCGTGCGCGTGAGGAATGGTCCTCGCGGGGCCCTGGAGACGCCGGGCAAAGGGCCCAGCGCAGGGCGAGGGGCCCATGGGGTTGAGAGGAGGGGGGCGGCGCCCGCAGCCACTGACTAAATCATCGCGCTCGCAGCCGCCGCCCGCGCAGGGAATCAATAGCGCGACACCTGCGCCATTCGCGCCGCGCCCCGCCAGCACTTCCTTGCAGCTCCCCTCCCCCAGCGCACTTCCCGCTCGCATCGGTTCGCTCCAATGTGGCCAAAAGGAGTTCCATTCTAACACCTCCCCAAACCATTACGTCAAATTCTTTTACTGATAGTAAATTTGGACCAGGAGCGGTAGCTCAGTGCATCAACTGATGTCACTGCAGCGCCTCTGACAGGGAGGTCCTAGGTTCGAGTCCTGAGGCGGCAGGATTTTCGACACTAGCTTTCCAGTTAGGTCGAATTCAGTCGCTGTTTGGAGGAGAATTCTATCGGTCGGCTACTCTGATCGATAGTTTTTCGTGGTTTCTCCGATCAACACCAGGCGAATTCCGGAGCAGTACCCTACCAAACGGGCCACGGACCGCGCGCGATTTGTCCTTCCACTTCCTTGTCACATCCTCTCCCCTTACACACACAGACACTAACATGCACTACACTACCACATATTCCGGAAGACCGGTCGGGAGCTTAGAGCTTGTCCCGGCTTGGGAGGTGCCCCGCTAGTGCGAGAGTCCTGGTTAGGGGGAAACCCCACTAGGCGACGGTAGGTCGGCGCCGGATCACGCCATCCAGCGGGGGAAGATCACCGCCATCTCCCGAGAAAAAACGTGCACTACACTAACAGGACTAATGACCAAAGCAGTTGACTCGCCCGGAAACACGAAAAAATCAATCAATCAATCAAAAAAAGTAAATTTGGTATATAGCTAAAATCTGTCTGAATCCGGGACACTTTTACCGCTGTTGTATTTCATGTGCACCTTTTCTCTTTATATGTAAAAATCCTTGAAGGACAAAGTGTTAAAGAATGTGGAAGAACATGTCTCTCTTACGACCGATCAGGAGGGTTTGCCATCGTGCAAGTAAGAGATACTAAGACATTTTCCTCATCCAACATTTGAGTTTCCATCTTTTAATTCATGTTCTCGTACTGGCACTATCATACGCCTCCATATTCACCACGTCTATGACGAATTTCATTAAAGGCAACGACATTACAGCAAATGTAGTACGTCATTACTCCATACCAGACGACCACATTTATAGACTTTGAATTTCAATTACCCTTTGATACTATTCACATGAAAAACTTTTTGTTGGTGCATCGAAAATAGCACGAGACCCTCAGTTTTTCTTTAGGCTAAAAAATACATTTTTCAATTCAATATAATATTGTAGATTGCAGTTCGGAAAACTCACATCATATTGCTCGCGATCAAATCCTGTAACAAAAGAAGCACAATAAATTCCATCCAAGCAATTTACTTCGCTGCAGAAAACGTAACAAAAACATTACTCAAACCGTGGTACCACTGCAGTGAAGTCACGCACTCACAAATTGAAGAAAAAAACTAGAAAAAGAAATGTGCTTCCCAATAGACTTTAAAGCACTACTATCAATCGTTATGTCCACTACGACAACAAACATTGGGAGATTTGTACGAGTTGTGAAACATGTCCAGCATTCTGCGTAAAGTTAATGCGACCAACTGCTCTTGAAACAAAGTTTCAGCCATCAGAGACGAAGTCCGGGGCTAGTAAACAGTAATATAGAACAGTCCAATGCTCGCAAGATGCTAAATCCACTAAATGACGTCGTAAAAGAGAAACTTCCAGCGCTCTGCGCACTCAGAATTGTCCCGTTGATACTCTGACACTGCACTCGTTTTCTTTCTCCAAAACAAGTGAGTCTCCAGCAGCTCCCGCGACAATCTGCAGTTCTGCCGGAATAAAAAAAAAGGACTTGGTCATTGCAATGTGATGTAGGTGGTTATAAAACGGTCTCAAAACGAAATACCAGTGGACATTTTTTCTGTGCGCAGACAAAGAATTGCAGAAAGCAGAGCAGAGCTGGAAATACACCACGCGTTAAAACAAAACACAAAAGAAACAGAGCACCAAAACATAATTCACGCGGCCTTTGTTCGCAGGGAGTGAAACGCCTTTTTTTGAAGCCTAATGGAAAACAAGATGGCAGGTGTCACTCTTGGGCTCATGGCACCGCCCACGGCCACGGGAAAAAAGACGAGCATGGATGAGCAACAGTTGCTTGTGCATGCCATGGGACGAACGAAACATATTCAACGTAAAAGAGATAGTAACACGGAACTGAAAAATTAATGATCTCAGGAGACAAATTGTAATTTTGTTAGTTTCCCACTTCATTGTTCCAAAACGTACCGTTCGCAAATTACTGTCCATTTGCAGAAACGTTTTCAGAATATGAAGATCCCAATAAAGGAGGTTTAATATTATTCGTCCATACAAAAAATATATGGTAAAGTTGGATTTTATGCTACTCATGAATAATGAATCTTAGGTACCAGAATCAACCAAAGCACGTTCACTTCTCACAGAGAAGCAGACGAAAAGTAAAAATATATTTCCAAGACTCAAAAAACAAAACAAAACAAAACAAAACAAAAAAGAGAATTTTAGAATGTGACATATACGCATCACTCCAGTAATTTACAGATGGATTATTTCATCGAAGAGAGCAATCATTTTTTCGTGCAATCTCATACGCGATCCGTAATAAATTGTTGAGATAATTTAAAAATTGCAGTTGTCTCTCTTCATCCGTTTCTGTGGGATCACGTCAATTTTTTGCTGCAAACTACCGAAGAGGTAAAAATGAGCCACCACGGTGTAGAATAAAATTCCGCAACCAAAACATCGAAAAAAATTAAAACGCCACTATCTCTGGAATTGCGTGACGGGTGAGCAGTGAAACGAGAGAAATTATTAACTCAGAAAGAAAAAAGAAAATTCTCTGCCGCTGCGATTCGTACTGAAGTGCAACAGGTAAATTCCCATCTGATACATTTCCTGCAGGTAATGAAATACACAACGAATTTCACAGCGTGATCATGCGAAAGATAGCATTCGACAGATGTGAAGAACCATATTTCGTCATGCTCTGTATACGTGGTGCCCGCACAAATTCCATAACTTCATGAAGTCTCATTATTTGCACATTCCTGTGGACGTTGAAAGATCGCCACACGCATTCAAATGTAAAGAAAAAAGAATTTCCTCGTCACAGATGTAATTTATACTTTTCGATCTGCAATTCTCATTGACGGACTTTGCATTCTTGTCCAATGTATCATAAAAATCATGTCTTCAAAATAATTATTAATTATTTTGTGGTAATAATAAAAAATGCATGTACACTTTCTTATTCTGTGGGACTAGAAAAATAATGAAATGACCAACAAAATACTCTCGGCAACTTGCTCAATACTAGAGAAAATGACTACTATATAGTTCTCGTCTTGGCATTTATTTTCTTCCTTACGGGTACAAACCATGCAACACAGTAAAAAATACACAAATTTTGATGCATCCCTAAAGAGAAGGGAAGAAGACAAGAAGGCTGCGTGCGCTTCCGCGACCAGCGTCTGTGGATTCGTGGCTATCGCGGTCAAGTTGCATGGGGAAGTATGCGCGGGCAAGTCGTAGATGATGTTTGGAATGCATGCGGTCTTCTTGTGTACTATACAAACAGTATAGACCTACCTTTTGAGAGAGGCCGAAGAATGTGGGCATAAACGTCAGCAACTACCACACAGATGCGGTTAGTCCCGGACTATCAAGAGCCAACAACACAAAATAATCTGATTCTAAATGGAATGGAAAATGGCGCGCATTTTTTATATAAGTATTTAGTTTTTAATTTTCGATGCAGGTCATGACAGAGCGTTTTACACGGTGTGTGGTTTCTCCTAAGCAGATTCTCTCGTCCTACATCTGATTAGCAGTGTTCGACTTACAAATATTTACTGGGGTAATGATCTTTATTTTTAATTTCAGAGTAGTGACTTTCCTTCTTCAAAGTAACATGCAATATAAAATGAAGTATTTCAGTTTGAAACATTTATGTCCATTTCCTTCCAATATATTATTTGCTAATGCAGTAATTAAATTATAAAGGTAATTACTTTACGTAATTGTAGGTTTCACTTTTGTACGTAATTCACACTTTACCTTAAAAAGATATTTGAAATCCCGCAACTCAAGATATGGTATGTTTTAGCGGGATACGACAAAAGAAATCACACATTTCTGTGATAATATTTCGGAACAATTGTTACATTATGTACACTGAGAATGACTTTTTTTTAAATTTTCATAAACATTACAATCTAGTCTTACAGACTAATAAACAATTTTCTATTGACCAAAACTACTTTTAAAAAAATGTTCTAAGAAGAGTTGGCCATTAGCGTCCTCTTAGTTTCAAATTGAATATAAAAACACACTTTTTTGTTTTTTAAATAATCTGGTATTTACATTCTTATTTTAGTTCTTTGTTCTTAAAAAAATTTTATCATTTCACTTTACACTAGTTCCAAAGGTTTCTTTCACATCAATCTTCTCACTAGGTCTGTGAAGTCCAAAAGAAGAATTACTTCGGGATTGATGCTTTGGTGCAGATCTTCGTGTTTTCTCTTGGTGTGATCTTCGCGTTTTCAAGCAAACTTTGAACTTCGTCATCCACTGCTTCAACTTTCAGGTACTTGTGTAGTTATTTTTCTTATGTAGCACGGTGCTTCGACAAGATTTTCTACAACTTGGAATCTTTGAATAATATCGATGTTACACTGTCTGGTACATCCCCAGAGTTGTGCACTATACGTCCATGTTTCAATATTTGTTTGTAAAGTAGTATTAATAGTAATAAATAAGTAGTATAATGCCGTTCTATTAGACCTGAGTCACATGGGCGTTGCGTTGACGCGCGACATGTGACGAAAGTGGAAGATGAATACAGTATTTTATGTGGAATGGTCAAATCCCTAGTGTGCCGTTTCGCATAAGATACAGTGTTAATCTACGACGTGCGTTACTAAACGCGCGTCAATACAACGCTCGTGTGCAAGGGCTTTTAGGTCACTCGTTCTTGAGTCTCGCGACACTCTGGTCGCTCAACGTGCTCGCTCTTAGACATCGGATGTTTAGGGAAATGGCTATTTTATTCTAGCGAACTTATTTAAAGGCCAGTAATAGATGTACAAGAATCATGACAAATGATGTATGACGAAGTTTTATGATGCTTATTTTTGCTTCTTTTTGCATAAATGCCTTTTTTTGCATAAATGCCCTTTTTAGAACTCTTTTCTCATTTATGTATTTTTTATACAATGCAAAGATATCGGAAAATCGGTCATGGTCCAAAGTGACCATTGATTACGAAATCATCAATTCACGTCTACGTATTTTTAAATACACGAGAGTTCCTAAAAGTATACCAACTGATTTCTCTTCATTTTCCTATTTCATAAATACCAGACATGTTCTGAGAACATGTTCGATACACCGAAGGCACCGAAATTTTAAGTGGAAATATATGTCAATTCCCAGAAGGTTTCAGTGTTGCTAGTGTTGGACTTTAAGTCAAATCATTAGATGCTGAGAGATCCTTCTCCGCATTCAAACTGATTTTGTCTCCCAATCGTCGCAAATCTGAAATTGTGATTCTTGAAAAGTTACTGGTAGTATGAAAATATTTCTTGTTAATGCATATTATAAAATGTAGAAGAGTTGTAAATATGTAAATCTAGTTTCACATTAAAAATGTACGAACTTGTTTTGTGCATTTAAGTTAATAAAATAATACAGACCAAAATTACAAACAATTTTTAATTTTATTGTGTATGTAATTTATGATAGTGTTTTTTTCTCCTTATTCTTGACATTTTCAGTGCCTTTTTAGGCGCCTAAAAGACGATTTTTTTGTGCCTAAACATCCCATGTCTACTCATTATTATCCCCGCTAACTCGCCCATTCGACCGCAGCCTCACTCTGGCCGCCCCGTCAACTTCCTCAGCCCCACCTGGCTCCATTCCCCACGAGGCCCGTGAGATCACCCTTTTCTGTAACACTCACCCCAGATTATCCCCCGCACACCGTTCGCTAGCCCGATCTGCCTCTACACCCTCGCCCAACGGTCCGCCGTCTCACGAACTCTCTCGCTCGCTTTGCAGCGGGCTCCCCGCGTTTCGCTCGCACTCCGAGCCGCGTCCGATGAGCGCGAGGGGGGACGATGGCCGCCCGGGGGAGTTAATATAAACTTCCTTCCACATTTTCCGCTAGCAACTTTGGGGCCGCGCGGCGCACGCGTCCGGTCCACGGCGCAACGCCGCCGCCGCTCCGTGGAAAAGTTGGCCGTCCGCGTCGGCGGGCCAACCCCCCTTAAACAGGCCCCGGCGCCACTGGTGACAGGGCTGGGCTTTCACCTCTTCCTCTTTTGGCGATTTTCTGCACCTCTAACGCAACATTAGGAACGGAAGATTTCTTTAGGGGTATTTTTTACAGGTTTTTAGAGGCATTTTGATTTTATTTTGCTCAAGTACTTAATATTTTACATATCAACAGAAAATTATTTAACAAATCTGGAGAAAATGTATCCTATATCTCGCCACATACGTCTCTTAAAATGGACATATTTTTGTAGTTGTTATCATTTTTTCCTAATAACGAATCACCTCACTATCATCTAACAAAGTAAGAAAACCAAAACCAAAACCTGTAAGAAATACATGAGAATTCAACAACCATTTTAAATAATTTCATAATTGTTTCATTTGAAAATACTTACTCCTAATGATTTATGAAAAATAGTTTTTTTAAATTATTAATATTAACATTTTTAAATCATTTTTTCCGATTACGATTATAAATATTTAATTATTTATTAAACGAAAGGAGTAATTAGTTGAACATTAAAAGCAAATTATTTGAAATTAACCTAGTCCTTTTCTTGTTGTTTTCTTGTCCTTTCAGTGTCGTGGATTGCTTCTGTCCACCTGGCAAGCCGCCCGGTGCAGTGCCATGTTTACCCTTCCGCTGTGGGCAGCGGGCACACAGGGCGGTCGCCGGCCATAGGAGTCCCGCATGAGCCAACTTCAGAGCCTGAAAATTTATTCGTGGCTTAACTTATAATGCTCCGGCTTCTTTGTTTCAGAAATCGTCGCGAGAGGTCCTACCGCTCTATTAATTACCATGAAACAAATTTGCTGTTCAATTAAAACACTAATTCGTACACGTTTATTTGTTTGTGTTCAGTTAGATTATTCTTAAATAATTATATCCTGCACTTCAAAATGAAAATGAATCGTTTAATTATTTATCGTCCAAATATGTTCTCTAATAGGAAAGTTTTGAGGTCAAGACACAATTTGCTACGTTCACCGTGAATATCATTCGCGTAGACGGGTAAAAAAAAATACAAATTCGTTCAGCCTTAAATGATTGAGAAATGAACCCGTATTATCAGACCCCCCCCCTTACACCTAGGGTTGCCAACCGTCCTTCATTGTGACGAATGAGCGCCGACCCTCAGTTATACTAACCCTCACATATACATTACAACCTCGATTTTTCGGGGTAATGGGGGAGGAGGGTTCGCACAGTTAAATGAAAACCACGATTAATCAAAACACTTATTTAACGAATTATTTGTGTAAAAAGTCATATCATATCGTAACGTTATTAGGGCTTGCAGCATGAAATAAGATTTTTTTTTTTTTTTTTTTGCAATTTGAAATTATTATCGTTACTTCAGTTCTAAATTTTTCTTAAATTCATGACGTCATGGAAACCATAAATGGTACAAAAACGTTGAAAAATCATTCACGAAAAATAATATGGTTCATCAAAGCTTTTGAGTGGTTGTATTACTAGGAAATGCATGGAAAACATCTCATATTTTCTGGATCTTGGTTTCTTAGCTTTCTCAATTTCGGTTATTTTGATCTTGTATCTTCGCCGGTTACATTTGAACACGTACGTCGTAATGGCCAGTCGTTTTGTGCTATTTTTGTGTCTAGGTGATGATTTTTCAGATTGTGCAGCGAGTGATTCCAAGGGTAGAAATTTCCAGAATAAATCTGGCTAATCTGCGTTGTACTTGATGAGAAGATATGTTCAATGTGGAAAGCAAAGAACGGAATCCCTCAATGAACAAACAGTCAAATCTTATTCGGAGATTCCCTTTACTGTTACGTGTTGAATTTTAAACTTAAATAAGCAGTCCCATGAAGAAGCATTAAATGTTTCTTCAATTTTCAAATTTTCGTGAAACCATTTTGCCTTTTCACAAACCATTGGCCCAGAAATACGAATTCTTCCAGGAAGCTTTTGTTGAAGCCATTCAAACAGAGCAAACTTCACGGCAGATAATGATCGCTTTTTCATACATTTTCTCGCGCCTGATAGTTCAGTAAAGAATTCTGCAGAAGACATAAACTTGAAAATGCCATTTTTAAGTTTAAGTTACGCGTGGTTTTTTCGCCCACAGAGAAATCATCCGCAAGGGTGTTTCTACGTTGTTGATTATTTCGCTTCCACCACAATCTATAACACGATTTGTAATCAACATTATTTTCTCGTATCTATAAAAATCCACATTTACATTTGGCACTCATTATTGACCACTCTGCACGACTACTTGCACAACATTGAAGGCCAAAAAGAGAGATGTGTGAAATAAGCGATTTGATAAAGAGAAGAGGGGAAAACTTCCTAGAACAGCAACTGACGACTACAGTAAGCCCACTTGGAAACGGATGATAATTAATTTCTATCAAATAATTCCTAGAACACTTTAACGAAGGTGTGGCGCCATTTTTTCTCGGAAATACATTTCGTGTCTCTGTCTCCAAGTTTCTAGAAACGTACGTACAACATACTTGCTGCTTACGTGCCTTTCACTTTTGGAATTAAGTTTTTTGAAAATAAAATCCCCTTTCCTAATTTGCATTTGATTTTTTTATAATAGTAAGCAAGGTTAATAGTAAACACGAATAATCAAGATTCAACTGTAATGACCTCCCTTTCCATTCAAAAGAACCAAATCGTGATCAACTATAATATTAAGAATTATCAAAAAGTAAAGAATAAGAAAATATAATAACTTTTAGAGTTCCTGCACCTCGTGTTGCTTTCGGAATAGAAATGAATCTCGTTCATTAATCTACCGACAGTAATGCCACTGTGAAATAAACATATTGCAAAATCAATATTATCATGAGCCTAAACAACACCAAATTATGGGCGGGGCGATGCAATAGATAAGGTACACATTTCAGGGGATTGCTCCTCCATAAAGTTCAGAAACCCAAAATATTTGGGGAACGCGGCCCCTCCACCCTTCATTACTAGTATTTTATCAGAAATACCAAATGAAATTTGGTCGTGATAACTTTTTTCCATTAATCTGCTTTCATGAGGATTAAATGTAAGCAGACAACTTTATTGCATTATAGCAAAACATGTAATTTAAAGAATTAAAGCCAAACATATCGGATATCATTCATTCTAAGCGTTCTTCAATCAAAACTCGAAGGATGGTCACTCTTCAACACTCTCATATGGTAAGATTCGAGTCCCTAATACGGTATTATTGTATAATGTCATCTGACAAAATGTTATAGTTAAAGACGTCAGTATAAGATGAAAATATGTTCCCACGATTGAGTAAATCATTTTTTACATAAAGGACTGATTCGTAAATCAAGGGTCAAGGTAATAGAAGAATTCCTGGCTTAATAAAGAGAGCTTTACAAGAATCACGTGGGTGGGATTTGCCTATTATTCGTGCAACTTTTTTTAATCTAAACGTCTCGGGACTATACGATGTGCTTCCCCAGAATATTACGTCATATCTCGAAATATACATTCGCGAAATATGCACAACGATCAGTATGGAGGCTGACTGAATTTGAAAGAATTCTGAACGCTGAACATAAATTCTTAATTTTCTGTTTAATTCATTAAACTTGACGTTGCATTTGAGGTTTGACTCAATTGACAGACCCAAAAATTTTGTTACCTTAACATCTGAGAATTGCACATATTGTTTCAATGAATGCAATTTTTATTTGAAATGGAAAACTCATTGAAATTGTTTAGGAACATAGATCAAGAAATTGAAATCTAGCGGGAGAAAAAGAGACGTTAGCCGAAAATCTTTCTCATTGTTTAAATATTTGAACAGTGAAATTCACGTTTATTTACGTTTGAATGAAATCTGGTATTATAAGTTACTTACAATTAGTTACATTTTCCAACTCACATTCATACTTTTTTGTTATTTAAGGTAGCATCAACATCTAGGTCATTAGCGACCACTATTGGAGTTAACGGTATGGTAACTATGAAGATGAAACGAAATGGTGATAAGGGGTGAAAGGACGAACACAATACAACCATGCCCGAGGCGAGACTGGAACCCGCGACCCTTCGGTCCAAGATCACTACGACACTACTGCCTCAGCGATCTCGACCACAGGGCCGGCATTCACACTTCTATTTGTAAAATTATTAATTGTTTTAGAAACATTTTATTTTATGTATTTTTAATTTTCTTCCTTAGTGTGAGCCAACAAGAATTCGTCAGAAGCTTGCTTGCGTCAGGTGAATAAGCCCAGATTTACACGAAGCGAGAAACCGCAACGTGGTAGTAATCTCCGATGAAGAAATGGAGGATGATAAGTTTGGTCAATGTCACTGATAACCACGGAAGCGACACGCCGATAACCACCGCACGGATTCCAGCTGCTGAATCTCTGACAGCAGCCCATCATGTCAAACAGCTATGAGATAACGTCCTGAGCGGATGTACCTTCCCTGGCTCGTCAGAATCAGCTTTGCATTACTAGTGGGGGATGGATCCCGTGGTTCAGACGAACTAGAGGACAGGATGTAACCATTCCGAGCAATGAACACAAATCTATTAAAAGAAGCGAGGCTCACAATAACCGAATACGTTCCTGCGTTTATTTTTTACCTTACTAATATCTAGATATCATCGCGAAATATTGCGTAAATACATTTAGAGTAGAAAGATAAATGGGAAATCAAAATACAACAGAAGTTGCCTCGTTTAGTAACTGAAGTTTTAAGTCCCGGTAGTCCGAACTTCGCCAATCCGAGATTCCGTGTAATCTGAGATAACTAGAAGAAGAAGAAGAAGAAGAAGAAGAAGAAGAAGAAGAAGAAGGCTCCCGACCGGTCTCTCGGAATACGTGGTAGTGTAGTGCATGTTAGTGTATGTGTATGTGTGTGTGTGTGTGTGTGTGTGTGTGTGTGTGTGTGTGTACGCGAAGAGGATAGGACAATGAAGAGGAAGGACAGATCGCGCGCGGTCCGTGAGCCTCGTTTGGTGGGAACTGCTCCGGTATTCGCCTGGTGTTGATCGAGAAACACGGAAAACTACAGAACAGAGCAGCCGACCGCTAGAATTCTCCTCCAGACAGCGACTGAATTCGACTCAGCTGAAAAGCTAGTGTCGAAACTCCTGCCACCGTCAGGACTCGAACCTAGGACCTCCCGGTCAGAGGCGCTGCAGTGACATCAGTTGATGCACTGAGCTACCGCTGGTAGCAATTTGGCACACAACGATAAGTAATACTCTTTGCTTACGTAAAAAGTTAATACTAATTCATAGTTTTGAAAACAAATGGTACTGAATTATAACAAACAGTCAACATTATGTCAATTGTTCTTATTGCAACGAAAACTGACAGTAACGAATTATCAATAATAATAATAATAATAATAATAATAATAATAATAATAATCTGTTATTTATTTCCGGGTGTTTGTTTATTCATTCATTCATTTATTAGTTAAAAAATATAATTGCTACGACTCATTCTGGCACAAGCATGTTTAATCCCGTCCTAACTTGGTTAGGATAGATTTAACTACGATTAAATTTGTAGATGGCGCACACCACGTAAAGTGGTAAGCTCTAGTGATTTAGCCTATTTTTCATATTAAGCAAGCACACTGCATACGATTTAGTCCTACTTGCTAATGTGCTATTATGTTCTGAATTTTTTGTAAACCAATTATTTTTATCCAGTAACATGTTTTAATTTGTAGTTACTATTTATTTTATATTTACTTAATTAGCAGCCATAGTTATTTATTTCTTTTGTATTTATTATTTATCCATTCCGTTTCCGTATGAATAAGCGGGCACGTGATAAGCTCTTGTGTGCTGTTCGTGAGGCCTCTAATGGGCCAGCACTGCGGCCTTGGCTCGCGGCCTCGGGAGGAACTCAAAATGGGTCTCTGAGGACCCCATCTGCCACTGGACAAGGGGTCTCACCGCCTCCAGAGAAGCGGAAACAGACACTCCAGCTACAGAAAACTGACATCCCTGCCGAAAACCATCACACCAGAATGAAATATAAAGAAGTGTAATTATTAGGCGATAAAGTATTTTCTGCACTTCAAAACCAGTTTATCTCCTTTTTGTTCGTTCGTTTCTTCCTTTGAAACATCCATTTTCTTTCTTACAGATACGCATGAACTTCCCCATGCAGTAAATCTCTCCATTCCAGAAGAAAAACGTAATGCTATCACAAAACAACAAGGCAAATCAGCTAACTACTTAATATAAAGAATAAAGAACACAAAGCGTGTAATATAAAGAAAATTAAAAATATGAAGTAACGTTCCAAATGATACAGTGGTTTGACTTGATCCAAAATAAATCCACACAATCTTTTTTCGAGCATAGTCGAAACTCAAAAGAAAATAACTACGTTTCTCTTACCATAAAGAACACACCACACGGGACGTAAGCACTCTGACATTTCTCGTTTCGAGCAGAATACGTGCTCACCTGTAACAAACAAAAATCTCTATTAGTACACATGTTTATTCGTATCATGGGCTGATTGCGTTTGTTTGACACGTAGCTGAAATCTTGCTTACATCTGACGGAGTAAATTTGAAGAAAGTAAAAACTCACCTGATAATCACTCCGCTTACGCAAACAAAGTAGAGCAAGATTTTCAACGTTTACGGAAAAGCAATAAATTCGAGATTAGAAAAAGCACATTCTTCCTGTATAAATGAGATTAATCTCATAGACAATCATATCCGCCTTTCCAGGAATAACCGCAAACCTCTGTTAATACAAATTATGTACGTCATGCTATCTTTTCTACACATAGAAATGCAGTGCATTCAGGTTATCTTGGGTTCGACAGAAATCGTAGCAGTTATTCCTTTTCTTTCGAAGCATTGTCGATTTGAGAAAGAACATTTATATCATACACAGAGTACACCACATCCACTTTTTTTAAGAACCACATCTGTGCACGCAGGCAAACTCTTTCGTTCGCACAAGTCCCAAGCCGCGATTTCTTTGTATCATCGCACAGGGCAATCTCTCACGCCCTGGCGTCACACTCGAGAGGCAAAACAGCCAGCGCAAGGGCTACCGTTCAACGGGCGCGAAGAAACCGCGGGCAGAAATCACGCCAACTGCTCCTCGCGGGGCCGCCATCGCCCTCCATCACTTGGGGCGAGACGGGGGCGATCACTCACGCCCCCCCTCTCCCCCTTCGCAGCGGGCGGGGCAGCGGGCACGTCCTCGGCCCAACCCACGCAGCACACACGCGCCGGCGCGGAAATTACGCTGTGCTTCTCCGGGAGAAAAAATAACATTTAACACTTCTGAATATTCAATTATGAATTTTAAAGTACTAATTTGTTTGCCCAATACATTCATTGAGATTATGGCATTGAAAGAGGTCACTGTTGCATATTTAATATTTCTTCCGCTATTGCATATTTGTTATTAAATCTTTAAGTTTAATATTTAAATATTCTGAAACAATTTGCTGTTCAAATCTTAAAAACGAATTATGAACGTACGTGAACAAGAACACAGAGGATTGTTATTTTGCCTTTTAGACATTGAATTAATATTGATGAAGCACGCAAATCTGATGTGTCACGCGATGTGAAAATGTAAAAGTGTAACACTCCAACGCAACAATCAATGAGTTGGGAATCAGTGTTTAGTTTGTCTATAAAATACCACATGATATAACGAATGAGGATACCACATGATATAACGAATAGAAGACAAGCGTTGTGGTTAGTGACATAACTTTTTTGTCGCCGAGGTGAGGTGTTTATGACACTGAAACTCACTGTCGATAGAAAGTCCATAGACGATGTTTATGAAAATTAGTTTGTCACACATTGCTGTTTTCCGACTGTGTAATGAATTTCGCCGTGGACATGTCAGGCACCATTTTGACAATAGTGCGAGACAAAACTCCTTCACATAAACATCGTTCATTCGGCGGTGAATTTTCCGTCGACGTTTCCGTCGACGAAAAATGAATTACACGCGTGTTTCGAGGAAGCCATTCCACCACCACTCGCAATTATCACGCTCTTGTCTTAGTGAAACACACATTGGCGGCGCCATCTGCATCTCAAAATTCTCCTAACGCATAGTTACATTATGGGAAAATGTGAAATTTCCACCTCTTAATACAACGTGACCCACTTTCCGTTGGGCGGGCCTAACGTTTAGTAGTTTCGTAAAGTTTAACTCCAAGTGGATAAACTAAATTGCAGTGTCACCCACAGTACAGAATAAACGAAGAAACTAAGGAAAAAGAATTTGGAAACCTACGACGCGACGCCCACTTAGGGCGACCCCTTCGGCCCGAGAGCACGGGCTCCTGTGTACGGCCAGGCGACCGGAGGCGCTGTGGTTTCCCCAGGGACACCGCGGAGAGGATCAATAAGCCAATACATAAAATATGGCCTCTCCCCCCCGCCCGCCCCACTACACTCGGCTCTTTCGCTCGGTTTCTTTCTTTCGTTCTTTCCTTCCTTCCTTCCCCCTCCCTCGTCGCCCCGAACAGCGCGTTTCGCCCGTCCTGCACCACGTTCACAGCATCCAAATAATATAAAAAGCACGGGGGGGGGGGAGGTGTGCGCGGCAGCACCAGCAGAATGCTGGTTCAAGCTCGTTTGCACTGAGGGCTCACCAGCTACTCACCGGAGAGCAGATGTCCCTAGCTTACCAAGCTGTCTCTTACTCGTTCACAAGCAACTTCACACGGCACGTGCTTCCGACAACCATTCATGCTTCGCGGCATTCTTAGTTTTTGTTCAGTTTATTTATGCCAAGCAGGTCACACGCCAAGCTCTCGTTTACTCCAAGCAAGTTCAAATAAACTAATATGCGCCAACGTCAGCTTGTTGGGATTTTCCACGGTTTCTCCCACCAGCAAGGCACCGCCCCAGGGACAAGCTCTATGCTCCCGACATGTATGGTAGTGTAGTGCGCGTGTAAGTAAGAGGTAAAAATACGACAAGAAAGAGGAAGGAAAAATCACGTGCTGTCCGTGGTCTGTTTGTTATAGTACTGCCCTGGCATTTGCCTGGTGTTGATCGGAGAAACCACGAAAAACTACCGATGAGAGTAGCCCACCGCTAGAATTTTCCTCCAGACTCCGAGCGGCTGAATTTGTTCTAGCTGTCTAGCAAGTGTCCAAAATCCTGCAACCGTTGGGACTCGAACCCTAGAACATCCCAGTCAGAGGCACTGCATGAGTTGATGCCCTGAGCCACCTTTGTCGGTGGATGCTCAACGAAGTTTACTTCGTTGGCGAGGCTTTGTTGGTATTCCAAGTATGAATATAAAACGTGGTCACTGCCAACATTTTTGTTTATTATATTATTATTATTATTATTATTATTATTTTATTATTATTATTATTATTATAGTTTTTAATGGATTAACCATGAACAAATACATCTATATTTCATATATTTTAACCTGGAATTGGTTTCGCCATTGAAGGCTAATAATAATAATAATAATAATAACAATAATAATAATAATAACAATAATAATAAAGTGTAGGCAAAGCAACGCCATTTATTCTCAAACATCAACGAATTTTACTAGTCCGTTAAAAAGGCGAGTACACTAGCAGGATGTACAACTAAGCAAGCGAGTAGCTTGTGCACTCGCCCCATTCGCGCCCTCGCCCCGCACGCGCTACTATTCAATTTCCAGGTCGCCGACGAGCGCCGCCAAAAGAAGCATAAATTTAATAAAGTACTTCCGGGCCCTTCTGTTCTCTTTCTGCGGGGAGTAAATAAATGAAAATCTAGATAAATGCAGAGACGCGGCCGCCGCGAGCGCGGTAGACGCGGGGAGGGCGACGGAGTCGGAGGCACGTAAAAATAATAGCGGAAGAGAGAGTGAGAGAGGGGGACAAAAGAGCGCGGGGTGGCTGGGGGGGGGGCGTTGAGGACCGCAGCCGCGCCCGATAGAACACGTGCGACGCGCCCAATCAGCGGTCCCCCGCCCCGCCCTCGCCGCAGACAACGCCCCCGCGGGCGGGCGCGCACGTGGCACTGGGGACGCGGGGGCCAGGCGAGCGCAGAGCGCAGAAGGACTTCCTATCCTCCTTTTTTGTTGCCTCGGACAGGTCATCAGCTGCTTGGGTGTCATCCAATCGGAAGCTTACACGGCACTACAATGACGTCACTATAGTGACATTCAACCTTCCGATGACACCGTAACAGCTGATTTACGCTAGAGGCAGAATGAATAAATCCAAGTTATACGACGGGGTCCAGAGAGCTTCACCGCCCGGGAGGAGTTTCAAGATGTTAAAAAACATTTTTATTGCGTCAAAACAAAAGACATCTACTGCTTTATGAATTTTCGCATAAGTATATATAAATACTATGGAATTTAAGTTAAATTAAATACATTTTTACACCAAAAATTAAAGTTTGTTCTAAATCATTAAAAACGTACAATTACTTCACGCATGTAAGATAATTTCTCAAACCAAATTCTGATCTCATAACTGAAGTACCCGAAATCCAAAAATGGAACATTTCATGTAGACAATCGTTATTCTGATTTGGCAGAAACGTTCCTTAGCATATGAAATGTCCGCAGATCATTCTATTGTTCTCCGCAACACAAGCCCAGCGTGCTAGGATACGATTCTCCACGAAAGGCGCGGGGATCACCTCAAGAGCCTAGTAGCTCACACGTGGTCCCGCGAGCAAAGTGGCCTCCAAGGATAAGCGCTGCGACTCATTACGGCCACGATAGCTCCACCAGGGGGCAAAAACGAGCCGCTGCCGACGAGAACAATCAACGTCGCTTCATAAAGAGCTTCGTTCCGGATAACGACATCAAAGGAGCGTCGCCCCGTCTTGCCTTGCCCTGCCTTGCCTCGGCTCGGCTCGGCTCGCGTCGAAGGGAGCGCACGCTGAGGCGGACCCGCACGACTAAAGCAGATTAACTCCCCCGCGATGCCAGCCATATTACTGACATCCAAACCAACAGCCTTGGATTGATTGATTGCTAGTTATTCTGGGCGCGCAACGACTGGGGTCATTAGTCCCGTACGTGTAGTGCATGCTTTTCACCAGGATGTGGCTGTGATCTCCCGCTGGATGGTGAAATCCGGCGCCGACCTACAGTCGACTAGCGGGCTTGCCACAACCAGGCATCTCCCACCAGCCGGGACAAGTACTCACTCCCCGACCGGTTCCCGCCATGTGTGGTGGTGTAGTGCATGTTAGTGTAAGTGTGTGTGTCAAGGGGTGAGGATAGGACAAAGAAAGAAGGAAAAATCGGCGCGTGGCCCGTTTTTTAGGGTACTGCTCCGGCATTTGCCTGGTGGTGATCCGAGAAACCAGAAAACTACCGATCAGAGCAGCCGGTCGCTAGAATTCTCAAGACAGCGACTGAATTCGATCTATCTGACAAGTTAGTAGCCGCCGTGGGACTCGAACCTAGGACCTCCCGGTCAGAGGCACTGCAGTGACATCAGTTGAGCACTGCAGTGACATCAGTTGATGCACTGCACCGCTCCCGATATCATCCATGAGATATACGAAGGTATGATGGAGTATGACCAACGGACGGTGAATATTATAGTGGATGAAACAAATACACTCTGGATCCTACTTTTCTACACGAAATGTTTGGGATAATCATGTCGGAAGAGATATGTCCGAAGAAGTAGATAATAGAGAACTCATAATTAAGGGACAGTCACTCCGACCGAATTCAACTTCAACAGCATTCCAAGAGGTGCTCAAAAAGAAGAGTGGGTCCATGAAACTACAGTTTGAATAATAGAGGTACTTAGAAGGTCATTAAAAGAAAATATAATTTGTTCATCTAGGCCGCACCAATATAATCAAGAATTAACGTATCTTCCTGTAGGCGCCACAGTGATGGCAAATTTTACTAAAACATCAATTCATCGATGTTTCGATACATTGCTAAAGGGTTTTCGATGTTTAAAAACGTTAACGTTTTTGCCATCTCGATAAATTGCAACCCTTCGAAATATTTGAGTTTCGCTGAATTTCCAATTTTAAACCATACTATTTTAAAATTTAAGTCCCTGCGGTTGAAGCCCACCGAATGGTAACTTCGTAAGGCAGCGTTTCGACTCAGGACGGCGACACTTCGAGGACGCAGAATACAGAACACGTCACGCCTCGAGAGATAGTTGCCTCTTGATGCATCAAGTGTCAAAATAAAAGTGACTGGTATTAAATGGATGTTTGATTTGATTTGATTTTTCGTGTTTCCCGGCACGTCAACTGCTTTGGTCATTAGTCCCGTTAGTGTATCATTTTTCTCGGATAGCGCTGTGATCTTTCCCCTGATGGCGATCCGCCGCCGACCTGTGTCGGCTGGGAATTTCCAACCAGGGCTCTCCACCAGCGGGACCCCACAGGGACAAGCTCTATGCTCCGACCGGCCTCCGGAATATGTTAGTTAGTCTATGATAGGTAAGTGTGTGTGTGTAAGGAGAGGATAGAAAAGGAAGGAAGGACGGATCGCGCGACGGTTCGTGGCCCGATTGGTAGGATACTGCTCCGGCATTCGCCTGGTGTTGATCGGCGAAACCACGGAAAACTCCCGATCAGAGCCACCGGCCGCTAGAATTTTCCTCCAGACAGCGACATGGATGTTATGTTCATGGATTGTGATTAAGTGGATTTCTTGCGGGGGAACACCACGCGATTTTACAGAATATGCACTAATAGAAATCAAATTTTGGATAGTGAATTTATAATAATTTCTGTTTAAAATAATCGAATTGAATGATTTTTTTATTTTTGCGGGAAATACTACAAATGTATTATGAAATTTAAAAAAAAGGCGGGGCTTGTCCCGCGTAGGAAAGGAAATCATCTCTTACCGCCCCACGTCTTTCTCGTCCACTGCGTGAAAGGAGTAGGCGAGTTGTTGGGCGCGTCAGAGGACGACGAACAGTCAGTCAGGCGACCGGCGCCCTCGCCTGGTGCAATCGTTCTCGGAGAGCGTCAACTGTTAACGATACCTAACGCGTCGCAATCGCCGATGGTTACGGAAGGACACACATCGCCCTAAAATCTTCCCCTGACCAGGATTTTTTTTTTTTTTTTTACACGGTTCGGTTATAAGACCCCTATTTACGCGCTCCCTTTTGAAAACGACTTCGGAGTATTGGCAAGCGCGCTCTGTGGCGACAGACACACTTCCTGCGCACGTGCGCGTTCCGCTAAAACTGCGAAATCCCTTGGTCAAAAAGAATCGCGTAAATCGGGTCTAAGACACGCCTCTTTTTCACCAAAACGATTCCGCGAGTTTTAGTGAACGCGCTACTGCGCACAGCTGCTTCTTGGACGGCAGAGTTGCTCTGCGCATGCGTACGTTTGCAAAAATTCCAGAAATATTTCGTCATAATTAATTTCAATGATACAAAAATTTCGTCATAATACAGCGTACAAATCGAGCCTAAGTGACCTATTTCCTACAGTGGATTTTATGCGTTGAAGTATGTGTTCTCTCAGAATAACTAATAATAATAATAATAATAATAATAATAATAATAATAATAATAATAATAATAATAATAATAATAATAATAATATCTAGCGTATCCGTGCGAGAACTCTCGCATCCCATCCTCTTCCTTATTTTTCTTTTCCATATCAAGTCTATAATATATATTGTGGTATCTAATGCGACATATAGATGGCGCAGGAAACAATGAGGCTTAGGTGCAAGTTGGCTTTCTTAGAAAAAGAAGGAGGCTTTGTAACGAGACCCGAAAAGTAAAATATGTAATAAAAAACTGATTGTAATAAAACACGACAACAGTTTAAATACGACTTAAGTGTTCTTATTTAAAATCAAGAATAGTACATTTGGCGACGAGGATAAGTACTGCGTCAAATTTCAAATTTGAAGAAAAGGAAAAAGTAAGTGAAAACGACACGTCTTTTGTGATATAACAAGAGAAATGGCAGACTGTTCAGGAGTACCGGAATTTGATATTAGTGAAGTGAATATTTTTCCTCGCTGGGAAAGATGGATTCGGGCGTTTGAACTTTGTATGGTTGCGAAAAATATTACCGCTTCAACTCGAAAGAAAGCGATGCTGTTACATTACGGCGGAATGGGGCTTCAAGATATTTTTCGCAATCCCAGGCGCTGACATGATTCCAGAAGGTGGGGATGCATATAATATAGCGAAAACGGCCCTGAACAATTACTTTAAACCAAAGCAAACCCGTCATATGAGAGACATGTTTTTCGGAATATGACTCAAGCAGAAGGCGAAAGCATCGCGATGTTCGTTACAAGACTGAGGCAGCAGGCAAATATGGAAATTGGGAACGGGAAGAAGAAATACGGGATCAAATAATTGAGAAATGTCTACACAAAGAGGTGAGAAAAAGGGCACTCGAAAAAGGAAATCCGACACTTAAAGAAGTTATGGACATCGCCTGCGCAATAGAGGTTTCCATGCAACAACTGAAGATTATGGCTGGTGAGTCGGTGGCAAAAGTCGCACAAAGGGGTGGAAATTCAAAATTCAAGTCGAAAAGAAAGAGATCACGTGTTATAGTTGTGGTCAAGTAGGTGCACGTGCGTACCGACGATCGGTGTCAGCAAAGACGAAGACCTGTAATCGGTGCAACAAAAGGACATTTTGCTGTAGTTTGTAAGACGAAGATGATCGACAAGGAGGAGATAAAGAAGGAAGATAAAAAGGGAAACGGAACAACGAAGAAGAAAAACTCGAAGATACGACAAGTTGAAGATGACGTAGATGACAACGATTATACGTTCGACGTAAGTGAACGACAAGTAGCAGAAACTATAAGCAACAAGTATGTGAATGTAAGAATGGGAGGAGTGTCTTTGAGAATGTTGGTTGATTCGGGAGCATCATGTAATATTATTGATCGGGCAACGTGGAATGCGTGTAAACAACAGAAAATTGTTTGTAAATCAACAAAAGTGTCTGACAAAAAGTTATATGCTTACGGACAGAAAGAAAGGTTAAATTTATTAGGTGAATTCGAATGTGTCATCGAAGTTGGACGTAAACAAACGGTAGCAAACTTTGTAGTTGTAGATACAATCGGTCAACCATTGTTAGGTTATGATACGGCAGAGAAGTTAGAAATTTTAAAAATCGGTGTAGATTTACAAGTTACGAATATTGAAATGTATTTGGAAAATAATAAGTTGTGTAATGGCTTAGGTAAAATCAAGAATTTTCAGTTAGCATTACCAATTGATGAGAAGTGCAGTCCGTGGCACAGCCTGTGAGGCGTATTCCTTTTAAGTTACGTGATAAAGTTCAACTGGAAATACAGAAAATGATTGATTTAGACATTGTCGAAAGAGTAGAAGGTGCGACTCCGTGGTTTCACCAATTGTACCTGTCATCAAGAAAGATGGATCGATTCGTCTATGTGTAGATATGAGACGAGCAAACGAAGCAATTATTCGAGAAAGGTATCCACTTCCTGTGTTGGAGGAGATTTTGCCAAAATTCAGAAAGTGCAAGTTTTTCAGTACTATTGATTTAAATCAGGCGTATCATCAAGTCGACCTTGATGAACGATCGAAGTTATAACGACTTTTGTTACAGAATCGGACTATACAGATACAAAAGACTAATGTTTGGGATAAGCTGTGCTCGGAGATGTTTCAACGGATTATAAAATCTATTCTTTCTGGCTTGGAAGGAGTAGAAAATTTTATTGATGATATTGTCATATTTGCAGAAACAGAGGAACAACATGACCGCCGATTAAAATTGGTTTGAAGTGTCTTGAGGATCACGGGTTAACCATAAATCCACGATAATGTAAACTTAAGCAAAGGAAATTATTTTTCTGGGCTTTGCAATTTCTGGTTCTGGTTGTAGGCCTTTGCAATCAAAAGTAGATGCTATTCGCAAGTGTAGACCGCAAGTGTAGACCGCCACGAACTCGAGAGGAAATACGAAGTTTTTTAGGACTTGTAAATTTCTGCGGATCATTTATACCGAATTTGTCAACAATTAGTGCTCCTTTGAGGCGACTAACAAAACAGGGCGTTAAATTTGAGTGGGGTCAAACTGAAAATGATGCATTTAACAAATTAAAATCGAAACTAATGCAAACGAAATGTTTAGGAATTTATAATCAGAATGCGCCAACAAGAGTAATTGCAGATGCGAGTCCTGTGAGATTGGGCGCAGTTTTAGTACAAAAAGATGAGAATGAATGGAGAGTTATCTCATACGCGAGTAGAAGCCTTACCGATTGCGAGAAGCGTTACTCTCAAACAGAAAAAGAGGCATTAGCCTTGGTATATGCATGTGAGAGGTTTCACTTAATGATATATGGTTTGGAGTTTGAGCTCATAACGGATCATCGTGCGTTGCAGTTTATGTTTTCTCCGCGTTCGAAACCAAGCGCAAGAATCGAGAGATGGATTTTAAGGCTACAGGGTTACAAGTACAAGGTAGTATACAGAAGCGGGAAGTCAAATATTGCCGATCCATTGTCAAGACTACCTGAAGAAAAATTACAGACAGGAGAGAATTCATCAACTGAAGATGAACTGTATATCAGCTGGGTATCCAGGGAATCCGTTCCTCGTTCAATCAGCCCCGAAGAGTTGGATGAGTATTCGAAGACTGATCCGGTTTTGATAGAAGTCCGAAAGGCGTTGCTTTCTGGAAATTGGGACACGTTGTCGAGCTCAAGAATGAAGATTCTGAAAGACGAGTTATGTGTTCTCAATAATTTAGTTCTGAGGGGGACTCGAATTGTTATTCCTGAAACTCTTCGTCATAGAGTTCTAGAATTGGCACATGAAGGTCACCCAGGGATAGTAAGTATGAAGAATCGTCTTCGTTCCAAGGTTTGGTGGGATGGAGTCGATAAGGATGCTGAGAAATTTGTGAAGAGGTGCGAAGGTTGTCAGTTGGTTGAAAAATCCAACCAAACTACACCTGTTTCCCGGAATCCTCTTCCTGATAGACCTTGGTATATACTAGCCATGGATTTGTTGGGTCCACTGCCATCAGGGGATCACATAATGGTAGTAGTTGACTATTATTCGCGATTTTATGAAGTAGCGACAATGCGAAAGATTAATTCGGAAAATGTGATACAAGCACTACGAGAAATGTTTGCCCGTTACGGTATCCCTCGAGTGTTGGTATGCGACAACGGAAGACAAATGAGTAGTGTAGAAATTGAAGATTATGCAAGAGAACAAGGTTTCAAGATAGAACATTCTGCTCCACTGTGGCCGGCAGCTAATGGTGAAGTGGAACGACAGAACAGAAGTATACTCAAAAGACTGAAGATTGCACAAATTGAGAAACGAAATTGGCGTGAACAATTGTGGGACTATCTTCTGATGTACAGATCCACTCCGCACTCTACAATTGGGGTATCACCAGCGGAAATGATGTTTGGGAGACGTCTCAGGACAAAGCTTCCTGAAGTTGCGACAGAGAAGATTTTGGATGAAGAGGTGAGAGAGCGAGATGCTTGGAGAAAAGAAAAAGGAAAAGAGTACTACGATAAGAAAAATAATGCCAAAGAATCCGATATTAAACAAGGGGATACTGTAATTATTATGCAACCTAAGACTAACAAACTCACGTCTGAATACAGTCAAGTGAAGTACAGAGTCACAGATAGGCATAGGGATAAAATCACCATACGTTCACCTGCGGGAAACACTTATCAAAGGAATGTCAATCATGCAAAGAAGTTCTTGGAAAAAAAGACCCTGCAACAGTGAAGATTGAGAAAACAATGATTTCCCCGATAACTTGCCTACATCATCACCTGAAACACCGAAAGAATTAGAAGTGAAGAACAAATCGGCGAAGGTAACAGAAGGACGGGTCGTGAGAGAAGATCTCCTAAATATTTGGAGGATTACATTTTAACATCGAAATCAAAGCGTAAATAATATGTTGTAATTTTGTGAGTTATAATTTTCAAATTATAATAATTTTCATAGTGTTGTATTTTGTTCATAAGTGAAATCAAAGTTTCACTTCAGTTGTAAAGGTTTTGTGTTTTCTTACTAAAGAAGGAAAGAATGTGGTATCTAATGCGACATACAGATGGCGCAGGAAACAATGAGGCTTAGGTGCAAGTTGGCTTTCTTAGAAAAGAAGGAGGCTTTGTAACGAGACCCGAAAAGTAAAATATGTAATAAAACTGATTGTAATAAAACACGACAACAGTTTAAATACTACTTAAGTGTTCTTATTTAAAATCAAAGAATACTACATATATTTTCTTCAAGGCCCTCTTATCCTCCGTTACTCACATCCTCCGTCTCCTTGTAATTGATAACAATACAATACACCCTTGTCAATACAAACTATTCTTATTTAACTTTATTACTGAGCAGTGAGGTGCACCCGTGTAATTCGATCGCGTAGAATATCAAGTAATTAGTTTAATTTTACATATTAGTTTCAGATTCTACAGGCTCGGAATACGTGGGGTAGAATGGAGAAGCGTGGAACCGGCAAAAATGAAGCCTTTGGCCTCAAAATTTTAGTTTTTAAGATCCTAAAACGCTTTGTTTAAGGGTTATTCAACAATATAGATTTTTTAAATCCAGCTGAGTGTTGCGAGTTGCATTTGACATTAATATTTAGATTATGTTTTTAAAAAAATACTTCACGTTTTTTTAAAAAATCAAAATGCAATTCGTCACGTCTCCTTGAAGTTCTCTTTCTTCAGAGACCACATTCATAAATATTGATTGCGTGTGAGAGCCTCAAAAGGTATGGATACTACTGACATAATGTAGGGGACAATAATAATAATAATAATAATAATAATAATAATAATAATAATAATAATAATAACAACATTAATAATGAATTTTATAATGTGCGTTTAACTATTTCATTCCATATTTCTCGGATTGGATAAATGTTAGTTTTGCCCTCCGTACATATTCTCAGACTCCTAATTCCGCCCATGTTGCCAGGCGCTGCGAGAGCTCTTCGCCAGGCGATTCAATCTCTAGCGGAATGGAGCGCTATGGCCATCGTGCGAGAAAGTTGGGCTAACTCTTAGATTAATGCGCCTGGAACTAATTGCTCAAGGGAGCGGCGAAACGCTGCTGCTGCTGCTTCTGTTGCTGCTGCTTCTGTTGCTGCTACAGGCAGTTGCCACAATTTTGTGCACAAGTCACCGAAAGAGGATGAAGGAATTTGACTTGCTTTATTTAGCCACTTACATTTGTACGTCTCCCCGAGTTCTTGGGAATTTACGACTCGTTTGACAGAGCTGGTAACTTCTCTCTTCAACAAACTATTGCGATGTTTCCAAGTTACAGTTCCGAACTGCTCTTCGTAACTACGTCTGCGATATTACGCTTTTCCTGCAAGAGAGACCTCTGATTTGACCGTGTTAAAAGATGCCCTTTAACCTTTTTTGCATTACCAAGCTCGAATTCTTCTTTATTCCGTAAATTCCATTTGGAATTTTTGTTGGTACAAAATGGAGGCATACGAGCATCAACGTATTTTAAACTCTGCATACAACGCAATGAATATTTATAAATACATATCACCGAGATATGCAAGGCCCCATTAACAACTTCATATAACCTACCGTCCACACGTTCTCAACAGTATGCCACATGAGAAGAAGGGCTGAATCTACCGCCATCAAATTATAATCAAGATAATATTTTAAAATAAAGATCCAAAGATAAATATTCTATACCTATGTACGTGTGTGATGGGTTTGTATGCGTTATTCGACTGTTCATCTCCGCCATTCACAGTTACACACGTTCCGGCTGACCGTCCGTTTGAGGATGTCATTCGCATCTCGGTCTACTGGTGGGGAACTGGCTGTTTTTCCTTATTCTTCTAATTGTCTTTAAAATACTAATAAATATACAAATGCTTTTAGAACTTGTTAAAGCGTTGAACATGGCACACTAAGCTGGTTATTCATTCATTCACAATTACCAGGGAATAAGAATCCATCCCTCTCATATTTGTTTTTCCAATGGCTGACAAGGCCTTGAATTTCATTATAAAAAGAAATATCGTAAATGTTAGAAATCTGTAAATAATTATTGAAGTTAAAAAGGCTAAGTCAACCATACAAAAACGCGGCTGCGATTCTCATTCTAGAGCATAATGCCGATGAATAATTTGAAGGATTAGTGATAATGATGTTATTATACGAATGATGATGCAGGAATGAAGAAATGAGAGGCGGAGAAATAAACGCTTTGAAGAACCGTGAAAAAATCAGCAACAAATTCCACAGTTCGCGGATTCTGAACTCCGGTCCTCGGAGATGGAAAGGCTGCTGCGTCGCGTGTGCACCACCCGACTACGGCCGTCCCCCGCAGCAGCGGTAGGGGAAGAGCGCGTGGGCGGAAGTGGAAGGGGGGGGGGGGGGGGAGGCGTCGCCACCCCAGGGAACGTGGGACTTCCGAGTCCCCATTGCGGCCCCCGCCCCCTCCCCTCCCGTCCCCCCCCAAAAAAGGAGGTTCCCGGCCACAGGTCGAGCGCGCCCCCCCCCCACGGGCACCGCCCCTCTCACGCGTCCTCCTCTTCCTCCTCCACTCCGTCTCTTCGAAGTTTAGGCCACCAAGCCCCAGGATCGGTTTTCCAGCCGGATGGTATGTATGCCTCTTTGCATCTTCCCTTCGTAGTATTAGTGAACTCCTGTTGTATGTGCCTTACCTCTTTTCTAATAGTACGACTTATAAGAAAATATATACTTCATTCGTTTCTGATCTTGAACAAAAAGTTGCACCCTCTTTAATGCTGAACTTTAACGGAATCGTCTAAATTGCTGAAATTCTTCATTACCATAACGCCTCCCTTAAAACTAACCTATCTTAACGTTCAAACATTTGTTGATAGCGTTGAAATATGATTTAAATGATTTTTTCATAGTCGTTGCTTATGACCGGAACAAAGTATTTAGTCGAAATTACTTCCATTATCCAACGTTTAATCATAAACGCACTTTTCAACTCACCGGGAATCTGCTTTTAAAACCTTTTTCGATATAAATTTACAGATTATAATAATGTTCAAAACTTTTACCTAATAAATTATCATTTTGATGGAATTCCTTTTTGTGAAGGGCGCTCTGTCGCAAGTTGCTTCTTCACTTTATATTTCAAGAAGTGAATTTCATTGAACGACTAACTCACACACCAGATCATTCTTCATTCACTTCACAGTCGCGCTTCATGAAAGCAATTTACTATTTGCATTTCTTAAAGCACTAAAATAGTAGGTCCCAGTAACGTGCATCACCCACGTCAAAAAAAGGTTACACACAATTCGTTTACCTGGCTCCTTACCTCCGTTTAGTCATCTCAGCCGTCTGGGAGATTTTGTTTAAATTTCTTTTTACTTATTAGCAGAACCTGCTTCGAATTGGCGAACATCGCATCACGAAATTTCATAACCCGTCTCCACAGACACAAGTTTAATACGGATATTACGCTATTGAGGAAGTTTCATTGACCAGACGATATTACGCTGTTGAGTTTCGTGTTGAGGCACAATGATGATACTCTCTCTTCTTCATTATTTTAACAAAACATTATATAACATTTCACGTAACATTCTTTTATAAGTATTTTAGACTGCGTCACAATTCACGGAATCCACAAATGGCGTAGAGACGGAGGTGTGGGACACCTCCAACTATCGCGGTGCAAGTAGTTCAATAAACGGTCCTTGTCCCATCATGCTCATTTTCGATTAAGGTTTTCGTAACATGTTTAGAAGACAGGACACTAAGGTGAGTGGTTAAGCAACGGTGGAAAACTGCCAAACTCACATAACACAACATTATTATTTCTGCCCAAAATTTATTCTCCTTTCTAACTGTTGCTTTAAATCATGTCATATACATTTGAGGATGTGACGAAGTACTGCAGTCGCTCCCCGAGCGTAGATGGAGGAGGTTACTTTTGCGATAATGCTCTCTCCTTTCCTGATTGAGAAACTAGCGGTCGGGGTAGGGCCTATTGGTAGAACCGTTCACCTCTCACCGCTTCGTAACGAGGATAAAAACTCGACCAATGAATGCGGAATATCTACTGAACAATGCGGGTTCGTAGCAGGTTTTGCATGGGGCTTTTCCTTGTACCCCTGCCTCTCATTCCACCTCTGCATCACATTCATTCAATTTTACCACCCATCCCCTGCTCATCGGCATTTACTTCGGAAATCAACTACAAGACTTAGGTACCGAGAATAAAAATAAATATTACATCGGACATTCTAGCCAAAATCTGTCTCCGCTGCCGATGAGACTCCTAGGAACTCGCACTGCTGGCTCCATCTACGTTTCATACGCGAATTCCACGACTGTGCGCCCACGTCCTGGGTCGCGCGCCGCGCTGTTCACACAACACAGTGACCTTGTTTCTCGCGCGAGACAATCCTGGAAACGAGAAGCGCCGCGCCGGCCGGCGCCGCCCGATCTGCCACTTTCCAACGCTCTATCGCCGCATCTTCACGCGCGGGCGAGGCCCACGCGGCGCCCCGCCGGCGGCGGAAGAGCTCTCGCGGAATGAGAGCGCGCTCCGTGCAAAGGAGCTTTTGTTGTTCCTTCGCCGAACACGTCTGCGCCTTAAAGAAGAGACTAGGGCTCCTTTCACGAGGACAGCGAAATTAAGCATCGATTTTTCATTTTCATTTTCTTTTTATTGGTCTTGAATTTACATAGATCAATACTATAGTACTTTTACATATGCATTTTGGTGGCTTAAATTAACATTAAAAATTAACTTAATTCTAAAACTAACTACTTAGGATAAGGGAGCTCATGAAGCGCCTTACTTATTAACAAACTCTGACTGCATGTTCAAGAAAGCTTGAATTGGGAACCTATTTTTGATTCTAGTGCGGGAATCTGGGATTTGAGCGAGGTTGAAATGGAATAGGTGGTCGTTTTGGTTGATGTATGAGTAGAATTTTCTGGAGATCTTGGTAATGAACGGGATGATGTACGGAATATTTAGTTCTTTGTGTAACTGAAGATTTGAAACGAACCATGGGGCTTGAGTAATTGCTTTGAGGTATTTATTTTCAACTATTTGAATTTTGTTTAAATTGGTTCTTGAGGCATTTAACCAGATGGGACACGCATAGGTCATAATAGGTCGTATATAATTTTTGTACAGGGCTATTGCGTTGTTTAGACAGAGTTTGCTTTTGTGATTAATGAGTGGCTTTAGTTGAAGGATCTTTACTTTTGCTTGGTGTGTTTTTGCATTTATATGGTCTTTCCAGTGGAGCTTAGTATCTAGATTTAATCCTAGATATTTTATGTTTTGATTACGTGGAGTCCAGGGAATAAAAAATTAAGCATCACACACAATATTTGAACAAATTTATATACAGGGAGCGGAGGCTCTGTGCATCAACTGATGTCACTGCAGCGCCTCTGACCGGGAGCTGGATGGCGCCGGATCTCGCCATCCAGCGGGGGAAGATCACCGCCATCTCCCAAGGAAAAACATGCCCTACACTTACGGACTAATGACATAAGCTGTTGACGCGCCCGGAATCACTAAACAACCAAACCAACAAATTTATACATAATTCTTTGTAAGAATATATTAAATGAACTGATTACAGCTTGATGATCGGAACAAATATGTTCTCGAAACGAAAGGAAAAAAGCGTTTATGTTACGTTGATCCATCCACGTAACCACATCCAAATATCACCGCAAAAATCAGTCTTGAATATTTCATATTCTGCAAGAAGAAAAGGAGCTGGATTTGTGAAATAAAATAATGTTCATGAAGCTCCAACAGACAGAATCCTTCCTGACCAGAAAGGTACTGAAGGTAATGCATCATCGCGGTTTGCAATGGTCACTCCCCTCAACATCTAGATTTTATTTTTACTACAGATCAGCAAAACATTCATCAAATATTGATCCATTGATGAATAATCCACGAAATATTAGATGGCAGCACATACGAGGGGTAGTAGCACTACCCTTATACAAATAATTCACGTATAATACGCACACTTCTTGAACAAGTTCTCTATGGGGCATGGAAACCGGGTTGAAAATCGAATCTTCACAAACAGCACAAGCGGTTCAGCATAAACGGTTGAAAACCTAGCACTTTTACAATGTCATGGAGGAAAAACGTCTGTTTGAATTGCTGACCAGGGTTCTTCAATGCTACAAGTTTGGTCTTGTTATTCAATGCCATCAATGCCAAATGATGTTCGTATGTCTTTCCGGAACTTCAATGATCGGAGAAAACTTGACATGGATTGATGGATCTAGTGAGCTCGGTAACAGCGCACCGAACTATGACCGTTTATCGGGCGATTTCTCAGATGGATACGAGTAATTAACAGCTGACTTGCGGAAAAAATGAAGCCGCTCGGCGCAGAACGAGAAATCACTCGAAGTTAAAGGATGCGTTGTGTATTCAGCTTTGATTTGTCGAACAGTGTCAGATATTGGGTATGTCAAATTGAATGCGGGTGTAAATGCGATACAACTGTTGTCTGTCAAAGTTTAAAGACCAGTTCACACGAGCTTGAAAAAGATAGAACATGAAAGAAGCAGGCAACACAATTAACTTTGACTTACAGGTAGACGGAAGGCAATGTCGTGGATGCAATGCGAGATCGGAACATAAAGCAGAGTGCCCGGTAAGACGTGAGAGAAAAGAGCTAGGAGAAGTAGACATCGTGAAAAAAAAACTCGTTGAGAGAACATCAGAGGGAAGGAAAGACATCAACGATAAATCCAAGACAGTATAACGTTCATTTCTTAAATCAAAAAGTTTCGAAATTGGTTGGAAACGAATTGCCGGTGTCTACGTCGAAAGTGCAATAAGCATTTGCCAGAACCTCCCAGGTCCGTTGGTGTGTGGGTGTAATGTGGAGTAGGCCGCAGGGGAGGCGGGGGAATTCGGGAGGGCCGCTGCAAGGCGCCGGCGAGGCCGAGTGGCTTCGCGCGGGCAGTAGCTTCCAATCAGGGCCGCTGGGCGCCGCCCGGGGCACAGATTGCGCGCCCCACGGCGGCGCCTCGCCGGCCTGCCCTCGCCCTCGCCCTCGCCCTCGCCCTCGCCCTCGCCCTCGCCCTCGCCCTCGCCCTCGCCCTCGCCCTCGCCCTCGCCCTCGCCCTCGCCGCGGGGGCAGTTGCCTACGCGGTCTCGCAACCTTTGCTCCCAAAACGGGCACTTCTTCACCGCTGCTAGAAATTTTGCTACTGCAATCGCCAGTATACATGTGTGTGAGCCATGATTTGACCATGGAAGATGTTGGGCCGTATGTCTTTGGCCCCGATGAATAAGCCGATAAGTATAAAAAACTTAAATTTACAGGTGAGAAAAAACAACTTTAAACTAATGCTGTAAATCAGGGATTAATGATATTCAGACAAAACCTACACACAACTAGTTTCGTTTCAATATCACCTGCGTTTGAATATCAGTAATCCCTGATTTACAGATTCAGTTTAAAAGTTGTGTTTTGATCTCCTGTAAGATTAAGAGTTTAATGACTTATCACCTTATTCACCAAGATCAAACATATATGGCCCAACACCTTCCATGGTCAAATCATGGCTCACACACATGTATACTAGCGATTGCAGTAGCAAAATTTCTTTTCCAACTTTTATTAGTAAGGATTCAAAACACTTAAATAATATTATTAATTATAATAAACTCAATATCAACTTATATATTGTAATATAATTTTTGCAGTGTTGAATATCGGGTGAACGAAGATCGCTTCGAATGTCTCCTGAACCGTTGCACAAACGGAAATGTTTTCACAAAATGAACGTACGCGACGGTTACATAAGACGATGTAAATCATTCAACTACAGCTTTTAATTTTTTCGTCTTAATACATACATAAAAAAGAAAGTATTGTAAAGCATTGTTTTGCAATGTTTTTGACCGAAAAACCGGTATTATCGGGCCTGATATCGAAAAAGTGGATACATCTTGCTCCTGAATGCAGAGTAATAAGTTACCGTTCATCGTCTAATACGTACGTGTGTACACCCAATCCACGTTGTGTTGGTATTTATTACCGAAAAATCGATTGACGTCAGTCCATTTATCCCACTGTACATTTATCCGTTCGTCTGTCTGTCCGGCCGGCCGGCCGGCAGCCCGTGTATCCGTCCGTCCATCAGTCAGAATCTTCGACAGTCTTCTGTCTCTCCGTCTGCATGTCTGTCTCTTCGTCCGTCTGTCCGAATATAAATCTTATAATATTTCATTACTCAGATTTTTTAATGCACATCAAAACCCACTCTTGCATGTAATTGGAAACCAGCGTTCCACATATCTTGTTCAATATTTTATCATTTTAACACTGGACAGAAAATGTTAAAAATATATCAGGTGATAAGCAATTTAACTGATGATCATCTCTGAAATATGAGTATGAAAATATACATAACTTTTCACTGCCCCCATGGATATTATAAAATAAGTTCATGAAGTGGCCGTAAGAACATTTTAAATAAAATAAAGAGTACCAATTTTTCCAGTTCCTTAGGAAGAGTTTATACTATTATTTAAAAACAATAATTCCGCAATCACTGGGTATGCTTACACTACGTAGTAAAAAACACTGCGTAACTTTCCTCGCGAGGCGAAGGAGAAGCGCCTACTCGTCCGTTCACGAGTTGCGAGGTGATGGAAGGGTGCGAGAGCGCTAGTGACTTCGCGATACGCGACTCTAGCGAGTGGCGTGTGGTGTGACTTTCGACGAGCATCAACTGCCACCGATACCAAATGCATGGAGAAATCACGTTCGACAAAGGACGTGACGTTCTTCACGTTACCCAGTGGCGGTCAAGGTTTGTGGTGGGAACACTTCTCTCAAAATGTTTGTGCATGCACAGCTGGAAAGTGTTTTTCTACACAGTTAAGCTTTAGAAAGGACAAATTCTAACACCCCAGCTACAAGCCTCTTTCGAACGCATTTGAAATGGTTCCTGTAACATCCGTGTGCCCTCGCCATCTCTCCGCTTAGAGCCACGTACAGAGCACGAGTCCCACCTGCCGCGGGTCAGTAAATTGCAGCTCCGCGTGATTATATGGCAAGGCCTAACGCAGCGGCGCGGCGTAACGAAGTCCAAAGGTACGTCATAATGTAACCGTAAATAATTGAGGCGGCGGAGGCGTGTTTTCTCGCTGAGGGATTCTGCGAGTGTAATTGGACCGGAAGGCGGGCGGGGCTGCGGCCTCTGCGGTAGCGTCGGGCAGCAGCCGACAGACTGCGCCAGCGGCCGGGCAGGAGAGGGACGGGGCGGGACTGTACGTAGGACAAACGAGAAGTGAATAGGCGCATGGCGGTTAAATTATAAAAGGACACGCTGAATGGAGCAGGGTAGGGACAGCGGGCAAAACAGAGTTAGAAGACGAAAAGTTTTAAAAGGTTGTGAAAAGAGCGGGTGGGAGAGTGATGCAGTAAAACGAGCGGGAATAGGGAGTGTGAGAAAAGGGTTTTAGGGAGGTGATGTGCCTAGTCAGGAAAGGCACGAGAGGTAAGAGCGATAACCAGTGCAGGACTGGAAGGGATGAAGAAATTCGATGCGACAGAAGGACAAAACCTGCAGAGGAAAAAACAACGAGTCACGCAAGGCGGAACGTGTGGAACAGGTATCACGGAAATTGGAAGGACGTTATGGAAACGGCAGAGGGAAGGATCTGATGATAGAGGAGAGCCAGAGAGCGGGGCAGGGAGAGCGAGAGAAGGGAGGTGAACGGAGGGGGCGTGGCCGTTGCAAACGAGCCGCTCCCTCTGCGCCGCCGCCTTCAAATCAGGCACCTGTCGGCTGCAGGCGCGGCGCGGCGCGGGAGCGCCCGCTCCCCAATTATTTAAACTACGCAACGGCGGCGCCAGCCTCCGCAATTTCTGACGGCGGACACGAGATCGCGGCCAGCGCAGACATAATTCATTACTCTTCGCAATGACCGGGCAGTACGCGAACTCTAGGGCAACTCTGGTGCAATGCTGACCTTCTGCCTCGGGGTTCCTGGATTCGATTCATGTGGTATTTGTGGTGGACAAACCGGGTTTGTGGCAGGTTTTCTCCGAGTTCACTCATTTCCTTTGCTTCTCATTCCATTCATTCATTTCTGCTCCCTCGTCATTTAAATCACATAATCTTCATCCATCCTCAAACCAATCATCTCAAATGTGGCCGGAAAGGCTTACGCACTGAGATCATAAAGTTTACAAAGCGTGGGTACTTGAAATAGTTTCACTCGATTGGAACTTATTCGTATGTCACTGGCCTAGGGTCCTCAGTTGATTTCGGAACGGAAGGCAGGACATGAACATATTTTAAAAAAAGAAACATTTGCCATGGTTTACATTATCCTTCAATTATGAATTTTCACCAAAGAATAGTAATTAATGTGACTGGTGCAGAAAGTGAGTTTTTGGTGTGCAAAAGAACTGTAAATGGACGTGGCGACAGTACAAGCCACCTCCGACATTTTGAAATTAAAATGCAAAATATATTTTCGTACAAGTTGCGTATACTATTTCTTAATTCGAATTCATGGAAACTTTCAAGCGTAAACTCTTGCGATCATTCTGAGTACGCGACGCAGCCGTGTTGATTCATGTCGTCGCAGTGTTCTGTTTACTTTGCAGTTCCCAGCTGTTTTAATGGCCTTGACTTCTAAGCGGTACGCGTAGGACAAAGCCAATTTCATCGAACAACTACCCGAAAGTAAAACTTTTCAATCAATAAGTAGTGAAGGTAAGTACTAGTTTCAATGCACGAGTGCTCAAAATTACTTCTCATTCACAAAAAGGAGACCTTCCTTTTACGAATAGTCTACCTTCCAATTACATTCTTCAAAAAACTTAGTCTATGTATCTCAATGTATGATAGGTTCGAATGAATCATCGCAACCTATCATAAAGAAATTTCGTATTTGTTTACGAGATAACTCAGATAAATCCTATCTGTTACATAAAGAAATCGGTCATCACGATTTGTAAGCCGGCGCTTTTCGGAAGTAGAAGAAACGAAGCGCTGCGGGTAGCCCGTGCGTCAGATTATTGCATTGCGGCGCGACATGTCGGGGATGCGGGCCGAGATGTGCGTGCGTGGGTGCGCGTACGTGCGCGCATGCGCCGCTTATGCATGCTAATGCGGCTAAGCAGCGCCCCCGCATGCAGGCGGCGGCCGCGCCGCCTCTAGCGCCGTGGCTGTCGGCTATTGAACGATCAACATCCCATTACGGGCGCGGCGACTGCCACAGCCACAGCCTACCTGCCGCAGCGCCCGGGCGTAAGGCGGGTTGATACGGGGATGTGTGCAGGCGTGCAAGGGCGACGCGACTCAGCCACCCAGATCGATTTACTCCGCTAGCGGACTTGATTCTTGCGAACATGCCACCCTCACGTTATGACAGAAATCAGAATTACCAAGATGGCTTGCAGATGTTAAAAATCACTAAAGTAAGACATGGTAATATAAACAAATCAAACAAATTATTTGGGCACGTTTCTTCAAATTTTCTAAACGAATACATCTCATTTGAGGATATTTGGTTCCCTTACATTTATTGATATAATGTGAAAGTAATATTTTGCATATTTCACCATGAGGAAAAGCAAAAGTAAAGCGTGAACTTGAGGTGCATAAAATTGACAATCTCATCACAATGTTTCAATGGAGCTAACAAAAGATAGCGCAGTTCTCGACTGCTAGTCGCCAAAAGTTCCCTGAACTTTTTTTTTGCTGGAGCCTGCACTCCAAGCAACACCTAAAGCACACACACGCACAGAAAACACTGTACCGAAATACTATTATTTTTAGTGCTGTTCTTCCCCAATCGTTATTTTCATATTTCAAAAAAATGCACCATCCAAGCAACGCATGAGCTGAGAAACTAATCACGAGTTTTTGGTAGCAGCAAAGCTGTTCTTACGTTTGATTGATTCTAGAAATATTTTAAATATTGCGCCTTCCACCCGGAGCGTAATTTGAACGATAAAAGTCTAAACTGCTGGATTTACGTGGAGGACGGTGGGCAGCGCTTGTGTTAGGTGATTGCCCTGCGGCCAGCCCTCTCCGGAGTGTCGTAGGCGAACAGTCGAATGAAGCGCCGCGCGCGACGCGACGCGAGGCGGCGAGAGCGGTATCGGTGGCCCGTGAGGCCGATTGCGACGTGGGCGACGCGGGCAGCCCTGTCGCGTAATTGTGGGCTTCCTGACGGCGCGGCGCGGGGACGCGGGACGCGGCTCTTCTGTTCGGAGCGCGCGACGTCCCGCGGGGGCGGCACGAGAGCGCCGGAAGCACTTGGGCCGAGGGGGCGACGCGAGGCTCTTTCCGCCGGTTGGGACGCACAGCCTCGTCCCCACAAAAGCCTCACCGTCCACCAAAAACGCGCATGTCTCCCTGACCAGTGCTTAGTGCAATTTATTTATTTATTCGTATGGCAGGAAACAATACAATAAGAAAAGGGAAAAAAATTCACACAAAGAGAGCAATTCAAAACAATTAAAAGAACAAGTACACAATTGAAAAACAATATAGCACATTTAAGTAAAAACTATATGTCTAATTCACAATAAGAAGTTAATTTTATCAGTCTTAAAATATTGATTCTAAAGCTTTAAGTCAAGTTCCTTTGCCGCATTATCAGTTACTGCGATGCATTCTTGGGGGTTTCCAGAAAACTTCCTTCTCGGACAGTCATTGACAATGTGATGTATAGTTTGCCTGACATCTGCGCGGTCACACATCGGGCTAGGGCTTATCTTCCATTTATGCATTAAATCAGCGGTTAGTGCAATGAAAGAGTACCAGCCACCACGGAGCACGGGGTTAGAGACTCGTACAAGTGGCAGAAGTGCTACGCTGCGGGTTCATATCCTGGATGATGCATATGTGTTTTCACCAAGTGTTTGAGTCGTCAGAATTGGGTACAGTACTCCACAAACCACACGAAGACAGAACAGATATGAGAAAGTAAATGAATATGAAAGGATATGGATCAAAGTACAAAACTACACCCATAGAACGCGTGTGATCTGTCACAAACATTTAACACTTTCTTCAAAGCAGTAAAAAAGCAAGGAACGATAATTAACAAGAAAAAAATATACAAACGGACATTATTATTGCCAAAATTCTTTATCAAAAATGGTATATAAAACAAAATACGTAATACAGTAAAAAATCTGATACACAACGTGCAAACAAGGAGAAGCGCGAGTTCCAACAGGTGAGAAGTTGGTCGCCGGGAGCGTCGGAGCATCAAGAGCCATCGAGCAGCGAGGAGGCGCCCAGTTGGAGAATGTCAACAAAGGCCGAGGAGGAGCCACACACCAGCTATGACAGCGCGACGCGCAGCGGAGGGCGGCGGAGGGCTGGAGGGTGGCCGATGGCAGGACAAAGGGCGCTGCGGAAGTTTCGGAAGCGAGATTGTGAGGAAGAGGCGAGACGCGTGTATCTTATCGGTGGGTGTCAGAAGCTCCGCCGCCAGATAGGTCGCAGCCGGCGCGCAGGGGCACAAAGCCCCCCCCCCCTCCCAGTGTCAACAGCGCCCCTTCCCCCCGCCCCAGCGGCGTGCGCCTTGCATCGATCACGGCGCCTCCGATAAGCGCCGGTTGCGGCAGCGCCAGGGGCTGCGAGGGAGGGCCTGGAAATGCGGGACAGGTAGGTGAGGCACCTTTCGGAAACCAGCAGGCAGTTACGGGATCAGGAAACGCTCTCTATGAGAAATACCAAATTTCGAAATGCATTCACTGTCTTGATATACTATAATATTATTCACTATTACTACATTAATTTATTCTGTAGACTTTGGCAATTTAAACTCTCATTCTTAATTTTTTTCTGAAATGAAATAAAATGTATTGATGTTTTTCTCCTTCTTTTGACCTGCTACACAGATTAAAATACAACTAATATAATTTTATTAGGTTTTATTGTTTACTTATATACTTGCGTAATTCGTAAAATGGAATGGATTTAAAACAAAAAAAATATTTTTCAATTAATTTATCAACACATCGTAAATATTATTTTACAGGTGATGCGATATCGCAGCATCATCTCTTCCCGCGCAAACAACGCCTAACTTATAAAAGTTGCATTTGATATTATCGGGCCTCTCTCAGACAATTTGGGCTAATCCAGCCTCTTCCTGAAGCCCTCGTCCGGCAACAAGCCGGCAGAGCGAACAAGGCAGGTGGATGGGCGTGGCCCGAGCCGGTAGTAACAAGTTCGCAAAGGAGGCAAACGGCGCCGTCCGGACGAAAGCACAAAGAGGGCAATGCAAATCTTCTTTAAAGTACAGGGCGCGCGAGCGGCGAGGGCCAGGGTGTTGACAGAGGCAGAATCGCCAAGCAGCGGCGGGAGCGGCCCTGCGAAATTGAAAATGTTCGACGCAGGCCAAGGGCGGGAGGAGCGAACTGCTGGGCGCGGCACCCCACGTCGGCGCATTCGCTGCTGGACGGCAGCGCGACAGGAAGCAAATGCTCCGGGAAACTGACAAACGCAGCGAAGCTATGCGATCCTTCCAGCATCGAACAAAGCGAAAATATGAAGAAAAGTATTCCTCGATTCATTCACTTCCTCAGCTCTACCCTACGGTCCATGATACTACCGGAGTGGTAGCTCAGTGCATCAACTGATGTCACTGCGGCGCCTCTGACCGGGAGGTCCTAGGTTCGAGTCCTGACGGCGGCAGGATTTTCGACACTAGCTTTCCAGCCAGGTCGAATTCAGTCGTTGTCTGGAGGTGAATTCTAGCGGACGGCTGCTCTGATCGGTAGTTTTCCTGGTTTCTCCGATCAACACCAGGCGAATGCCAGAGCAGTGCCCTACCAAATGGGTCACTGACCGCGCGCGATCTGTCCTTCCTTGTCCTATCCTGTCCTCTTACAGACATACACTTACACTAACATGCACTACACTACCACATATTTCGGGAGACCGGTCGGGAGCTTAGAGCTTGTTCTCGGCTGTGGCGGTGCCCTGTTGGTGGGAGAATCCTGGTTAGGGGGAAACCCCACTAGCCGACGGTAGACGGTGCCGGATCTCGCTATCCAGCGGGGAAGATCACCGTCATCTCCCGAGAAAAACATGCACTACACTAACGGGACTAATGACCGAAGCCGTTGACGCGCCCGGAAACACGAAAAATCAATCAATCAATCCATGATACTTGAACAAAAGCAGTTACACCATGTAAATTATACTTTATACGCAACGTTTTTTCTACCCTTTATTTTCGTCTGTTTTGCGTGATCAGTTTTGTATCCTAATTTTCTTAGTAATTAAATATTCATACGCAATATTTTGGATGTTATTTTGAACTCAGTTCAAAGTAGTCCGCAACCATTTTGTTAAAAAATTCTTAGAAGCAAAATCACGTGTTAACAAAAGTATTCGAACAATTTCAAAAGCAACCATTAGAAATACATGGTCACCTGGCAGAACAAAGATATGATTTTGATTGCTGATCAGAAAGTGTTTACATACAAAATTACACTAAAAACAATCCCTTTATATTTTTTGTTTAGAGAGTGCAACCGAAAATTGTGTTATGATTTCGGGCTCGGTAAAACACCAAAACTTGTCACTTCATCTCATCGGAAAACAAAACTAATCCCGAGATATTAGTTAAATTTGAGGACAAGATCCAATCTTCCTTTCGGGTGCCGGCAGCAGCTGTCAATTAACGCCGTCCGCCGGCGACGAAAATGCAGAGGACGCTTGGTGCAGAGGCGGGCGCAATTAGTGAAGCCAATGAATCACGAAGACATCTTTCGGTCCATTCTAATGAACGGCTCCTTCGCCAACTCGTACATCCTGCGCAATTCTGGACCCTCCTCAATACTCAAGACATTCTTCAAAAGAAAATTGTTTCTGTTTTCTTCAATTTTTCTTTTCAAAACTTTCAAGCCACCAAGGAGTCTGATGTTTAAACGAAAAATTCCAAAGAAATTTACCTCTCCTCTCAAAAGTACAGATATTGATCAACTGGTGATACGTATAAATGCATGTAGTACATATCATAGTACTAAAATGCATGTAGTACATGTCGCCTTCACCAATACATTCACTTTTAATAACCAATAAATTCACTTTTCCCCATAGCACGTCATACGCAGTTTTTAACTGTTTTTTGACGTAAAATAAATAAAATAAATAAAAATAAATAAATAAATAAAAAATAAATAGCGCCAAATATGATTGACACTAGCTTTCAATGGGTACATTAAAACTGAATATGTTGTCAAAATCTAACTTGAATTATTGAGTGCCGATATTACGAAATAGCGAAATTTTCGAAACGTTTAAGGATTCTGAGACTTCTTTAGTCAAACAAATTCTTAAATATATCGTATTTAAATAGTCAGCCGGTAGTTTCACTCAAAATGCTGGATGTGCACACTACATCACCACATCATCATTTGGCATCTTATCCCGAATTTTAGAGACTTCTTAAAATAAGGACGACTCGGGAACCAAACTTACACAGCGTACGAACCAGTGAAGGGACATCTTTTCTAACATTAGGGTTCAGCTGATGCTTTCAGCCACAGTTCTCACATCCTACTAGCGCGCCAAGGAACAAATCACACCCTCATCCCTTGGACTTCGAAGACCTCGCGACGAGCGCAACACGAAAACGAACGGGGCGCCGCCGCGAGTGCCGACAGCAACAGAGAGTCAGCGGAGGGGCGCCTTAATAAGCCCCATCCATCCGCACGAAGCCTGAGCGAGACGCGCCGAAACTCCACGCCCCGTTTCCGAATAAATAAGCAAAAACTCGCGCAATCTCGATGATTAAGCGCGTCCGCGAGACGCCCGATCGCCGCAGCTGCTCCTGAACGAACCATTCCGCGCCGGTGACTTTCTGACGAATGCCCGCGAAACACGACATGCGGGAGCCAAAAAATCGCGCCTTAAATCGCGATAAGGGCTCGCAGGAAGTCAAGTTGCGCTTGGCGGGTGAGCAAACAATTAACGCCGTGCCACACGCACGCGTTGTACAGGCAAACTTCGCCGCGATGAAGTTAGTGCAGGAATCGCTGGGTTTAAAGCAGTCGTAAAGTAACCAAGTAACGCCTTGGGAGGAAGTCGCACGTTGATCACGTGAACAGCGCTGGGCAAACATGAAGCAAGCAATAAAGACACGTGCTTGTATACCCTGATTCCTTTAAAGAATGCTGAATACCATCGAATATCCCCGAAAATAGCAGTCATATATCCTCTAATCCTTCACCAATCTTATTCTCCATATCTAAATCTCGTTATCTAATCCTGTGCCAAAAGTGTCCACTCCTTCCTATGACATGTGCTGATACGAAGAAATGAAACAATTTACAGAGGTTTTCTTCAAATAATACCACGTTCCGTGAACCTGCTTTGTTCACCGTACACACACGCAGAAACCAGATTTACGCACGTAATACCGGATTTACCTCGAAAAACGCGCCATCAGTCCCCCAACAATAAATTTGTAGAAGTAACATGCATGATAAAGGAAAGTCACACAAAAACGAACAACTTCAAACATACTGATACATCACTACAACACAATATCCGCTATTGCAGACCTTTTAAGTAACTCCACTTTCGAAGTCTTGAAGAGTCAAAGAGGAAAGCAGAACGTTTCTAAAAAAGGATTCTGTACTCGTTTGAGAAACAATGTAAAGTACATTATTAAATTCACACCATTTTAAAGCCCGGAAGTATCTGACTCATATTTTATAAAAAAAGACAAAATGTAAACATTTCTTGAAACGCTCTCCGTTTCTGTCAAATTATTTCTGCAACCGGTTTCCAAATTTATATCATTTTTGGGCGCCAGGAAAGGGTTGCGATTTTTAATTTCCCGCAAACACATTTAAAGGGAAATAATTATCCTACTAGCTCTGCCGGTTGGGTTCTTACGAAAATAATCGTCGCTGATACTTACTTTCTCCCTAGCGAACGATCATTCGATCCTTCTCCATACGGAAGAAGCGAGGAATCTGAAATTTGTTTCTGGAAGAAATTTTTAAACTGTGGATTGCACAAGATGCTAAAGAAATGATAATCAGCTTTTCTTTTTCAGAATGAGAACGTTATAAGTTTATTTGTCATTAATTCTTTTTAGCATGAAATGTCACCTTGGTCATGACCGATCGTAAAAAGTGTCTATAGCGCTATTATTCTTACTATTTTAGATATCCATGCGCTCTTGGTCGATGAGGCCAGGAGAATCCACCGCTCCGACTAATCTTCTCTCTTGTATCTTGTTCTCCTAACTCTCCGCTGCGGGTCGATGTCCTCCTCAACTTATTAATTGTTTCACTTACTTCCCTATTCTTCGCCACGGATGGGCAAAGAATAAATATAAAGTTCATTCCCTAAACTACAAGATATGTCTCAAACCTCACTTCCCTGCGCTCACGTCCGTATTTTCTTCAAGTCTGATTTGCGCACTTCCGGTGCCAGAATTATTCAAAGGTCCCAAATAGAATTACGCCCACAAAATATTTATAAGTCCTCACTGCTCAATTATTTCCCGCAAAATTCCACCAAGTCCCGCATCTATCATTTACAATAACCTCTGCAGTACGATGTGTATGGTACACGGTCTAAAGCTCCGCTCTCCAATATTAAAAAATTCAACCCTCCAGAACTTTCATACATTCTTGTCTCTTGTTTTACAAAACAATCTCGAGTTTCCTTCTACGTCATACTCCCATTACTAGTTTACCACCAATCCTACATGCCCTTATATCACAATCTTCTGTCCGTTACTTGCCGCACTATGTTTATTTACTTCCGCTTCCCTGGTTGCTAAGGAACGCCCTGCCTGCATCCTATGCCCTCAACATTTACACTTTTTACGATGAATTTAATATTTTTTTGTCCCCAATTCCCATCAAAATATTGTGTGACAATCTGGTATGTCACATATCTTTCGAAGCATAATCTTATCTTAAATGATTGTTTCTGTACACCATTTCCTTCCCTTTTCGCTTTGCTTTAGAATTACGGATAGTTGTAAAAGGGTTGTTTCACAACGTTAACTCTACCAATATAGTTCCATAAAGGTGCCCAAAGACCCACGAACTACCAGGCGAATTTAGCAGACACCCAACTCATACCCATAACCAAGTATGGGTCTTGTAACATGCCCGATATTTTTCTTCTTCTCCAATAAGATGTTTCTCTAAAAACAGAATATTTCAAAGCATTTCAATCCACGAAATAGTCTGAAACGTTCTACTATTAATAAAAGGAAACCTTTACTCGTACAATAAAATTCTCCTGGTGTTCTAAAGCAGGGTTGTCCAACGTAGAAGGGCTTATGGGCCATATATCAGTTATGCCGTGGGAAGCGCGGTAATTTAAGATGTTTTTACCCCAACTACTGAGATTATACTAAAACAAATACATATTAGGTACGACTTTTATTCAACATACTTAATGATTAATATAATGCATACAATAAGAAAATACATCCTGAAATAAAACTAAGATGAATTGTGCAATTGTTCAATGAGAAGATTGAGAGCGTTCAGCTTCATTCACCAACAAATTTATGTCCACTTCCAGTTCCGTTGTAGCTAGTCTCATTAAATGACGAAGTGTAGATCAGCTATCCCTACAATAAAAGACTTCAATAGACCACAAAGTTGAGAGTTATTTCACATTTATAATTACAATTATGTAATTATAAAAATGCATAACAGAATAACTAAATATTTGGTTGGTATAATAACTGCTTTCAAAGCAGTCGCTGGCCGCACAAAAAGATCTGGCAGGCCGTATGCGGCCCGCGGGCCGCCAGTTGGAAAGCCCTGTTCTAAAGAATAGCAATCCAACATAATACATTAAAACACTCTTCGGCTGTGCAACATGCCTGGTAGTTCGTGGTAGGCAGGTTGCGCAGTCGTTTGAACACCTGTTAGAAAGATATATTTTAGAAATACTTTTCCCACTGACTCGGAAGCATTTGTAGGCGGAAAGGCGTCCACGAACGAGGCGAGCTAAGCAAAGCGCGCCACTTACTACGACGCCGATAGCGTCTCTCCCACATTACGTGGGAGAACCACTTTCCACTCGCGCTGTTGTGCCCCAATTCCGGTGCCGCCTCGACGACGGGGTTGTGGCGGGACGGGTGAGAAGGCAGGGGGTGGGGGCAAAGGCAGTCGGAACTAAAGCCACGTGCGACGGCCGGTGAAGGGAGGAGCGGCGATGGCGGCGTACGACGCGAGAAACAAGAGGCTACAGCGGCCCTGCCTGGACGGAGGTGCAAGCCGTCAGAGTTTACGCGCGTGTATTGAAGCAAACGGACAGGTAGGTAGTAGTGAGTAGGTGGTGGTGAGGGCATGGAGATGACGTAAACACACACACTAGATGTGTTCGGTTGTACTGGAGAAACAGCTGTGGTCGACAGCCGTTACTGTCTTCCTGGCGTCGTAGCAGTTAAGCAATGGGACGCAGTTAGCGGTGCTGGTTTACACACAGGTCGGTACCAGTGACGTCGAAACAAACATACCATCCGGCTAGCGGCGAAGTCGATTCTAAAACGAGATGAGCGAAAAAGTGGACTTAGTGAAACGGTAACAGGAGATCGACTAAAGAATTGAGGAAATGTCGGAATGAGGTGTTGACGGCAAATATGATAATGGTGTAAGAACAAGATCAAAATAGATTTTTTCAACAAATTTCAAATCAGTTTTCGTGTTATACGAGTATTTATCGTATTTTAGAAACAATGGATCTGGTATTAGATCACATGAATGATTCTGTAATTAACAATGTTCAAGCCCGGTGATGTTGATATTCTTAGAAATAGTAATAGTGACAGTAAGTCACAATTAAGCGTAGAGCTATACCCTACTACGTACTAATATTTTCTCTCTTCCTATTTGGCCGAAAACACTATCATCTCCTACATTATTTCAGTAGTATACATACCTTTTGCCTTCAGACTCTCACACGCAACCCATCTTTATAAATGAGGTCTCTAAAGAAAGAGAATTTCACGGAGACGAGACGAATTACACTTTGAATTCAAAAATATGAAGGATTTGTTAAAAAAAACTCATTTAAATATTCATGCCAAATCACCTGCAAACTCGACCGGATTTTCTTATCTACATCGTTAAATAACTCCCAAATGAAGCGTTTTAGACCTTAAAAACTTCACGAACTTTACTCAACATCATGAACATTCTATTACATTTTTACTGGTTCGACGCTTCACGCTTCTACCATAGAGAATCGGCAACTGTATGTGAAATTAAACTAATTATTTGATATTCTACGCGACTGAATGAATGTCACGGGTGTACCTCTCTTCTCGGTAATAACATTAAATAAGAATAGTTTCTATTGATAAAGGTGTATTTATTGTTATCAATTACAAGGAGACATATAGAAGTAACGGAGGATAAGAAGATCTTGAAGAAAAAAATACATTACAGGCTTAATAGGGTGGGGTTTAATATGCAAGAGTTGTCGCACGGTACGATAGTTTTAAATAATACTGATAAAATAATATAAAATAATATTAAGAACATCCGCTACTGTTTTAAGTAATTTTTCCATCCATTTTATTATCAACCGCTTCGTGAATATATTCCTGAGAGACGCACGCCCCCTTCGTGGCGAAGGCGAAGCGGGCCGTTGGGCGAGGCCCAGAGCGATCAATACTCGCGGCCGCGCGTGGCCCATCGACGGCGAGCGGTCGAAAACGGATCAACACGGCGCCCCGCCCCCGCCATGCCCAATGGCCTTCGGTCTTCAGAAGCAGCAGTTCGGGGCGGCTGCAGTTCGTCAAAAGCACACTAGCGGTGCTATAGAAGGCCACAGACTTCCTCGTTCTAGTTAGTTTCCTAATCTGTGTAGACTGGGCTAGCTTTTTGGTTTCCTCCAACCTCTTTCCAGCACTTACCTATCGGTGTCTAAAATACAATCAATTCACATTTTCTTCATGTTCACTCGCCTAGTAGTTCAATTCTAACACCACTTTGAAAACTGAAATAGTTGTAGTAATTTTTGAAAAAATGTCGTTTGAAATTTCTGAAAATGCAATCAATTTTCAATCATCAATGTCAACTTTGGAAAGAATCGTCTGATCGGTTTAGGAGCTAGTCTTGACCTCAGACGGACGGACGGACAGACTACATTACTCTTTGTCAAGGACGTAAAAATCCCCAAACATGAATTTCTGTAAAAATCTCCAAATTGATTTCCCATGGCATTACGCATTCCATTCTACGGACATTACCCAATATACGCAGGTAGAAAAGTAAATGTTTGAATAGAATTGACTAATTTTTGTAGAGTCCATGTCGCATCATGGATTTTGGATCGTTGAATTGAATAGATTCGGCTTAACCTAAATTCAAAAGTTCAATGGCGGTGATTTAAAATAACGATTATAAACTGTTTTAAACTAGAATTTTTACCCAACTCAATCAATATTCGATGCCGAAATATTTAAATGCATTTTTATATCGAATGAGTATAAATCGATGGGTTGTGAAACATGTTTATTTAGTCAAGAAGACCAAGAGGCAGACCTAAGAAGAGATGGAATTCAGGGTCACTAAGGGAGATTAGCATACTCGTAGACCACAAATGAAGGCAGAGAAAGGGGACAGGAGAAGAAACTTGGTAGAAAAACCAGGAACCCGCGATGTCTCGTATTTGCTTAACCTTTGTGACTTCACGTAGTTAATGAATTCGGCTAGCGACGCCAGTTTTGCGGTCGTGGTCTTTCCGTAGAAACATCTCAGAATTCGCATGGATGACCGAGGCACACCACAAAAACTCCAGTCAGGCTGGCCGGCACGGAGTTGAACCCGGGTCTCTCGAATGCGAAGACAGGGCGCTTCACCTTAACACACTTCTCAGTTGTATAATTGAACATATCATACAACATTTTATCACACGAATGAACTTTCTTCTTACATCGTTTCTTCATAAAATTATTCTGTCAAATGCTTCATCCCCATGTCCAAAAGTCCATTATGAAGGCCCAACGAAACTGACATTGCAGAGCCCGCTTTGAACTGCAACGCCTTCGAAAAAAGAAGGAAAGGCAAACTAACAATTCTTCTGTTTATTCATGATCGAAAGAAGTTTTCGGGAATTCGTCGTAATCGTAAAATAGGCAGTCCTATTCGTGCAGCGCCGCGTAGGAAAATCCTATAGTTCACGACATATCAATTTTGCTCCCCCCCCACACACACAACACAAATACCACCCTTCTCGTCATGTTCGCAGGCACATTATATTGCGATTTTTCCAATGCTGCCTATGGCATATTACTAGCTGTTACGATGTCTTCCAATCGGGACCTTACACATAACTACAGTGGCGTTCAACCTTCCCATTGAATGACACTGTAACAGCTGATTTAACTTCACAGGCAACTATGAATAAATCGCAATATAGATTTAGGCTGGTCAACTTGGTCCTAGAAGTATTTTATCAAGAAAGTAGTTTGGAAGCCCAATGTGCCCGCGATCGAAACGCGCGAAATGCTAGACGGTGGAGGAGGACCATTGTGGGCCGATGGGCGACACCCAGGACGGAGTCCGCAGACGGCCATTCACGCGCCCCCGGCGCGGGCGATAAGAAGGCGCCGCTTCCGGCAACAATCCGAGAGAGCTCCACGGCAGCGGACGTAGCGGTAGCTCAGTGCATCACCTGATGTCACTGCAGCGCCTCTAACCGGGAGGTCCTAGGTTCCCACTCCCCACGGCGGCAGGATTTTCGACACTAGCTTTCCAGCTAGGTCGAATTCAGTCGCTGTCTGGAGGAGAATCCTAGCGGCCGGCTGCTCTGATCGGAGTTTTCCGTGGTTTCTCCGATCAACACCAGGCGAATGCCGGAGCAGTACCCTACCAAACGGGCCACGGACCGCGCGCGATCTTCCTTCCTCTTCCTTGTCCTATCCTCTCCCTTACACACACACTTACTAATACACTACACTACTACATATTCCGGGAGACCGGTCGGGAGCTTAGAGCATGTGCCGACTGGGGCGGTGCCCCGTTGGTGGGAGAGTCCTGGTTAGGGGGAAACCCCACTAGCCGACGGTAGGTCGGCGCCGGATCTCGCCATCCAGCGGGGGAAGATCACCGCCATCTCCCGAGAAAAAAGCATGCACTACACTAACGGGACTAATGACCGAAGCAGTTGACGCGCCCGGAAACACGAAAAAATCAATCAATCCACGGCAGCGACAGCTGAGCTGCGCGGAGCGGCGGGCGGAGCGGACACCGGCGCGGCGGCCGAGGACGGCACAAGAGCCGCGTGACTCATCAGCCGCCTATCTTCCGATAACGCACATCCACAAACCCACAACTTCAAGGAAATCTGCGCTTTGGCATTCCGGCGACCGCCGCGCCGAGGCTCACTTTCTGCTGATAGTGTTTTCACAAGATTAATCTGCCAGGAGTTACGCAATGTTCGGACGGAATACAGACAGCTTAAATGTCCCAAGAGTTTAAACAAGGTTAAAATAAAAACATCGATTACTATTAATATAAATACAATTTCGTAATGTAGCATCTAATATAATCGCTTTTGAATCTGCTCCAAACTCTGTTTAATATGTAGGTGTTCTGTTACACTTAAGTATTTTGAAATCACACATTGTCGAAAGAATTGTTGAAACTAGTTTCACCCCCAAAAGACGCTATTCTACAAATCAGATCTACTTTAAGAATTTTCAAAAATGTCCTTTTAGGTGTGTGCACTAGCGGTAATGAAATATCATAAGCTTATTTTCTCTTTTTTTAACGAAGGGCGATATCTTGGTTTATCTGACTTTCCTGTCGGAATGATTACTGAGAATGAGGAGAGGATTTGTATTTATAGCAAAGAGGGTTTTCTTCGTTTATTAATCCACATTTTCGCAGTTATTATACCTCTATCATGAATTATTTCGACCTTAATCCACTTTTAACAATAAGCATATTTTCATTTCTTTAAATTTAGAGTTAAAACATTATTGGAAAAGACCAATAACATGGAAGAGGCGAGTTATCGCATTCCCGTTCGCGTCAGCGTAGAAGTCTGACAGCTCGCGGACACGACCAATCAGGAGGGGCGGAGCGGGGAGGCGGACGTGGCGGGGCGGGGAGGTGCGGAGCAGCCGCGCCAGCTGGACAAGAGCCAAACGGCGCTGCGCGGAAGGCGGACTCGTGGGCGCTCAATGCCACAAGACGCCCGCGCGTCAGCTGTTTGACGGAGAACGCAATCCTCGCGTAACTAACCGCGAAAGAAAAGCTCTCAATGTTAATTCCAGTAACCCCCAGGCAGAAGAAAACTTCCTTATGACGGCTACCCTTATGTCGTCAAAACACTTACAAAATAACCACATCTGGGGACAAAATGAGAGAATTATCCCCTGCTTACCGCAGGAAAACGAAGACATCTTGAAAAATGAAACATTCATTTCATGAGTAAGACAAGGAACAACGTAACCTCACCTCACCACGAGAGAGGAAACATTAAAATTCGGCCACTCTAATAAATACACTCGTACGTGAAGGCTACACCCAGAGTCAACACTCATAAAAGCCCTTTAGTTCAGTTTCTAAACAGACGGCGCAAAAAAGCAAATAGCGCCGTCGCTGAATTACCAGCGCACACCGCCTCGCCTCGCCTCGCCGCTGTGTTGACTCTGACCGCTTCGTACGGACGGCGGCACGGGTGGACGGACGGATGGACGCAGAGCGGGACGGGCAGAGTGGGGCTGCGAGAGGTCGCCAGAGAAGAATGGTCGATAACACAGGACGCGAAACACGCAGAAAAACATGAGATGCGAGCGGCGCTCGATTCGCGCCTCGCCGTCGACCTCTCCACGCGCTGAGCACTGGCGCAAACACACGTGGCGGCTGCTTTCGGTACTCCCAGTATTGATTCTCGATTTCTTTTCTAAACATTAGTAGAGGGACAGGGTCTATTTTTGTGAATCGATAACATCGAATACAAAACTGGAATACTGGTTTTGCAGACCATTATGATATAAAACTTGTCACTTTTACTATACTTTATCCTAGATTATTTGCTTATACCTTAGCAAATTCTCAAGCGTACCAATCGATATCAGAAGTATCGATACTAATCATATAATATAACAAATATGTAATTGAACCTTTAGAATGTGTATATATTTCAGGATTTCTCGCAGCAGAAATGACGTAATTTTTTTTTTTCTCATTATTTTATTATCTTGAATGGTATACATGGTTCAGTTTCACAATACAAACCTTTTCACATGTTTCTGATGCTTATGATCTATTTTAAAAAACTAAACTATTACTACTTTACAGCTATTACTTAGGGAGAGGAAACCCACTGGGCACGTCACAAAGGATCATCTAAATCTGCAAATTGGATGTAAAAACATGTTTGGGAAATCTATTTTTTATTCTGGTGGGGTTTATGGGTGCTTTACCTAAATTGAAATGGGATATTTGTGTAATTGTTGACATATTATTGTAAAAATTATGGGATAACTTAGTGATTTGGTGCATGATAGGTTTTATTTGAATTTCTTTATGAAGCTGTTTGTTTGAAGGGGTGCTTTGGTTATTGTTCGAAGGAATTTGTTCTGTATGACCTGTATTTATGTATATTAGTTTCTGCTGCATTGATCCAGACAGGGCAGCATCGAGCATTAGGGTCTAATTATGGCTGTATACATGAGTTTGGCATTTTCTATTGTTATTTTACTGTGGTTGTTTATTAATGGCTTTAATTGAAATAGTTTGACTTTTGTTTGTTTTAATGTTATATATTCTTTCCAGTTAAGTTTAGTGTCTAGATGCAGACCTAGATATTTCACTGTTTTGTTTTGTGGAGTCCAAGGAATGATGTTATTGTTCAGTGTGAGAAGTGGTGGTGTAGAAATTGTTTTTAATGAAAATATTTTTGCTGTTGACTTAGATGGGTTTAATGTAATTTTCCATTTGTTTGACCAAGAATCTATTTGATTTAGATGTGCTGTAATGGTTTCTTATTTGTCTAGTGATATGTTTGAACAATACAATGCTGTATCACCTGCAAATTGTGCTGTTTTGACTGTGTTGGATATCAGCTGTGTAAAGATTAAATAATATAGGTGACAATGGGAATATTATGTTATTGAGTATTGTGATGGCTTGATTATTTCTAGAGGGGTACTTAATATTTTAACTTGGGATGTTTGTTTTAACATTATTTTTAAATATTTGCCAATTAATTTTGTGAGTATTGAGTTGTGGAGTGGGTGAGTGTGTGGGGGGAGTGGTGAGTGTGTGGGGAGTGACTGTTGCGTAGTGATTATTACTGTAGATGGTCTGAGTCCATTTCATGGTGTACTGTGGAGAAAAACTTTGTTGTATATTTGTTATGCTAGTCGGCAGGGTTCCTAGAGTGACAAATGGTAGTGGTTTTCATTAGTTTTTTTTTAAGAGTTACGTTTTTACATCCCCACTCTGTATGTTTTGCATTAAGATACTAGGACTATTGTTGGGGTGTGTTTATCAATAATACCAATGATATTGGTATGCTGAATTTTCACATTGGGGGCTTATATGCTACTATAAGTGTAGTTTCTGATTTAATCTGTCTGCTCTGATTACTTTATAATCTGGTATGCTGAATTTTGTACTATTGTTTAAGTGTGTTTCAGTTATACATGCAAAGTCAATTTTCTTATCTTGCATGAAATATTTTAGTTCGTTAACTTTGTTGATTATACCATTTGCATTCCAATTGAGTTTATCTTTTTTTTATTTTTATGGTTGGGATAATTGAGTTGATTATATTGATTATGTGAGTGGCATGATTGATCAGGGAGTTGAGAAAGTTATTCTCGTTCGAGTGTGTTTGACGATTTCGATTTTGAGAGTTATAGAATTGATTATTATGTTGTTCTGTGTTTGTGTTGTTAGTGTGTGTAAAGTTTGGGATATTTTGAGTGTTAGACAGTCTGGGGAAGTTAGTTTGGTTATTCTGAGGTGGTGCTGTTGACGACCCATTGGTTCTAGATCTAATTGGAGGATCTGTGAGGTTAGATTTTTTTTTTTTATAATAGGGGCATTCTACTGTTCTGAGGTCTGCTCTGTGGTTTCCTTGACAGTTATAATATTTAAATGGTTCATTTTTATGGGGGTAAGTTGCAGAATAATGATTTTGGAACAATAAATGCATGCTATTTTATAGTTACAATTATTTTTTGTACGACCAAAATCAAGACATCTCATGCACTGAATGGGGCCTTTAGGTCTTTTTCTCCTTTCAGCTTTAACAATGGATTACAAATTTGTCTTGCTTCTAAAATATTTTCTATGTTTTCTTCCCGTTGAATTCGGCTCTATTACTGGAATTGGATTACTGTCTTTTCGGAGTCTAGTAACTTGGATGTTTTTCTTTCAATTCAGTGTAGATTTCCTCTTCTGTGATGAATGTGTGTAGATTTTTATTTTCAAAATTATTACAAATTTTCTAATTCAACGTTTTCCGCTTCTCATTCCCGCTAAAATGTCTGAATTTTTCGAAAATTGCTAAAGTTCAAATTTTTTTTTCGGTGTCCTACAACTACAAAATTAGAGATACATATTTTTCCTTAATGACATCTTATCTTCAAAAAGAGGTCTTAAGAAAGTTTGTGCACTCCAATTCAAACGTTCTGTGTCTATCTGTAAAGATGCCGACCAAAATCTATAATTACTTCATGCATTTAATACTCAAATAACAGTGAAAACGTGCGGTTGGGAAACAGGATGTACAAAAATTTGTTAAGCTTACACTCGCTTGTTTCATCGAGAAAACGATGTATCTTGATTGACCTGGAATAGCATAGTGGGCTTCCGATAATATGATGGGCTTAAAACAACACGATCGTCCTGTTAATGTAAAATCTTCCATCGCTTTAAGTACACCTTCTATCTCTGCAATCAAATGGTCTGACACGGGGGAAAACAAGAAGGGTCTCCCCTTAAGGTCTCACAGGTCGCGAAGATACTATTCCGAGATGTTAGTCTTCCTGCCATCCGAACGTTGAACATATTCAGTATACAACGATATTAACAGGAAACCATTATAAGGAAGCAAAACAAACTTGTATCCTTACACCATCCTCTGGTTAAAAGTTCCTACAAGCGGAGGTTATCGACCCTCATCTTCATTTTAGCGGTATTCCTACTTTTCTTCTCCGTCTAGTGTAAATCATCCTACTATGTGTTTTGTACGTTCTCACTGGTTAATTATTTTTAAGAAATCTTTGTGAGACTACATTATTTCCTTTATAATAAATGACAAGTCACTAAGTGACGTGCATACGAGATATAAATATTTCATAGTGGGGGTGGATACAGTCATTCGCATCGTCCATCTGTGTAAACATAATTTTGTCAGTGTTACCAACGAAGTACAGTGCGAGAGCAGATGAGCAGCTGGTGACAGCCTAGTGTAAACATAGTTTTGCGGGGGAGACGGGCTCGGCAGGAGGAAGAGCGAGTGAGCAGGGTGATGGTGAGAGTTTGTGAGGGGGTCGAGGAGTCATCAATAATTTGGCAGCTGCTTCGCGGACACACGAACCGCGATTGACAAGACTGTGGAATAACCAATATTGAACTGAATCCACCTCCTTGAATTTTTTGTGGAGCCTCGAGTCAATGGCCCATTTAACCACTTAACATGGCATTTTAGAACGATGCAAATGGTCGCCCGTTTCTGCCTACGGCATAGCAGTTTTTCTTTCATGTAAATATACCCCAAGAGATCGCCTTTTCTCATCTGATAGGCATCCTAAGCATTTCCAAGCAATCTTGTTCTCGGAGAGACGTCGTAAGCAGTTCGACGAGAGTCGTCCTACGCAGTGTGCCTTCTCAACCACCAATCGTCTTTTTAGTGAACTTTCTCTAATCATTGCACTGTGAAGAATGGCGTAACAAAGCGGTGCTAATTTCGGGAACGATGCCTAGTATCCGCTATCTCCTGAGCAGGCAATATCTCAAGCCCAGGATTTTCGTGCCCTTGCACCCATTGGCAGAATAGCTCAGATGGCCGCGGCGGCAGATGCGCTGCTCATCGAAAATGGATTCGAAATCCACGACACGCAGAGGTGTTGGCATTTTCCAGTGCGACAGTGCGTCGGGAGGCAAACGCACAGCTCAAAGTATATCACGTAATAATTGAAATCACAATTCCTTCCGTAATAGTCGAGGAAAGCTAAATATCCGTTGTGTCCACTTATTAACCAGCTTCCGTTAGGAATAAGGCTCAGGAAGGGGAAGAAGACGTGAAGAAGCCTGGCGACCTCCAGAGGGAGCGGGGAGAGGGACCGGCGCGGCGGCCGCGCTGCGGTGCGGTGCGGTCGGTGAACTACGCGCCTGATTAAACAATGCGCCCCCTCCACTGGCCACCGTTCGGCGAGAAAAACAAATCGCAGTAGGCCCTCCTAACGGACGGCCAAGCAAAAAGACAGGGGAGCGGGGGCCGATACGCATCTGGAGAGGCAGCCTCTCTCCTCACCCCCCACCCGCTCCAACACTGCTTTGCATAGCACGTCGGCTCCCGTAGGGTGGCACCAGGCGCCAGAGAGGAGACGGGACTGCGCTGATGCAAGCAATAGAAAGCCTATTCACCGCTCACCTAGTGCGAAACCACGTCCACAGAATATTCCACACTGGATGGGAGGCGACGTAACAATTATGAATGGGACACAACTGTGTCAAAAATAATGATATAGGAAAATAGTGCGAGAGCAGAAATAACTTTATATCTAAAACAAAATGGCCGAAAATTCCCTCTAAAGGCGATGTAAGTAATGAAAGAGAAAAACACATTTGGAAACAATAACAATTATTAAGAGAGCGTTCACAGATTAAATTCAAAGAAGATTATATTTCTGCTAGAATATTATTTATTTTGATTGAATCACATAAAGACAGAAAAAATCAGCATATGAAAGGAATCTAACATGTCTCTCTGATAGGTTGGTATACAAGGGTGCAAAGAGCGATTGCAAACTGTGAAACTAATGAAAATGTCATTTATCAGAGACTTTTCTATATCGTAAATTGGAATTAATATTAATTCATTGGAATTCATCGTTGTGAACAGTGTTTAGATTTACACTTTTTTCAAACCTTCAGGTTATTAATGCAGAGAACAATTGAATTTAATACACGAGGTATTTACAGAGCAAAATATAAATATATTCATAAAGTTAAAAGAACAAATGATACTTGAATCACTAGAAATATTTTATGCGGTAAATTTCTACAATTCTATTAATTTTCCAGCGTCACTATAGCCAATAGGTACTTCATAAAATCGCATAAACTAGCTGGTAAATAAATTACTAAAAACATGTCTAAATACAAGCTCTGCATGACACGAAGCTATTCTCTGGTTAGTGGATTGCATTAAGTGGGGTCCGCTGAACACGGTTGACGATAATGAATTAACCGTCGATAAAATCGATGACTCGATTTGATGTCCGTCCCGAACATTCTCGCCTCGCCTGCGGGCGGTGGCATCCGTGGGATCAAGGCTGTTAGGCTCTAAGTAATAATAAATACCATATCGGGGTAAATGAAACCAATTAAATCACATCGAAAACCTGTTAAGCTGTCATAGTAACTTCATTAAAAGCCGCGCGCCGAAGCAATTTCCCCGATAAATATCGCGGCCGTCCACTATTTGCGCACGCCGCGCATGACGACTGGGCCGCGCAGGTTTTCAATGACGGCCTTGTTAAAACGCGTTATCGCGCACCGCGGCCTGTTATGGCGCACACACAACCGGTTCCCGCCCGCGACCCGTGCGCCGCGCGGGAATCGAACTCGGCTCCACTTCGCTCCGCGAGGTCCTCGACGACCTGTCGCGCCTGCCACCTGCGCGTTGGCAAAACCAGTCCGCGCGTTTCTCGTTTGATTTATTTTCGTTGAAAAAAAATGGTCAAAACTGTATGTGACCTACGGGGAAGAAGTATAATCTGTTTTCGTGTGCTCTAGAATTCCCAACTCACCTACTCGGAAATAATACGTAATGGAATGGTGGATAAAAGAAAACGAGGTTAGCCGGCCCGGTGGCCGAGATCGCTAAGGCAGTAGTGTCGTAGTGATCTCGGACCGAAGGGTCGCGGGTTCGAGTCCCGCCTCGGGCATGGTTGTATTTGTGTTCGTCCTTTCACCCCTATCATCAATCACCATACCGTTAACAGCAATAGTGGTCGCTAATGACCTTAGATGTTGAAGCGACCTTAAATAAACCAATAAAAAAAACACGAGGTTAGAAACTACAAACTGGTTGAAAATTACAAATTTTCATTTCCTAGTAATAGTTATTTGCATCAGTATCTACGTCCCAACAGGCTGTTCTACTCGGTGGTATGTACGCCAGCACGGAGCCTTCCTTACACCCCACTTCGCTGTTGAGGTTTAGTTGGAGGCAATGGGATTCAGAAGGGCGGAAAACACATAGTGTACCTTGCCACACTGTAATACAGGAAGGCAAAATAATCTTGGCAGGTGTTTGCAAATCCAATGCTCCAGAAATCTCCTCTCATCATTAGGGCACTCATTGGCTCTGTCAGTTTTCAAGGCAAATATGGATAAGTAAATGATTTGTTAAGTGGGTGCATGGCGGCTTGTACAAGGGATGTTGCAAAACCTGGATGTGCATTCATTGGCGAACAATGCACCACCCACGTCGCCCTTGTGGGAAGAGTCGTGACAACATACGTTTTCAAGAGTAGCATTGGAAAAACTTACTATCGGGTAAGAAGGATAGAGAAAAATGAATGCGGAATAATTTGACTCTATTGATTTTATTTGATAATTTGACTGACTAGAGTTTGTCATGTACTACCAATTCCTGTCCAACTGAAAAAGAAACATTATTTTTCCGGCAATTTGGTAACCTTTGGACTCTGCAGCGTGTCCGCGTTCTAACCGCATTCAGAGGTACTGGCGTAGTCTACTCGATTCCAGCTGATAGAGCTGCCAGTGGAGCGTTCTTGGCAGAGAGAGTAGGTTATTCGGTAATGCAAACGCCCGTTCCAGCTCTCCGTTCACTATCCCTCGTTCGCCGCAGTGCGGTCGGGATCCGTGCACGGTGGCGTGGTGCCGACAGTCGGCGCGCGCGACGAGGGTGGGCGGGGGGAGGTGGGCGTGGGCGGGAGGGGGTGAGGAGTGGGGGGATGGATGGGTGGGCGTGGCGGAGGGGTGGGCGAGTGAATGGGCGGATGGGTGGGTATGTGTGCGGGGATGGGCGTGAAGCTTGGTGGGCGGGGTTGGCGGGGAATTGGCGGATGGATGGGCAGATCGGTGGGCATGTGGGCAGGTGAGTGGTGGTTGGGTGGGCGGGCGGGCGGGCGGGCGGACGGGTAGGCGGGCGGGCGGACGGGTAGGCGGGCGGGCGGGCGGGCGGGCGGGCGGGCGGGTGGGTGGGTGGGTGGGTGGGTGGGTGGGTGGGTGGGTGGGTGGGTGGGTGGGTGGGTGGGTGGGTGGGTGGGTGGGCGGGCGGGCGGGCGTGTGGGCGGACGGCCCGGTGGGGTCGCTATGCAGCGAGCGCGGCGCCGCCGCAGCCTTGTGGGACGCTCTGGACGCCCTTTGTGCGGCTGCCGCCCCGCGCTTCACAGAAGCTGCTATCTGTCGACGGCATGCGCCGACATAGCGCCCCTCCTCCCCTTCCCCGCCCGCCCGCCCGCCCGCGCGACGCGACGCGACGCGACGCGACGCGACGCGACGCGACGCGACGCGACGCGACGCGACGCCTCTCAGCGCAGCCCGAGCGCCTCCGAGCGCGCGCCCGCCGCCGCCGCCCGGGACAGGCGAGGCGTCGTCACCAACAACGGATACTTTTCACTCAAGAGAACACATCAAACGTTTTCCCGATGAAGGAGAAAGCCTTCTTTTTTCTCATTTCATGAGTTCGATGTTCCACGTTCATAAACTACAGTTTTCCCTCTCCATTGTGAGGATTTCCCACTCTCTCCCTCCACTTATTTTACTTCTAATTTACTAATTTTATTAACTGATTAATTTGGCTAGCTCGATTTTCTTATAATGATTGGACGTTACGATGCTGACACTCTCAGGGCTGCATGTGCTTCGTCGTGCACTGAAAATTGATCGCTCATACGAGGCTATGGCTGGTGATAATATTCATTAATGATGAGAATAAATTGATCTGATTTTTTTTATTCTAATGAGAAATTCCCTTTAAATAAGAACACTTAATTGGAGTAATCAATATTACAGCAGCAAGAAGTGCCGGCTACCACTTATTTTATTTCTGAATTCACTTTCTTGTCTGAAGCGACATAAAAATCTGATCTTATTTTGTACTCTCCCTACCTAAGATGGCCATAAATACTTTATTGGAATAACTTTGCAAACTTGCTTAATTTAACTAAATTAACTTGCCAACCATTATCATACATCGCGCGGCCAATATTCGCGCCTACTTAACACTTGAAACAATTAAAGAAACTTCTAAAAGTTTTTCGTTGCCCGCGGCATACACACAGCTCCGATCGAGTCACATCACGTTCTCTTCCCAGCTTTCATAACATCTAATCTGTAACAACTCATCTTCCCACTGCTTCTCTTGTTTTTTTATCTTTTCTAATAGTCTAATATCTAACTCTAATGAATTTTATTACATTTTCTCTACCTCAAGTACGCAATGCTCACTGTTGTTTATATTTCTGCATTTCTCTATCCTACTAATAATTACTTCGTCGACATTATTTATTTTTATTTTCCAAAATATTCCGCCAGATATTTTGACCTTTCTCACCATCTTTCAGTACTTTTCTCCCTCCATAATTTGTTCCATACGTAATGTGCAATACTACGGCCCATCATACGTTGTTTTCTATTTAGAAGAAACGCCAACTTTTCTGGCTATCTTGGATCTTGCGCACAACTCAGGATTCTACACCAGTGTAGAGTTGTGTACTGAAACCTTCTTACTGAAGTACTACGTCCTGTTGTTATCCATAATGTATTGTGTCGGAATTCATTCGTCTCGTCGATTATAAGTTCAGTCTCATCAAGACCAATCCTCCGATGTATTTTGTGTCCTTTTATTTTCCGTTGAACAGTTTACCGGAAAAATATACAAATTTGTAATTAACATACTTAATAAATAGTATATTTTGAACATTAGTTCAGGAAATAAATGGATGGAGAGACAGTGACACTAAAAGTTACAGCACTGATTGAAATCCATTGCAACAATCAAAACGATAGCACCATCAAAGTTTCTAGGAGCAAACGACCATCCTTTGTGTTCTGAATTTCTTCCTCACAGTTTTGCCCTTGACAGAATTTGTTTCAGCAAATGAAGACGCCTCCATTTCGTTTTACTTCGCAAGCCGATATTCTTATTTTTCCTCTTCCAGGGTTCCCATCTTATTAATAGTCTTATTTCATTTACAGGCTGAGACCACCCAGAGACTTGCCCCGCACCTCTCAATTGAATTGCTACTTGCTGGAATTTGCAATTAGCGCTTACTTCCTGCAACTCTCAAAGAAATGGGCAGCGACGGCCAGCGCTTTTTCGCCCAATCCAAGACAAACACTGGCAAAAAGGCAAAAGGAAAACACGCACGCACTGTTATCAGGGAGGAGCTGCAATTGGTTATGCTGCCAAATAACTGCGGGCTCAGTCCTCCTCATAGACTGCGAACAGGAGATGACAGACGGCAAAGTGTTTGTAAACCTGAAAACACTGCTTGCTGTCAACGCCGCTTGTCCACGCAAGTGAAGCAACCGACCAGAAGAGATACTATCGAGTCGCATATATGCACTCCGCTAATGGCAACCTCTCTGCTGTTATTACCAAGCTGAAGTTTTCTCAGCGGCTTCTAATAGTTCACGAGATGCATCAACTTCCATAAGTGGTCGCTGTCACGTGAAAAAGGAAAGTGTTTCAACAATTTGTCATTTTATTAGCAATGAGCATGAATAGTAGGGGAAGATACTACTACATGGAGAAGGCTGTTGATGGGATTACGTGAGCTTGCAAAGGCTGACATTCGAATCCCTGAATCTCGAAATCGCGATTCTAAGCTCTTTAATCTTCATCCAATCCTACTGTTATCTACTGACTTTTCAAATCTCTTTATTCCCCATTCTCTACTTTAAACTTTTCACACTACAACACAAATAATATTAACATATAACATACTGATACACATGTATGCGTAGAACGTAAAGTGTAATATATATGCATACATAAAGTATGTACGACCCAGGGGTTCACTTATAAAATTTTAGGTCCCGGAACGGACCCCAAATTAATCATTAATTTAATTGAAACAGTAATATATTATATAAATATAGTCATAAAGCATACTTAGCAACCATTAGTAACAGTAGTAGTATTGGCTCTATGCGACTATAATAACAATAACAGGTAATAAAAATTAGAGTTTTATACTAATAGTTTTATTACGTTCGTAGAAAGTATTAAGAAACTAAATGGAAAATTATTTAATTTTAGGTTTAAGAAACTCAAAATCGAAGTTACCAATAGTTTCTCCTCTGCTTTTTGTTGTGTGTGTGCTTTTGTTTTCTTTTTTCTTTCTTCTTCTCTTTTCTTATTTTGTTCTCAAGGTACCGGGAACGCCGTTCCGTCGCTTCCCACCAGAAATCAAGTGCTGCGTAATGGTATTACTTCCGAAATAAATCTTTACATTAAATAAGTGATTTTAACGTAAATTATACAATCGCAGTGAAGAACATGCTTTTTTTTAAAAAGTTTCTTCAAAATCACACTTCTTCGTGAAACAGCGTTGTTCTTTTATGTAATTATTGCAAACCAAGATTTGAGAAATGAGACATAGAAAAACTTTTTACGATTCATAATCGAATTCTTATTCAAGAAAATGTTGATTCACCGCATATCTAGAATGGGCGTTATGAGCGCATAGCAGTGAGGGCAGCCGCAACCGCGGATTTTGACGAACTGTTGTAAAATGATTTTTTTTACGTAACTAGCACAGAAAGTCTTTGGGGCACGCTACATATGACGGAAACAGAAATTTTGATACGGTTTGCTAAAGAGACTTCGTGATTCATGAAAATTTAGAAGTACGTGGGATATAATTTGTCATCATTCACATTATACCAGACATGTTGATAATGTTGTTATACCTGCTTTACGATGCATTTGATTCATATAACTACGATACATCACGGTACGCTCCTGGACAGTGGATGCTCCATTGCCGTACGCGTACCAGAAAGTGCAACTTTTCCTTCCAAAGACAATGAAATATCGGTTCCCATTCATAAATGCTGAAATACTTGTTGACAAAAAATGTATCGTAAGACGTCTGGTAACAGGTTTAGGATTATTAGAATGCTTCTCAGTGTCGTTATAGTTTCACTTTCTTTGAACAAAGTGGAAGGCGTCTTAACGGTGCGGCGCGTCGCTGCGCGGAGTAGCGGTGCGTGCGGGGCCGGCAGCGTCTGGAGGCGTCGCGGGTGCAGCCCCGCGCGTAAACTTCCTGCGGCTGCGCAGGCGGAAGGGCTCCACGGTGCGCGAGCGGCAGAGGTAAGCAACCTCCGCTCCTCCTCCCGCTCCCTCCGCCCCGCTCCCGCTTCAACTCCCTTCCCGGTGGCGGCCTCTCGGCGGAGGACGCAGCGCACTGCGGGACGCACGCAAAAAGCAGCAGCAGCAGCAGCAGCAGTAGTTGGTGTTGGAGGCGGCGGTGTTGGAGGCGGCGGTGTTGGAGGCGGCGGTGTCGGAGGCGGCGGTGTCGGAGGCGGCGGCGGTGTTGGAGGGGCGTTTGGAGGGGTTGGGGCGGCGGTTGGGGGGCGGTGTTGGAGGCGGTGTTGAGGCGGCGGGGAGGCGGCGACAGGGATGCTCTTCTGATCAGTCACCTCGCACGGATTTAGATGGTAGAGGCGGCATTTTCGTAAGGGATGCATGATCGGCTGAAAATGCCCGGGCGTTCCTGCCCCTTCACCGACCGACCTGCTATCATAGAGATGGATAGAGAGACGCGTGAACTTTGCGAACGGATTAAAAGAACTTGAAGGTAGCAATATCAAAATACGACCCTGAAGACAACACACGTTCTGGTAAAATCTTCCTTTTTCTGGCTCTCTCTTTCTCGACTCCATTCTCGCGTTTCCTCTTTCCTTGACTTTTCTCCTTCCTGGCGTCCCTCGTGCGTTATCTCTTTTCCCTCTCGATGTTTTTTTTGACGACGATGTTTTTGACGAGGAAATGCGCGCACACCGCTATACTGCCGTAGTCTTTATAGTGCATCGGAAACAGATGAGTGCGAGATAAGCACGCGGTCAGTGGCACTCGGATGGCCGATGCAGCATTCGTCTGGAATTCGGATGAAATCGTGGAATCGTCCAGTAAGAGCAATCGATATCTATGATTCTCAAGAAGACACTAGGGTTTAACCAAGCTGTTTAGGTGTTGACGATTTGCTATCGTGTGTGCTAGCACCTAGAACCTGCAAGTCTACGAAGCTTCACTTGCCCATTCACTCGCAACTATATACTATATTGTACCCGGTCAAGGCGATGTAGGCCTAGGTAACCGTGCGTTTTTCTCGAGACCGTGATTACTTTTGAGGGACATGAGCTCTTACAAGAGGTGGTATTCGCTCATTTCCATTCTCTCGTGATAAAAGGCATACCAAGCGACATAGTGAACCGTCGTAAAAGTGCTCGTGGAAAACACTTCTAACGTCACCTCACATGACTCGGATCATTATTTCATCCGTATGAGTATACCAACTGGCTGTCACGTCTGTCTATATCCAGTCATATTACAATGTTTATTTTTTAATGAATGGTGTTGTCACACAAAAGTGAATGTTTAACAATTAGTATTGAAAAAGGCGTCCAACAATTTAATTCACTACATAGTACACGGTAGGGAACACTTGCAGTGTAATAACTCAGATATATTCTAGGACAAGGCCAACGATCACAAAATGAGATAAAAAACTCGGGCAGTCACCGAGGCTACGAACGAAGAGTTCCGTGCTTGGTAGCCATTATTCCCAAGGACGCAGCTTCGATCAAATTCGAGGAGGTTGACACGCTGAGGAGTGGGAACATTTAGTGCAGGTTGCTTCTCTCACAGCTCGCTCGCTGGTCGATAATGCGAGAGAAGTTATGATACAAAAAGAAACCACATAATTAACTGATCCAAGTTCAGACAAGATTATTATCAAACGTCTTATTCATAAACGTTTCTGGCAATCATTCTCTAAAGAACTCTACATGTCGCGCCTGAGTATGAAATGATTAGAAAAATAATATCGCAAAGTTTGAAAAAGAAACGAATGATTTTATTTAAACTAGATCACATTTCTTCTACCAACTTTGCAATAGACACTTCGGCTCTCATACCAAGACGTTGGACTCGAGGAGGAGCGCACGACTGGAGTGCGAATTTCCATTGAAATATCGAAATAGATTTTTTCTGTAGCATTTCGTAACTTTGTCTATAACACATAAATTACTTCGTATATGCGTATGTAAACGCGAGAGTAAAAATACACTCCCTATATCTCACTCAACTGTTTACTTCACTTGGTTTACGTATTTGGTTTTACGAGTTTTTCCCATAACTTCTGCTTGAAATCAATGCAATTTACAACAAATACCCCCCGCCCCCCCAAAAAAAGGAACTTGAAGATGGGTTGTCTGTGAAGAAACTGTCTTTATCGGTCATCTCACCACTCCCACAACCTTGCATTAATCAACACTAACAAATATAACAAGCCTAAAATAATATCATGCAATGTTATCGGACATCCTTCTCGACCATCAATTATCGCTATGCATCTACAAAACGTGAACGGTGAATGCCACGAACAACATCATGTGAAATGGTATAAAAACTGGAACGTCATTGGCACAAGATATTTGGTCAGAAAGGTAAGAAAATGGACAATACGCGAGTCGTATTTGTCACCTTTCTAGCTCGCTTTCATAAAGGTCAAGCTGCAATGTTTCGTTATTGGCTTTGTAACCTAATGCACTAGCCTCGTGCTAATCGGAACATCCCTTCTGCTACGAGATAAATGAATGGTGCTTAACTGGATCGCTAGTGGCGCTGTGACGTTACGGCCGTGGCCGTTAAAGTTTGCGTGCAGCTCTTTGCAATCTGCAGCGTAGTAACTTTTCATCGCACCCGAACATGTACACAGTAATCCTAAATTGATGTTGAGCAACGCTCACACAATTACACGGCACCTGGGGAAAAAACACGGCTCAGCAAACGGTGGTTCCGTGAAAGGAAAACAGTAGCACAACGGAAATGAAAACAGAAGCAGAACAATTGCGAACAATTACAACTGAATGAGTGAAGAATCTCATCCCCGTTCAATTACAACCAAGCGAAAACGCAGAGGGAAGCGTGTTTAAAAGGGAGCGCTTAGACTTGCGTTTGAAATTGAATTAATGTAGTTAATTCGTGAAAATGACGGGGAGCACTCTTAGTTATACCACAGCCAAAGCAAAATTTGTTGTTGCATTTTTCTTCAGTTCTTGATTATCTCATTCCTAGACATCGCTTGGAAATGTCCTCGGCGGAACTGCTCAGCTTATGGGAGATTCGAGGGGGTTTAATTCACATCACTCATCAGGGACATTGTTCTTCTCATCTCACAGAACTTAATGCTCTCCATTCTCATCAAAAATACAACATTGAAAAATGCTATTTAAAGTTGCCTTATCGCAACATTTTTGGTATAGTTGTAACGACAGGTAGCCCATTGGATTCGATCTTTCCCAGTTGCTGAAGACACATATTCAGTTTTTATTAATGGTCAGTAGAAAAAAATAATAAATAACTATAAATTAACAAATCAAAATTACTTTTAAATCCATAATGCTGGACATAGACACGATACATGTAGGAAAATCCTGTTTACGCCACTCTGATTTGATAATCAAAAGTATTCTGCAATCCTTCCTCGAAATCGATATCTACGTAAATATTGTATAAAACGGATGAAATAAAAATTAAAAACAAGTCCGCTTCCTATTCTATTAGATGGAAATCATTTTGTAGTAAGTGGAATCCAACACATCCTGCAAATCAGTAAGGCGAAACACGAGCTACATACTTGTATATGCACAACTCGCTATTGAAAACCACTGGACAGGAGCACAGAAATAGGAGTATTAATAAATAGGTGAAATAATTTCCAGTTCACACACACACACACAGACCATTCATACACACTCACGAATAAGTACCCAGGGACCAGAAGCCGTCTTCCCCCTCGAATCAAACAGAAATCACAATCCGCAGTATTTATTAACATTTATTTTAACAATGGAAAAATGTTTTACACGGTTCCGCAGATCTGATTCGATAGGTGGACAGGAAGAAAGTATATAACCTCATTACAATATATATTAAATATATATCCCATATGTTATAAAGCGCGACATAATGTCTTAGATAACAGAAATGTAACACCAAACACACACAAAAACCACTCGCCGTAAAAAAGGATGTTCTGCCAGGTTAGAATGAATATTAAAACATAATGAAATATTCGATGACAGAAACCACTGAATCGAAACGCTAAAATACTCGAGAATTTATTCAATGCCGAAGAGTCGAATTAAAATAACTCTATGTACAGTGCAATACTTAACAAACAGAACTACCAGTATGTGGACACCCTATTTCACGCGAAAGATATCAAAGAAGGCTATCGCATACACACGCGCGGGGTTTGTTTGTAAGCGGTTGGCAGTCAGCGGCGCGTAGGCAACGCAGCGCGGCCAATGCGTCAACGTTTGGCGCAGACAGGTTTCTGTTTCAGCTGTGTTTTGGGGATCCACGACCGACAAACAGCCCCAGCACAAAGCCACATCCGCAACCAAGATCCGCACGGCGCTGAGTACCCACTGCGGAGAGGGGAGGCGGCAACGGACGCGGAAGCCAATTGAACAAACAACGAGGCCGAAGCGAAGCCATGAACGTTCATGATGACTCGTTGACGAAGTTCAACTACTAAAAAGAAGTGTAGGTTAGGAAGGAAATAAAATCCGAGCTAAATATTTACAATTTTTAGAACCGCAATAGCAAAAAAATTTTAAAAAATTCTGCTTTATGGAATACTTCCTAATAACTTCCGGGTTTCTTCTTGGGATAACAGCGTAAGGGCAGACCTGGGCTCGTTGACACCCGTTGGCAGTTTTGAATTTTTTACGCAATGCCGGTTGTTTAAATAAGTTTGAGTATATCAATGGAATTTATTCACTTATTTTTTGTTCGTGAATGTTTGATTGTGAAACGTTTAGAGTCGTTAAAAATACATCTGCAATTAGATGTACCAACCAACCCCATTTCTGGGTTTGACTGCCACAGGCCTTGGGGTAGATTGGACTATCATGGGATAGCTGGCACATTACTCCCGAGAGAGAAGTAATAATGTCATAATGAATTGTTTTTCAATGTTTTATTGGCACAACGAAATGCAAACAAGTTAAATCAACGTTGTTGCAGAGCAGCCTCACATTAGCAACTTCAGAAATCTTGATAGTTTTAAAATTGAGTTTTTAAAAGTCAGTCTTTAATTTCATTTAATCAGTCATTAATCTCTTAATAAAAGTATGCTCCTTTCCTTGTTTAATGGAGTAGGTAATCTCACGTTTGAAATTTCGACACCAGTAGTGTCTACTGCGTCAGAAGTGGCCACTGAAGCACAAAATTTCAAAAATTAAATTGAAGACTTCCCCCTGACTTCAAAATAGCAGAACGTTAAGCATATCCCTTCTAGTGGTGAGGATTCGAACGAAGACAAAATATTTATTTTCCTTTATTTCATATTTAAAGAATAAGCTGGACATTTCTTATTAATACTCGCATTACAAAAAATCACACTTGAGACATACATTTGAGATCACGGTTCCACCGTCGTTACATTGATCATTCTCAGACTTTTGTTGAAAGTTCATTAAATTATAAAGGGGACGTAGCACAAAGCTTGGACTCATAGAAGCTAGGTATCCGAAGTATGAGTCCTGGTGCCATCCAGCACCGCCCCTACCACAAATTTATTCAACAAATTGAATTTTTGACAGTAGAAAAACAGCTAATTTTTAGAGCACGAGATTGACCCTAAGGAAACATTTTCATTATCAACAGACATGTGTTTAAATCGTGTATATTTATATCCTTCAATAATTGAAAACCTTTTTCGAATACAAAAAAGGGATCTTGTTGCTTCCCGATTGTACATACAACATTCTAATAATTCATTTTAATTAATTCTAATATTTCATTTTTAAATCTTGTGCTTGCAAGCACCACTATTCACTCTTCACGTAAACATAATATCAAATTGTTTTTTAATTACATAGTAACCGTTTCCAACGTCTAAAACCTCTCTTGCTCAATAGCATTATGCGGGTTACAAAGAGAAATCAAATTTTCTGCATGGCCAGCTTCCATATTCAACACAGTGTACGCTGGATATCGATTTCATTGGTTTGGCAAGACCAAAATCCAATATAAACCGGTTTATATTTCAGACAATGAAATATGGAAAATTAAATCTGATGAGGTCATGTTAAATACACCTAACTCCCTCCGTTTACTGTTACTTCAGTGGCATGTTCTATTCCATCATCGTCAATAAAAAAATCATATTCCAATCAGATTCCATTACCCAGGTGCCTAATCCGTCCTGGTTAGTAAAGAATGTTGGTTGCCATGAAGAGCCTCAAAAAACGCAACCAAATTAAAACCGCCTTAAGCCGTATTCGCGCTGAGGCGAATCGGAGGAAGAGGAGTGTAGCGAGAACGGTTGCTCTCTTGGGACAACATCCCGGAAGCCGTCATGCGACAGGAAGCTGCCGGGGCGAAGGACCCCCGCGCCCCTCCCCTTCACCTCCACGCCCCGCGTCCCGCTGCGCCGCCCCTCCCACTTCGCACTTCCCTCCTCCCTCCGAGCACTGCCTCGCATCCCATAGCACTCCTACTTCCTCGCACTGCACCGCCGCGCTCCGGCACGCCCCGCCAAAACGCTAGGCATCACACCAACACAACACAACACGTGCCCCTCCTGGCGGTAAAAACACGCTTCGGCTCATCCTTTCACCTTCCAGGGCAGCGGCGAGGCTCCCTTTACGCCCTACGACAAGGACTCAGGCGGAGACCACCTCACGCCCGCCACCAAGTGCATCACGCATTAACCACTCGCCACACACTTGTCAGAGAACACGTCCCACGAATATCTTGCTTCGCCAGGAGATTCAATATATTATATTATTGTCACGTTTCCTAGATCCCGGCAAAGTGTAAACGTAACTTACAGATTAAGTTATTCGATTCTTATTGTCACTAGCTGCGAGGTCTTATGTGCCATTCTTCGCAGTAACTTCAGTTGGAGAGATCAGGTGAATTGTGCCTGCAAAAATTGTGGTGAGCCCTACTTTTGAAACGCGATTTTGCAAGAACGCCAATAGTAATGTTAAAACGTTGACATACACTTCCCTGGTGAGCACTAATTTAGAATATGGAGCCGCTGGGATACCTTCCGCCTGGGCCAAATTGTCGAGCTCTACAAAATTCAGAGAAGAAACGCTAATTGTTATGGTAACCAACTTGCTCCCAATGAATTAATACTGCTTTCAATCTAAGAACTAAACCTAGCCATCGCAGAAAGATGACTTGGCCTAGCGCTTTATATAACGCGTATGTAGGTTTCCCCACATGGAAGAAAATTCACAAAAGGTTACTCAAACCAAAGTCTTTAAACACAGAGAAAAATAATTTAAAAATTCAAACACAAACGCCGCGATCTGTACGGGGAAATTCTCCTTTCTATGTCATGCAATAAACAATTGGAACAATTTCGCGCACCCTCCGGTACATTGTTTGGTATTCTTATGTTGGAGTATTTTAATGCATAATGTTCATTTGATGAATATTTTGTTACTTTTTGAAATTACAAGGTGTTAACCCTAAGTAAAAAATCTACCTGTTTGTCTATTATCTATCTATCTATTTAATTTAGCTGAAATTTCTCAAAAACTGAAGCATTACCCTTGTAGGCAAAATTTAGAATGGCAACTACAATTTACAAATTATAATTTACAAACTACAACTACCAAAGTACAATTTCAGGGGCTGCAGGACGCTTTGTTTGAAGACAAAACACTCACTTCACTCCTGGTAATCCCAAGTCAGTCCGAAAAGTGTTTAACATAGCATAAAGCGTATAGTGTCATCGCGATAAATACCTGAACAGGAGGTATATTATTTCTAATAAGAAAACTGTTAGCGTAAGTAGCATTCCTTTGCTTCGTTCAGTTCACACGTGCGTCATAAACACCAACTATTGTGCTCGCGGATTTTCCATTTTTACTGTCGAATCTGCCACAGCATGTAAACAGCGGGTATTTTTTCAGTTGACAAAGAGCACTTACTGACACGACGCCGCATACCGTTCAGCTGGCGGGGGCGCGGGCGGGGGCGGTGGGCGTGGGCGGGGCAGTCGAGCGCGGGCGTGGGCGGAGGCCGCCCCCGATGCACAGTGCGCCCAACCACCGAGCGACCTCTGGCGGAAAATAACGCAACGAGAAACGTGTATTACACGTTTATTTGTTTGAGTCGCTGCTGTTTTCAATTCAAAATAACTGGAATCTCATACGAGAATGATCGTCTGTGTTTGGTCAACAATATCTTGCCAGGAGTACGGGTCAAGACGAGAATGCTGTTTTAATTCACTCTCAATTTTTTAAACGCACAGCGTAAAAAAAAAAACAAATTTGTCGCATAAATGTGATTAAATCAACAGTTACGAATTAACAAAACGATAAGATATTACTATAACACATTTTGTTGCAGCATTTCAGAGAAAACGCTCCCAACGACTTAGTTGGAAGAGGTACTTTGGGCCCCCCATCACCTTGCGATTGAGAGCCTTTGCCCTGCAATGGAATGTGTGTCTGCAGATGACACAAGACGTCGAACATTTTAATTGGAAAATGAGTAGAAAAGTAAGCATAATTACCTTCATTATGAAGTATATTTAAACACGGCAGCTGTGATTCATATCGCTATCCCAAATGAAAGTGCTTTTTTTTTTCCGCGATATGCCCGCTTCCCCCATTTTCGGGCCATCGTGTTTCGTTGCAGGCGCAGCCGCCGGAAAATACACATCCGATGGGCACGTGCGCGCGTGTTGCGCCTAACAAGCGAGCGCCGACTCGGCATTTGACGCGCTCTCTATTCCCCACGCGCCGTGCCGCACCGCGCCGCATCCAGCCTCCCAACTAACCCGTTCGCCAGTGCGGGCGGCACCTGGCACATGGCGTCGCACGCACCCTCGCGCTCCCACTCTCAAAGTGTTTACGACAATAAGTCAGCCTTCCGCTCATCAACATTTCAATGCATCACAAATGACCGATTCCGCTCTTCGTTCAGAATCGCAGGTTCGATAGACTGATGTTTTCGGGCACCTAACTCGGATCGGGAGGTCCTAGGTTCGAGTCCTGACGGCGGCAGGATTTTCGACACTAGCTTTTCAGCTAGGTCGAATTCAGTCGCTGCCTGGAGGAGAATTCTAGCGGCCGGCTGCTCTGATTGGTAGTTTTCCGTGGTTTCTCCGATCAACACCAGGCGAATGCCGGAGCAGTACCCTACAAACGGGCCACGGACCGCGCGCGATCTGCCCTTCCTCTTCCTTATCCTGTCCTCTCCCCTTACACACACACTTACACTAACACGAACATGCACTACACATATTCCGGGAGACCGGTCGGGAGCTTAGAACTTGTCCCGGCTGGGGCGATGCTCCGCTGGTAGGAGAGTCCTGGTTAGGGGGCAACCCCACTACCGACGGTAGGTCGGTGCTGGTTCTCGCAATCCAGCGAGAGGAAAATCACCGCCATCTCCCGAGAAAAAAATGCACTACACTAACGGGACTAATGACCGAAGCCGTTGACGCGCCCGGAAACACGAAAAATCAATCAATCGGGCACCTAACTGCTATGGTCCGTAGTCCTGTTAGGGTAGTGAATGTTTTATTCCGGGAGATAGCGGGGTTTCCTCCCCCGCGTTGTTTGATGAGATTCCGTGCCGAACTACAGGTCTGCCTACAGGGAAATTGACCATCAGCTACCTCACTTCACCCAGAGGGGAACCGCCCAGGCCAGGAGAAGCGCTACCCGTAGTGGATGCATGTGTGTGTAAGGGGAGAGGATGGAACAAGGAAGAGGAACGAAAGACCGCGCGCGGTCCTTGAACCAATTGTTAAGGTACTGCTCCGGTATTCGCCTGGTATTGATTGGAGAAACCACAAAAATACGATCTATCTCGGCAGCTGGTCACTAGAAGTGTCCTCCAGTCAGTGGCTGAATTCGACCCGTAGGTAACTAGTTAGTACTGAAAATCTGCGACAGTCGAGAGTTTCGGTCGGTGTCGCTGCAGAAAGCATCAACGCTATCTCTGAGCGTACTCTGCGTCGCAGGTTCGAATCCCCATGAATGTTTCTGCATCATGTTTCTCCTTGCCTTTTGTGTGGTTTCCACTGGACGGCCGATTGCCGTAATGAAGATCGCGATTCCAGACGCAGGACGCCCTTGGCGGAACTTCCTCGGCTCGAAGGCAAGGTTCGCGGATTCGGAAAGGGAGTTACCAACCCTTTAAAACCGTAGTAAATATTTTGTATTTGTTGGTCGTGATGTGGGGCCACTAAGAGGTGAGCGAACGTAAGAAAGGTAATAGAACAATAAAGATTACGAGTACATCAATAATCTTTTTCCCTTTAACTGCTACATAAAGAGCCAAATAATAAATAACAAATCCAAATATTATAAAATGTCTTCCAACGCATGTCTAACTATTGAACATTGCATTTTTTCAAACAGCATAATACTAGAGAATATCCTTGAAGAAAGTAGGTAACAAAATTAAAAGAGTATTAGCCAGATTCGAAAAAATCTAAATCGTGAATGTTGCCAGTATTTCACTAGCCTGAAGCAGAGATTCGGGGACGAAAGGCTGAACGCATTATCTTTGGGGTTATCGCATCGTTTGAAATCTTTTATTTACTTTCGAAATGACCTTCCTTAGTCATATCTTAATGGGAAAATTTCTTGCCCCTTCCTGATATGCTTCAAAGAGAATATTCTGCTACTGAATACGCATTCAATGGTACTAGTAAATGTGAAGAACAGTACGTTATTGAGTCCGGACATAGCAAACTTAGAACAAGTGATTCATTTATGGAAGTCGGAGAAAATAGGAAGATATTATCTACAGACTCATTGCACAACGAACGGAAAGAAAAATAATCAAGAAGAAAGACAGGCTGTCTAGTATCGTTCACACTTGGCATATTCCTTTCCAAATATTTCGTGCAACCTTTGTTATTCATTCTTCCTATCACAGATCCGATTGAAGACTTTTAACCTTTTCCAAAGCAGCGCTGGGGTTGCATTATCCTCAGAGAACATTGTCGTTTCAACCTTGCGAGACGCCACTCAAATAGGAAGTGTCGAGATAAAGTTCGTATTCAACCAGCAAAAGCATTCAATCTCCTTACAGAACACTTGTATGATACTCATCTGACTTTAAAACGTTTACGGCCTCAACGTGATGCCCATTATCATTCAACACTATCCTTCATGTTATTCAACAACTTCAGTCTCTCAGTAAAATATTATTTGATACATTACAGCCGAATTCCAAATAAATTTACAGTATTATGTCACATTTGAATCGAAAGAATCAAATGATGGATTTCTCTCTCCGTTCATAGTGATATTTTGATGCTTCAATAATTCATTCATTCTGGTAGTACAGAAATACATAAAGTTATGGAGAAACAAGCACAGATAACGACCTCGACCATGAGAATGCCCTCAACCTCAGAGAACGCGGGCTTAATTCGAGCTGTGGATTACGGCGCCCGCTTGCGGAAGCGCAGGTCGGAATCAAACAGGAAGCGTCTTATGGGCGGCGAGGTGGAGTGGGGCGGAGGTTGTTGGGGATTCGCGACGGCGGCTGCGCGTGGCCGCGCGCGCCCTTGCATCCTGAGCAGGACGACGCGGGCGCGGCGGGCGCGGAGCCGCGTGCAGCAGCAGACGTGGCGGCGGGGGCGATGGCGAGGGAGACGGCGGGCACGGCGAGGGCGATGGCGGCGGGCGCGGCGGCGGCGGCGGGGGCGGCGGCGGGGGTGGCGGCGGCGGGGGGCGGCGGGGCGGTGATGGCGGGAAGCGTGAACCGAGAGGATGGAGGCAAGGGCGTGGCCGGAACGGGAAAGAAGGCAGGGGCAGAGGTCGCCCAGGTAGGGGGCGGAGAAGGGGGAGAGAGGGGGTAGAAGTCATCAGATGAAGCGCTGAAGGCGCCTGTAAAGTCATCAGATGAAGCGCTGAAGGCAAGACCCATTGGGGTACAGTTCCTCGAAATTCCAACGCTTCATTGCACATAGAGATACTCAAACTTTTGGAAGAGTGTACCTCTCTCACATGACAAATGGTTGGAACTGGGTGGAATTTCCATAATAATGGCTTTTAAGGATGACTTTTCTTGCCTTATTTTATAATCTAAAACTATATTTTACAATATGATCTTAATTTATTACGATCCGAAAAATAAAAAAAAATGACTAGGTTTTCCTGTGGGTGGTATTTTGATTGAAATTGATGGTTATTATTTTTCTTTCTCAAATCATCTCAAGCAAGATCTTCAGGGTCCCCTCGTAAGACTACGCATACCGCAGATTGAGAAGCTGCAGTAAAAAAAATAGGATTAGCATGAGGAAACCTTCGAAAAATAAAACATTTTTTATTTGGTTTGGGAGGCCTAAATTATGAGTGGCAGATACAATATCTAGTCGTCGGAACTGTCTTTCAGATAAAATTGTTGGAAAGAAGACTGATCAGTGGGTCATGAGAGATTGTAGGATTGATGCTCTCGGGAGAAGTTGAGTTTGAAATGTGAGTGGACTTGGGAAAGCTCATACATATTACAAGGCTGTTTTGTCGACAGTTACACACTGTGAATCTCTGACACAGATGAAAGACGATAGCCCCATTTCACTATTTTTTGAAAGTCAAGTATGATAGTAAAAAGAGAAAATAGGACTCTTAAAGGCTTGAGAACAGAAAGCTGTAATAGGAAGCAAGATAAGGGAACGGGAAGCCGAGGTTGCTTAATTACGCTAACAGAGAAGGTGAAAAGAAAAAAGATGAGTGAGAACAGTAACGATGTGAAATACGAATGAATGTACACTGATGTTACCATAATTTGAGTAAGTAACGAATTAACGTAGAATAAAACAAGTTTCATTTCGAAATTCATTGAACATTTCATTTCAACACTTGCTCACGAAGCATAAAAATATAAGAAATGCTAGGATGAATTCTGACCAACAACAGTAAATTTGAACATCAAAAATTAAACAATGTATCAAAGGCAATCCTTACTGGCCGACAGGCCGCACTGGAGAGGGCAGGAAAGAATACATTAATAATTCGAGAAGAAACTTGTTTTAATATCCATTTATCAGCAACGTTCCGCTTGAATCCCCGCACCGTTATAATCAATATCGACCAAACTAAAACGAGGATCCCGATTGGAAAAAGCCTAGCCGATTCCACTGCAAGACTTACACAAATGAAATTTCTGCTGACATCGATTGGCCGGCAGTACAGGGCGCTGGGGCGGGGGCGAGGCGGAGCGCGGGCGGGGCAGGGCGTGGGCAGGGCGTGGGCGCGAACGGGGCGCGGGTGGGACACGCCGGCGAGGGCGGGCGAGGGCCGCGGATGGGGGGGGTCGGGCGCAGCGGCCCGGCAGCGCACGTGAGCCGCACGACAAACGGCCGCGGGGCTGAAGGGAAGTAATTTTCTTGCGCGCTCTCTCGGCGCCTCCGCCCTGCAAGCGGGATTCCGCCGATTTATCGAGTGCTACTTCCCGCCACCTGCTTCGCCAGCACTGCAGCCGCCGCCGTTGCCGTGGACGTTGCCAAGCCCGCGCCACGAGCTTCAAAGCCGGTATCTCGAGAGGAACTTCTCCCCGCCCGAACGCCACCGAAAAAATATTTTGTCAACTATAATGAAGACTGAAATTTCACTCAGGTTACTAACGGAATATTCAGAAAATGCAAAGAATAGCAAATTGAAGAATAAATTAATACGTTTTCTAGTACGCAACCCAATTTCAATTGGATACTCTTGCGGCACAAGGTGTAACTACAGCACAAACAAAAATCGAAAGTGTTCGGGCGCTCAACATGACATTGCCGCTGAAAGCCACGCCTTAACACCTTCTTGATAACAGTGTCCCAACGTTTCCCACAAGTAACAGGCAGTATATAATCTACCAATGCATCGCTTCATAACAACTTTAACCACCCTGTTTCACTACAAATCGTCTAAATTAATGTGAAAGAAAGAACATAGCTCCGGGAACGCTATCCAAGGGATTGCCAGTATATCTTTGATCTATTCCTTCCCATGTACAAATCGTTTCAGAGTTAATGAACTTTATTGATGTAGCGCTCTGATCGAATGAGAGGTTAAAGAAATGGAATATGGAGTAAATATTAAGAATATTCTTTGCCCTGTACTTGATTGCATACAGTCACCGGTTTCTGAACAAAGACGTATATAAACTGTAAAGTACTGTCTGTATAGATACAGCGCACAGTACTACGCGGATAACCTTCCAGTTCGACGTCAGTCGCGCATCAAGAAATGTTCACGTTCCGAGGAAGACCGTTGCCTTGGCTCCCACGTCCATCGCCTCCTTTCTGACTACCTGAAAGAGCAGTGAGCGCTGCCGAAACCATCCAAAAACGTAGACAGAAAGGCTAGGGAGCTAAAGCCCCTATCGCAATAAAAAGAAGTTGTAAGGTTAGATAAGGAACACGTCTTTTGATAGTTATTTAATTTAAGCGAGCTAATTTTACATTTACAGTTCAAAACATTCCATTAATGATTTACACCAAAGATTTTACATCGCATAGAATCAACAGTGTCACAATTCCGTAACAGAATTTGCGTTAATGCAAGTAGAAAGGCGTCTGCCCAGCTGCTCCAGAATGACAATTCCGTCTTTGAGGCGTCGGCCACTCGTCCGCAGCGTCGCGAGCAGCTGAAGGGGCGCGGCGTGGGGAAGCGTGACGGGGAGGAGCGGCGCGGGGCGGGGCGGGGGGGGCGGGGCGGGCAGGGTCGACGCTCGCTCCTCGCGCCGCTCCGCAGACCGTCGCTTTTCCGGCGGCGAGACCGTGTACCGGAGAAGCAGGGTCCCGGGAGCCGTCGGGCGATGCAGAACCGGCGATCCCGCGAGGGTTAGCAGTGCCCCCCCCCCATTTAAGGACTCTTTCGTTTCAAGCAAGAGTTGTGCGGGTATAGATTCTGGTAAATCGGTAAATTAGTTCTCGCTAACGTGCGTTTAAACGGTGTCCCCTAGGTACACCTCACTCAGCAAATCCGTTCCCTTCAGTGGTCCTCCTTCACATTCAAACCACACATCATTTTTATTCACAGAAAAATAGATTTGGTTCTTCCATTAGGTAAAAAAATTCCGAAGGTGAATTTTCTCTGAACAAATGCCACGAAACACAACATATAACAATTACAGAATAGACATTTTTTGAAAGTTGAATTAAATAAAAAGGTGAAATGTACAAGGATGATAGATATATATAAACGTAGATTGTACATTTACAAAATGTTTTCATTTACCCTGGTCCCCACGTTTTCAAATGAATACTCACCTACCTCTCGATTCACAATCGGTACCACACGGCGAGTCCTCATTCCCCCCTGGATGTCGCATAGGCGGAGAGAACCAATTTCGCGATTGGCCCAACACCAAGATTTTTTTAATGGACTTATAACTACCTATGAAGTTGGTCAGAGAGATTCACAGTCGGGACGAAACAACTCGTATTAAAATTTTAATATTCAGTTTGGAGAAATATTAATAACTTAATTGCACACTAAAAGGTTAGCACACCATCTAATTGCACTAAAATGTCAACTCACAAACGTAAAGCATTCGCGAATACGATCCAAACGGTAATATCAAGAGCGTTTCATTCAGTTTATGCCAGTACATTTAACTTGGCAAAGAAATGAAATGTAATGTAGAAATGAATTATGAAATGTAGAAAATAAATGTCAGGCTTTCATGAAATATAAAGTAATATGGGGAAATTAGTAGTATTTTCGACACATACGAAATGTAGTTACTTCGTTCCTAGTTCCAAAAACAAAGCAAAATATTGGTTGACTGATAAGGTATTGTCGGCATTCCAAATATTTGAATTAAAAAAAGTTGTGATTACCATCACTGGTCATGAGAAATCATTTAATTGAAATGGTTATATCATAAGGAAGATTGTCCATGTAGTACAAATATGTACAAACATTCCACAAGAGTTAACAGTACGTAAAACAAAATAATCATAAATATGCAATTACCGAGTGACTACAAGCTCGACAGTTCGGTTTCTGCTTTCTCGTGTTTACATCCAATGGTCTTTGAAATTTGCGAAGCACTGAAAGTAGCATTTCAGAACGTATTCTCATTTCTACAGATTCGCATTCCACAATCTCTTTCATAACCGTGATCTTTATTTATATTATTCAATATTTACTTCTGTCGGAGAATACATTTGGAAAGAGTTTGTGAATGAAACCGGGACTGATGATGTATGACGATCCTCATAGGTGTACACAAGCTAGCGATCACTGAACAACTATGATGTTTGCAAGAACGTTATGGAAGTGTGGAGCGAACCGCACCGCGAACAAGTCGAAGTGCCCAAGAAGAAGACCTAGCTGAAGAGTACGGAGGACCGTGCATCAAACACATTATCGACATGATAAGACTCCTTGCCTATTCCCGTGTTCCGCTCGGAGCTAGAATTGCAAACCCCTGCGCCTGCCCACCCCCAGCCACGGAGCGCCGTCTGGCGAGCAGCGCGCCTGCCGGACAAAAAGCGAACGCCGCCGGCGCAGCGGGCGCCTCCCACAAGGCGCGTATCACCAGCGATAAAAAGCACCGCGCCGCGCCGTTAGCCGACTATTTATAAGTGCGTCTCTGGAGGCGCCGCGCCGCGTCGGCCGTTCGCGCGAAGGACGAACCCGTCCCCACCCCCGCCCCTGCCCCTGTCCCCCCCCGCCCGCGAAAAGAAGGCAGCTCGCGCCGCGGGGGAACGCAACCGCCCGTCCGCGCCCGCCCCTCACAGTGGGCCCAACAGAACAACACATGAACTAAATTAGAGCATACCAAATTGTCACTAAGATTTCATCCGCAAATATTGTGTGTGTATATATATATATATATATATATATATATATATATATATATACATATATATACATACATACATACATACATACATACATACATTCATTCATTTTACATAACACATTATTAAATTACATTACAAATATATAACTGTTTCTATTAATTAATAATTAATTTGGGGTGCGTTCCAGTACCTAAAATTGTATATATATAAAGCAGAACTAGTGGTGTTACAGCTTTGCTATGCTGGCACAGACGCAGAATTACATAATTTTCTCTACAGTACGTCTATTACTCCGTATAATACGTACCACGTATACGAGAAAGTAAAAGCAACTGATCCTGCTTTAAATTTAAATGGTTGTAGCTGGTGACCCTGCTTTAAATTACACGTGGTTGGATAAACACAAACATGATCCGAACATTTCTTTCACCACTTAGCAACGGCGGGAGTAACTGCTGAAAATACATTTCATTCGTATACAGAACGAAGACTATAGATGGATTTTCATTCACTCTTCAGTCTCCTCGTAAGCACTTCCATGAAGAAATCAAATGCTTCAATTAAGAATTATCTTTAGCTTTTTATCATCGTACCGAAAGTGCTAACAATACGAGTTGAAAAGCGCGCCATACTGTCACTTTCATTAAAGGCATCATTTTCGCAAAGTATTCGTTACCATGCCCTTTCCACCCAAAGACTCACGATTCAGGAATGACGATAATATTTGCACTTATCCGTGTGTCCTTTGGGCTCAGAGCGGGAGGGCTGGCAGCAGATGGGCAGGTCACGGGACCGAATTGGCGCCCCCGCAGGGAATTCTTCTAGCAGCAGCCAACGCGACCTCAAACCCGCGCTTTCAACGGCGCATCAGAAGACACAAGGGTCTGTCACATTCAAATTCATTCACAGGAACGCTTCGGAGCTCCATTGCAACAGCGCACTGTATTCAGACGTCGGCTATTCCGCAAATTAATTGTACTTATCGTTAACGTTGCACTAATTACTACTATTAAAATAACTTGTACTAGCAGGTCCTATATTACTGCAACATTATTTCAAACGTGGTTCGGTTGCAATGCTGAATGAAATCATAACTCTTCGAACTGCACTGAAAACTCCAAAGAGAGAAACTCCTTTCGAAAAACAATGCCACCTCATATCTCTGTTCGAGAAACTGAGAATTAAATATATCATTTTTTATTTTCTTATGGAATTGAAACCAAACCACAAGAAGGAAGTCCATCCGCAGGCAGAGCAACTCCCCATCCCAACTGCCCGTCGCCAGGATACCTCAAATCTTCCGCTCTGGAAGTGCAGCACTTTCCCTGTAGCAGTATGTCAGCGAGTTTCCTCCCAGGAATTACTTTATTGGACTAACAATTTCCCTTCTTGACAATAAAATTCAGCTTGAAAAAGATTCACACGACAAGTGCCTCCTTCACAAGGCGCTAAAAGGATTTCAAATAATAAATGTCCACGTCCCTAAGAGTAACTGTGCCTTCTCTCGTCTCAGAAGAAGCTAAAAGAATTTCTTGCATTAATGTGATTTCCATTATTTTATTACTTCATAAAATGTAGAAAAAGAGGGTGGAATTTTAAAAACGTCATTCTGACAAATTTCTTTCCTAGAGCTCTTAAAACAGCGAAAATATTTTTCCTTGGAACCTAGCCATATAAATTCCGTTGCAAAAACCATACGAATAAATGAGAAGACAATGAAATATAGTCTCCGTTTTACTACCAAATAAAGGCAGAAAACGGAATTTAAACACAAAGAGTAGTTGATTACAATGTATACTACACATACCCAGATGGGAGGAACGCTTCATACGAACTGCGCCTACCTGAAAAAAGAACACGCATTAATGACCAGATGTTTACGTTATATATTGATATAGTATATTATCTTAAGTAATAGGTGTGCAACGACGATGCACTATCCGTCATTGCAATCTTTCAATATTTTCACACCAGACACCTGAATTTTTAACCAGAAACACACCGCTCATGGCAGGAATAAAATGTGATGGCCCAGTACATATTTTCACACTACAATAACGCGATCTAATATAGAACATGCAATTTTTACTGAAGTAAAGCTTCACAAAAATAGAGCAATAACTCTCCAGTGCATTCGTGTCAGTTTTTATAGCTGTGTGGCGAAGGGGGGCAGGCCAAGTATGCTAGATACGTCGAAGGGAATGCGTCATGCTCGCCACATACTATCTCCCTTACTCCCAGGCGTGAATAATGAATAAAAACAAGGACCAGGCCTTTGCCACTGCTTGCTGGCAAACGTTGGGAAACTCCGTCTCTAATGCATACTCTTCTTGCAAGAATGTATGCTCTTCATGTATACATTGTACAAAAAAATGTTAAAATACTAATATCGATCTTTTGCCTACTTTGTAAAAGTTCTAATGCACTGTAATTTTCGATTTCAATTGGACTATTCATCTTTCGAAAGGTGGCTGGTGTCGATTGTAGGCCATGGCTTGTTAAAACACTAGTGTTTTAAAAATATTTATTACGAAACTGAACTTAGTGTCTTCATACTTGGATGTGGATAAAAGTACATTATAAGAACTTACATTCAGAATTTTCCATTTGGATCATTCACGATACTCTGGAAGTCGCTATTTCAATACAAAATCGCGTTGTGACATGCAATATTGCAAACTTTACAAAATTATTTTAATAATAAAAAAATTGGAATATTTATGTAAAAATCTAAATTTTCCAAAACTATTAAAAAATTGAAATATGTAGTTTGTGTACCTACAGTGAAACGCACAAATTCGGGTTAAAACGTGACGAAACTTTCGATTCCACCCCTCAAAAGGGGCCAACTTAGACTGTCTCCCCAAAAGACATAAAATGCATCGAAGAATCCAAAATCGTAAAAATATTAAAAATATCAAAATTTTGCGAAACTACACAGTGGCCAAGTGAGTCGGTCCGCTGAAAATACATTTTTAACTTTTAAAAATAGACAAAATTGTTGCATAAATCAAATGTCGTACATGTAGGCTAAGAAAAAAGTTTTATGGATAAGGGACACAGAAATATAGTTGTCCTCCCCCTCTTGTGGCTGCGCACCCCCATGGTTCTAATAAAAAATAGTATAATTACACTTATGAAATAAGCTTATCGATAGCTTCAGTCACAACACTCAGACAGCTGTTTTTATCAAAAAATCATTGAACTCGGCTAGGAGCAAAGGGTGCATGACAGTATTGACCTTCAAGAGACGTGTAACATGTACACAAACGCTCTTGAGATAAAAAAAATTAAACGTCACCCTTGAATACCGGGAGCGGTAGCTCAGTGCATCAATTGATGTCACTGCAGCGCCTCTGACCGGGAGGTCCTATGTTCGAGTCCTGACGGCGGCAGGATTTTCGACACTAGCTTTTCTGCTAGGTCGAATTCAGTCGCTGCCTCGAGGAGAATTCTAGCGGCTCTAGAGCTAGCGGCGGAGCTAGAATTCTGGCTGCTCTGATCGGTAGTTTTCCGTGTTTTTCGATCAACACCAGGGAATGCCGGAGCAGTACCCTACCAAACGGGCCACAGACCGCGCGCGATCTTCCTTCCTCTTCCTTGTCCTATCCTACCCACACTACACACACACTACACACACACACACACACACACACTGCATCTGCACACTACCCATATTCCGGGAGACCGGTCGGGAGTTAGAGCTTGTCCCGCCTGGGGCGGTGCCCGCTGGGAGTCCTTTAGGGGACCCACTAGCCAGGACTCTCCCGAGATCCTCCGTTGGGAAACCCCATAGCCGACGGAGGTCGGCGCTGGATCTCGCCATCCAGCGGAGAAAATCGCCGCCATCTCCCGAAAAAAACATGCACTACACTAACGGGAATAATGACCAAAGCACTTGGCGCGCCCGGAAACACGAAAAATCAATCAAACCACCCTCGAACGTCACAGTTTCAGACGAGAGGAGAATAAAGAATTCCGCATACACACGCACCCGAAAAAGCAAACTCTTTCATTCCGCGCAATCGGATGAAAAGGATTCCGGTGGGCGTCCCTCCAATCTGTTTCCCAAAGCGGATGCCTCTCGGCCTCATCTACAGGTCCCAGGCATGCCGGCGCGGCGGGGGCTTGTCCTCGAAGGCGACTCCAGCACGGGGAATGCCAATTCCGCTCCGCCGCCGAGGCTCCCAGCGCCGGAAACGGCCCATATTGCCGGTAATTAAACGTCCGGGCGGCCGGCGCCGTCGTCAATACTCGCCTGGGCCCCACAGGCCACCTTCCGCGCACTTTCCACACGCACGTGCCCACCGCGCGCTCTCGCAGACGGATCGGCTCTGCCCTCGCTCTCAAGCTGGGCTACCAATCCCACGCCGTGGGTTAGAGGCCGGGCAGAGCTCGTGGATTTTAATACCACGTTCGGAGGAGGTGCTAGCCATCAAGACAAGTCTTGATAAAACGGCAATTTTAAACTCATAAAATTATTATTTTCACAATTACTCGTCTGTAACCGCTGAAAACCGTACACGTTGAAAATCATGCAGATAACTCTTTACACATTTGGAGCAAACTACCTTCTGAATTTTTTAGGCATCACCATCAGATCCCATTTTGCTGTGTGGATGGGGTTGGTTACTGTCACAAGTAGACAAAGGAAGACTAGAAACCTAAGAAAGGAACTTCCCGGTGGGTGATATTCCATTTCACATTAGGGTAAAAGAGAACCTTTCGACAAAAGTCATCAACGAAAAGTGGCAGAACGTAAAGAAAATGGCTCATACATTTAAACGAGAGTGCTCACGAGTTCCACCAGTTGTGTATAATTACATCCCACAAGGCAGAAATATTGGTCAACCACCATTAAGCAATATTAGTGGCAACAAGCAATATTGCCTTTGTACGATGACCACGATGAAGGACAGCAACAAAAACACCAAAAACAATAACAACAAAAAACAAGATGTCTACACTACCCAGTATGTCAAGCGATTTTCAACTTAATATTTTTTTTCTAATTTTATAATATTGTGAGAATATGTCCAGGCTATAAAAAAAAGGGTATTAAAACGTCACCTCAATGTTAAGTCCAATTAGAACCAAATGTACAGGCAATAGCATTACGGAATACACAGAAGTCAATTTTCGTTGAATTCAGGCAACCAAATGTAAATAATATTCGACGATCCATAATAAAGTGGTAATCGCGATAATTTCTACTGATCCAAAATAAGAGGATCTTACCTTACTCTCTCGAAATCTTGACATGAGCTTCAGCATCGAAGAATATGCCGAAATCTAAATACATCTACTCAGCCCTTCCGCAACGCACTTTCATAAAGGCAGATCTTATCAGCGCGCAAATGAAAACTAACTCTCCCAGCCAACCAACGCTCTCCGCTCAACGACCTTTTGAAAGAGATTCGAGGAACCCCGGAGGGCAAACGCGAAGACTTCATCGCGGGCGCCATCAGCGGTGTTTGCCATTTCACTAATCAAATCGACGAGGCGACGACGAAATGAAATTCTTCAACTTATATAAAATGCGCGAGGGCCGAAGACAGCAGAGGGTTAAAAGTCGTTAAATGTGGAGAAGATTGCACCGCGGTAGCGTTTAATTACTTAATTCCTCCCACTAGAGGAGGGGAGTAGGCGGGCGACAAGGCGCCCGAGAAAACTGCCGGAACAGAAGCCATGTTGCGAACCATCCCTGCCATTTTACGGTGAATCTGAGGACAGCCGTTGGAATTAAACGAAAAGTGATTACACGCGAACTGCGCGTTTTAAAACCAAAAACAAACTAGAGGAAGTACAACACCGCGTCGTTATATTTAACTCCATTGCTTATATTTAACATGTTGTTACATAACATGTTAATACATATTTAACATGTTGCGTTGCTTTATTAAATATATAATTATATTCAAAATAGTTTTGTATTGAAGTGTGGTGACGTGTTGTGCAGTGTAGTGCAGTATAGAAATAGAAAGAGAAGTGAATTTCAAATAATGTGAAGTGAAAGTGAAGTGATGTGATGTGATGTGATGTGATGTGAAGTGTAATTAAAAAGTCGTGTAGTTTTGTATTTAATAGTTTAAAATAACTGTGTAGGTCAGCCATGAAATGTTGTTAATGCTATTATGGTTAGCATACTATTATTATTATTATTATTATTATTATTATTATTGTCTTTAAATAATTTAAAGTTACATTGTTAAGTAATTTAAAGTTAATATTCCTAATTGTAATATGTCAATTGTAGTGTTCTGCCACCAGGTTGTATATACCTATCTGCAGAAATAATAAATATCTATATAACCCATACTTTCTCGCATTATTACTAACTTTACAATTTTCGAAAATTCAGGGGTAACAGTGGAAATTAGATCTGTGCCATCTTTTGAAGTGTATAAGTATTTCTCTTTATTCTTATAAGAAATTCAAAGAAAAAAATTTAAGTAATATTTTAATAGTAATATTTTCAAAATAATGAAAATGTCCTAGAATATTCATGCGTACCTTCAAAATTTAAAGAATCCTTTTCAAAGTGGCTTCAAGTCGGGCCACATTGGTTGGGAGCACTCATTTTGACAAAAATCCTACGAATAGTTTAGTTATAGTGCGGTTCGCCGACGGTCGGACGGAGAGACGCACACACGGACCGAAGTTTAAAAATAAAAACGCTTTTTTTTTTTTGTATTAATGAACCACAAAATCTGGATTTTGACTGCGGGACATGTTAGAAAATGAAATTTACTACAAATAGGAGCAAGAAATATCCTCTTTTACGATAATAGGGAGCCGCAAACGAGTTTTTCTGTCGACAAACACAGTACTTTTCACTGCAGCATTACATCACTTCCTCTGTAGGATGTATATTAATTCCGTATATACTTACGTATACGAGAAAATAAATATTAGTGAAAAAACTGATCAGACAGATCCAGTTCGTTTGGATCCTTTACATGCACACCAGAGCCGCATGAATCTTTATAGGAACGGAAAGAAACTACCTCACTTCTCCCTTTGTTTTTCCTAAGTTTAAGTAAACAATGTCAACTGGAGAGTTATTTACGATCAAAACTACATCCATTTCTCATCACTAAACGAAATCTCTACAGCTCTGAACACTATGTTTTACTGACCTCGTTGATACGAAAGTGAAGACCGTGATAATGTAAATGAGTCACTGGCATTCACCTTTGAGAATTCTGCGTCCGTCTATTATGCTGCGTTCATCACCACACGACGCCAGCGTAAATTATTCCCTACCACGGCAAAATTGATTTTAAGCAAACAGCCATCCGTTCAAATGCCAGCGGCGGATTATTTTTTAATCTACATTACGAGGTTTCTGTCAAATAAGCCAATAAATTAGAGATACTTGTCTACTGAACTAATATTGCTTGATTTACGTCAGATTTACATTGGCTGGCTCACCGCCAATAAAAGGCATAGGCGATCAAAAGTTAATTATGCGATAGACACGGGTGGGTACGGGGGGCTACATTCTCCTGTTCATCATGATGTATACAGCAGAGGAACCCTTGCAGAAAGTGACACAGTTTCGTCGAAAGGGGAAAGGGATAGAAAGAATATGTCGAATCATGTTGATGAAATCCTGCCAGCAATTTTTAAATGATACTCTTCAGCATTCAAATAATCCATCGATGTTGTGGATTTGCGAAGAACTGTCCCTCCTAACGTCAGACAAAATCAGCTGCAAAGCTTATTGAAAAACAGATCCAGTTATACACAAGCGTATAATGCAACTGCTCTTGCGCAGTTATCTAGAATTCAACCTCAATTTTTTCCACAATACATACCGAAAGGTTTTGTTCGATTCTAAAAAAAAATTACTCAATCGATTTGTTCATAGAATACGTAATTTGTTAAACTAACTCACATCTGTCAAAAGCATTTACATATTTTTTTTATATTTCAGAAGAACATACTCCTAAATCGATAGTTCAATTCTGGAAACTCCAATTCAGGATTTTTCAGCAACTGGGGAGCAAATACAGATGTTTACGAGTAGAACGTTTTATACATGCAAACACGCGAAGTACGGAACCAATAAGAACACAAACTCCACAGTGCTGAGTGCAGTGCAGCGTTCGCGGAGGGACGAATTGCTGAAAGGGCGGTTGGAGAGTGGTCTCCCCGCTCCAGGACTCCTGGGCAGAAGAGCAGCGTGGAAGGTGGGGGGGGGGAGGGGCTGCAGTAATTAGCTCGGAGCCCCATCGATTGGCACGGCGCGACCTGTCCCTCGCCCCTCCCCCGCCGTCGCCTCGCGCGGGGTCTGTGCCCTCGGCAGCCGGCGCGCCGATTAAAGTGGAGGGAAGCCCCGCACCGCGCCTCGCAAGAGCAACGCCAAGACGCCCACGTTGACTCAAGCCACGCAAGCTCCGGAAACCAGGCTCCACGCCAGTCCAAAGCGCAGGTTTTACATTCAGATACTCAGCACGATTCTTCCAGAGGTCGCCTCTCGCGGGACACCTCCCTTCAATTTACGAGGTAACAGACTCTCAGAAGATTACATTAAAATTGGCCACTTCATTCGATATTGAAGTCAGCCATGAATTTCTGACTATATCCACGTAAGATCGAAAATCAACAGTGAAGATCTCCATCGTATTAGCTGAGATGAAATAAAGTTCCGTTTTCTTGGCTTAACTTTAATTTTCTGCACATTTCATTTCAAAGATGAGAATGCAATTAAAAGACAATAATAAATATGATTACATGCTAACTATACTCTTTCCAACATTACTCAGCAATACTAATACAGCGCGCCCTACAATTATCTTATAAACGGTGATGGAGCACACTCACCATCCACTAATGCTGGAAGCGCGACAAAAATATAAAATGATATTCGTTCGTTAAACATAGCACGCACACATGTTTTCTGGTCGCGCCTTAATGATCGTGTGCCAAAATAGGCGCTGATCAGAGAATGTCAGTGACCTCAATAGCGAGCGACTCCAAGGGAATGCTCTAAGAGCCACGTACCCCTTCACGTAAATGCACAGACTTACAAAATATTAAGCAACAAATATGCATCAAAAACGAGATATAATTTTTGAACTGATTTTGGCACTTTCATTATTAGGTGCCATTAAAATAAATATTAAAATTAGACTTTTGTAATTCTCCCTTTTTGTAACAACTTGTAACACTTCCCAAACACACACACACACACACACACACACACACACACACACACACAGACGGACAGACACGCAGGCGCGCGCGCCCCAGCTCACATACGAACCTACAATTTTTAAACCCTCCACCCACTGTAACACCACTATTTGTAATACCGCAATATGTGTACATTTTTACACGTCTCGCCATCATCTTGTAAATTCTGAACGCGAAAAAATAAAAAAAGTGTAAATATCTGGTTGTGCTGCTTGCAGCGCCGCCTGCTCAGAAAGCGTACGCATGCAAAGGGCTGGCCAGAACGGGTGAGGGCCGCAGTAGGCGCCTTGAAAGAAGATCTCGGACGACGAGGCCGCCAAACGAAACAGGTGGGTGCGATGCGCCTCCGGGACGGCGAGGCGTGCCATTTCGTCGCAAAGGGACCGCAAAGCGCTGGCAGGGACGAGACCCCAGACGAGGAGGGACGGATAAAGGGTACAGAATAGAATGGAAGGAAAACACGGCGGTGATCGGGACTATCCGGGGACCAACGCAATGCGAATGGAGGGGAGAGATGTGGTGCGTGGACAATGACCAGCAGAAGTGTGGGTTGGGCCCATTTTGGCGGGTTGGTATTTATCGGGAAAGGGATGGTGATTAGAGTCGGTAGCAGCAGAAATCTCCGTCTTTGGCCGATTACAGACTGTATACGAGTTAACAGAGGCAAGAGTTGGGGTCAGGAACGAACACAAGAAAAAAAGAATGAATGGGTCGAGATGTGAGAAAGGGTCACGGTTTGTCGAAGTGAACAGAGGAAGATATGAGGAGATATAGGGCCGCGCGTAGGAGGCTTTGCAGTTCGGGGTGGAGCATTGCGAGACCCCCTGGCTGGCGAGGGGCGAGGTGGGGGTCAGGCGGCAACTGCAGCGAGCACGGCATGCGCCGGGCGGGGCGGGGCGGGCGGGCCGGGCGGGGCCGGGCGGGCCGGGCGGGCGCGGCGGGGCCGGGGCGGCGGCGGCCGGGCGGGGCCGGCGGGCGGCGGCCGGGCGGGGCGGGCGGGGCCGGCGGGGCGGCCAGGCCGGGCGGGGCCGCGGAGGCTGGTCGCACGAGCGCGGGGCGGCCAGCTGCGGGCGCACGCTCCGGGAGGGCGAAAGATCGTGAGGCTGGCGCGGCGCCGGCGGCGAAGCTCGGGACGAAATCCGCGCACCCTCACGCGCTCGCCCGAGCGAGCTGGCGGGAATCATGGCGCCACGCGACGGCACGCACGGCGCCACGCAGAGCCAAGGGGAGCAAAATGCATCAGCGAGTAAGACTGCAATATTGGTTGAAAGGCAATAAAACTTCATAATCGTAAAGCCTCAGTAACATGATCCAACGAAAATTCAAACAGGAAGAATTGAAGATTGCATAAGACTGTAAAATGATTTTATAGAATGTACGTCACCGTTTTGATTCTTTGAACATTTTGATCTCGCTTAATTACAGAAGGTTTGCTACATACAGAATGTGCCAAATGTCATGGCTGCTTTGTTACCGGCTAAAACCTACAGAATATTCACAACGCTACACTGAGAGACCGTACCGCTCATTTTTAGTTAGCGTTAATAATTTAGGAAAACAAAATGTACTTGTAAATTCATCCGAATCTGAATATAAAGGCTGAAGCGAATTGTCCGCACAGTCGCGTTGGCTAATGAACACTAAGCCACGAATATCTTCGTCATTTCAAACACATTAAGAAGCACTTGAAAATACAACGGAAGACTCTCATACAACAAGTGGATGTTTACGATACTAATGAATGATGCTGCCGTTCGTCAAATGCTGACGTGTCACACATCTAACGTTACAGCAAACAGTGTTTATACAGCTTTCACAAATGAACGCGTTGACGGCAGCGAACGGTGACCTCCACTTTCCCCAGAGTTATTTTTTTTTTGTTTTTTGAACTACTTAAATGCGTCTTATCCTATATTATCTATCTTATACTATTAATATGGATGAACTGAAGGGGAACATTTAACTAGAAATCAACGCAATTTACAACAAAAAATTTGCGTCAGACAACACTGTAAATGATCAGGCGAGCACGAAGTGCATTAATGACGGGTAGACACATTTGTAAAACCCGGCCAGTCCATTTAAACTGCCGCGCCGACAGTCGAGCGGCAACGTGGACATACAGCAGTAACTTCAGCCAGCGCCGCGGGCAGCCAGCACGAGAGAGCTCTCCTTTCGCCCTCCACGAGGCACACCAGCGGGGACCCGCGAGCTACGGGCACGTTCGGCATGCCCAACAGAGCGTCCCCGCCCTGCACCCGCATATGACAAGGAAGAAGGACAGATCGCGCGCGGTCCGTGGCCCGTTTGGTAGGATACTGCTCCGGCATTCGCCTGGTGCTGATCGGAGAAACCACGGAAAACTACCGATCAGAGCAGCCGGCCGCTAGAATTCTCCTCCAGACAGCGACTTGCCGGCGACGAGCGACGAGTGGCTTCACACGAACTCGACTTACGGGCGAAGAATAAGCGACCTAAGCATTTACTGGAGAAACGAAACTAAAACAGCGCAATGATACTTTAAACAAACTTTTTACTTCTGCACACGCAATGCGCGCGCCGGCTGGCTACTGTCGTTCTGGCCTTCTGTTTTACTTCATGTCGCAGGCTTGGCCATAAATGCGTCAAGGTGCACTGAACTTTCCGTGCGTTCACAAAACTGCACAAATGAAACTCGCGAAACACCGTGAGCTTGCGGCATAGCCGAGAGCAGCAGCTAGTGCAGCGGCAATGAACCAGCATAGTGAAGTCAGCGTAGTGGGGCAGGGTCTTAAACTTGGGACTTCACTCTTAATGTTAAAGACTTGGCCTTAACAATTTTGAACATATTTTGTAACAATAAAGTAAATAAATGCCACATTTAAATTAAGCTTTATGTTTTCCTTGTTTAATTTATCTGCATCATTCATAAAATTTCCAACTTAATCCATCGATTCTGAAGCAGTTTCGTTATGGGTTCAGTTTTACGTTGCTCATCCAGCATAGCCATCACGTGGAACCGATGGGAAACCAGGTGCTCAGCTATCTGCGATGATCGATCCACGGAGCCTTTTCAACAGTTGCGACGCCTCACTGCCGTTGGAGAGATAACTTCCGCAGTATAATCCCAAATTACAGCCTCTCGCATACACCTTCGTCCCTCCAAATATAACACGCGCTACCCCCAAAAATAATGCGAAGGGAGGACAGGCGACACGTGAATGTTGGCAGCGCTGCTCCTTGCACTCCTCCCTTCCCCCTTCCCCCTCCTCCCTCTCCCGCCTCTTCCGACAATGCATGGCCACTGTATTCTTGCCAACTACGATGTCATATTTGGAACTATGAGTAATAGTGATACACTTTTAAAGATGACTATTATTAAGGAGGAGGCCCCTATAATTCAATGGGTAGTATGCCAATTTCTGTTGAGAGCTTTGGGCATATTCTAGGGCGAACGCAATACAAAAGAAAAATTGGAAAAACACAAAAGCTGCGAAGCAATACACACGAAATGAGATCACTTCACAACACATGAAATCAAATCATTCTGCATAGCCTCACTTTAAAGCAGGGTCTTCAAAGTTAAACATGAAGAATAAATAGAAATAACACTTGTTGAAATAAATTGCGATATGTATTCAATTTTCTACTCTTTCATTATATCCAAGGTCTGGAACTTAGTCTTTCTAATCACTTACGCTTTTTGCCGTCAATTAAAATCAAGAAAACGCCATCAATGTATTTCCTTAAACAGGAAAATAAATCCACACTAGTTGGACCTGAGGTAATATTTCGCAATTTTTAAATCACTGTTTTTATATGAAAATAGTTTCTTTCTGGATCCCAACTTCGAACGTCCTGACATCTCCTGGTACGGAATGAGGATACTCTCCAAATATCTTATAGAAGAAAAAGGTCTCCTTTTTCAGAGTATTATCCGTCTCCTGTAATACTTAGTATTAAGCTTGCTATGTTGTAGTTCATATACAAACTTGTACAGCGCTTACTTCGCTACATAGGAAAATATTTTTTTTTTTAATTCCAGATTACGACTTTAGACATAATTCGTGACTCATGGGCCCGAAAACCTCGTTTGAAGGATAAAGGACGCATCCTTCTTGAGTTATGAACAGTGATAACGTCCGATGAGTACGTTAATTTCGTGCGCCTATTTTCCCAATATGAACCATTTCGAAAATTTCAAAATCATATATCCATATTAAAATTAAATTCTTCGATTCATTCTGTCCCACAGTAGCTCACTCAAAGGGTTTTTGTATTGATGGCATCTTATGATACAAAACAGCCATCTTTCTTCGGTGTATTGTACATACATGTCATGTACGCTATGGAGATGGTTTAGTTTGTTAACCCATAATTTCAATTCAGCACAGCACAAAACTAAATGATAAATCTGAAGAATCGCACAAAACAAGAGGTTCGTTTAGATTTCCTGGAGCAGCACACTGTTCAGAGACAAGAGCGCACGTGGTACCCTGGAGGATCTCGGACGCGTGAAGTGCCATTCCCGCCAATGGAGAGGCGTCGAGAGTTGGCATGCATCCCCCAGTATCACATGCAAAAATTGCCGGGCGTCCCGGCCGTACATTAGAGATGGGCTTGACAGCTTTTCTTCAATAACTGTTATCACAAAAACAGCTGACTCGTAATAGCTGTTATTAATAACAGTTGAAAAATACAGGTCCATGACCAGCAACCTAACATGGCCGACTGCTAAGAGTTAAAGCAGTTGTAGCGACTGCTAAGAGTTAAACAACGCAAAACGAATAACGTTGGTAGCACCGTAAAGCTTGTGCAGCTACCTTACGGCGCTTCCTTGTACTACTTTCCCTATCATGTTTAGACAGAGAAGCAGCTGATATGAAGGAGACTGAATGAACTGCCAAAGATGAATAGTAATTCATATAATGTGTATAGAATATTACTAAAATGCAAGTGACTCGGGTTCAAATTGCAAATATTATTTCAAATATACAACTTGTGCATAGTGAAGTGATGAATGCCAAATATAATAAGGAGAAACAGTTTTTGCTTACCTATAGCTAAAGTGTTAATGACTGTCGAATACCAAGTATTATAATGTGAGTTATTTGACCGTTACTCATTTTATTTTATCGGACCTAGGAAATATTAGTTGATCTCACATAAGCAGCAATGGCACAGAAATAAGTTAACACATTGGACGTACTTCATTTAAAGGACAAACATCTTTTTGTAGTGATACAATAAAAAACTATTGTGGCACATGTGGTATAATGACGAATATGTATTAATTAATCTATAATTTGAACACTGACAAATCATGATTGAATAGCTGCAGTGAAGCTGTTATTGTACAAAATGGTTGTCACAAAAGCTTGTAGTTCGGATTAGGCCAGTAGGTTGTAGTTCTATGCATTTCAACCGATAACGGCCAATAACAGGATAAACGAAATAACTGTTATTTCGCGTAACAGTTACGAAACGTTAACGGTTAAGAAATAACAGTTTAGCTGTTAAGAGCACATCCCTACCGTACATACGCAACAACGGCCCGCTTTCCACAACTTTAATATTTCCAATTAGTCGCCCTGCAGAAACAAAGGGGCTTAAAATAGCAGCGAACAAAATTCAGCACACAGCGCTCGACGTTAATGAAAATTTAATAACAATAACTCATTTAATTCGAAACTTAATATTTGAATAACAATTCGGCCAACTGAGATTGTCATCGGCGTCAAACATTAACCCGATGCGAGAACAATAGAGCGGGGACGCGCGCATAATACGAGCAGGCGGGCCGACGCTTCACAGCACGCATGTGGCCACCAGACGCAGATCAGTCACCACTACTGAATAGGGCTTCGCGCTGAAACCTGTCCCTCTACGAATGCCGCAATTGCAAAAATTTTGAGGAAAATCAGTATGAAAACCATGTCAGTAATTTTGTTCATCTGTACTTTTTACACCAAAAATCAGTATGGAAGAACGAATTGCAATATGTGCTTTTAAATTTCGCAGAACTGTTCATTTTCAAGTATTAAATTATTAGTATTCGTATATTATTTATTAGCATTACTCATCTTTAAAAAAATTTAATTGTACATTAGATCCTTTAATTTTAAAAAATGTTTATTTAACCCTATTTAAAACACATAGCATAACATCATATCATATTTAAAACGTAAAACATATAAACAATTAGATTATATAATAATTATTTGTTTCATGGAAGTTCCCCAAGGCGCCTCCATCACACAGAATTTTCGCTTTTTGATGGTCATCAGACGATGATGGGACTCTGTTGTAACGAGAGGACACCGCAAACGCATTTTGCAAATCACCAATTGCACATGAATGGTCCGGGATTCGAACCGCGTCACAAGAGACAGTGAGTAGCGGACTGCGAGCACTCTTAACCGCGACAACAAAGATCGCTCTAATCACGTCCATCCGCACTCCAACATCGTAACTGAAATCAACATTACTATCACAATCGTAGTACCCCAACAACAGCATCAAAAACACCGCAAAGAGCCACTCATATGGAAACACATTAGCCATACTCACGTTTTGGATTGTCATTAGTCAAGTTATTACAACCCTCCGTGGTTTCGTGAGCTTTTTTGCCACGGCCTTCGCTGTGGCACATCGCCATCAACAAACACCTTCTTGTCCATCTACACACATAACTGGTAATGTCAAATAATCAATAAATCATTTCCGTCACGACAATCGGTAATTAATGTGATAGCTAAATAATTGTCTTCTCTTGACTTTCTGACTTCCTAAAAATAATGTTCATAAAAATAATTATAACAGAAAAAAATTGACGAAATAAAAAATTGTGAAAACAGCGAAATATGTAATATACTACTAAATATGTAAGAACAGTAGCGAAAAAAATTGATATTTTGTTAGGACGGTGGTGATTCACCAAGATTACAATTTTGAGAATGGTAAGTGGAAAGACAAAAAATATGTAATTACCTAAAAATCCGGTCTCTAATCATGAGCAATAGAACATACGGGCCTCCGATAATACGGCGAAAGAAAGAACTACCACCACAAGATCATGAGAACATTCAAACAAATCAAAAATAAACACATTCAAATTCAGAAGAAAAGCACTTAACACTTGATCTACCCGGAAGTAAATTCAGAAGCAGTGCCTGGACAAAGGAGAAGAGGCATATGCCCAACCCGTTGCCCATTATCTGAGGAAGCCCCCTTGTTCGGGAGCATCGAGAGTGTGAAGAGGTTCCCCATACCCATAGAACTGTGCGCAACGTAGAAAAGGAACTTGGTAAAAAAGACGAAATGAAGAAGGAAGACGTTATCAGAATAGGTGTACAGATCATTGCATACTGAACATTACCACACTCTAAATTCTAAAGGTTGGTCAAACGCGAAATTGAAATAGACACGACCACTTCCGAATGAAGGGAAACGACGGAAGACACCGGAAGTGGGGGGATAATTCCCATTGACGGCGCGCGGAGGTAGCGGGAGCGAAGTCAGTCCCGGGCGTTAATGCTGATAGCGAGCGACACTGAGCGGAGTGGAGTGCAGAGCTAAACCAATCAATACAGAGTGAGGAAGTTCTCTCTCCGACGGTGGAGAAGCTTTGGGCTAATATAAACCTAATCGGAGATACGACAATGCCTTTGTATTTTATTTATTTACTAGCTAAAGCAACCTTCCGTTGCCCTGGTACCACTGTTGCTAAAGCCCTCCGTCCCCGCCTCGCTCGATACTTCCTAGCAACAATGCCGCCGCTCACCAACAATGCTCTGCATTTCCGTAAAACACACTTACCGAACCCCTTACAATTTTACTCATCCGCTCAAAATTTAGGAGCAGACGCTCCTGTGATTCAAAGTAAAACAAACACACACACATACGTACATCTGTTTTATAAAAAAAACTTATGACAAAAGTGTGGTAATCTGAGCAAATGAGAGTGATAATGATGTGTATTTCTGATGGAATGGGAAAGCATTGGAAACGGGGGAATCCCGAGAAAGCTTGCAAAAAGCCCGTTTGCCCCTGCACAAGTACAAAAGGGTTGTGCGGGGACCGAACTCGCGCCCCAGCGATTGAAGTCTTATTCGCAAACCATTTACTTCCCCGCCAGTCTTCCAAGATCATGGAGCCATTAAAGCTTGGGAATTGACAAGAAGGTTGCAGGAAGGATCCGCCGCGATCGCTGGTGCGTTGTTTAAGAGCAGAATTGAACGGCAGACCGCGCGGTGACCACAGAACAAGGCCTCCACATTTCACTTCCAGACAGCGGCGTTGTCAGACTTCGCTACACAGCAGGAGATGAAAATCTGTCACCGGCAAGATTCCAAACAAGGACTAAGCTTCAGTTTGAACGAACGCCAACGCACCCGGTCGCTGAACTGTATCTGATATTTTGAAAAGATCACGTCTCAAATCTTTGCTGAATGAAGCTCACCATGTTATTTGCGTTAGGATTTTAGTTATGTTCCATGACAAAACGCCGCAAATCCGCTGTGTGTTAACATAATCCAAGATTTGGTTCTCTGTTTACTTCGAATAGGCTGCTTCCCAAGAGATTTAGCGGCCAATAAGCGGCGAGGGACGACCTGGAGATGCGCCATTAAACAAATTATTCATTGCTCACACATTCAGCAGTATAAAGAAAATTTTCAAAATGGTTAATACGCATGATTTTTCTCCAAACACAAAATCGGAAATCAGGAATAGATTTCTTTCAAAAGGGAAAAAATCTAATCTTCACCTTTTTCTTATATATTTATGAGAGGTCAACTCGACATTTCCTGACGTTTCACCAGAGCCTTTATGTGCCCTATTTTTTGATGAGATGTTTCCATAGAGTCAGATGGCATCTGAAGCAATATTCCCCCTTTTGCATAGAGACGAAACGTATCAGATTATTCACAAATGTTTTCACGATTTCGAATATAGCAAGGCGTAGGAGTAACCTATAATTAAACCTGATAATTTAGCAAATTGTGCATTTGTTTTCCAAGTGTCACACGTTATGAGTAATAATATTTCGCTCCTTTCCAAAAAGCGGAGTACTTTACAGATTGTTTTATACTTTTCATATTACACGAAATCCAATCTTTCATTCACGACCATATCATTCCAAGAACTGAAAAAAAATGGGGGGGGGGGAAATACTCCAACTGAAAACGGTTCAATACCACCCTCGTAATTAACAGCTCCATATCGCGTGGAATTCATTACTTCACTGTTTATCGCCACAAAAGTTATTATGCTGAAGTGATAAATATTCTTTATTTATTTCGCTAGAAGCGTCTACCCACTTCGCACTAGAGTGCAGCGTTATTTCAACACAGTGTCCCTGTCAATTCCACAATCACTGCGGACGCTTTCCGCACATGAAGCGCCCACGCGAGGGATCAAATGCCTGAATTAACTGAATGTTTATCAAACGCAATAAACATGTTTGTCTAAATGTTCGGTTAATGTTCTCACTTGGTGCAGAGTGTTCAAAACTGTGAAATGCGGAGACAAAAGCGGAGGAGTGATATTGAACATTAACTGCAGCGCGATGGTAAATGTCAGGTATTGCGAGTATAATGTTAATAGGAGTCACAGACGTGTGGAACATAGCGCTTTGTCGCCCTTACCATTAACACTAATCATAAATAAGACCAGAGGAATAATTTTAACTAATCTGCATTACCTTCATGTCACTCTTATAATAGCTAAGGGCCATTGAACACTGGAAAAAATATCTCTAGGCTGGAAATTGACAGCATAATATCACTGACAAATCATCTCGTTTCAAGATAAAATTTCCCTTTATGAAACTCAACTTTCTAAGATAATTTTTGCTAGAGAAGATTCGTGTTAAGACGCACTTTTCCAGACTCAAAGGTCAATTGAAAGTGGTTCACAACTATTCCTAGGTTCCATTACGAGGTAGTACTACCCCATATACGTGGCAAAGTTGAACGATTTCTCTGCCAGCTTACGGTTGCAGATCGGTAATAGCTGAAGTTTCCCTCCAACCAGTTCTAGCGGACGCCGAGTCTTCAACAATGGGCAAGGATGCACGCAATTCTTCGCTCTCCATTCCGTTCCCTGCCCCACCCTTACGGCTGAACGATGGGCAGATCTCCCCCTTCAACACGATCCAATCCCTACAATCTAGAAAAGGATCCGACAGGACCGAGGGTACGCCGATGTCGGGTCAAACTCCAAGAAACACTATAGAGACATTATTATTTATCAAACCTGGGACTATAATGTGGTCGCAAGCGGCTGCAAAGCTGCGAGAGAGGTTGCAGGTACTCACGCACTGCTCCATCCCATGCACAATGTCCACTTCACATACGCTTTTGACTGGGTAAATGTATTGAAAAAAATTAAAAGTGTTTATAAAGATACCCTTCATGAGTTTCCCATCTATCAAGTTTACTATCACATCGTTTTTGAGCGGGATTATGAGCTTTTTGCTCTCATCCCGCATCCTTTCCGTTGCTTTGTATCATCAAGCAGCGTGAGGTACAAGTTTAACTAAAATGTACTTTACAAACTCAAAATCAAATCAAAAATAATTCCAGTCAATAAACATCATTATTTTAAAATTATTTCCTACCTTGGCAAACTAACTACAAATAAACAAACAAATCTAACTTCTTAATCTACGGTCAAATCTGGGATTAGCGCGACCGTAACTGATTTTCTTGTACATTATCCCATTCTGAGAGCCGGCGTAATGTCATTGGGGAACAACCTCCTGGGCCCTCCATAGAGACGGAAAGAAAGCAGAATATGAACGACCAGTACAAATTGTTCAGCCTTGATTTCTAAGTGATGAGAACAGCCCTCATTGAAAAAGCCGCCACTTCAGTCGCATTCGCGCGCGAGGCCTAACACAACCGCCCCGCCCCTGCTCCCATCCCCGCCCCCGCCCCTACCCTCGTCCAGCGCCCACTGCGGCTGAAATATGCGCGACCATTTGTTACTCGCTCGCGAAGTGGACGAGCCTTTCGTCCGCGATCGCTTTCCAGAAAATGATTACATTTCTCGACTCATTTCCGACATAAATCCAGAACCGTTTTAAAAATTGGGGGGCGCGAATGAATTGTTTGAAATGAGATAGAATTGGAACGCGATAAGCTTGTTAGAGCGAAACGCAGAATTTCGTTTAAATAGAAAACCAATTTTGGAGACACTTCCTCGCCCTAATCGCCGGAGATGGAGATAGCTTGTTTCATTGGTGCCTTGTTTTCGATCTACAGAAGAGAATCCATTTTTATCATGACAACGCGTTTCTACTTCAAACAATACAATTCAGAAAAAGACAAATAATATGCTTTTGAAACTCTGGGTGCGCTGAAGGAGTTCGCCACAAACATCCCTGAAAGGCAACATAAAGAAACTGAAGAATCATTCACACGTAACTAACTTCCTCGTTTTATTTAAACTAATGTAATGAATTATATGACAGCCAGTCATCACAGTATTAATGCCAAGCCAACGTCATACCTTAACAACATACTTCAAAAGCATTCCAGGATTTCGGGGACATAGTTACAAAACTCTGCATATTTGACGGAGGAAAGAAAACAGTCATGCTTGTCAGGGAGTGTTATTTTCCTTTCACGGACCGATTGCTTACGAATCCTCCGTGACAAGGCATTCCTAAAGAGCCCCCACACACTACAAGCAAACCCTTTTTCTACCAGGCAGGAACCTCTTTGGTAGCCACTGATATTTTTAGTTACAGCCCCCTTGCCTTCACGCACAATACCTCGGTCCATTTACGTAGCTCATTAATTCTCATCAGCCATATGATTAATTCTTCGACAACTGTATATTTTACGTTCACAACTATTCTTTGTTTTTCAAAATATTTATTTTTATTTCTTTTTCTATTTTTTGAGTTTGCTTTTATTTCTGAACGTGGTCAGCCTGTCCCAGTTCGCGCGCGCCGGGCGCCAGCGTCGCGCCGCCGTCCGAAGGCCTGCCAGCCAAATGGCCAAACGGCCGGCGGCGCGGAGGCCGGGGCAGGAGGCGGTGGCCGCTTTTCGCAACACCTCTTCTCCAGCGCGTGGAGCCGTTTTTGCAGCGCGCGCGCATTTCATACCGCTTTCACTTTTCGCACCCACGAGGCGGCACAGCACAGCCCCACAGCGACAGGCCACCAGGAGGAAGACGAAGACACTTGTCTCGTAGACGAACGAAGTGCCGGCCTTACGAGGTCGCCTCTCAGAAGCACATCAAGAGCGCGGCTCGTAAATCTCACTCGTTTTAATATTTATAAGACCCAGAACAAAAGGCTGCCACGAGCGAGAAAGTCGAGAAGAAATAAAAGCGAAAACAAAAGGAAACGGAAATCTTGCCACAAGTTTCATGAAACGAAAACAGTAGTATAAATTAGGGACAGTAAGAAAAAAAAAGAAAGGAAAATTAACTTTTCAGGTTATTTCGAATAAAAACGAAGCCGTAAAACAAAATTTCTGACAAATCTAACTCCACTTAATTAAAGGATAGAATAATGGACATATGATATACTCAAAACCAAAGTCTGTCCACAATTATAAATTCTAATAGCCCAGGTCAGCGCAGGACTTGAACCCGTGACCCTATTCATGATGACTCGGAAAATTTCAAGTGCATGTCAAATGGACTTATTTAGTACGGGTGCACAAGTCTAAAAAATCCCAACCACATTTACAACGATGCGAGGGAGGCGTGTAGCGGTAAAGGAGTATAAAACAGGAGAAAAAATTGAATATACCCATCAATATTTTATATGCCATTTCTCTTGTTTATATTACACCCCATTCACGGTTCAGGTGTCTATGCTTTATTTTCCTAACTCAACTCTCTTGAATTAATTTCTTTTGATCTACTTTACTCCACGAGTAAATTTTGTATAACATTATGTTAAAGAAATCTGTACTACAATGCGACGGTTTTCAAATAAACACACGTAAATATGCTATTGCTGGATATAGAATTACCTACCAAGAATGCATCAAACTGATTAAGATGGGAAACGAACGTCCAGAATGTTGTAGATTGTTTTAAAAAAGAAATGAGCAGGACTGGATACCGCCTGTGGCATGCCCTCTGTTACCATCGTGCGTAATTCAAAAACGGAGCGTTTAAGGCCCTGAAACTTTTCTTGCATCTCAGAGGGCTTCATTGATTGTTTGCTTGATTGACTGATTCATTGTTATTAATTCCGGACGCATCAACTACTAGTCATTATTCCCGTACGCGTAGTGCATACTTCATCCTCGGAAGGTGGCGATCTTCCCCCGCTGAATGGCGAGATCCAGCGCCGACCTATCGTCGACTAGCAGGGTTTTCCCCAACCAGGTATCTCCCATTAGTGGAGCACCACCCCAACCGAGACAAGTTCTAAGTTCCCGACCGGTCTCCTCGCATGTGTGGTAGTGTATTGCTGGTTAGTGTGTGTGTGTGTGTGTATGTGTGTGGGGGGGGGCATGAGGATTGGACTAGGAGGAGGAAGGAAAGATCGTGCGCGGTCCGTTGCCCATTTTTTAGAGTACTGCTTCCGCATTCGCCTGTTGTTCGAAGAAACCACGGAAAACTATCAATCAGAACACCCGGCCGCTAGAATTCTCATCCAGACAGCGAATGAATTCTATCTAACTGACAAGCTAGAATCAAAATCCTATCACCGTCGGGATTCGAACCTAGAACTTCCCGGTCAGAGGCACTGCAGCAACATCAGTTGATGGCGTGATGCCAACTCCCCCGGTACACCTCACAGGGCTTACATTTCATACGTCGTAATCTACCAAATGAATCCGGTTTGAACCTGCTATTACATTTTTGGAGATTCGGTTCACCCCGTCTACTGCAACACGAACGGTGAAAAACGTGCAGAATTGAAATGTCTAAAATGCAACTGACTTTTATGCAAATTAATGCCTGCCATGACTACTATGCGAATGAAGTGCCTCTTAATAAACCCTCTATAATATTATGTTTACTATCACGCAGTGTGACAATGTTTGGTTAGTGACATAACACATAGGTCAGAGCTTCGCCGTTCGAAGTCCGATTCCAGTTAAAAGCCATTTTCTGTTTTAAATCATGTCGAAATGTTCGCACAGGTGCAACTAGTATAAAATTCCCCTTCCCTCCGGTTTGGCATCGTCTTTTTTGGACCGAGATGCGCGAAGCCTCACTCCACTCAGGCTGCCCACGCGCCCCTGACGAAGAGGCGGCGCCCGAAGGCCTCCAAGCCCTCGAAGCCCGACCGCGGCAACCCGGCGCTCATGGCGCACGAAGCTTCCCTTGGGACGCGCACGTAGGCCTACAGATGACCGCGCACAACAAAACCTGCCACTACGCACTCCCAGCGCGGTCAACAGGTTCAGACTAGAGATGGGCTTAACAGCTTTTCTTCAATAACTGTTATCACCAAAACAGTTGACTCGTAATAGCTGTTATTAATAACAGTTGAAAAATAACAGGTCCATGACCAACAACGTAACATGACCGACTGCTAAGAGTAAATCAGTTGTAGCGACTGCTAAGAGTTAAAACGCAAAACGAATTGGTAGAACCGTAAAGCTTGTGCATCTACATTACGGCGCTTGCTTGCACTACTTCCCCAAACATGTTTGGAGAGAGAAGCTGCTGATATGAACGAGACTGGATGAACTGCCAAGGATGAATAGAAATTCATATAATGTGTAGAAAATGTAGAAAATATTACTAACATAAAATTGATTCGGGTTCAGATTGCAAATATTCTATCAAATATGCAACTTGTGCATAGTGAAGTGACGAGTGCCAAAAGGGAGGAGAAACTGTTTTTGCTTACCTACAGCTAAAATGTTAATGTCTGTCGAATATCAAGTTTATATTGCGAGTTATTTGACCGTAACTCATTTTATTTTGTCGGACCAGGAAATATTAGTTGATCTCACATACAGCAATGGGACAGAAATAAGTTAAAACATTTGGCGGACTAATTTAAAGGATAAACTTTTATTGTAGTGTATACAATAAAATATAAAAATATTGTGGCACATGGTGTGTAATAATGACGGATTATGCATTAATGAATCTATAATTTGAACACTGGCAAATCATGATTGATTCGCTCCAGTGAATCTGTTATCGTACAAAATGGTTGCCACAAAAGCTTGTAGTTCGGATTAGGCCCAGTAGGTTGCAGTTCTATGCATTTCAACCGGAAACAGCCAATAACAGAATAAACGAAATAACTTATTTTGCGTAACAGTTACGAGACGTTAACGCTTAAGAAATAAGTTTAGCTGTTAAGGGCACATCCCTAGTTCAGACCCGTGATCCTGGTCTCTTACAACCCCTTCTCACAAAGATGCGAATCGCCGAGCAGGGACGCCAGTCCTCGGTGGCAGGGGAACGTTGCTGTCGCCTAGAGTGTGATTTTTCTAACCGCCCCTCCAGCAGGTATCAGTTGATGAGGGTTTCATCCAATCAGGAGCTTCTATGTCACTGCAGTGACGTCACTAGTGACGTTGAAGCTCCCGACTGGATGAAACCGTCAAGATACCTGCCATAGGCAGGGTTACAAAAATCGCACTATAGAGAGGTAAGTTCCACACTCGAGGCTTTTTTTCTACCGGTACATCTGTAGCAGTGATAACATGTTTACCTGCAGGTGGCAGTAGTACGTATAGCGCCCTCGGGAACGCCAACTATTATTGTCGCAGAAGGAAACTATTAGTAGTACGTTCTTTCACTTTCCTACGGCGATGGCGTCGTCGAAATTATCAGGAGCGAATACGTCAAAGGATATAAATTATATACCGCAAAAAGAATGTATATAAAAATACAGTACAAATGTTAATACTCATAACATATGACATAATTGAAATGTTTTTTCTAACCCCTAAATACTCTAAACGCCCGACTGATCTATCGATATGTGAGGTAGTGTAGTGCATGTAACTGTGTGTGTATGTAAGAGGTGAGAATATAACAAGAAAGAGGAAGGAAAAATCATGAGCGGTCGGTGGCCCATTTGTTAGGGTACTGTTCCTGCATTCGCCTAGTGTTGATTAGAAAAAAAAACACGGAAAATGACCGTTCACAGCAGCCGGCCGCTAGAATTCTCCACCAGACAGCAGCTACATTCCACTCAGCTATTTAGCTAGTGTCAAAAAATTCCCCACAGTCTGGTCTCAATTCCTAGAACATTTTGATCCGAGTCACTGCAACAACAGCCCTGAGGTAACACAGCCGGTACGAAAAATGAATGAGAATGCGTCCGGCAGCTCTCCTTGTGCAGAACTCCCCGGCGAGAACATAAGACCGCGAAGCTTTAAACGAACCGTTGCTAAGAAATATACAAATGAATACTAATTCATCATCCACCATTTAAAATAACTTACAGTGAACTTGAGAATCAATGGAATGAAAAAATATACTGACTGTAAAATCTTGCAACCTAGCCAGAAACCATGCCAGCCCTCAAGTCTTACAAATTGACGTACGCAGTATTTGCATAAAAATACAAAGCGAGTTGACACGATAGCATCGAGTTAGTGTCACTAATACACAAAATAATGAATGCCTGTCCGCAGCCGGGAAAAACACACACAACAATCAATCCCTCATGTGTTATCCCAGTCAAAGTTGTTATTAAACAGTGACATTCATCCCACGCAAACTACATAATGAAATCTGCAAGATGAGATCGAACAGATGCAGCATTCATCAGTCACTCCACATTCACTTTGAAGCATTCATCAGTCACTCCACATTCACTTTGAACATTTATTCCCTCAACATGCAATAATTCATCACGTGAAATGCGACTAAGACGTGCGTAAAACCAAAGTTGCGAGATCATTTCGGCCCCCGTTCAGCTCACAAACGGCGGCGGGCGCAACGCAGGCTAAGTCGCTGGAGACAGTCACTTGCTTCGTGGCGAGGCGCACCGGGCGCTTACGAGGTGAACTGCCAATGTCGCCGCCCACCTGCCCGCGCGCCGCCACCGCCGCAAAAGGTGCATTTCTCTTCACTCTCGCACGCACACACTCTCTCTCCCTCGCTCTCTTGCTCTTCCTCCTTCGCGATCGCTCCCTTCCTCCCCCCTCTGCTCTTCCTCCTTCGCATCGCCTCCTCCTCCCTCCTCTCTCTCCTCGCTGCCTCCCCTTCCTCGCTGCTCGCTCTCTCTCTCTCTCCTCCTCTGCTCCTCTCTCTCTCTCTCTCCTCCTCTCTTCTCTCCTCCTCTCCTCTCTTCCTCCTTCCTCGCTCCCTCTCCCCTTCCTCTTCCTCTGCTCCTCTCTCTCCTCTCTCTCCTCGCCTTGCCTTCGCTCCTCCTCCTCTTCCTCGCTCGCTCTCGCTCTCTCTCTTCCTCGCTCGCTCTCTCTCTCTTCCTCGCTCTGCTCTCTCTCTCTCTCCTTCCTCCGCTCTCTCTCTCTCTCTTCCTGCTCGCTCTGCTCTCTCTTCCTCCGCTCGCTCTCTCTCTCTTCCTCGCTCGCTCGCTCTCTCTTCCTCGCTCGCTCTCTCTTCCTCGCTCGCTCTCTCTTCCTCGCTCGCTCTCTTCGCTCGCTCTCTCTCCTCCTGCCTGCTCTCTCTCTTCCTCGCTCCCCTCTCTCTCTTTCCTCCCTCTCTCTCTTCCTCGCTCTCTCTCTTCCTCGCTCGCTCTCTCTCTTCCTCGCTCGCTCTCTCTCTTCCTCCTTCGCTCTCTCTTCCTCCTTCGCTCCGTCTCTCTCGTCTCTCTATCGCCCGACATTCGGAACGGAATAGGCTACCCTGCGGGGTCCCTAGTCCTCGTTTCCCTGAAAAATCACTTTCCGTGATTCCTGTGCCTTCGGTGTAGCGGTTGGGAGTACTCAAGTAAGGCATGACCACTTTTATCACTAGGGGGCGGATTTTGATGACCTCAAACCATCGCCAAAAATGATCAATAAAATGCTATAAAATGTTTTTAAAATGCCCAAAAAGCAAAGAAAAATGACGTGAAAAATGTTATCAAAACCAGTTCGGACGAACAACTCAAACTGTGGCATACATTACTGATGTAATCGAAGCTGCTTCTATTCGTTCAAGGGAACTCAGCTTTCTAACTTTTGGTTTGGACTGTTCTTTACCACACAATCTTTAGTTATATCGAAATCGACTTAACTGTCAATGGCATTGACAGGCGACACAGGAACCTTAGATTACATACTCACAATGTCCGACATTACAACTTCTGAGCGAAGAAATCCAAAAGGCTACCAGGTATAGGTACTCAGGAATTCTGTGGAAAACATTTGTTGCATCTCGAAAATATTATTTGAAGCAAGTACCATTAAAATGACATTAAAATCGATCAAATCAACGAAAGAGTGCATTAAAAATAACGGAAAAGGTAAAATATGATTTATTAGTCAAATTGATGAAAAATGAAAAAAAAAATGTATAAAATTGGCCATTTCTTTTCGTCATAACATAAAATGAATTTTTATACTAAACGGCATTTTTCTAAAGTGAAAAGAGAAACATGCCATTCCATTAAAATCCGCTCCTATTCATCACTACAAATGACCGCCAAATGTGACTCAGAGCCTCAACTGTTGTCACTGCAGTTCTTCTAACCAGGAGGTCCTAGAGCCTCACTTCCGACGGTGGGAGGAATTTCAACGCTTCAATTTTGTCAGCCAGGTCGAATTCAGCAGCTGTCGGGAGGAGAATTCTAACGGCCGACTGTTCTGATCGTGGTTTCTCCTATCAACACCAGGCGAATGCCGGAGAAGTGCCATAACAAACGGGCCACGGACTGCACACGATCTTTTCTCCCCCTTCCTTGTCATATATGTACATATGTGTGTGTGTGTGTGTGTGTGTGTGTGTGTGTGAGAGAGAGAGAGAGAGAGAGAGAGAGAGATTCACAATGTTACAAATATGTAGTATGGAGTGTGTGTATGTTACGAAATTTAATATACTGCAACACTTACTATCTTTAAGTATTAAGGAATTGTGCAAGAACAGTCCTCACACGGCCTGTGAGGCCACGAGCGAGCGATACGGACGTGACGGGAATTCGCAGTTTTTGATTTCCCGACAGAATGATATGCATATAGTATTAATTCATCAGAAAAATAAAATGTTATGTAAGAATAATATTATTACGCAATTATTAAAGAACTGTTATTATATGAAAGTATATTATAGCTGAACCGCTCGCAAAAAAACCATCATGGCGGACGTACCTTTGGTAAAGTCTCGGAGGCTGCCCCCACCCTGCGGCATCTGAGATTTCCCCTCTCGGCGATAAGGAAGCGCGTAGGCGACAAGGAGAGGCGACTGCAAGACGCAGCGATCGCGCTGACCGCCACTCGTCATCACTGCCCTCTTCGTCAAAAGAGGAACTCGCACTCCCAGGAGTGTCCAAAGAAATGAATACATCGTTTGTTGGTCCATCACATTGTGAATTATTGTCACCTCTATTCCCTACACTTGCTCGCAGGATTTCTTCCATTGTTCAGCACTGTATTGTGCAAACGCTTCTCTGCAAAACGTTTCCTTTTCTTTTAAGGATGCACCAATTGTTTCTGCTGCCTCACGCCCTTTTATAAATCCCCAAACAAGTTCTATTGGATTTAGATCTGGATGGTACGGTGGAAGAAGGAGAGGAATGTGGCCGTGTTCAATGATTATTTGATCAACGACTTATCGATTTTCAGTGGATATTCTTTGAATTATTTGTAATAATTGGGTTTTTGTGAATAACAGCAGCTACTGTGTAAAAGCACACTGTCACTGCTCACTAGCCACGGTCAAACAGGGACTGGAGACCGAAACTCTTCAAGACACGCCTTATTTTCTATTGATCGTTTGGACAACCCCTACTGTAGAAACACGAAAGCTGCCTTTCGTGTGATCCTTCTCACTCATCAGTTTGTTATCACCAAACTCGCAGTGTTGAATTACCGCGCGATCCACGAGAGGAAGACAGAGGGAGAGCTATGTTATGACAAAGAGCGCAGGCAGGCGGGGAAATATTAGGAGCTTTGGAGGGAGAGGCCACGTTCGGGCATGCGCAGTGGAAGGTTTTTTTGAGAGTGGTCGAGCAATAGAATATTTTTGTTGTTTGTTTTCAGTATCGCAATAACCCCCATCCCTAATGCACATGGCCAAGATTTGACATTACAGCTAGTATGAAGTCAGCAAAGTAACAAACGGTAAAGAACGTAAGACTTTTATCCTTTCGAACCGGCATCTCCTTGACCCGACAACACTCGCATGACAATTCCGCCTGTCCTCGTTGTCAGAACACAAGTTGCTAATCTAGTGGTCACCTGACACACAACGCCACCGATGTCCGAGGAACCCAGGTACGTACTAACCTGCGAGACGATTGGAAATAACGTTCATGATCTTGCCCTTCAATTTAGGACAATTCCCTTCCACAACTAGGAGCTAAAAACGCAAATTCGCAACTGCACCAAATCGGAAAGAAAGTTTGGAAAATCCAGAGGCAAGCGGAAATGTTCATCATCCAGACTGGATGTTTACTTCCTCGTGAGCTCTACGGTTCAAGATTAATTATTTCTTTTTGGGGGGTATGAGTATCTAGAGCCCCTCGCCACCTTCATACTTACCGGAAAAGCTGGCCAATAAAGAAGTTCTCAGAGCTGTACTCGCAGAGTCCCTGGTGACCACTTCCGTTCCCAGCTCCTCTGTCGACATGCGAGTTCTTTGCTTTGGCGCCGTTTCCTGGTCAGGCGTCGTTTCGTCTGGCAGGGACATCCTGACGATGTCGTGCAGCCCTACATCCCTTGCTCTTTTACAACAGCACTCGACTATGAGGGTTCGACCACGATATCATCTACTATTACGTTTAATACTACTAAAACTAATATTATGGAAAAGTCGATTTTGTAGCGGGACGTGTGCGAATGGAGTTTTTTCTCCTTAGAGAAATATTTAAAACTCTTGGTGCAGCAACAGCATATACTTTAAATACTACTGAGAAAATCTTGTTGAGGATTTTTGTCACTATTTCACACAAATTTATGAGAAAACCACTAATATTATCGAAAACTTTAAAAATATATTATTGAGATATACCAAAATTTTCCTCTCTCTACATTTATATCTGCTAAAGATCTTAGCGTCCGGCTTGCTGGGTCAATGGGTCACGATATATTATAATCCTTATTACCTCTATAATGGATTAAAGGATCCGCTGACTATACAGCGCAGCTGGGAATCTGAAATAGAATGATTCTATTCCTAGTTCATTTCTGTTTGGATTGACTAAATGAAAGATCACTTTCTTTTCTAAAGAACAAAATTCAACAAAGTTTATTTTTGCCTTTTTAGCAAACAATTTAGAGAATTTACAATTTTTAGGCCTTTGATCAAGATGTCTTTCAATTTACAATTTATACCGCGGTTAACTTGTTGATGTCCCTCGTAGACTTTTCAGTCGAAATATCTTGCAGAGCTTGCCGTAGTCCAAAGTTCCACGAAATCCTCTTCTGCCCTATCCAAGCTGGTCTCAAACTATCAAAATTATCAGTCCGATTACGTCCTATGACATAGTCCCGAACTCGATTACCACTCCCGACAAAGTTCCAATTTATACTTCAATATTGCTTCCACATGAAAATATCTACGATCAGTTCAGAAGCGCGTTTCCGAGCAGAATGAAATCTTTCTGCATGATTCATCCCTCGAAGACTTCGTATTAAAACTACCTTCATTTTTTTCATAACATTTGACCGTCCTTCTCTCACCCAGCCAATCCATACGTTCGTTATATTTTGGTGTAGCTGACCTTTGATCGTCTTTTGAACTTCTTCACCCAATCCCAAATTTTCTACTTTCGGCATCCAGAAAACTCTTAATGCATTTAGAAAACAAAACTACATTGTTTATTCACGGTCGTTGCTAAGCGCCAGCTCTCGTGATATTTCGTAATGCATGTTCCACCATATTGTTTACAAATAAATGTTAGTTTATTTTAACGTGACATATCGGTATGTCACATTATATTATGAATTAATTTTGAATAACAGAAGGCATTTCGAAAAGTCTTATTTTCAATAATGTAGTTGACGAAGAACGTAAAAAAAGGAACTTAAAAAATTTGCAATTTTCGAAAATTTTAATATTTTCATGAAAATAGGACTTTCGCCATTTTATACGGGTTCTTTGGCCTATTAGAAAAAAGGAAAAAGTATGAAGCTATTTGTGAGAAAATGTCGAAAATGTTCTAAGAACTACAAGTAAAATAGTACCCCCGAAAATTAAAATATTCAATTGAAATTCGTGAGGCCACGAAATCAGACAGATCGATCGAGAAATAGCCAAAATGGTGAAAATTATGTGTAGGGTGTAGGTCCTAATGTTGTTCATTGACAAACGGATAGTCAGCTTAAGATTGATTGATTGATTTTTTCATGTTTCCGGGAACGTCAACTGCTTTGGTCATTAGTCCCGTTAGTGTAGTGCATGTTTTCCCCCTGGAGATGACGGTGATCATCCCCGCTGAATGGCGAGATCCGGCGCCGACCTACCGTCGGCTAGTGGGGTAGCCCCTAACCAGGACTCTCCCACAAGCGGGGCACCGCCCCAGCCGGGCCAAGCTCTAAGCTCCCGACCGGTCTCCCGGAATATGTGGGAGTGTAGAGCATGTAGTGTAAGTGTGTGTGTAAGGGCAGAGAAAGGACAAGGAATGGGAAGGACAGATCGCGCGCGGTCCGTGGCCCGTTTGATAGAGTACTGCTCCGGCATTCGCCTAGTGTTGATCGGAGAAACCACGGAAAACTACCGATCAGAGCAGCCGGCCGCTAGAATTCTCCTCCAGGCAGCGACTGAATTCGACCTAGCTGAAGAGCTAGTGTCGAAAATCCTGCCGCCGTCAGGACTCGAACCTAGGACCTTCCGGTCAGAGGCGCTGCAGTGACATCAGTTGATGCACTGAGCTACCGCTGTCAGCTTAAGAAGAAATACTTTCGGTATCAAGGACCTTCAAAACGATGATTCCGACTACACGAAGAATTCGACACAGTCATTTATTACATTTAGGAACAAGAAAAATTCACTTTAACGATATTAGGGACCCACAAAACGAGTTTTTGTATCGACAAATCGGCCCTTTTTACTACAGCACAACGTAATTTTCCATTTCTACCAAGTACATACGAAAAGAAAAAAGTTTATAACCAGATGTCATGACGAATCCAGCATTTCCATATTTTGCTAACTCGGGATGTGATGAATGTGGCCTCTGACTTACGCTGAAAGTAGCGTCTGGACCATTAATCATTCCTGTATTTCCCAACCCAAGATTTTCTTCATCAAATTTCTTCTTTGTCTGGATTCCTCGGATTTTAATATTTCGTAGAGTTGAAATTATATTACATAAAAACTTGCTGTATCATACTTTCTCAATACTTGAAGGCAAAATAAATTTTAAATATAATTACATTAATAAAAAAGGTCACTGTAATGAAGGTTTTGCCTTTATTACCACATCTCGTTTTTTTAATAAATCACTTGGTGTGATTATTAATTCATTAATTATTATCCATCGTTTTCAAGTGTTCAATTATGGTAGCAACAAAGGGCAACATTATAAATAGCTGTTCGTTTAATATAAAAACCAAACAACCTGGACATTTGAGAACATTCCGCACTTTTGTAAATAATTGTTTTAAAAATGAAGATAGCTTCACTAGGATCAGGGGAGGATCCTGCCGATCATTTGGGGGGAGGGCAGAAGGATCGTAGATTTTTGTTATATAATAAGTATAAGTTATTATTATATTGTATGTTATTTGTTCTGTAAATGTGATACCATACAATATTATTGTTTAAACAACACAAATATTTAAATGAATTTTGTCAAATAAAGGACGGTAAGCGAAAACTCGCGGCCTTTTGGAGGGGGGCCATGGCCCCCATGCCCCCCCTTGGATCGGCTAGTGATTAGGATCCAGAAGATATTAATCTCCAAAGATGTAACACAAATTGAAACAGGTCCTTTATATACAATACTGCTTAAGGCCAAGAACCATCAACATCTCTGGTATGAAAAATTCGGGGGGGGGGGGAGATATCAAAGGAGACAAATGCAGTCATTTAAATGCCACCTCCACAGAATTTCAGTTAAGGACATGATTTTTAATTGATTTATTGAAGGATCAAATTATGTGGCAGGTATTCATGAATTCAAATTATGTTCTCTACCCATAGAAAAGTATTAAAAACAATATAATAGAGTTACATTTATACTGACATAAAATATTCTTATTCTTGTAATTGAACCTAAGTACTTACCTATTGCTATGAATTTGCTGATTGGACCAAAAATTGCCCTGCGAGTGTTACACAGTACGATGAATCTTGGGAGCTAACATGTCTATATTTAGACGGTTTCGTAAATCTTGAAGTGTGTCGTTTTGATTGATTGATTGATTAATTAATGCTCTCGGTCGCGTCAACTGCTAAGGTCATTATTCCCGTAAGTGTAGTGCGTATTTTCCTCGGTATATAGCAGTGATCTTCCCTCGCTGGTTGGTGAGATCCGGCGCCATCCTACCTGTTGGTTAGGGGATTTTCCCCAACCAAGTAACTCCCACCAGTTTGGAGTTTGTCCGAACCGGGACAAGTTCAAAGCTCCCGACTGGTCTCCCAGGATTATTTATGTGTAAATGCGGATAAGGATATGTGTGTGCATAAGTACAAAATGAGGTTAGGTCAAGGTACGGAAATGAATAATCTCGCGTCGCCCGTTTGTTAGGGTTCTGATTCGGCATTCGCCTGGTATTGATCAGAGAAACCACGGAAAACTACCGAACAACGCAGCCGGCCGCTAGAATTCTCCTCCAGACAGCGACTGAATTCGACCTAGCTATCTAGTTAGCGTCGAAAATTCTGAAACTGTCGGGAGTCGAACCTACGATCTTCCGATCTGAGCCACTGCAGTGGCACTAGTTGATACCCTGAGCCACCTCACCCGGTTTGAAGTGTGATAGAAGGTAGATATCCATAATACAATTTTGCAGTAATTAAATGTTTCATCTTAATGTCAATTATTAATTTTTCAAAAAGAAATTTAGCATTTCAAAAAGAAATCATAGCATTATCCAATTGTGTCTGTGGAATACTGTATAAGTACGTTTTCAGACTGCGAAGAGAGCTGAAGCTCCTCTTATGTAAATAGTAAAATATGAAAATGTGGTTAGGCGGATGAGGTAAGCCTAATGGCACGAGCCAAGCCATTAATCAAGTCAATTGTACATTTTTTTTGGAGGGGGGGAGTCATCCGGGGTTTCCGGTTTGGGAGATGGGAGACCTTTACTTATACCTCATTCCTAACTTTGATTATATATAACTATGAGAACAATCCTGTCGTTATCAAGAATTACTGACTTTTGAACTTTTGGAATTTTGTGTGAAGCGACGTAATTTTTGCGAATAATACTTTATATTTTTGTTTATAAGACCAATTTTCTGTTATGACAGTTGGTATAATCTCAACAAACTAAAATTATTGTATTACTTTGTATTCTAATGTATTTTGAATTTTTTCTACTTGATGCTATTGTGATCTGCACAATGTGTGTAACAACAATGATAGATGCTTCCTTTTTCCGGAATCTTTCATCAATATATATTGGAAGATCGTAATACTGGTTACTTGCTATGGCGGGTTTGTTTTCATAATAAGGGGCTGAAGGCCCATGTTTGTTGTCAGTGTTTGGTGTACAATATTTGCAGTTAGGTTGTGCCAGCTTAGATACTGTGCGTTTGCGAGATTTGTGCACCCAGTGTTCTTTATTTATTTATTTATTTATTTACGTCAAAAACAGTTAAAACCGTGAAGTGCTATGGGTAGAAGTGAATATTGTGCACGTTTTTAAAATTCTGCGATCCCTACATTAAGTCATATACTACTTGGATTTTGAAAACAAAAATCGCTCCGATGTAATAAAATCTATTTCCAAGGATAAATCAGCAATAAATTTTGGACTCTTATCCAGCATGTCTTTTGTCAAGGAATAATACTTCCTGCCGCGACAACATGGAAACGATAATTTGAATAACTATATTTCCCACTGAATTCTAGAAGACGTGCACAGATAATGAAGTTACATTTATGTCCAGAAAGAAAACACTCTCAGCATTTGCTTAATGTATCAGGGAAACTGAACGAAAAGCCTGATCGAGATGGGGGTCATTGACCCGGAGGCTGCAGTACAATACTTGTTACAGGTTACATTTATAGAGTCCAAATGGTAAATAATGCATTAAATATCACTGTTAAAATTAATGTTACTTCTAATTGTATAGAAACAGTTATGCAGCAGAAACGATTTCACTTGGAATGTACACTTTTCTATCGAATTTAATCTTTTAATGTCATCTGGCAAAGTGTTGTAAAATAATGTACATGTGTTGTATGTGAATTTTTTGAAATGAGCTGTTGATACAGTCACCTGATGAATATGATTCCTACACCTGATGATATAACACTTATCTGATATAGTAATAGACATCGGCATTTTCTGAAAATATATTTTCGCCCTTAAGCAAGTCATTTTTGACAAAAACCACTGATTCGTAAATCAACAGACAAGGCAAAGGTAAAATTGCTAGTTTAATAAAGAGAGGCTTACAAGAATCACGTGGGCGGGATTTGGTTATTTATTCGTAAAATTCTTTTTTGTAATCTAAAAGTTTGGGAGCTATAAGGTGTATTTCCCCAGAACATTATGCCATATCTCAGGCGGGAATGAACATTCGCGAAATATACACAACAGCAGTTTGAAGGCTGACTGAATTTGAAATAATTCTGAACGAGTAGGATAATGAACTTAATTTTGTGTTCAATTCATTTAAATGGACGTTCCAGTTGAGGTTTGACTGAATTGAAAGACCTAAAAACTTGGTTTTCTTAACATCAGTACACCGTTCATTTTCAATGAAATACAGAATTGTTTTTTGAAATGGAAAACTGCATTAAAACCTTTTTTTTTCATTTACTATTAATTTGTTATTTCGGAACCAATTTGAAACATTATGTGATCTATTGTCTCCTATGAACAATGACATACTCTCAGTTGCCATTAACATCAATTTTTCAATTTGTTGTTGTTGAAATAACTTGGCCCTGACTTGCTTGAATAAAGTCCTCTATCTCTCCATGTAGAGCCCCATATCTTAGCCACCGCACTGAAGCGTCGTAGTCGTCCCTTCAACAGCAGGGAGAAGTCTACCATGGAGAGGTTTGGACCTCTGTACCTATATTATTTCCACGATTGACGTGATATTAGGGTTGCATTGTTGCTCAGATTTAAGAGCGTATATCTTTGTCACATATTACTTTTCTTTGCCTACACGACTAAACTCTTACCTTTGTCTCGATATCGTGTGTTGCTACTAATGCTTTATGTAGAGGCGACTGTATAGACTGCGTTACGAAGTGCTTTTTCAGACCTGTTACCTGGCGGTTGCATAATGCTTTCAGATCTAGTAGACCACGACCACCTGTTTTTCCGGGAAGGTAGAGGCGTTGAATAGCTGATTTATGGACATGGATTCTGTATTTAGTGAGCATACTGCGTACTATTCTATTTAGGTTATCAATATATCTTTGTGACCAACTCACAATTCCAAAGGAATACATCAACACGAATGCTCCAGGAGTTTACGGTTTTTACTTTGTTTTTTCTTGGAAATTATTGTATTATATTATTATCATTATTACCATAAAACTATATGAACTTGAAGAGGGGTTCCGGTCGCGTCCCTCCGACAGCGATTCCCTTGCCTAGGGTGCATCATTCCCATGTTGTGCGCGATGATATACAGTTACCCTAGAAGAAACCACTGACAGGTTCAGAAACAAATCAACGCAATGGAGGGCGATGAAATGGCAAGAGATAATGATGAAGCCAGTTACAAATGACCTAATAATAAACGAACGCACCGACAATACGAATGGATGGACATAACCTGCGGTTATGTTGCTAACAGTGGCAAAGCAGTAGCCGTCAAATGGGTCCCATCTTACAGTAATCCCTCGATATCGCGTGTTGCAGCGTACTAAGTGTTGCGGGTTACATGGGCGCCCGCTGTTCCCGTTTTTCATAGTCACTCTAGTTTTTCATCTTAAATCTGGCGTAGCACGCCTGGAGAGTACTACCTATCCAGCAGTAACAACATAACATGTTTTGTCTGCAAGGTTTCTTATAAACGTCGAAAAAGTAGATATGTAACGGAGCGGGGTCGCAAAAGTATCCACACAGCTATCGCATACATTCTGACCATATGAATCAAATTTGTTGTTACGATCAAAACACTACTTACCTTATGGGTTTCCAAAGCATCGCACACGCGATCGATTTTAAATCATTACGCGTTCGAGCGTTCGATCGTGATCGACGACACTGGTACACTTCCCTGGCACGGACATTGCAGACAATCATCTTTCACTATTTATATGCCGTGGCAAATACGTTAGGCTTATTTTGGGCTATGAAGGCGCACTTCACAATCAAATAATATTCATTTCAAGGATGAAAGTCTACCCACCTGACAATGTGACACCCTTAACACGCTAAGATACGTACTTGCTACGTATAATTAATTATAATCAGAGCACCCATAGTGGATAAACGATCTTGGGGCAATGATTATCTCTTAGAAAGATGTCACCGGTGGCGTAACGATCGGTCCCGGTAAAAGAGGGATAATTTTATTACTCAATGTACTAACACTACTGGTGTTTGCTACACACTTTTATAAAGGGGCCCAGGTAAACGTGGTGTGGGCGGGACTTACTAAAAGAGAGGGGGGACACTGTCGTCCAAACGGGGGCTTCAATACCAAAAATTTCTTAGTCTTAACAAAGCTCGCGATTCGATGACGTATGGTACCCCTCTCCTACCTACGGCAAGAAACATTGATATTTTGCTTTCGATGTTTTCTTCGCATCGATATTTTGTTGCAAAAACAATAGATTTTTAATATTTTTAATAAAGGGGTTTAAAGCACGTTGTGGAGTAGCAGCAATCCACAGCAATATCGTTGTTTTGCGTCATCCTTTTATCGCGCTGCACATTTCGCCTATGCAATCTGAGGAAGTTTGGGGGCTGCTCGTGTTATGAAGATGTTATCGCCAGGTGTGTCATTGCCTGAATCGACAGTGAAATAGGAAATCGATAGCAAAACACGATGTTCTTTATTATTAATTTTATTTTAATTGTATATAATTTTACATACTACTAACATGCTGGTAACCAAACATTAAAATATATCCCTTTACGTACTGTAATTAAAAATTGATAGGAACATAGCATGCTTATTAGTCTATAATTAAAACGATGTTAAATAAACATCGATGTTTTCATCGACATCGAAAACCTTTTAACAATGGATCGAAACATCTATGTATTGATGTTTTGGTAAAATTTGCCATTACTACTCCTGCCAGCTCGTAACCTTGAAAGGACTTCCACTTTTAATCCGCGTATAGACGAAGGGGAGGCGTGACGGAAATACTACAAATAATCGGGAGGGCACACTGACAATACAAATAATTCTCCCTATTATGTCAAAGAGGAATAAATACAATGGCAAATTTCTTATACAGACGATTAGCGCGATAGAACGTTTGCGAATAGATGGAGTTAATAAACATAGGCGTGCGCACGGGAGACGGGTTGAACGCGGATCCCGTTGCCTAAAGGAGTAAAACATTTAATTTTCTTAAGTATGATCAAATCATTATATTTTCCTTTTGAAAGCTGACAACTAGTGGAATTCACACACGATAATTCGGGAGGAGGCATTTTCAAACCACCTGGCAACCCTATAAATGGTTCAACACACAATCAATTTACCTGTTAATTGTATCATTAATGCTATAACTTTATTCTCCTTGTAGTAATGCTTTATTAATTTTCTAGTAAAATAGATTAAGGCCGTCCTGGATGGCCGAGGTGGCTAAGAGCGTGTACCGACTCAGCGTTTCGGGCCGAAGGGATGAGGGTTCGAGTCCCAACTTGGGCATTATTGTTAGTCCCCTCTTTCTCAGGTCGTATGTAAATCGCGAACCAAATAATCCCTTCAGCTTATCTCATGAAACTTACTTTTTAATTCTGTATGTAAATTACGGACCAAACCATCTCAGGTAAGGAAGAGGAAATGCAGGTAGGCGCGTCAAGGGGGCCGCCGCCGCCGCGCTGCTGTCCAGCATATCCTTGTGCCTTTCCTTTCACGTATGCACTTACATTGATATAACATCTTTTAAAACTCTAGAAAAACGCCGTATAGTATAGAGATTAGTTTTATGTTATGACAATAGGAAACTCCCTTCTTTATCTTTTTTTTTTTTTTTTCATTTTTCGGCGATTGACACTATGTCATTTTTTAACCTTTTCCCGTCATTTTTAATGCACTCTTATTTTTGCTGGTTTAATCGACTTTAAGATATTTTTAAGGGTACTTAATTTTAATAATATTTACGAGATGCAACAAATGTTCGTCACAGAATTCCTGAGAAACGTATTCGATTTCTTCGCCCAGAAATTGCAATCTCAGCAGTTGTGATGTAATTTAAGGTTCTTGTGACGCCTGTCAGCACCATTTGCGGATTAGCCGATTTCGGGATATCTAAAGACAGAGATTTCCTGGTAAAAAAAAAAAAAAACAGCCAACCCAAAGGTATAAAAGCTCACTTGAGTTCATTTGAACGAATAGAAGCCTCGATTACATCTGTAACGTATCCAACACCTGAGTTGTTCATGCGAACTGATTCTAATCATATTTTTACGTCATTTTTCTTTGCTTTTAGGGCATTTTCATAACATTTTAAGGGTATATATAATAATATATAATATTTTTTATCTTTGGCGATGTTTTAGGTCATCATAATCCACTCCCTACGTACCCCTTGACGATCGACAATATTCAGTTATTAGCGAATTGAATATAGAACACAAATCAATTCCCAATTAGAACTAGGACGATACTGTTACCATTTATATTTTTATTGAATAATAATAATAATAATAATAATAATAATAATTAATACAATTGTTAGAATTAAAAACAAACCTGTCTTTATTTGTATATTTTTCAATAATGCTCAAATAAAATATTTATACTCACGAGGTCGAATGTATACGTACACGACTACAATTTTTCAACGAAGTTCAATAACTTAACAATCACTACAGGTACTTATGAGCACTAAAATCAATTTGGAAACCACATACATATACAAGTATATGATAAAATTAAGGTGAATTGGAGGATTGATGATTCATCAAAGAAACTTTCTTTGAATTGTCGAAGCATCATTCGCGAAGTTCCCTGAAGGGACTTATCCATACTTTAAATTTGCATGATTTATTATACAATATTGAACACTTTTCTCTATACGATAGGAGTCACTCATTAAATATTAATCATAAACAATCAAAGCACAAAATAAAATACAACTCAGTATAGACTGTGTTGCCAGTCGCTACAATGAGCAACATGTCATTGAGGTACATTAATTTAAGGAAGACACAAAATAAGTAATGAAAGATTCCGTGCCGATTTCAATCTGTCCGAATAGTAGGTGCGACAAAATATGAAATGAAATTATTTAATTTTTACACGATATTATTATTATTATTAGTATTATTATTATTATTATTATATTAGTATTGATTGTGAAACTTTGCCACCCTCTAGAAGTGCCGCCTGGGGCCGGCCGCCCCTGCGCTAGGCCACTGGTCACCTTCCACTTGTGCCTGGAAGGACTAGTAGCCGGTCCGCAATTTACGTATGCCCTTCTCTGGGTCGGTCCGCAATTTACCTATGGGTTAAGCTCTTATATTCCTTCTGGTTCGCGATTTACATACCCGGTTTCTTACGTGTGTTTTGTCGCGGAGGGCCTCGCGTTCTCCTGACCCCAGATCAGAGGAGCCCACAAATGTGTTGGTGTCTAAATAGTGTATGATCGAATGTGCGTCCTTCGAGACGAAAAAAGCTGTCAGCTGAAAAAAAAGCCCTAGGGAAAAAAGGCATGTGCAATTTAAAAAGTTTAATAGAAAACGGAGGCCAAGAAATGTAGTTGACCACCTCTTGTTTTAGATTGCGCATGCCTATCTACACCAGATATATTTGCCAAGCCAAATGAAAGCTTTTTCCAATAGTTGATTGACGACGAGAAAAGGCAATATAACCCCTAATGCCTGATGCATCATCAATATTTGGTCTCGCAGTAAACAACATGAATCGAGTGGGAATGCACGACATACAGAAACTTGTTCTCTTCTTAGTGTTTATTACTCAGCAACTATTCACATTTGTTTAAAAAAAGGACATGACATGGTTTAAAGATCTAAAATTGAGGGATAAATCTCTGGCTATAATATCGGAGGTGTAGGATAGGTTCGAAAAGAAACTTTGAACTTTTGCAATATTGAAAATTTCGGAGGTTTTAATGACAACCGAAACTCTATTGTATTTACAAACACTTTCTTCTATTCTAGAAGAAAAAATGCAACAATTTCCTCCCCCAAAAAATTGAAAATATCACAGGGTCTTTCTGTAAAGTATACCCCGAAATTAAAAGATCGTAATAATCTCTGGAACGGCCCAACTACTGACGTATACACCAAGATTCAGCTCAAAAGCTTAGATAATCTGATAGTTGTGACATACATCAATCTATCCATTCTTACATACGGTCAGACAGGCAGGTAGAGGCAGACAGACATTCTGATTTTCGGGTACAAAATTGAAGGTCCGCTCAACCTGCACCAATCTTAAACATTTTTGGAACAGCACTAGACCTTAACCTTGACGTGTATTCAGAGTTATAGGAGAAATTAACATTGAACTTGAATTTTACGACCGAAAATTGAGGTTCTTATTGTTGAGGAAATTCTAAATATTTTTCTCTCTGTACTCTAGTATAGGGAGGGGGGAGGGAAGTAACATAGTCAAACTAATACGAAAACGAACTGCACACAACACGACAAACTACTATTACACACGAGGTCGCGAGCTGTTGGCACGACAAGGCGCGGCGTGAAAAAAAAAAACAAGGGAGCAAACATTTTCTGTGCATCCGTGAGCGCATCACATGAGTGTGCATTCCTTTCCATGATTATATGGGAACCGCAGCACTACGGTTAACTTGTTCAATTTCAAATAAACAAAATTCTCTGACCGAGAGGATTTCAAGACTCCAAAGCTGCTGCAAGACCGCGTTTCATGCATTACCCATGTCACTCGTCACACTACCTTTTTAGTCACATAAGCTTACATCTCAAATGAATTACACATTTTTGTTTGGTTAAAATTTTGGAATTCGCAGATACGAGATGAGTATTCAACAGTATACACAGCATTTCATCCTAATTAACGCAATCAACAAATATTAAAACCAAAATAATAATTGGGTTCTGATTGTAATATTCTGACAGACTGAATCGTAGGAAATGAACTGGGCATTCCAACCTTTTACTCACGATTGCAGAACTTAACTCACATAGCATGTATTTGTTGATTTTTAAAGCAAATATTGACGTAAAAAAAAAATACACATTTAATATACATAAGCATTTGCGGTTGGAAATTATAAATAATCCATTTGGTTATTTTTGCTCCATTTTATTTTTTTTATATAAAGAACAGGTAAAACTTGCACGCTAGTTCTGACAGCAACATGGGAGTTCAATCATTTGTTTACAAACGCATCGCATAGAGGAGAGATCAAAGCAATTGTTCTCTGCGAGTTACAACTCAAAACAAAATTGTATTGTCTTGAAAAAAGTAACTACAAATGAAGGAAGTTTAAACAAAATAGCTTGCCGGTAGCTTTCACATTAAGAATAGTAAACGCCGAAGTAAGTGTTAGTTTCTCACTAAAAATGTAACTCGCTTACCTTTGTAAATGGTTGACCAGTTGAAGATGAACCATTACCCAAGGGATGTTAAATGCAGAACTGCCCAATATTCAATCCAGTCCACGAACTGCAGGGTGCAACACGAGGTGACACTACATCCCCTGATTTCACAAGTAAACGCAGATAAATACACAACGAATATTCAGGTAATCACATTCTCCTCCAAACTGAACGAAGAACAAAATTGAAGTCGGTCTTCATCGGAACGAAGGGGAAAACCTGGAACTGTCACCCTCCCTACAGAAGACCATCAACAAACGCCCCCACTTCAGATAAGAGGCAAACAACTCAAAGAAACAACCGTCATGTCCACATTTCTTTTATACTCATTATTTTGAACTAATATACTACAGGTTGAGAACTTATATCAGTACACAGAAGGATAAAAATATTCAAAATACTTCAGATCTTCCAGTTCATTACAACAAGAATCTAACTCGACGACCACACAACATACACCCTCATCGACATACACAAAGCAACTGCAGCTTCACGATGTATCCACCGAACACGAAGCAATGGGTAGCGCTAGTGTCTTCGACACGGCACGACAGCGCTAGTGAACAATTTTGCTGGAGAATAACGCGATGCTATCTAGCGATGGTTTCACGAACTCGTTTCGATACTCCTGCCTAGAAGCATTCCTATTACCCCTCATTAAGTCGTGCCCATCGATAATCTAAATACATAATCCATTCCATATATGATTGAAATAAGTGTGTCTTCCTATCATGCATTCTATTATCCAACAACTAATCGTAGTTATTTGAAAGTAACATTTTCATCCAGGCCAATGTCGCGAATCTAATTGAAATGAATTGCGTAGTGAAATATTAAAGCTTATTGACACTTATCGGTAATGGGAATTAAAAAGGTTTTGGCTTTGCGAGAATTACTTAGGAAATTACGGAAATCCTGAATGCAAAAGATACTATTATGTAAATGGAGGTTATTCACTAGCACTTGAATCAAAACTGCAATCACAAATATATTTTGAATTAAAGTTAGTTCTTGCGTACACATTGTGGTATCCAATGGTATTTCAAAAATATGATCACAATTTTCTGAAAATTGATATATGTAACCATATATAATAGTTTTTCAAAGTAAAATCCTAACTCATTTTCCTACTTTCTTTTCTTTTCTCTGGTGGCATACACATTTCTTTTCCAGTCAACAAATTTTCAATTTCTGATGCATCTTCCTTAAAATAAATAATCCAGGAAAACAATCTTGAGAACACTGATCCAACTTTGTGTATGCCTAATATCTCTGTGACTGCACAATTCACAAACATAAGAACCTCTGAAGCATTTAAAAATTCACAATGGAAAAAATTATTTTTTAAAATTTTAAATAATAAATTTATATATTTTTAAATTTTAATAAATATAATTAAAAATTTGTATACTCATACTGAAGTTAAACAAAAATGTTGTGCAAGAAGTAACACCTTACTGATAACTACTATTCACAAAAGTCGAATCCACAATATCTATTAACTTGCAACTCTTTGTACAGATGGCCAAATCAATTACAGAACTTCAACTCAAACATTCATAGTCACACAAGCAAATATTTATTAACAAATTGCATTGCATCTAATTTCAATTTCAATAATTTGCAATGATAACTTCTGCCATTAATATTTAAATCATGACAAAAAAAAGAAAAGGAAGAAGAAGGATCAATGACCATTTCCAATGAAATACCAAAGATTAAAATAGTTAATATTATAATGAAAATATAAAAAGTAGGAACAACCCTGAATAGATTTAAGAAAGCTTCAATTATTATCATTATTATTATTCAATAATTCATTTCTGGTGTTGCAATAAAAGTTTAATTAGCATATTCATATGGATGCCATTAAGAGCTCATTGTGGCTCAAATGCTCTAAAGAAATTATCACAACACAAATAGCATAATAACTTCAACAATACACTCCTTTTTGATGACAAAAGAAAGGAAGGAAGGAATTGTTACAAACAAACAACATTTCAATCATAAGTAAAACGCTTACATAAAATGTTCATAGAAAAAAAAATAAAAGACTTTGTAATCATTGAGGATTGTTTGGAAGACACATGTTTGATATATTACAATGAAACAAGGATAGTTGTTTTAGCATCACAAGGAATAAGCCAAAATTGTTTTGTTAATAACTACTTAAGAATTAAAACTAACTTTTATGCAATTAAAAGTACACCCAATTACAAGAACACAAAACAAGACCAAATTAAAAATCCCTAAAATGAAAAATATTTGTTATTTTCAATTCATTACACCTAATAAAAACAATAACCAAATTGAAAATATTGAAAAAATTACATTTGTATAGTTGGAAACTTCTTCTGACTTAGAAATTTCATACACATTATAGATTCATTTATTCATTATTCAAAACAAATGAACAAATATTTCTATGATAAATCAAGGCATTTCGTTACTGGTCATTGACAGGTTTCAGAACTCAAGGTATAAGTAAAACAAAGAACAATGGAAAAAGGTTTCAAGCATCATAACATTAAGTAACAGAATAGGGACAACGAAGTGGAATTTACACAAACATGTAAATATACCTTCAGACAAAGTGATTTCAACTTACGGCGTAAAAAGAAAATTTTCACTAATAATATTTTAAAGCAATTAACATAAAGAAAGTAAAGGTTTACACTCAACTGCTCATTTTGAAGTGCACAAAGAACTTGATCCCTCAGGAGAAAAAATAAATTGTTTTTCTTTGCTTCTAGAAATGAAAATATTTCAGAAGCAAGAAGAGATCCCATGATTGCCCTGAGAGTTTTCAGAAGTTCAGCTTTGTAATAAATTGACTGCTACACATCTGCAAATATGTCCATATCAGGGTCCTTTCATCTAATGGCCTTTTGGGATAATTGGAAATATAAAAACGTGAAGATTTTTCTCTTAGTCTCCCAATGAATATCCTGACAAAGCTTTCAATTTGTACACAACTCAGAACTAGTTAAATTAAAAATTATTTAAGCAGGAACATGATGAAATTAATAGCACAGACAGTGATACTGACAGGGCTCATACAATGTTGAGATTTCACTTTTCAAAACAATTTCTGAATAAAAATCTTAATTATTCGACAAGCGTTCCAAAGATGGTTCCGTGAAACTATCAATACACTCTTAGCTACACATTAGGACAGTAAGTAACAGCTTCCAACATCACAAAACGATCTTGTATCATCTAAGCTTTGTCGTTTGGCAACACAACCTAGTATTGGTCTTAAAAACATGGTTGGAGACAAAAGCTAAAAATACGGATGTTTTGCTGCCTAGTATATTTCTCATTTTTGGTCCTAATTCCATTGAATTACTTATGTGTAACAATCCTACTTAGCATCATTGAAGTTTTGGAGTAACATGTTTCTCAAATCATGTTATCCAATGCAGCAGCACCATCTTCAACATCTATCATACCCAAGTCACTTGACTGTATTTGCAGAGCCAGAGAACCATGTATTACTCCAGTTTCATGCAGTCTTCATTGCATTACATCATGATACATGTTAGTTTGAATCTGACAGACTGGATACTGGCTTTATTCAATATATTATTTGCAAGTAAATTGGTTTATCTCTCCTATTATTGTACTATTTTGTAGAAAGAACCTGGAAAGTACAAATTGGGTCTTTTTTCATTAACACATTTTCACAAGAATGACAAAAGATTCACGCATGGAACAGAGAAATTAATTGTGGTCAATAAAATAGAGGTGTAGAGGTAACTATAAGAATAATAAAATAATGAAATAGATGTTAGCAATATTCAGACACATAGTGATTTCTGTGTAAGAAGAAGTAAAAGTGTAAACCAAAATTAGTATTTGAACAGAAACAATGTATTAGTGATACTAAACAAAAAGCCAATGGAAAATGAAAGAGCACAGGACAAGTGAATATAACTTTGCAGAAAGAGGGACAAGAAAGACTTTTATGAATCTTCAGGGCAGGAAAGAAGATAGTTGAAAGCGAACATGTTAATGGTGAATAGGACAGAATGGTATCAACACTCATAACAAATGGACTTGTAAGGGCATCGATGTGTAAACTGAAAATAATTATTTTAAAGTGATGAAACAGTAATTTGGGTGGACTAAACCAATCAAATTAGAGTAGAACATTTGCAAATGCTAGGTTAAATTAATAGACAGAATTTTTAAGTGTGATAGTATAACAGTATGAAAGATCCGTATGAAGTTCAAAAAAATTTAGACATCTTTCCAGCTTTTTAGATAGCTTAAAGAAATTGGTCATGAGGCCACAGGCACAATTCATACAAAATGCACTTGTAAAGCAGCTCTTTTGATGCCTGATAAATTGAAATGCCACAAGGAAGTTATGACCAAGTAATCGATATGAATTCCAGTATCACCCTTGTAAGATATCACATAATTCTATCATTACCATTGCCTCAAAATCTGCCAAGGTACAAGCAATGAGTCAACCAAAGAGACAGTGCAGGGAAGAAGAAACAATTATGATACAACAACCAGCCTGTATTGGAACATAAAATATTCATATGGGTGGAGTCAATTGTATTGATAAGTCATTTCTGACTACCTCAGTTAAGTCAGAAAATATGTAAAATGTTTAGTGTTTCATTATATGCAGTATAATTTTACAATGAAAGTGACAAGAATGAACAAGTAATTAACCATGGACATGACATATAAAATGGTTGTTGTAAAGAGTAAAATAAGAAAAAAATGAAATGGCACTATGAAAGTGATAAAGTAGTGAGACAACCTTTTATTGAAATCTGAACTTGTATTAAGTATTTTCAGTGTAGTTGGTTGGTTAGTTTTTTCGTGTTTCTGGGTGCGTCAACTGCTTTGGTCATTAGTCCCATTAGTGTAGTGGATGTTTTTTTTTCTCGAGAGAGATGGCGGTGGTCTTCCTCTGCTGGATGGCAAGATCCGGCACCGACCTACCGTCGGCTAGTGGGGTTTCCCCCTAACCAGGACTCTCTCACCAGCGGGGCACCGCCCCAGCCGGGACAAGCTCTAAGCTCCCCACTGGTCTCCCGGAATATGTGGTAGTGTAGTGCATGTTAGTGTAAGTGTGTGTGTGTAAGGGGGAGAGGATATGATAAGGAAGAGGAAGGAAAGAACGTGCGCGGTCCGCAGCCCATTTGGTAGGGAACTGCTCTGGCATTCACCTGGTGTTGATCGGAGAAACCACGGAAAACTACCAATCAGAGCAGCCGGCCGCTAGAATTCTCCTCCAGGCAACGACTGAATTCAACCTAGCTGAAAAGCTAGCGTCAAAATCCTGCCGCCGTCAGGACTCGAACCTAGGACCTCCCAGTCAGTGTAAAAGAGAGTCAATTTTCAGTGTAAAAGAGAGTCAAATTACTTACGTAATAGAATATAAACAATGTATTCAGGGATGCTACATACAAAGCCAATTAAAATGAAAAGATGGAATGACAAGTGAAAAGATCTGTGCAGGATGACAAACACGAAACACATTTTGGGAATCATCTGCACCCAGGAGGCAGTTGAAGCTGAATGTTGGTGGCAGTAGAAGGAAGAAGTAGAGGAATGCTGGTGAAAGATTGTCATGACAGAGAGTAGAGGTGCAAATTGAGAAATTATTTATAAAAAGTATGAAAAGTATCTCACGTGGTCCAGTCCGGTCTATGTAGTATCTCATGTGGCTCTAGGTTTGATCAATTATGAAAGTCATACTGATGGAGTTGTTGCTTTTAAGTGAGAGTAGAAATTTTAGAATAAGATTTGGAAAATTGGACATGGAGCACAGAGACTGCTAAATGGCAGCATAGGAGTTATGCTGATTGACATAGAAATTTGATATGGAATGGGAATGGAATAACACAGATCATCATTTACGAAAGCAGACCAAAACATTTAATTTTTAAATCATAGGAAGATTAAGTTATATTTATAACTATAAGTTTAGCATAGATTACAGGTCAAAGGAGAAAATAGAAATGAGAATAAAAATCTGGCTGTGTATTGTATAACAAATGAATGAATGTTAATGCGATGTGAAGCATGAATGAGAATTATTTGTATTTTAAAACTGGTATTGTTTTGTTGGGTTTCTCTTTACATTGTTAGCACAGAGTGCACAAAGTTTTCTCTATTGTAAAATTAATTGTTATAATAATTTCAAGAGCAAGGAAGCTCCCTTATAAATTGAAACAACACAACAATTAAATAATTACGAAATTTATGAAAAATGTAAATGTTATTATTTTCGATAAATTCAAAAGTAGAATATTTCCAATAACAATTTACCCATGATTCACATTCCAAGTTCTCATGGGGCAGGCTTTTATCACTCCACTCTCATAAATTCTCTTAGGCCAAGTAAGTACACCTTTCCATTGAAAGAATTTCATTTGTAATTAATGAGAGAAATAGATTCGAGCATTTAAATTTACAATATTAATAATTTTCAATATAAATCAGAAAAAGGGAAGGTGTAATACAGGTCTCAGTATGGATCAAAACATTGCTGTCTACAGAATACATATTCAAAACAAAAAATGGTACTGAGCTCTGATTAACTTTACATTAAACATCACAGTTATACAGAATGAAATCTAAAATTATATAGATAGATAGTGTGTGTGTGTGTGTGTGCATAAAAATAAACAGAGAGAGATCTGGATTTGCTCAGTTTTACTAGGCAGATAGTGCAGACATACCTTAACAAATACACTGTGAAATTCGTCCTCAACAAGGAAGAACTCGTGAAGTTCTCGACAAGCAAGTTGTCATGCAAGAAGAGAGTGCCAATTAAGGTTCATTTGGATGGGTTAAACCACCATTTAGTTTAAAATGACTCGCAGCTATGGTGCGCAAATTGTCATAAAATACGTTCTAGTTCATTACTTTCATATTATTGTTCACTATTTATTTCTTAGTTCTCAAAAATAAAAAAGTTAATTTTCTTGACAATTGTAACAGCATTATTATTACTTTTATAAAAGAAAAATACTGAATATGTCCAAGCCAATTGCCTCATTAATGGGGTGCTAAAATTCTAGGCAATAAAAATCTTAGTCCTTCCAAATGTACATATGTCATTTTAAAACAATATTAATTACAAAATTAAAGCAAAATTTTATGAAAAAGAGAACTTGGACAATAGTGGGTTCAACAAAACTATGCAGGATTGTTAAGCACATAAATAAGTAATTTACAGGAATTGGGAACAGCATTCAAAAATATAGACTATAAATAGGAGAACAGGGTACCAGGAAAGTATTACTGAGATTCACCTGTATATATCATGATACTATATGTAAATAATTGGAACAATGTTAGAAAACGCTTTTATAATAAGAATGCTGAATATAATAACAGATTGTTATATTTTCAGGTAATAAGCTTATTGCAGTAAAATAAAAAATAAATAATGGTTAATTGATTTCCATGAATAATGTGAGACTTGATGCTCAGTCTTCTTCTAAAATCTCTCCATTCACAAAAATCTCAATAACATACACTCATATTTTTTAAACAATTCTGAAATGAAAATAGACAGAAAGAAAGTAAGAAATACTATACATTTCAGGCACCACTTGAATAAACAATACTAAATAAAACTGCAAGCCATCAGCATGTTAAAAGCACAACAATGTGCAATGGCAATCATCTTAGCATACTCAAAACCTTTTGTTCTCTAATGATTTTTTGTAGTAGAAAATTTATGTAAGTTGTTATTCACTTTCAATAATTGAACATACATTTTTAAATTATTTTTTAAGGTAGGTGTTACCTTCTTGAAGACATAATAAACACCATTTTTTGTTAGCACAGAACTCTCAAACTTGGAAAGACAAAAAAAATACAAAATGTTCAATTTAATATATTGTCAAAGAGCCATATCTGTGTGTTACCAGTTAGATTCCAAGCCACTTTGCCAAATTGTGAATTTCACCGCAATTGCTCAATACAATGAACAAAATAATTCAAGAAAAAGCAAGATTGTGTTAAGTATGTGAACCGCATAATTTGAAAATATGAGACGGCAGTCCATGGTACAAATGGATTTACAAAAGAGTTTTAAAATCACACTTTAAAACAAAAAAATACCAAGACACCTCCTGTCAAGTATTACACATTGCTCACAATTAGCTTAACATTAGTTTAACAAGCACAATTCTGCAAGTCTTCATGAGTCCCATCTCTTCCATTCCATTCCATCAGGAGCTTTTATTTCTACTCGATCTCTGGACACTTCATTCCAATTAGTACTCAAAACAGTACCACCAGACTCTTGCTGCAAATTGAAAGCAAAATCAATAAATGCATCCAACGACACTAGCTATTGATGAAATAGCTTGTGTTATTGATTTAAAAAGAATTTATGAAATACTCAATTAGAAGCTACATTTGACAATATCACACAAAATATTCTCAATATGCAACAAAACTAGTATCATAAATAAATTACATCCCTCTGATGAAATAGACCTAAATACTTGTTATTTTCATGCATGCTGGTCACACAGTGTAGAGAGTATAGTAATACTGCGAGAAAAACAACAAGTTCTCAACATAAAAACTCTTATTTCCAGGTCCTGGTTACAAAAGAGTGGATAAATTTTGTACATACACATAGTAAATTACTTCCTGTATTAAGCTGTGTAGTCAGAATCCATACATGGGGGCGCTTGATGTTGAAATATTGTTTGACATCCATCTGTAGTTAACGCTTGCGCCTAAACAGTTCACATGATTTTCTCCAAAACTTAATATTCCCCAATCAATCTGAACGAACTCAAGGCCCTACGAGTTTGTAATGGATATTTTCTTTTTGGAGATATTTTACACAAACACCAACAATTTTGTAATTTTGTAATTCAGGGTGGGAGAAATTGGCAATTTTAGTTGGAGGAAGAAGAAAGCATTATCCTGACAGTTATTCAGTCTCGTTTCATTCATGCTCATAAGAATTTGGATACAGTAAAGAACAATCACTTGGACATTGTTGAAGAATCAAAATGACATCCTCGTGGAAGTTCACTTTGGCATAAAACCTTTTTCAAGTATCAGTTTATAGTAATTTTACCGATGCATAATATTTCTTTTATTTTAAACTTGTGAAGACATTTCTTAACATGTCCTCATTTCTATGCCAGCTTTAATTAATTAATAAATATTGTTATATTGCATTTAACAAATCCGTAAATATGCTTTTCCCTCTACATTTTTCAACATCATAGTTTTGATTTCTGGAGCAGAATTGTAAAAACACGCTCCATCTCAACTGCTCGTGCCCACCCTGTCCCACTTCACTCCCCTCAAAGGATCATCCCTACACTGTGAGCCTCATACATGACCATTAAGTGGCTTGAAGAAAAATGCAGAAACAAGGAAGTCGCTTCAGCATATGAGCTGATGCTCTCCTCCCCCGTGATGACTCAGTAAGCCAGCTTAGCTGGGTCTTGTTTGGTAGCAAAGGAACAGGATTGCCAAATTATCACAAGACCTGGTGTTCCCAAACATGGGTTACAATTTGTAACAAAAGCCTTGTATAATCACTAAAAAGAGAACAATTTTGCAAGATTCCCTATGTGAATAATGGAATAACAGCATCCATAACACATGCAATGTACCAAAAAAGGATATTTTGTTTTTATTTCTACACACTATTACACACTTTACTTATTTTTACAAACTAGTCAAAGGTGCTGTCGCTAATGTTTGAACTGTTTAAAAAATATTTTCAAGTGTTAAAAATGTCTACTTCTTAGTTCTAAATAAAAAGACATTTTTATTATTATTCATACTGTGGTACATCACATATTAACGTCAATCAAACAAATCATTATCACGTTTCATAAGTTTATTATCTTAGAATCATGACGTTTCACAACCCAATGGGCTGCATCTTCAGGTCATTGACTTTGATGTATTGGTTGAGACAAATGGATTGCTTAATTTCTCATCCATTTAATATTATTTTGATTTTATTATGCCAGAATATTTTTAAACGTATTATAAATTTTTTTGTTTAATGTCGCCTTAATTTTTCTCAATACACCTGATGATGCAGCGATTAGGGTCGCAAAACATTGTGGTTCTAAGATAACAACTTATTTAACATAATAATGATTTGTGTTTGTCATTAATATATGATGGATACCACAGTATGAATAATAATACTAATTAGAAAACAATCATGTTTTGTCCCTTCTGTTAACAAAAAAGTATATTTAAATTAGTTCAAAGAATTGGTCGCCCTGACCGTGATTCGAACCCGGGCCTTCTGGTTTACGCCCAGCTGTTCTAACCCCTAAGCTACCGAGACAACCAACCCTTTGAACAGTTTTTACGAGCGTGATTATCGCTCCTTGTATGTATATAATTGTCACCTTGTTGGATGCACTTACGCTCGGAGAATATGTTCCGCAGACGCACAGCTATCCAAATTGTGACCATGTTACTGAGTAACAATGTATTTTAATAATTAAATTAGTTCAAAGAATTGGTCGACCCGACAATTTGGATAGCTGTACGCCTGCGGAACATATTCTCCGAGCGTAAGTGCATCCAACAAGGTGACAATTATAAAAAAAATATATTTTAATCATAGTTGCTTCTTTTTTCACCCTTTCATGCAGTACTTAAAAAAATTATCTGGTAAGATTTAAAATTAAATAGGTAATAAAAAATACAAAAAAGTGATACACAACCCTTCTTGTTGGGTGTTCTTTGGCGTAAGGCCACTAGCCATCCCAGAATACAGTACTGAAGAACCTGAACTGAATGCTCCCAGAAGAGTTGCTCTGAAAAGTACATCCTTTCAGTGTATTATCGGGTGGCTCATTAAAGAAAATTTGTACATTTGCAAGCAAACTACAAACATACTGTTCCCTTCTTAAATTTTCACATTTAAATATAATTCCGTAATTGAAAGTATTCTAGAAAAGGGAAGTATCCCCATGGCAATAGCGTATAAGCAGCTTCACTTAACAAACTTATTCTATAAAATTGTAATTATCTTACTTAGTTCACATAGCCACTACTAGATCATGGTGCTAAAAACACAAAATCACATATTCTTAGTAAGACAATTTCTTAGAATCTTCTGGATGGATTCAAAAACAACTTATCAGTTCCCCATTAGGCGATCGAGATGCATTGAATGACACCTCATTTGTCGTGACTGGTTCACGGGAAGGAGCCTAACTGTGAGTGACAGGCAGATGCAGATTACTCAAATACTATATACTTACAAATGATTTATTCATAGCTCGCTTTACTTCATCTGATCCCTGGGAGTATATTTTCTGAAATAAAGCATTAAGGGCTGCCTCTCCTTCTGGTTTCTCATCAGCTTCTTCTTTAGCAATATCACCAACAACACGATCCCAATCTTTTGCTTTCAAAGCTGAACTGGGGTATTTTGGAGGGCCACTGCCAGTGAGAATAGCTGAAAGAAGAAAATATAGGTACGGAAAAGGATTTCAAAGTAATAACAAAAAGTAGCATGAGAATAGAATTCATGACTAATAGACTTCAAGTTGAATAAAACACTGACCCTTCTCTTAACAACCACCAATGGTTCAAGAACAAAAAGCTACTTTTTCTTGTAGCAGACAGTTTCTTGTAGCATGATTGCCAGTTAAAAAACTAAATTGTAAGCATACAACGAATCTATTCATGAATGAAGGCATTGAAGGATTGTAAAATTACTTGATCCTTAAATATCTTGGTAACAGTAAACCCACGTTAACACAAATTCCAAGAGACCAAAATGTATTAGGTTTCTGTTATTCTAACTCTGTTTATTATGTACATCCACATAACTGTTTCCTTATCGGGTCGAACATTTTGTTTAAGTTGGCGAAATTCATGTTAAGCAACTATATGGTAATAAGGGTTGGCAGTAACAGATTGCTATAAAATTGAACAAATATTGTTGAAAGGAAAAATATTCTTTAAAATGGTACCTATCAATACTCTATTCTGTATTCACCAACTAAAATTCTAAGATTAATCATAAGAATGGTAAATCAGACCTTTGACATTCATGCCAATAGCTGAATGTGTGTATAGTATGATGTATATTTATCACAAGAAACCTCAAAACTGCCCAAATAAAATATTAATGAACTATGTGAAAAAAGGTCTGTTAGTCAAGGGAGGTTCCCTTCACTTTTGTTTTGATATCTCACAGGATAATCATTAGTGGACTTGACATGTTCTATAAGAAGAAGATATAGGCAAGAAAGAAAACTTGGGAAACAAAATTCAGAAGCATGGGAATTTTCTATAGCTACATATACAATGTGGGTATCTTCAATCACTCAGAGTTATCATAGCAACACAGATGCTGACTATTAATCTTTGTTCACAATTTTGAAAAACTGATGAGAACTTTGTAAATACAAATATACTTTCTTTCATAAGCTATTTTCAAATGAAAATAGAGAAAATTAGCTACAAACCTCTAAATGATGTTATTAAATGTATCTTCACAAAATAAGTTATGGCAGACAGAAATGAGATACCTACTCAGTTGATACCTACCAGAAATGAGATACCAGGTTCTTTAACAACACGCAAACATTTTTCTTAAAAATGCTACTCTTCATAATAACTTAACACTGACAAATATGCTTCTCTGTTGTTGCTCACTTCATGGTTGTATCCTTGTATTACAACATTCATTTTCAACAGAAGAGGAGAGCTTTTATCATTCATGAGATCCCGCATTAATGCATCCATGCCCATAACATTCTGGTTTCCTTATGACCTGTGTCAGTGTATTACAGCCCAAAGGGATGTGTATTGATGACCTTGTCCAATAACAATATGATTATGAAAGAACATAAAGAGATTCAAAGAGAACATACAGGTAGAAAATTGGTGGATGGGTTTTGTTCCAAAAGACAAATTTCAACACTTTAAGATGGTTTCAAAGAACTTTTATTTTTCCACTCTTTATTCACACGAAAAAGCACAAAATCACTGATAACAGGAAACAAAAATGATAAGAAAGAGACACAAAGAAAATGAAAAATAGATGAATATAAACAAGAAAAATATGGAAGCACATATGTGATATGAATTAAAAGTCAATACACGAACTAGTGGCAAAGTACCCATCAATTTCAGAGAAAAATTTTCGGTTACTTTTTCCTTTCAGATGTTCAGAAACCTGCAAATTCTCCCTACAATACATCATACACAATTTTTTTTAAGTTAAATTAATGTATCTTGTGTGATGTGATCTTGTATTAAAGGAAAAGAGTGAAGCCTTGGGTGCTGGGTATTTTGTATAATTCCCATACACTGTGGTTAAGAAGAGACACAAGAACTAATTAACATACAAAAAGATAGCCGAGACTTCATTTACATGACCTTTTCTAGATAACGTTTACAGAAACACGAGTTGCTTCACAGCAAAACAACTTTACTCAAAACATGCACCACAAATGAAAATGTTTTAGACAATGTCTCATTGCTTTTCTGGTGATATTAAATTTGGATTTTCTCACACTATTGACAACCTTATCTGTGCTTAATACACAAGAGAAATCAATCTTCTAAATGCCCCTTTTTTTAAAAAATGGTAAAAAATGGCTCACCAGAACAATATCTGTTAAAGCAGGACAAAAGCATCAATCAAAAAACCAATTTTGCATTGTAATTTGGCACACAAACCTTTTCTACACCTTAACGAGTTTCAAAGCTGGGTACCCTACCAATTATGGTCCACCCCCATAACTTCTAAACCGTTCACGGTATCAAAATGCTGTTTTCTCTCAACAATGTAGAATTATGAGGCAATTATACTGTAGAGGTAATCTTTGAAATATTTTTAGGTTTCGAGAAATTTAATCATCTTTGACTTTTTAAATGGAACTGCAGTGGATAGATCATAAAAAGAAGAATCAAATGATGTATCATATGTTAGTATTTTGATAGAAATTTAGTGCAAAACCAGACTTTCTGACATACGATTTTAAATGAAACATTATTTCCTTTAGCAACCCTTGCAACTGTCGCCTTTAATGAAGGTGGCCTTCGCTTCGCAGCGCCGCTGTCCGTAACAGACTTGGTGCCACAAACACTACCTTCTTCAAAGGTAACAGTTACTGGGAAATATTGTTTGTTTAATTTAAAATCACATGTCAGAAAGTCTATTTTTATACTAAAATTTCTAACAAAATACTAACTTATGAAACATCATTGGATTTCTCTTTTCATGATCTATCCATTGCTGGCAAGAAAAATATTCATTCCCTTTAAAAAATCAAAGATGATTAAATTTCTGAAAATCAAAAAATATTACAAATAAGGTCTATACAGAATATTACTTGCCCCATGATTCTGCATTGTTAAGCGAAATCTACATTTCGATATCGCATACCATTTAGAAGTTATGGAGGTGGCCCATAGTTGTTGGGACATCCTGTATAAAACTTATAATATTTACTAAGTATATCTTGACATTAATAACTAGGGGCGGATTTTGACAATCAATAAAAAACCGCAAAAAATGATCAATAAAATGCTCTTAAATGCTTTAAAAATGCCCTAAAACCAAAGAAAAATTACGTAAAAAATTTAATCAAACCAGTTCGGATGAAAACTCAAGCTGTTGGATAGGTTACTAACATAATCGAGACTTCTTCAATTCGTTCAAGTGAAATCAGCTTGCAAACTTTTGGTTTAGACTGTTCTTTACCAGGAAATCTGTCTTCAGTTATCCTCAAATAGGCTGAACCAGCAATGGTGTCAAATAGGCTGAACCAGCATCACAAGAATTTTCACAATGGCTGACAAAACAATTTCTGAGCAAACAAATCGAATAGGCTACCGAATAATTATGTGAATAATATTTGTTGCATCTTGTAAATATTGTTTGAAGCAAGTACCATTAAAAATGGCATTAAAATCAATGAAATCAGCAAAAACTGCATAAAAAAGGACTTATTAGTCGAAATCAACAAATAAATCAAAATAATAGCTTATAAAAATGGGTCATTTCCTTTTGTCATAACATAAAATGAATTTCTATACTAAACTGAAACTACTGTTCTAAAGTGAAGGAAAAGGAAAGAAAAAAAAAGACATTTTAATTAAAATCTGCCCCCCTATTAATAATTACACTTCGGTTATACTTACCTGGCAGTTGACAGTTTTGTCTCATTGGGCGCCTAAATGTCACCACAGTGACACCCCTGTGATGATGTTTTAGCTCTCGATTGGATGACACCATAACAGCTGATTTATGTCAACTGCCAGGTTAGAAAAACCCAAGTATATCAGTATTCCTTCCCTAGATTCTATTACTCAAACATGTTCTCACCTTGAGGAATTGGTTGGGGAACCTCAACTTTCTTTGGATCACCTTCCAAGGCTTGCCATCGGATATCATCACATTTCTTGAGTTTCACTTCAATCTAAATAAGTGTTAATAATTTTCATTATTACACCGCCATGTATTCATGAGATATCAAATTAATTTCTTTAATATATTAAAAAATGATGTACCCACCTTGGATGGTAGAATTTTATGAGTACACTGGGCAGGATTCACATTATGAGCCAAATCCAATTCAAGGCTGTAATCAGATCCATTTGGCAACTTTGCTGACACACTCAACTAGAACAGAAGTTCAATATCCTTTCCCAAAAAGAAACCTTAAAAATCCTAAATAAATTCTCTAAAAATTATAAGCAGTTCAATTGTATGCAAATATAATACTGTTCAACAAAACTACAAATATTGTAAGTTATATTCTTTCATTTTTGAGAAACTTGTTGAAATTTATAAGTGATTTAAAGGCAACTTTAAGTGCATTTGTACCTTTCCTTTGGGAAACACTGTTACATTAAGCAACAAACAGAGTTAATGATTCTTAAATCCCACGCACCAAGAAGTTATCTAACTTACGAGACAGTAAACGTATTTCTCTTCAAACTTTGATACTATTTGAATTACAGACATTATTTTATTACAGTGATACTACAACTGAAAACAAAATATAATAAACTACAGCATGCACATATAAAAGATCTCAAATTTCAACAAAGATTAAATGACAGGTGTAAACTGAACTACTCACAGTGCTTTCCCCATATTCAATTTTCACTGAATCCTTGTCTGCATTTTTGGCAAGAATTGTGACAACAACATGAGTTTCTGTCTGGTACCAGTCTTGTTTAATTTTCTGAGATACAGATGGAGTAGCAGAACCTTGTGATGGTTCTCCTTGCTCTCCTGAACTTTTATTATCAGCCATGTTCTTGAAAAGCAAATTAATGAAATATGAGTAAATGCAATAAAAAAATTCTTTAGGAGCTCAAAATAAAATTTGCAGATATGAGTTTACATAATAAATACAGCTGTCCATTTCAAAACAATAAAAACTCACTGGGCATATGACACCAATCAGGGTTATGTTACTACAGAACAGTAACGTACGACGTTAATAGCAACGTTGCGACAAGAAATAGAATAAACAACACTAATATTACTTACGGTGCTGTCAGTTCCGCAGATTGCACTTTCACAGTTCACAATAGATTTTTCTGGAACGAAAATAAGTACAAACGCTTGGCACCCGCACAACTATTGTACAGACCGATACAGAGAGACGGCCAATCCAGGCCCAGGACGAGCCAGTGCACGGCGCACGCTCACTCTCCCCCACTATTCCTGCTTTCTTGATCCAATTGGTCAGCGGTCTGAGACCGGATGACCGCTATGAAATTTTCGTGAACATTTAAAATCTTTATTGGTGGGGTACACGGGGCACGTATGAAAAGCGTCGGCAGCTAATCCTGAACTGTACTTAGTTTTTTATGACGTATCTAGCTGCACCACCGAGAAAGACACAAAAGCCAGTAACTTATACTTGGGTTTTCAATTGTGGCAGCAGAAGGTACTATCTTCAAGATGGAATATGGCACAACTTATCGTGTCTTTCTCGCTCGTGCCGCTAGAGTCGCTTGATCTGCAGCACTGTGATACGCGAAAAACCGTGCCGTATTCCATCTTGAAGAAATTACCCTCAGATGCCTTGTTAGAAAATCCCAAGAATAAGCGGAATCGCGCGGTCAATGGAAGAATTTTGATTTTTCGCCAATGGCACCAAGCTCATGAGCAAGACTAGAATAATAGTCTTCATTTTTAGTCATCTTGCTCGTATGTCAAGTCAACCCCATTTATTTATTTTGCGTCAAAAACAGTTAAAAACTGAGTGTGACGAACTATGGGGAGAAGTGAATTCTGTGCACGTTTTCAAAATTCTGTGGTCCCTACCCTACGCCATATACTATTTGAATTTTGAATACAGAAAGTAAATGAGCGTTTTTTTGCCAGGACTGTTCACACAATATTCGCTCCAATATAACAAAATCTGTTTTCAAAGGTTAATCAGCAATAAATTTGGATTCTTATCCCACCTCGTCCTTCTTCAAGGAATAACACAACATGGACTACCTGCCACGACAACATGGAGAACGATAATTTGAAGAACTATATTTCCCACCGAATTCTAGACGTGCACAGATAATGAAGTTATATTTATGTCCAGAAGCAAAACAAGGGGCCATCTCAGCATTTGCTCAAAGGATCAGGGAAACTGGACGAAAAACCTGATTGAGATGGGGGTCATTGACCCAGAAGCTGCAGTACAGTACTAGTTACATGTTGTTTAGAAATGTACAGTCTCAATGGTAAATAATACATTAAATGTCACTGTTAAAATTAATATTATTTTCTTTTTGATACTCAGTCAGTATCATATCTAATAGTGTAGAAACAGTAATGCAGCAGAAACGATTTCACTTTGGATTAAACTTTTCTATCGAATTTAATCGTTTAGTGTCATTTGGCAAAGTGTGGTAAAATAATGTGCATGTATTATGTGTGAATTGTTTGTAATGAGCTGTTGATACTGTCACCTGATGAATATTATTACTATGTCGAACGTTATTGTAACAGACATCGGTGTTTTCTGAAAATATATTACCGCTGTCGTTTATAGTCGTTTTTGACAAACACAGCTGATTCGTAAATCAACAGACAAGGTATTAGTAAAATTCCTATATTAATAAATAGAGGCTTACAAGAATCACATGGGAGTTATTTGGTTATTATTCGTACAATGCTTTTTTTGTAATCTAAAAGTCTGGGAGATTTAAGATGTATTTCCCCAGAATATTATGCCATCTTTCGGGAATGAATATTTGCATTTCGCACAATACACGAGTAGCATGAAGGCTGACTGAATTTGCAAGAATTCTGAACGCGTAGCATAATGAACTTAATTTTGTATTAAATTCATGAAAATTGACGATCCATTTGTGGTTTGACTGAATTGCCAGATATAAAAATGTTGTTGCCTTAACATTAGTCAATGGTACACCGTTCATTTTCAATGGGGGAGAATTGTTTATTTGAAATGGAAAACTGCATTAAAACCGTTTTGTTTTCATTTACATTCTCATTAATGAAATTTCATTATCATTAATTTGTTATTTCGAAACCAATTTGAAAATCTGATATTGTACTATTTACGGTTTCTTTATTGCAAAGAATGTTCGTATCATCCGCAAAGAGAACTGTTCTTCCGTTTCGAATGTTCAAGGGCATATCGTTTACGTATAGTAGGAAGAGAATTGGTGCAATTGGCAGAGCCCGAAAGGTGTGTACTAACATTAAATTACGGAGTAATATAATTTCCATCATCCCAGTAAGGTACTTCAACTCTCTGAGATCGTTGTTTAAGGTACGAATATAACAAATCTAGAGCAATACCACGAATTCCATATGAAAGTAATTTGGAAAGTGAAATGTCATGATCAATGACGTCAAAAGCTTTAGAAAGTTCTAAAAATAATCCAATAGATGCTTCGTTTTGATCCAATGATGTGGCGACATCTTCAAGAAAAGAGAATATGGTTGTTTCTGTAGATTTTGATTTTCTAAATCCATGTTGGCAATCTGAAAGCACGTTGTGTCTACTGAGAAGGTTTACATTCGTACGTAAACAGGTTTCTTTAATATTTTTGAGAAAACTTACAACAGAAATAGGCGGATAATTTTGCATTTCATTTTTGTTGCCTTTTTTGAAGAGCAGCTCAATCTTAGCTGTTTTAAAAATATCTGGAAAAGTTCCGGTGCATAAGGATGCTCTAAATATGTGAGTTAACGGGTGCATAATGGCAGGTGCACAGGTCAGGCGAAGAAACAATCCGGAAATTCATCTAAACCGGCCGAATATTTATTTTTTACTTGACCGATTATTTTAAAAATTTCATAAGAAGTTTCGGAAACGAACATCTTGTTTAAAACTTTTGGGGAAATGTCTGATATTGAATTTTGTGACTGAAGACTCGTAGTGAGATCAGCAGCAATTTTCGAAAAATATTGGTTAAAGAAACTAGCCACTGCTGCCGGATTGGTCACATTTCAATCGTTATAGTTTAAAACAACATTCTCTACAAGGCTTCTAGTAGATTTTGTCATTTTTTATTATATTCCTCATTCCTTTTGTTTTATTTGAGCTCAAAATATTCTGATCGTGTTTAATGATTTTAGCCTTCCTTATGATTTTTCTTAACAATGATTTGTATTTTTTAAAGTAGAGGAGGAAATCTTGAGATACGTCATGATGTTTAGAAATGAAAGAAAGAATTCGCTTGTTTTTACACTATGTCCTAATCCCTTGTTTTATTCAAGAATTACTTATCCATGAAATATTTAATTTTCTTTTTTGAAGAGGAAAGTAAGTGTCAAAATGAAATGAAAGCGATGAAAAAGAATTATATTTATTGTTTGTATCAACGGTATTATAAACCGCGTCCCATGACTCCTGTATCAATAATTTTATTTTACTTTTAATCTACTACTAATAATCTACTCATACGTGTGTTAGTTACTGTGTCAGTGTTCGCATTTCTTATAATTGTAAGCATTTGTGCATCGTGGACACTGTATCGTAAATCTTTTGTTTCAACTTCATATCGAGTAGTAGTTTTGTTAATTATTTTAAACCCCAATTTGCAACGTGGTCAACGCAGCACATCCTAAGCCAAATGAGATCATTGGGATTCCATTTCGGGTTCCGAGGAGACTTATCCCGTGATCTTTTTCCTCTACTGGTGAACTAGTCTTTTCGTCATGTGATATGGCCATGCCACTGATCTCACACTCGACGACTCCCACGACTCCTGCATCAAGTAATCAATAAATAATTTTATTTTACTTTTAGTATACAATCTACTCACACGTGTATTATTTATTGTGTTAGTGTTCGCATTTTTTATAATGGTAGGAATTTGTGCATCGTGGTCACGGTATCCTTTGTTTCAACTTCATACTAAGTCAGGGTTGCTACCTGTCCTTTTTTACTTTCTCATATACGTACGGAGTAATATACGTTGTATAGAGAAAGTCATGTAACGCTGCGCGAAAAAACGGCCGATTTTCGGCGAAAAAAAATCATTGCCGGGTCATGTGACGAAAAAGTGCATTAAACCAGTTGCTAAATTAAGAAAAAAATCTCTAACACGTGGTGTAGTCAGAATCCCTGTTTTGTGGGTCCTTGATGCCGAAAAACCAATTGGAAGTAAAACGTCCGTCCGTCTATGAACACTACTAGTGCCTAAGCCACACGTACGATATTTTTCAAATTGAAGAAACCTATGTCGATCTGGCTCTAGTTGAAGATTTGAAATTTCCTCTCAGCAAAACACTTCACCCGGCATGGTCTCCACTGCACCTTGCTGGAACACTCACACTTAGTTGTGAGCTGGCACAACACATCACCAACTCGAGTCCTACGCAGTTCCTGAAAAAAAAAATCCTTCCACCTTCCACAATTTCTCCATCCTTCATCCCCTTCATCATTTCGAACTCTCTTACCTCCTGCTCTGAACCTTCTCTCGATCTCCCCTTCCCAAAACAAATTCCTTTCCACCTGATGCCTCATCTTCACAACCTGTCACTGCTGCTAGGACACGATATTGAGATGTTTCTAATTTTTTCCTTTAATGAATAAAATTCACTAGTAAGAAAAATCAAATATCCTTTTATTTTAGGGTCAATTATTCTATACTGCGATTTTTACAGAGCTGCGTTTGAAGTAAATTAGCTGTTAAAGATATTATTCAATCGGAAGGCTGAACGTCACCATTATGACGTCACTGTAGTGACGTGTCAGGTCCAGATTGGACAGCACCGTAACAGCTGATCAAATGTCAAACGCAGAAGTGTACGGTACACACCGCAGACTTGAATAAAGGAAACTTGCCATTTGAATAAATTTAAAACATTTTTAAATTTCAAATCAGAACAAAACATTTATTCACAATTTTAAACAATACTAAAATTGTAAAGAAAGAAACTTTGCACAATTAACTAGAGGAAAAACAAACCCAACAGTACCGGCAGCGTATAAGTGACTCTGACAATTCTCTCGCCATTTGCAGTGGTACGTCATGTGACCTCCTCTGAGACATAAGCTTGCGAGGATTTGTGTACTTTCTCAGAGCCAGGGTTCAGCGTTGCCGCTTATCCAACTCTCAGGAAGTCGCGGAGGCGATAAGGTTCGGCTTTGGAGAAAGTTATGAACATGATATCAAGGTGTGTTGTCAACTGTCAGTAAGTGTAACGTTTTGGGATTTAATTTATCTGTCATATAGGTGGTGCCATTGCGAAGCAATGTGTGGCAACAGCGCAATTAACTGTCAGAGTCGCTTTTTCGCTGCTACTGTAATCCTAACAGTTCTCTGAATATGTCCGTTCATGTCCCCGAACATACATTTTCTTGCTCACTACTACAAATTATCGGAGCATCTGTACTCCCGAATTTTCAAATTTTTCCAACACATATACTCGATAATTTTAACATTCAGTTCCCTTTTATGTTTCAACATATACTTCGTTTTACATTGCAAAAAGTTGTTTAGTCATCTACTAGACTACGAACCATTCTGCATTCAGTAAGACGTCTTTCGATCTGCTTGTTGATTTTACTTTTTTGGCATGCTATGTTCGTCACTATGGTGTCCGACCTTGCCAACTTGTAATTTCATTCCAAGCAGGCCGTGCAAATGAACGCCTTCTTGATGTTAAAAGTCTCTGACATCTTGACTCAAACTTTCGGGGTAAAAGCGGAATAAATATATGCCAACCTCATATGTCTCGACTGGGCACGCGAAGTGGTCTAGCCATGACGGAACTGCACCTTGGAACATCCGCACACTTGGGAGTTATTCAAATACTGTATAGGGATTGTTAAAATTATTTATTTAAGTAATTTACAGCAACAGCCATCTGATATAGCCTGAATCAGAGCTTATATAATTATTGTAATTATCATCTGATAGTATTCAACATATCACAATATTTCATATTATATTTCTGATATATCAATATCACAATCAATAACAACGATGAACCGAAGAAAAAGAATGATTAAGAGTACTTAGATCACTGGAGTCCGAGGTCCCCTTCGCTGAAGAGACGATCGTAAGCCCGTTTGGAAACTTGAAGGTTAGGTGCAGTAACCGCGTTCTGAGATAGTACGTTCCAGGTATCGACAACGCGGTTTCCCAGAAAATTCTTGCGTTGCATTAGATTATGCCTATATTTCATAAGTTTCATAATATGACCTCATATTTGTGGGTTTTAAACGCTGGAAGGTGCTGCTAAGGTCGAAGTTGTAATGTCCGTGCAGGATTTTGAATGTTTCAATTACATCAGTATGTTGCCTTCTAACAGCAAGAGTCGGAAGCCCAAGTGCCGTTAGTCGTGGTTTTGAGGTCTCGTGGCTCTTCTTCGTACATTTTCTAACAGGTTTATATCTTTAAGGATATAAGGATTCCGAATCACATTGCCAAATTCAATTATCGAGAGAATGTAGGACTTGTATAGTAAGGTAAATAAGTCGCTTCTTAGTGTTGAAGGCTTTGCTAAGTATGAATATAGCCTTGATAGCATCTTTAGCGATGTAACTCATGTCATTTTTCCCATTTGCGATATTTAGTGACAATGATCCCTAAATTCTTAATGACTTCGCTTTCAGCCAGATTCTTTCCGCCTATTTGGTAATTTCAATTGGGGTTGGATCTTCCGATACGCATGACCATACTTTTCGTTTCATTCAAAGGTAGAATCCAAGACCTCGACCATCCACAAACTCTATTCAAGTCGTCTTGAAGATGATGATTCACCAGTGGGTTGGAATAGAATTTAGTATCGTCTGCATACATTTTGAAGTGGGGATGCGTACCTTTAGGCAAGTCGCTAGTATACAAGATCAATAAAATTGGTCCTAGTACCGAGTCCTGTGGAACGTCGCTGGTAATTCTCTTCGTTGATGTTTTGTTTTCTCCAATTCGCACACCAAAATGACGATCCTTGCAAAAGGAGTTTCAAATTATCCCCGTTATGCCAAAATTGTGGAGCAACTTTCGATGTGATACCTTCTCGAAAACTTTGGAAAAGTTCAAGTAAATAATATATTTAGGATTGCATTGTCTGGATCTTGAGCATTGCATATAGGATAGTAAATTTGTCACAGATCTTCCTGGTGCATAGCCATTATGGTGGGGGCGTATGTGTACAGTTCTCAAAGCGAAGTCGAGTATCTTTCGCGCCAGAATGTACTCAAGGACTTTGCTTATGAAGCAAATGGGCCTATAGTTATTAGGATCCAATTTACAACCTTTCTTAAAAACTGGCGTGACATCTGTTAATTTCCAGTCCGATGAATGCATTCCAGAGTTGAGAGAGTCTCGGAAGATTATACATGGAGCTAGAGTTAAATATTCTACGTATTCTTTAAGTACAAGTGGCGGAATACTAACTGGGTCAGCGCGGAGGAAATAGAACCGAGCGACACGAGGACGTTGTGGACACCTTCAATGTTTATATCAATATCTTACGTTTCGTCAGAGGGTGAGTATAATGAGGAGAGGATCGTTTCGTTCCGATGTGTATGAGTTTTGAAAATTTGCAGCAAAGATTACAGTGACATCTCTCGGATCCGAAGCGATTTCCCCATCTTCTTTCCGGGTGTGTGTGGAATATATTTAAATTTACTTCACAGTCATTTCTATTTTGTTCATATTTCCTCCTGCAACTCGACACATTAGTTATTTTGTTACGTAATTCTTTGTATTTCTTATATTGTAATTGGTGATTATATATTTAAATTTACTCACAGTCATTTCTTTTTGCGTATCAATCGTATCTTATTTATCCATGGTTTAATTGTATTTGGAACGTCTTTTTTGATAGGTGAGTGAGCATCTATCAAGAGTCAATCAAGTAGTTTTCAATTCCTCGATGCTTGGGTCTTCTGGAGTGAGTGCGGGCGGCCGGAGATCTCTCTTCACGCCAGCAAAGTTTGCTCTCCACGACTCTTGGTAGGGGATTCTTCTATGCAAAGGTCAATTTGGATATCAAGAGGCAGAACGGTATGATCACAGTTACCGACAGGATTTCGCACAACAGGAGTCGATAAAGCTGGCCCTTCATTCGTGAAAATTATATAAGTGTCGATGATTTCTGTCCGTCTCCAAACCTAGTTCCATCAGTCAACAGTTGAGGGAAATAAGAACTTCGTAGACTTTGCGAAACTCTCTTGCTACAAGCGGGTGTGAGCTGAGACCAGTGAAGTGACAGAAAATTGAAGTCTCCAAAGATCGTTCGCCTTGATCGAAGCTTATGGAAAAGTGCAACATCGATTGCAACTCTATACGAAGGTGAGGGGGCGATATGACAAACATAATTAAAAATTCAAATTGAGGAGTCTGATTTGTTCATACACGGCCACTAGCAGTTCTTACACACAGTATAGAGAAAGTTATGAAATGCTGCGGAATATCGATTTCGAGATTTTAACGGAAATACACGTTTTGGGATCCCCTGATACCTAAAGTGTTTTTTTTTTTTTGTTTTTTTCAAAACCTCCTTCCATCTGTCAGTCCGATGTGACCACACTAGCGTCTAAACCAGGGGACAGCAACCTGCGGCTGGCGAGCCGCATGTGGTTCAGTAGAATCATATTTATGGCTCTTGAGTAGTTCCATAGTACTCATTGAAAAATTAACTGCAATTTTTCAATTCCCAGACAAATATAATAATCCTGCCACACATCAAAATCTATACAGATCACGTGTATGTAAACCTAGCTTTAGCTTATCTTGCTCTCCAGAAATTTCCACATTCACCGACGCCACACTCAAAACCAAAGCGAATTTGGTCATTGGGAGAACAGTCAAGAGTTTTCGAATTCAGCGCCTTTTGATAGTGACAAGTTTCTGAAATATCCATCATCCATTGCGAAGAATTTCAACGAATTATATGTAGGAAAGGAAGCGGTAGAATATATACCATTTCCACTTTGTTGCTTGTGCGTACTGTGAAAAACCTGGGCCTAATTGAATCCGTTCGAAACGAATCGAAAAAAGCTTCAAAAAGTGCCTTTCAAGTTGAAATTCTTAATAAAATTCCTTAATTTATAACAAATTAATTTCAGGTCCCTTTAACTTCTATTAATTTTCTCGTTCAAAGTGGTTCAAATTATACGATAAAACAATCCAATAGAATTATTTTTACATTTTGTGCGGACAAATTAACTGAAATTAAAAGAAACTAAAACGAATTCTTCAAGAAACAATTGAGGATGTAATATTAACAGAGCATTTCATAATCGTTGTAAAAATGCAAGAATTTTTTAAAACTCGTTTTAAATATTTTAGATCTGTAAAACCTACTCTATCATTTTTAACAAAGCCACAAAAGGCAAAGGTGTGCGAGTTGAAATTTACACCGTTTCCAACTATTGATAGAGCTCAATTTGAGTAACAGTTGTTAGAATTGATTGAAAAACAAAAGTTCTTTGGGCAGAAAAGTTCATAAATTTGTAGTCAGAACTAGAAAATTTTGCTAGAGAGAAAGGAAAATTGGCTGTCAGACAGCAGTGCATGGATCTTTCAAAATGTAGGAAGTAGGAAGAAATTATATTTGAAACAATGTCTTCCTGATTTTTATGATCAAGTGAAAACATGAATTTGGATCTTCACAATTTTTAGGTCAACGTACTACTGTGAACAATTGTTTTCAAATATGACGAGTATTAAAAATAAATTAGGAAGTCCACTTAATGATGAAAGCCTGGAAGGTTGCATGAAATTAAAAACTTTTGAATATTCACGAAATTTGGAACAATTTAGTGTCTGTACCCAATCCCAAAAATCTCACTAATATTACATATTTGCGTTTATATTATTTTTTGCATTTAATTTCCATTTAAATAAAGTAACCTACTGAAATTAGGTTCTTATTATTGGTTTATTAAGTTATAACTGGAGGTGCTACACAATGGTGCAGACTCTCATAGTTACGTTTTCTAATTTTACTGGTGTGGATTCGCTTTACGGTCTTGCCTCATTCTGTTGCTAGCTGCCATCTATCGCCGCCCAAAATACATTTTTTGACATTTTCTTAACTTTTCCATTTCCAAATAATAAGCGGAAAAGTCATAAAATAAACATTTTTAATTTTTAAAAACAAAATGATACATCAAAATTAATTTAACATATTAAACAGTACAATAAGTACTATCCGTTGGGAAAATTTGAAGATAAAATTTGGAGCCATTTTTGAGAACACGGCCTTTGGACGGTTCTGAAAATACGGGATTTTGAGCTCATTTTCATAGACAACTGTTGTGTTTTTGAGAAACTTTATTTGACATTATTTAAAACATATGTACTCATTAATATAATACTGTGAAGAAATCGCCTCTAAAGTAAGTATTACCGACGTGAGAGACAAGTAAAACAAGTTACATTTTTGTAATTTTTGGAAAACAAAAGAATTGAGCAATATGGAGTTTATGTCATCGTATATGGTTCGTTTGGCACTAACTGTACCGAAAATTTCAAGAAAAAAGTTCGAGCTGTTTCGACAAAATCTTATTTTTGTAATTTTTTAAAATCGCAAATATGCACGCACTATTGCACGAAAACTACTAACATTTACAAAAAATCTACATGACCTTAATGAAAAAAATATATATGCCCAACAAATTTCATTCGAAGGAAAAGTCTGTATCTTCAATATTTTAGTTGTAAGAAGTTGCCGAAAAAATGCATACTTTTACAATTTCCGAAAATTCAGAGTTAATACTGAAAATCGGACATATGCCATTTTATACGTGTATTTAACTCTATTCTTAGAAGAAATTTAAAGAAAAAATTTGGAGCCATTTTTGAAAAAAAATTGAAAATGTGTCTAGGGCTTCATATGAAGTCCCCCAAATTAATTAATGTTCTTCAAAATCGCAGCACTCCCCTTTCGGTACAGCTCCACCATACTTCCATAATGACGCGAGAGTATCTGAATGAACCATGGAGTTATGAATACATTTCTAGTACCATAGACGTATAGTACTATCTCCATGGAATGAACATATCTCACTGCGTTGGTTACTCAGGCGCGGATTCAAGGCGAGGGAAATGAGTGAAATCCCTCCTCCCTAAAAATGTTCTGTAATATATTAATTTTATCTTGTCACAAAACTTCCAAGTAAAAATATTTTCGAATAATCATTAAACAGTGGTGGCTATGCCCCAACAGACTGGATGTTGCGCCTCCATCGAATGACAGAAATGTAATTTCCAAAATTCCAAACACGAATACACAATAAAAATGTAAGCAATCCAAATCAATTAAAAGTGAAATAAAAGTCTATGTTCAAGCACTACGTGTCTGCGTAAGGCATATACATCTCCCGCGCACGTGGTTTTGGCTTTGACTGGCACTGAGCACTGAAGTTCGATTCCAGCACATTGCAACAGGCACTATTGCTTCGGAAAGTTTCACACTGTTACGATTCTAGGTGGTGAATTAAAATTGGTATTATTTTAACAAAAACCTTTATTTTGTTTCTTAACGCAATCACTGAAAACACTTGATTTATGTACAGATAGTCTTCACTTGATTATTGTTTATACGGCACACTTCTCTTGATCATTTATTTACACTACACTTCTCTTGATTATTTATTTACACTACACTTCTCTTGAGTATTTATTTTCACTGTTCACTTCTCTTACACTGTCGCACAGTCCTAAGCACTGATCACTGTTCGATGCACTGGCCACAGTCCACTGCACTGACCACAGTTCACGGCGCTGGCCACGGTTCACGTCATTGAGCACAATCACTCCACTGTTATTCACCGCGATGCACACACTTCACAGCTCAGCTTCCTCTTCAGAAGTAAGACTGACTCACGGTCGCCGGCCGCCGCGTATTTATACTCGGCGGGCGCCGTCGAGAATTTTCTGGACTTTGCGATTAGCGCCAAGAGCACTCTGAGACTAGCTAGTTCGAAGGCCGCCGGTCAATGACGCAATCTGCGCATACAGGTAGTTCGTGGTGGTGCCGGCAGATGACGCAATATTCGTTACAACACAAATAAAATTATTTTATTTCGAAAACTTCACTACCCTGGTATACTTGGCAGTAATGAAAGATCTTCGACACACACATTCGTATTAACATGAACGTTCGCAAACCGCTGGCCAGCTGCAGCCACAGTGGCTTCCGCGAGACACTAAGGGATTTCCATCCAGATCGGTCACAAAGAACTCATCAAATGTACATTTTGAATCAACAAAACTAATATCAAATGAAAACAAATTCTCCAAGTATCATAAACAATGCATTTAATATCGTCAATACTTGACTGAACTTGTGTACTTTCAATAACAAGTGATATTTCATAAAAATACGTTGCAGCGAGTCAAACGAAGACAATATGGGTATTCCCCTGAGCGCCACTAACCTGATAGCGCCACCAAAAGGCCATTGTTCCCCGTGTTAAATCGGAGTGCCAAAGAATAAAGACAGCAAATTCAGTAATGCAGCCAAGAGCGTGGTGCAATTCCTGACAAGGCACTATATATATATATATATATATATATTATACATTCAACATACTAAAACATTGCTCAATATCTTGAAATTTAGGGCTAAAGGAAAATGATATTCCCAAGAACTGAGTCCTGGGGTTGCACCAAAAGAGACCTAGGCAAGAACAAAACAGGAGTTGAGCATGAGCGTGAGTGGAGTGGGCATTTTACAAATCTGTAAACTGACATCATCTGATAAAACTGTTGATAAAAGCTGGATCGATTTAGCTAAAACGATGGTAGAAAATTGCTGAAATGTAAGTTTCATAAGCGCTTCTGTGATTGTAAAAGTCGAATAGCAACAAAAACGATTGTCCGGTGCTGTAGCTACAGCCATGGACAAGCGAGAAAGCAGTTGAGAAAGCGTGATCCGGACAGTGAGTGTCGCCATGACGTCGAAGGCGGGAAACGGACAATGAAAATGGATATCGGAGGGCGACCGAAGCAGCGGCGAGCGACGGCGCCTGCCCGCCGTGGCGTAAGCCTAGAACAACCACCATGTCATCACCAAACCCAGTGAAATATTTGATGACGAACATTTAACTAATTTATACCCAATTCGTAATTCAACACCCACGTTGCTGAAATGAATGGGGTTGGCTACGTATGTAGCTGAATCATCAAATGAGACAAACGACAAGCTTCAAGGTGATACACACATTATTATTTAAATGATTGCAATAATCATTACCAAGCTTTAGAAAAGAGATTCAATATATTGGTTTATAATGCCAAGTAATTATAAAAGTATAGATTTAAGTTACAGCATGAAAATATATTTACAATCAATGTCAATCATTCTAATTGTATCAGCCTAAGAAAATAATTTTGATGAATAAATTATGTGATTAAAAGAAAATGGCAAACAGAGGATTAATTCAAAAATGATGGAGAGAATACATTGAAAATCACAACCAAACTCACTTAAAGCGTTCCACTTTCCTCCTAACAGAAATCCCTTTGTACCTGTAATTTTAGTAAGAAGCAGTACTATAAACTAATCTGTACAAAGTAGACATCATTTTGATTATTTAAATGGAAAATTAGAAGTACAGCATTATAATATATATATATATATAATTATAGCAATGTGTCAATTGAAAGATTAAATTAAATAATAGACAGAACCAATGAGCACAATGCTTAAAAAATGAATCATTTAAGAGGAAATGTTATTTAAATTAACTAGAAATTTTTCTCGGTTGTAACATCCTAAAACAGCAAATATCATTAAATACGCAATAAAAGTATTCATGAATAATTGAGTATGTAGCAAGCAATAAAAATCTTTACAAAAGTAGACACTTTATTTCACAAGTAAAATTTTAAATCAACCTTAGAAATATTGTACTCTAATTCCAATTGGTTCAAAAAGCACTGGATTCTATGACAAACCATTGCACAATCGATCACAAAAGTCTTAAATGTCATAACACTTCTTTTATAGAATATCTTTGTTAAAGAATTAATACATTTAAAAGACTATACTATTAAAACATTGTCGTGAAGTAATGTAGTATGTATCACAGAGAATCAGTGGCACACTGTCAAAATTAGTCAAGCTGTATTGCCCAGCAGGAACGTGAAGCATGAAAAGGATATGCCGGTAAGTCCACCAGACAGAGAACATGCGGAGCATGATTAAAATAGCACAACCACCATACACAATCCATCAAACCAAGGAATATTTAAGTACCATATTACTAATTTAAACCAATTAATAATTACTCTCCTTTCTGATAAAGAAAAAATTTTAGCGTACATACGTAAAGCACTGATTCAAAATTTAGATATGAACAATCAAACTAATACGATGTTTAGAGCATATCTCGTTATTTATTACTAATTATATTCTGAAATGAAAGTCATGTACTCAAGCGGTTGGTCAAAACAAAATGTCAAAACAATTAGTTATGCAACCCACACATTGGCGTATATTTAAAGAGTATCAACATCTAAAACTAAATAAAATTTATAGCTATTTTTATAATATAATATTATAAATATAAAACATATGTCGTAACGATGGTATTATAATTAATTATATATATATACATATTGATGAATAATTACATATATATATTATATTATATTTATATATATATATAGTACAATCATAAATAAATAACTCAGTTCTAAATTTTACACTAAGATAACAAATTTAATGTGAAAACGAATTAAGAATTATTGTAAATACTAAATTACTTCAAATACATGCAGAGATTAAGTTCAAAAATTACTTATTCCTAAGCAGTAACAAACTCATTTTTTTAAATTTTAAAAGACGTATCAAACTATCATTAACTAAACGAAAATTTTTTCTTCTGTTTTTAATTTCTAGATATTTTAGCCACAAGTAAATGAAACAATTCTTACAAAAGTAGCATTATCTTCCGTTATTTAACTCATGAAAGTTATGAACAGATAGAAACGCATTTAAAAATATTGTGTTACTCAAACCAATGGTCAAAATATCAAGAGATTCAAATTAAAAAACAGACAGAAACAACGAGCACAATCGCATTAAACCACACATCATTTAAGAGACGTATTACACTGTTATTTAAAACTAACTAGAAATTTATTACTCCGGTTGTTAACGAAATAAATAATTTTAAAAATCGATATACATACGCAATAACGCAGGGTATTCATGAAGTAATTTTAGAGTATAGTAAGCCACAAGTAAATGAAACCAATCCTGTACAAAGTAGACATCATGTTCTGTTATCTAACACCTAGTAGTAAATATGAACGTTACAAATAATTCTTAATTTTTTCATAATTTTCTACTGGGTGTTAGATAACAACCATATTTACAGGATTGGTTGTATTTACTTGTGGCTTACTATACTCAAAAATTACTTCATGAATACAGTGCGTTTTTACGTATGTATGTGGTTTTTCAGAATTACTTATTCCGTAAAAAAGCGGAGTAACAAACTTCTAGTTTGTTTTAAATAACAGTGTGTTACGTCTCCTAAACTATATGTTTGGTTTAATGCGATTGTGCTTGTTCGTTCTGTCTATTTTTGAATTTCAATCTCTGGCATATTTTGACCATAACGTTTGAGTTTACACAATTTTTCTTAAATGCGTTTCCACGTTCATAATTTTCTACTGAAAGTTAAATAACATAAGATAATGTCTACTTTTGTACAGGATTGGTTTCATTTACTTGTGGCTTACTCTCATATTACTTAATGAATATACTCTAATATTCATGGTGTATTCACTTACTCTAATATTACTTCATGAATACCGTGCGTTATTGCGTATGTATGTGTTTTTTTTGAAAATTATTTATTCCGTAAAAACGGAGTAAAAATTCTAGTTGTTTTAAATAAGTTGTATAGTCTCTAAATGATGTGTTTGTTTAATGCGATTGTGCATGTTGTTCTGTCTATTTTTAATTTAATCTCTGCATATTTTGACCATAACGATTGAGTTTACTCGATATTTCTTACATGCGTTTCCACGTTCATAATATGCTACTTGGTGTTAGTTGTGTGGTTGTGGATTTATTTTGCAATAAACTGATTGTAAAGAACTGTTGTTGTTTCTGCCCCGGATTCCTTGTAGATGACAGTCCGTTGACACCTTTTCAGCTATGACTATCATCCAATCGAGAGCTTGAACGACAAATTCAAAGAATAGTGATTTGATGGAGCTCAAAAAGCGGATGTGCCGTTACAAGTCATGATGATACGAGTATGAGAAAATGGACTATCGACCAGATATATCCTGCCCTCATTAAATCTTTGTAAAGTAGAAAAAAGTCGATATATTACATACTTTTGGTATATAAAGGAATCTCGTATCACGTCAGAGCGGCCGAAATTTCTTTCTTTCTTTTTTTTAAGGGAACATTCTTTTTCGGACACCCGGTAATATATTACATTATCTAACCGCTACTAATCGTACGTGCTGTTGAATTATCTTCGCGCACGTTTTCTTGAGCCCTCGTTTCGCCAGATGTGAGAAGAGGGGTGGGGTATTTTCACAACACGAGAGTTATAACAAATATCTACAGCTGTTTCAATACAGAATAGTTTCCATTACATGGGAGCAAACATTTCTGGTTATCAGATTGTCAATATCGCTCGTTGTTATCGTTTATTTTTTGATTCAACTAATGCTGGTAAAGGAATGGAGTAGCTATTCCGGAGATCAAGTAAACGTGCGCGTATAATAGCATCTCTAGTCCCTTGACAAAATGTTCAAAGACGAATCATGAAAGAAGGTCGGGTACAATTTTTCGAGAACGTGAGTAGTTTTCGAGTAATTCCGCAGAACTAAGACAATTTTTAATCACTATTTTATCAAAAATCACTCCAGATTTTTTCCTCGATGATCAAATTTGGCAGATTTACTCTTTCTCATAAAAAATGGTAAGAAATTTGAATACGTTCTTCATGGACTGCTTCACTGGCACATATCAAAAAATAAAAAATTAGGGCAATGACCATTATTTTAGAACATTTTTATTAACAGACATCCTACAAAGTCTTTGAGTAATGCTGACTCTGCAATTCATTAAATATCAAGCTGTGAAACTTGCATTGGAAACACCAGCAAAAACTTATAGCACATTTCCTCCAAACCTCATTTTCCAAGCTGTCAGTATTGTACAAAGAACAAGGTAACCCCACGTATAAAAATCCAAATAAGAATTACTGCCTTCATCAAAATATTGTGGAATGTTGGTTTGTGTTGTTGACATTTTTCTTTCATCAAAGAAAACCCTTTATATTGCACAGTTTGATAACAGAACATCTATAACAAGAAAACTTGTGATTTTGGACAAAATATCTCAAAATAGAAAAACATTATTTGTGAATATCACCTCTTCACATGCCTGATACAGAGATTCAATGTTTTTAAGAGAACTGCAAGTGATAACCAGGGCAAGAAAATTTATTTTTTGGGGGAAGGCATAGCACAGAGGATCAAACCCTCCAAAAATGGACTAATTGCAAGTTACCTTTCTTCTTGCTCTCATAGATAATTTAGAAATACTTTATGGATATTTGGCCAATACCGTGCGTAAACATGTGCAAGTTAAATAAAATTTGATAATACTCATTTGAAAGATCTTATTCAGACATCCACCGTTGTCTGTGTGTGCAGAATCACGGCATTGTTATGGAATACAATGTTTTCATAGTATAAATGATGCACTATTTTCATAGTTTTGTAAATTTGAAAATATTTTTTTACAGATGTGTGTATGTTTTGATGTCACACACATGCTAAGACTGAAAACTGGTCTGAATTTTTTTTTGAAGAACCATTGTTTTCAGTCTTAGGATATATTATAACATATTGTGATTACTGACAACAATGTCTTAAGAGCTGTTATACTAAGTAGTCTCTATGGACTCAAATTATAATCTGTGTTTATTATCATACATACGTATATAAAATTAATCTTAAGAAAAATATTGGAAACAGACCTATTTTTAATCTTTTTTGCTTGTTTGTTTCCCCGCTATTAAATATTCACAAAAATTGACCGACAGGATTATCTGTGGAGAACAAAATTTACCTAGTGTTCAATTCACCCAGTCAAAATAGGATATCTAACTGATCATTTTTGATTTGAGAACCTAGCATCATTGATGCTTATTAAAATGTTGGGAGTAGTACCATGCATGCAAGCAAGTGGGCAAATCAACACAGGTTTTCAAGAGCTTCTGTATGTGTTGTTGCATTTCTGACAAATTTCCAAAATTGAGGTAATGCAAATTGAAGGTGGAATTTGAGGGGGCAAAGTAGCTTGTAAGAAGTAAAAGATTACTATTACCTTATCTGGCATACCCTCATTTCTTCTAGCTATACCTCCTTTAAGACTTACAAACCAAAAGTATCTTGTCTCAAGATGATCTGCGAGAGAACCTGCATCACTGCAGGTTATTTTCAAGGCACACAAGATACTATATTTGGCAAAATATTTTAATATGAAATTTATTGGCTTAAGAAACCTCAAATTAATTGCTTTTATCTTCCACAATTTTTTCACAGGCTTACGACAAAAAACAACTGTCAACCTCCACACCACCACTACTTTGGCCCCTAACAAAGGGGAAATATTGAGCAATATAATTTGACCAGAAATATACTTAAAATATTAATAACTGCACATCATATTTAAGCCTTCAACAAACGGTCCCAATTCAGAACAAAACATCAACAACAAAACAAGTTGTAGGCAAAATCACATCTAACACATCTTCCTTAAAGCAGTAACATTACAATAAACTATAGTGAACTGTGTACATCACTTTGTTAGGAGATAAAGCATTTATCACAAAAAAGCCAGTGACAGGAGACAGTATCTTGTCAGCAATCAACATTTAACTCCCCTACCACACATGTAATGCCAAATTATACAAAAGATAATACATTTTCATCACATTTATAACATATTTCAATTTAACTGATTCTTGATGTAATAATATGCAACAGCTATTAATGAAAAGGATAACCGACTTATTCTTCATAGCTCCCTTCGGCAAGATATTTAAAGTACTAATAGAATAACTGCCAATATTGCATGCTTTTGTTAAAACACAGTTAATTCAAAACAGAACTAGAGAATCAATATGCAGCATTATGAAACGCACAAAATTGCATAAATGTACAAAATTGAGTATAGTTACAATAACTTATTAACAATTATTTCAATAGTATCCAACTCTGTGACCACTACACTTCTTAGTCTAATGTACTTTCAAATCAATTTAAAGCCACAGGGTAAAGTATTGTTGGGACATCATTCATCATTAACACTATACATTTATGCATCAGATCTTTTTGTCTATCCACAGTGGATCTACTACAAAAATCATTTACGATCATTGATAAATTATTCAGTTACATGCCACTAAAACATACTTTCATAATAAAGTAAAACATTTACAATGAAAAATTAGAATTAATACTACAATACTGAAAGAAATTCTAAAGCAATGATCCATAAAATAAATGTACACCTTTATAATACATTATTCCACTTACAGAAGTTTCAACAATTTCAAGAGAATATATGCAAATCAAAAGGTTTCAAAAGGTTCAGTACATATTTTAAACTAGTTCAGTGCCCAGGAAAATTAAGTTATAACTTACACTGGCCTTTACTTCGTATACGCATATTATAATCACAAGGTGGGCACACGAAATTACACTGTATAAAAACTCTGAAAATTCACTTTCTGAAGATCAATTTCTGAATACACAGAACTTTGCATCCTCTCAATTTCTAAACTTTAACATCAATGAACAGTTGTCAAATTTTAAAACTTAGCAGGTTCTGCAATGCAAAGTGAATAATTCACATTTACATTAGGATTTCAAACATACCATGTACTAATCCATATTTTTAAGTAATAGCCAACAGACTGCTCTTCTCAATAATCTACCTTAGCTCAAGTCTTTTGTAACTGCATTGTCGAATTTTAAACTCAACAGAACTCCATTCCTTCCTTTTTCCATTACAAATAATATCATTCAATACAAGTTCATTTATATTCAATTCCAAATACTTCAAAAATGCATTAACTTGCAAATTTTCACCAAAGAAATGTTTCCTTGAAATGGAAGCAAATGTTCAAAATGTACATCAAATTAGATAACTTAATAATTTATTAAAATAATAAATACAATGATGGAAATAATTTTTTAGTGAAACACACACTTCAGGTTACAGAAATGCAATGCTAGTGCATATTTTCTGCACTGGAAGAGCAATTCAACATCACAGTTAACTTTACTGACTCTTGATAAGAAAAGAAGAGAAAGATTATAAAAGAAAGCGTGAATTTTTTTGCTTTAAATGCTTCAATCAAAGTTCATGAAATTGTAAGCGCATTTTCTCATCACTGTCTATACATTGGAAGAGCAAGATGCACGTGTAGTTTGACACAAATTATATCACCTGCTTGGGAAAAAAATTGTAGGGTTTGTGTGAACCCAAGAAATACGATGAAAACTTAGGAATAAACACATGAAACAAAGATAGCATAAGGTTAATTGAACAGAATATCTTTAAAGATGTCAGACGCTGTGAAATGAGTTTCATAATTCCATTGTCATTGGCAGACTGCAGGTTAATAGTAAGACATCTTTAGAAATCATCTTGCGACTACATATATTTTCTTCATGGATATAAAATATCTGCATTCGCATATATATTTGATTTTGTTACAAAAGCCAATCTCCAATAGAAATGATAAATATTATAATTTACAACATTAATTCTATAAAATCTTTTTGCACTACAGAGGCAGTATAAACATTCACAGTGACATCAAATTAATGCACAAGTTTTGACAAAAATACATTATATTTTTATACTTCAAATTTCTAATCTGTATCTTGCTACAGCACCAATTCAGTATCCAATGTGAACAACAATGGTTGCAGGAATGGTTTGGCTTACAACCATCATCCTTTTTCTTGTTATTCGTTATATATTTACAAAAAAAAGAAAGCCTAATTTATGAATCCAATCCTCTACTCTTTCTCTTTATACGAGCGTATGGTCCTATGTCAGGATCTGTAATGAAGTCATACAGCACACTAACCCAGGAATTGTGTTGAGGCAGGTTTTCATAATATTCTGGTGCTATCCTTTTCACCTGAAAAACGCAGGAACAATTTTTAAGGACAAGAACTTAAATGTATTAAAATGCACAAGTTTTAAACTGGCATTTAGCCAAACAAACATACCTCAGGTAAAAGTGATCCAGGCACAGCAGGGAAATCATGATGTTCATTATGATAGCCAACATTGAAAGTAATCCAGTTGAGGCAACCATAGTAAGAGTATGTTTCATAACCTTTCTTGAACATATAATGCTCAGAAATAAAGTGTCCAGCAACTGGATGCAATCCCATTGCCATTAATGATCCTGCTATCATGTACCCAAGGATCTTGCCACCTATCACAAATTAAATCATAAAACATTTGATTTCCTTGTATTACTGACGAAATTCACACTTTCTATATAAGCTTAATCATCAAAACCAAAATTAAATAGCAATTAGAGAAAGCTCAAGAACGTATTTTACTTTATGATATTTTATACAAATGATTTCAGGTTTAATGTTAGCAATAAAGGGAAACCTATTTCAATACACAAAACACTTCTCTTGATATTTGTTAACTACTATCAAGGCAAGAATTCACAATGACAAGTCAATTTATATAACACTACTCTGTTCTGGTAGAAGTACTGTATTTAAAATAAATAAACAAGCAACATAAAATATAAAAAATCATAAATAATAATTTAATAAACAAAAGCAAAAAGTAAAACAAGGAAGGGAGGTAATAAAGAAAGACAAAAGAAACTACTGGGGCTACACCACCGCATACATTCTCATATAATTGTAACTGTCAAGTGATAAGATTAGACTAAAATAAAACTAAGGGTTTGTTATAAATAGGGCTGTGATTTATATGCATTTGCATATTTTTTTCCGTAACTAAAAATCTGTTTAACAAAATGTAAATGTTTTGAGGTATTTAGAATCAATTTAAGCAATTTTTATTTCAGATATATCACCATAATTGCATATTTGCATAGTTTTGTTGCATATTCACCCTCATTCGGAAAAGAGCATATTCACCCCAAGGTATTTTAGTGAATCAATGTGTTCTTTAGCCAAGTGGAGTTCAGCATGAAAAGGTTCTCCTACATCTGTTGGATGGTGCTCCTTATATGTTAAAAGCAGAGGCTGCGATATAAGTTTTTTATCCTAAACTTCTTCATATAATCTGCCTTGCTGACTCATTTCCTGTTGCAGAAGCTGTGAGATTTCAATTCCCAAATATTGATCAGTTGATATCAACTGTCAAGAAAGTATTCTGAAGGCTCCAAGTCGTGTAGATATTTTTAAGACAAATTACCCTGACCTACCTCTACCTCCCTAACCAGTAGTCAGGGGTACTTGGCTGAAGGCAGCGAGTATCATTCATTGATCAAATAAAAAATGTTTAATTAATTGAGGCCAAATAGATGTTTTTTGAGTTGAGAACTTGAAAAAGTGGTTGTTTGCAATAGCAACAATTTTGCAAGTGATAATAGACTTTTTTGTTCAATGTCCCATCTTTTTCAATTTACAACTTTTTTCTTTTAACCAAATATTGCTGGCTCACAAGTGAAACGCATTAAGTCAAAATTTTCAAGTTTTAAGTTATTTGATATTGTGTTCTATATTTTATTATAAATGAGAGAAAGTCAAATTTTTGTTGCAATACCTACTTTTTATTTTTTTATTTGTAAAATGTACATTAACTGCATCTCCATTTTTTCCCTAAGAAATGAGTTCTTCAAAATTAAGCCCTTTACTTAATTTTGTCGCTTGTAACAATTTATGCAATTTTTTTTTTTTTTTTGTATATATTACCAAATATATTTACATATGTTTGTACATCTTTCCCTGTTTTTATTGCATATAAATCACAGCCCTAGTTTCTCCAAACATTAAAAGATCTGTTTCAAATTTGAGAGGCTGTGACATCAGACATATTGATTGGAGAGTAAACGATTTTGTAAAAATCTTGGGTACAAGCAAAACACTATTAAATATTGCAGAATATTGTAATTTCCAGAAAACACCCAACCTTCCTTGCATTTCCACCAAATTTCATTTACAATGTTTTAATAATTCATCAAGACAAAAGGCAACACCTGAAGATCACTAAACAAATTCAATGACAATTCTCCAACAATTAACTTTATTATGTATGGAAACTTCATGTCATCAACTTTAGTAAAATGCAATATAAATAACAATTCTTACCTAGATAATAATACACAAGTGCATTAAATGAAAGTTGAATGATGACATTGTACACTTCCATTGCACTAGGTGGCTTTGGGTAAGTGATAACTGGGCGTAGTGCATAGAAAAATGGCTGAAGACACACCCAACAAAATTTTCCAAAAGTGTTGCAGAAGAGTTTGGCTTCTAAATAAGTGGGAATGTCTGTGTCTTTCTTTTCATCACCTTGGTACTGAGGAAAGAAAAAACAATATCATTATTACATTTAACTTTTCATTTTAAAATCTGATTTATGTTCCAGACAATCTGGAATTCGTAAAGCATACTCTATGGTGCTCCAGGTGATACTTCTTGAAGCTCACAGAGAATGGTAGTCCAATTGGCAAATTAGCAAATATTCCAAAGATTCGGTTTGCCAATGGTCGGGCATGTCCAAAGGCCAAATTATGAGATAATTCATGAATGGCTAAAAAGAAAAAGGAAATTATTTCAATTCCAGATACCAACAGTGATCATAACAATCACATAACTACAAATATTAAAGGCATACAAACCATATAAAATATATAACTACATAATATCACTACACACCTATTAAATCATGCAAAGAATCGAAGACATGCACGCACACACGCACGCACACGCTCTCCACACACACACGCACACGCTCTCTCTGCATGAAGTGAAGACTTGAAATAAAAAAGGGTGCAAGATCCAAAGTCCAGATTATTTCTTGATAGTTTTATGTGGTAATTGTAAATTGCAGGAGTTGTATGTGCCAATAGGTTTAATGCATGTATATATAATTTTTTTCTTTCTTTTTAAATGTATGAAAATGGCACTTGCATCCTTTTTATTTAAAGTCTTCAATTTCCAATTTCCCAACAATGCTATATCTTGGGGAGGCACTCGATGAATAAATTGATTTCCAATTCCCCAATTTCATCCCCCCATTTTAAAAGTATTTTTGGGCATAACATCAGCGTAGATGGTTGGATGAAGATCCAGAAGTTGTCATTCCAAGTTCATGTCTTTTGGGCAGGAGCTATGAATACAGGGAGATGGCATGACGTCACTAACTTGAAGCCACTTCCACCATATTGTTAAATTTAGAAAAAAAAATTTTTTTTTTAAAATTACAGCAAGTTAATTACATTTTTTTACTACATTCACTTACAGTAATAAATTAACAAATTTATATTACTTTCAGGATCTTCAAATTTATATCATAAGCGATTTACTTTTTTCTGTATTTTGAGAAGAAATTAATAATGATTTAGTGAACAATCAATTTATTAAGTGAGCTAGTAAGAAACAATAATAAATTGGTGAAATTTAGCTCCATATTATAATATGCATGGGATAACTTTAAGCATTATTGTGAATATCCTGTATTAATAAATCTTTCAATTATATTGTTTTTAAACGTTGTTTACTTAGAAATTTAATTTCGTCCCTAAAATCACGAGTAATTACACTAGAATTAACATAACATATGTCATTAAATATATTCTTTCCATTACAAATTTCCTAGTAATCTTACATATTTCAAATGCCGAAAAATATGTGCTTCTCACGAATCGTTCCGTGGGTTAAAAATCATGTTTTTTCAGCAAGAAAGCATAGTTAGCAAACTGAATATTTAAGACCGTTGTCTACGAATTAAAACGATTTTATGTAACAGATCTTCAAATAAGAAATTTGTCAACGCTACGAAACGTACGAATTAAAAAAGTGCGCCGATAATTAACTTTCCTGTGATCCTGCAGTTCTAGCATGAACATACAGTGCGTGTTAAGAGGCCAAAAACTGCGCGATTGGAATTTTTGAAAAAGTCAGAAAGAGAAAATATACGAAACGTTGAGTAAAACTGTTTATATTTTTTTCCATTATAATGTTTCATATATTAATGTACGATATTTGTCGTAACTAATGCATGATATTTGTTGATGCGAAGTGTACACTGAAAAAAAGCGAACCTGTTATTTCAACTAAATATTTTCTATTATATTAAATGTTATTACAATAATTTCACTTTTCTATTATAAACGCGAATCTTTTGTTTTAATCATAATGTCGGTTCCATTATTAAAACAAAACAAAGTTTCATTTTTTTTGACAACAGAACAATTTTCATTACAAATTTATAATTAACACTAAAATAAATGCACAGAACTGTTGATGCTATTTTCAAAGGATATTTAAAGTCAATGTAATTTAGAGACGGAAAAATAGTAAAAATTGTTTTTTTTTAAACTATAGCTCAGCAATCGAAACTAGTGGTGCTACAGAATGGCACAAACTTTCTCGTACTTGTTAGTTTTCTAATTTCTTTGGTCTGGGCCAGCTTTACAATCTTGCCCCATCCTCTCGCCAGCTGCAATCTATCGCCCCCAAAGTACGTTTAAAAAACTTTTTTTTTGGTGTTTAATAGAACTAAATATTACTTTAAGAATACTAAAGAATAGTTAAAATTCATGTAAGGAAATTTTTGTTGAAAACTTTGAAGCTGTTTTCAAGAAAATACCATTTAAGCGTTACTGTAAACGTGAAATCTGAAACTTTTTCACAGAAATCTTTTCTGTGAAACAGAATTTCACAGAGTTTTCGAAAAACTTCATTGGAAGTCATTTGAAACTCTTCCGTTCAGAAATGCAATATTCTCCACAGATCCCGGAAATAAGCATATTCCAGACGTGAGTTGATATTAAAAAAAATACATTTGAGTAATTTAAATAAAACACAAAAGAATACAGCAAAATGACTTCTATATCATTAAACAGTGCATTTAGCACTATCCGTACGAAGAGTTTGAAGAAAAAATTTGAAGCTGTTTTTGAGAAAATCTTGTTTTAGTTATTTTTTAAAATCGCACGCACATATTGCGCGAAAACTACTAAAAGTTTCAGAAAAACGTACACGACCTTAACGAAAGAACTAATTAACGACAACAAATTTCATTTGAAGGAAAAATCTCTACCTTCAATTGTGTAGCTGAAGGAAGTCACCGAAAAAAATTCACACAGTAATTATCGACAATTCAGAGTTAACAATGAAATTTGGACCTATGCCACCTTTATAAGTATATTTTACTCTATTCTTACAAGAAATTTAAAGAAAAAATTGGAGCCATTTTTGAGAAAATTTAAAAAATGTGGCAGGAACTTCATGTAAAGTACCCCCAAATATCAATGAATGTTTTTCAATACCGCAGAGCTTCGACTCAGACCAGATCAGCATGGTTTCTTCAATTTCGGAAAAATCCTACGCAGGTTTACACGCAAGTGTCGTTCACACAGTTCACCAGACGGACGTTATTTATTTATTTATTTATTTATTTAGTCTAAAAAGTAAAAACTATGTGACGTATGGGTGAGAAGATCAAACTGAGGTTTTACCAACAATCTAATATGGGTATCAAGGACCCACAAAACATGGATTCTGTGTACACCACGTATTATACGATTTTTTTCCCAAATTTAGCAACTGGATTTATTCACTTTTTCGTTATTAGGGCCTACCAATAAGAGTTTTTCTGTCGAAAATTTGCCCTTTTTTCGCGCATTGCATAACTTTCTCTCTACTGCGTAAGTGGTAGCGATAAAGTAAAATGTTTTTCTGTTAAAATGTCTTTCAATGTTATTGGGGGGCGGCTCCCCCCCCCCCGCCGCCGCCGCCAATAAAAGAGCCGAAATACCGCCTCTGACGGACTGGCTTCACTTGCTGAACACGGAAGAGATTGGTGAAGGCACCTCCATGGATTCATAGCTCCATGGATTCGGGTCTAGGGCGTCGTGGGCGGCACCACGCTGTGATCCAGGTGGCCATGCATAAGAGTAATTATAAAAGATTATTTCCATGCTCAGCACAGAGCGCATGCGAGGACGAGGGCCTAAAGACCATCAGAGCCATTATATATATATATATATATATATATATATATATATATATATATATATATATATATTTGTACGCAGGCGACAGCTTGCCGTTGCCTTGCCACCGAATGAACGATGGTAGGGTTAATGAATGATTATCGCTTGAAAGGGATATGTTGTGGAATGAGACTTCAAGCAGGGCAAACTCTCTTAGCGAAAATCCTCGTCTTACGCGAGAGTCGAAGCCGCAACATTCGGCTCCGAGAATGGGACGAGGGCAGGCGAATTCAATGGGTGTGGCCGTGATTCAAAAGGCAGAAACTGAACAAGAAAACATTCTCAAGAACATTATTAGGATTAATCTCAATTGTGTTGCGGAAGAAAAGGAGATATTCGTTTCAGTACTCGTTCTGCGATCGCCTTCTGGAGATTTGGATTTCCCTCTCTAGACAAATGGCCCATTCGCACCCTGGACGATCGTTCAGGCCTCCGATCGAGCGCGTCGCGTCATGTCACGTGAGCGGGCGGTCACGTGCGGGCAAGCGGGGGCGAAGTTCCGCCCACCGGCGCGGCGCGGCGGAGGCCCCGCCGTCTTGCATAATGGGTCCACGAAGTGATGCGTCACTCGTCAGCCCTCGCCGCAGTCGCAGCCTTGGGGGCGGAGGGGGGGGGCGAAGAGATGCAACAGGTGGCGCGAATACGTGCCTCCACTCATGCGGTCCTCCATCCTCCGACGAACGAATAGGAGAGGTTTTCCCCTTGCGATCTGATATGATGATGCGATAACAGTATCAATTCATTATGGAAATTTTAAAACTGTGCAGGAATGTTGATATGGCAAGCTCGGCTGGATGCTGTTCAATCTCATCTTGTTCGCATGTTAGCTGTATCACATTACGTTATCACAGACTCTAACGCGAAAATGGTAAATAAACTGTACATTAGGTGGCCATCTGATTACTATATTGTTTTCATATTAGACAGATCTATTACTGATATCATTATTATTGTTTAATAGTGGCAACACAGGTGCCTGCATTATTTAAGAAATAAGTGACATTACTTCTCATTTAGTTGAAGTTTGTTGAAAAATGCTGCTGTAATGAAGACATACAGTTTTTTTTATATTGGTTTTTTGGAAGTTTTTCCTTTCCAAAATAATCAAAACTCAAGTATTGTTCATTTCTGCATTACTTTTACTAGATTTTATGAGTGAATTTCATTTAGTTTACAATGTGACGTCACAACCTCGAAGTTTTTATTTATTAGTAGGGTACAGACTTCAAACACGTCTCCAAGGAAAATTAGACAATACAAACACTATTACTTCATTTCACACATTGACAGAGCGATATAGAACTACGGAGGTTTTGAAAACTGTTAAAAATATAAAAATATTAAATTTATGAAATTGCAAATCAACCTAACTATCCTAAACCGCTGAGTTTTAGACTTGCTTAGTACCGTGATGAACTTGGCATTGAGTCTCATGATATCATCAAGAGGAAACTGCCTTCTTGCCCCTTGGGATCATTTCTCTCCGTCAATCAACACGGAAACGACCAAATTTACACATCCTGATATCCCTAAACCTAACCTAAAGCAACTAATCCTGGAGTTTCAGCACAAATTTGCAAATCATAGCCAGTTTTTCACGGATTCAAGCATGGATCCAAGCAACAATCAAGATCCAGTGGAGCTGTTATTTCCATTACCCCACCCTTTAAGTATCTTTACCGCCTCCCGCTCTCTTGTAAAGCTTGGGCTATTATCAAAGCTATTGAAGCACGTTCACTGGAAGAAAATTATTTTGACCCCCTTATACGCCCTAGAAGTTTTTAATTTATTTTAGACACTCTGCACTATCTTTTGCAAATAGTACTTGAAAACAGCCAGGAGCTCCGAGATTTAACGGGATGAGTGGCGTTCTCTCCGTCGCTGTTGACAAGTGTTAGTTTTTAAAAAAAAATTTAAGATGAACAGTCTGATGTTGTAAGTTTATAAGTTTGATGCAAGTTTATCTGAGTTTGTAAGATGACATGTTTAACTGAGATTCGCATTTTTTTCAGCGTAAACGTAAATTTCATCTTTCTCACAAATTTTGTTCCCTCTTGGCTCTCGGGTCACTGTGCCTGCGGGGTACGCACGCATGCGCGAACGTGATCTGAAATTCGCGTAGTCTTTCATTCCCTCCCCCAAATCTTGGAGATGTGGACTAACATCACCGGGCTAAATGCCCCTTTACTCTAAGCAGGCAGATTGCCGTTTGTCATTGCCTCTGCATCAGCATTGTTATCCAGAAGCAAAGTGGAGTAAACCACGGCGGATTTGCAGTTAAAGTAATAAATCTGATAAGGTTAGACTCACGAAAGTACCATATTTGCTGGTGTGTAAGACGAACCTTTTCTCCTCCAGACATTCGTGAAAAACAGGATGCGTCTTATACAACGGATGGGAATGTTTAGTATATAGCATTACAATAATTAAATTTTTGTACACTGAAACACAGGAATTTGCATTTCTACAAAATTGATTATTAAGAAGCTAAAAGAATACAAGTAGAAAGAATGCTGAAAATTTCGTTGGGTCAACGTCATAATGTAGAAGAGTTATGAAAAGGCACTGTCTTTTCATGGATACTAGAAAAATATAAAAACTTTCGGCGGAATATGAAGAAAAGATCATTGCTTTTCACAGGTCACAATTTCCATGCTTTCATAAAAATTAAAATCAAGTATAAAATTTAACATTAAAGAATGAAATCCTTCTTGAAAATAGGATGCGTCTTATACACAGGCAAATACGGTAATATACAAATAAACGTATAAATACTGCGTATAACAAACTATTTAAACAACAGATTTGCTGTGGATGCAAATGGACAACAAGTGGCACGAGCAGCCAAATGTGACCGCCTGAGAGCGCTGCTAATCGCACGAGTAAACAGCGCTGAACAGAGTCAATGGCCTCGCTCGTCCTCGCGACTCTTCTGCAGGGTAGACTTCTGACCGTGTGACCTCCTGGCTGCAGGAACAACATTGAGCTAGAGATGCTCCGGTACAATATTCCTATAAGAAAATCATATGTAAATTGGACTACCGTTTTACAATGCACCCCACACACACACACACACACACACACACACAACGTGTGTGAACGTTCGGCAATTTCTCACCAGGAAACAGCATAAATGTGAATGTAGGATCATGTAAGCCTTTCCTGAGGCTTTGTATTCTAGGCTTGCACCAACTTGCACCACATTATCCTGAGGTGGCGGGGATTATCACGAAGGCGGCAGACTTCTACTTCATGCTCGATTAAAACAAATAGGAAGCTCGGTTTGACCTCAGGGGGCCATGGAAGACAACTTGCGAAACTAATTTCGAGCAGTTTAGTACAATTAAGATACCATTATTACACTTTCATTAACAGAGACCAGGATGAGTGAAAGTTTCCGGGCTGGTAGGGCGTGGTCCAGTTGGCATTGAAGAGCCAAACGTTTCGTCCACGTCAGCGGTGGACATCTTCAGTGGCGGCAGCGTCGTGGGGGTAGGTTCCGGGTCGGCGGCTGGCTAGCGACAGTGTCAGTTTTTACACCCCTAGTCGTAGTCTCGTAATTACCTACGGCCGTGTACACAGTACAGTCCACTTAAACGAATTACAATGCTGCAGAAAAAGTGTCGTTTTCACAGAAACGCACGTTTGTATGTCTCTGTCATCGACAAAGTAGACTTTCCCCCCCCCCCATACGTAGTATATTAGATTTTTTCTACACATAGAAATATATTTAGAATACACGGTTTAGGGGACTTTGATACCGAAAAAATACATTTTCTTTCCGTCCGCCTGTCAGTGATTCGAACGTGTCGTAGAAAGGTAGCTTTAGTCGAGTTCAGCCTCCGTCTGGAGGAGAATTCTAGCGGCTGGCTGCTCTGATCGGTGGTTTTCCGAAGTTCCTCCGGTCCACACCAGGCAAATGTCTCAGTAGTATCCTAACGAACGGGTCATGGACCGCGCGCGATCTTTCCTTCTTCTCCTTTGACCTCTCTCTCTCATCACACACACACACACACACATGCTCTTCACTACCACACATGCCGCGAGATCAGTCGGGAACATAGAGCTTTTTCCGGCTGGTGCGGTGCCCCGCTGATGGAAGATGCCTGCAGGCTGTTTTCCCCAACCATGGTTGGGGAAAACACCGCTAGCTGACGTGTAAGTCGGCACCAGATCTCGCCATCCAGAGAGAGAGAGAGAGAGAGAGAGAGAGAGTAGATCACTGCCACTACCCACGACAAAAACATGCAATACACTTGCGGGACTAATAATCTTAGCAGTTAACGCGCTCGGAATCACTAATCAATCAATTAACAACAAATTTCATTAACATAATATGTTGGCGTTACTAATGACACAAGAAACTAGAGACCTGTTCGACCACTATTTTTAAAAGTTCGATTAATGTTCCTCTTCGCAGAACATTATAATACAGTAAGTTTCTTACTTTTCAAATTTGCATAATATTTAACAGACATCGTACTGAAAGAAATATTAAGTCAGTTGAAAGTGGTCAGAAAGCAGGATTCCGAAAATATAGTCAAGGCATTGTTACTTTCGAAGTTCTACGTTACATTAATTTTTAGAAGTGACCATACGAATTACGGTACACTGATGCGTCACGATTCCAGCTGAATAGGTTGATATCACATTTGCTTCTGCCGCTGGGCGGTTGCCAACGGAGGCCATTTGCATTGAGTTCCTTGCGGAAACGTGAAGCGGTGGCATTCGACCTTAGCTGGGTCGTGGTAGAATACGTCCCATTGTGTGAAGTACGTCCGAAAGAACTGGTATCGGTACACTTCAACTTTAATAATAAAATGAGTTCAGGGCTTTGAGAGATTCCGACTCCTGAACCGGTCATTCGAAATTGGCAACGCGAAAATGCTCTCCGAGCGGTTGCGGAAACTTTTGGTAGGATTGCGAATAAGATTCCAATCCAGATTCCTCTATTGCTCAGCAAAATGCGGTGTGCAACTACTCTTTGACACTTCCAGGTCCCGCGATTTGTAAAACTGTCCGTCCACATATCTACATGTACCACTTCAAATTAAGGACCATTTCACAAATTCTTATTAACGCAACGACAAAACGAAACAAATCTCAATTGCAGTTTATTGATCTAACGAAGCCAATCACAAGACTTTCAGATGTGCAACTTGATGTTAAGTATGCCGGTGACACCACAAATAAACAGTAGAAAAATATAATATACAAGGTGAGTCACGTAATTCTAGCATCTCCTGCAGTTTTTGAACAGTAGAATTTATTGCAATGCGATTTACATGAAAGTGCACGAGGGAATGGGGTTAATTGACGCATGTATTCATTTCTATTTTTTCACTTATATTTTACAAGATAGAAGTAATTTGTTCCCCCATATGGAACCATACGAACCATACATACTTTTTAGTCTATCGTAGCGAGCACAAAATGACGAATCCGATGATAGTCAGATGCTAGATATGCATTTCTTGAGTAATTTTGATGTTTTTGTTCACAGATTTCCTTGCCCGAGCGCGCGTTAGCATTGGGAGCGCTGTTTGACCTTGTGTGGCGCACTGTTGTCCGTTCAAAATACCCGTTAAACACGAATGGTAACATACATTTGCACATATTTATTTATTTATTTTACGTCAAAAACAGTTAAAAACTATGTGTGAGGAGCTACGGGGAGAAGTGAATTCTGAGGACGTTTTCATAATTCTGTGATCCCTATCCTAAGCCGTATATTTGCGCATTAATGATAAAGGTTACGTAATACTGATTTATTGCGATTACTGTCCTGACACTTCGGCAATCACTTGAAAACGTCCAAAGCAATTAAAACGTTGCATATCTGCAATTATTTCTATAGCCAGTAGCGGGTGTAATGGCTTACTTCTATCAAATAAACTAACGTGAATAAAAACTCAACTGTTACAGTGCTTGAGCCAATTGTAGAGACAAGCAATGTTAATTTAACATTGCTTGTCTCTACAATCGTGCATAACTTTTTATACGTGTTTTCATTTTATTTTTGAAAAATTTAGTATTAAATAAAATTTTAAGAACAGTCGGGGGCCCTTCAACATTGGAGGCTCTGGGCACGGGTCCTTCGGGCCCATGCGTTAACACGGCACTGCTGATCGGAGACGAAAATGAAACATCATCTTCGTATTGACTCGCATTTGTACTAAAACCCGAGGTCTAAACATAACACATTCATGTACACTACCATTAAACCATGATAGCATCAGAAACCGGGGCCAGAGACTACTGGTCGGGAAGAGAAAAGTACGTTATTCCCTTCGGATCGATAAGCGACCCCTCGGCTACCTGGCTGCACGACAACGCTTGGCACACACGTCGTACCTTCGCCTACGAAACATTTGTCGTAGGTGGACACGAACAGGACGGCACTGTACTGTGTGAACAGTTGCGAGAATACATTCTAAGCTGTAAACAAAGTGATAGCCAATAGTTCTAATTACCAATTCTACCGCACATAAATGATACTTATACAGTGGTACTTGTACAATCAACATATTAATATATTAAAATAATTAATCGATCCGTGCAAAATTCTACGAATTCTTACTAACCACAGATTTAGATAACTGGCTATGTGAGAAACGCCGTGCCATACGCACAATTGCGAACGTTTCAGCTATCGTGGTGCGACCTTCCTGAGGACGAAAAGCCACCGATTTATCAACTGGTAAGAAAGTGAATCTAGCCTTTGACTCTTCTCTCGTCACAGGGAGTCTTTTGAATTCGCGTAAAAAACAAGAACAAAAACAAAAAACAACAACACGCATGAAGATGAATCTATCTTGCCAAGGACCAACGGGAAGGCAGTTTCCCCTGTTTTGTAGACTCGTGAAACAGTTCAGGTAAGCATAGCATCGCGTGTTCGGGCAAAGACACGGCGGTGGGTCCTACGCTTTTCATGACCATTGTCTATATGTGAATGTGATCTACAAAACAGACCGTCCTCGAATACAATGCAGGGAATGGGAGATAACTTTTTGGAACGCAGTACTGCAGTACTACGAAAAGTCGATCCCCAGTGTGTCAACGTGTATGGATATGGCAAAATGAATTTTGTGTAAGGACGCGTACTTTGAAACTCTAAAGCTTTCTGACGACGAAATATAACCTCACATCATATTGAAATTGAAAGAGACATACATAGTCTCAATTCTTAATTATTCTAATGTTATTAATATTAGAGATACTGGTTTCATAGTAAAGTACCAGCAAATCGCTGAATTTGACGCTCAGTGACAGTAAATGCGAAAACTGTATATCCGATTTTTGCTATATATTTGTTACTTTCTCGCCTCACATCATAGAAGAGAATGTTTTGTAATCAATGTCGGAAATCAGTGATTGTTCGATACACATTCTTATTGTCGAGCCCTGATAACGAGAAAACGGATACTTGTTCATCTTATAAGTAATAAATTACCAACTCTAAAACTTGCAGTCAGAACCCATGTTTTGTATGTCCCTGATACCGAAAAATCGATCGACGGCAAAACGTCTCCGTCCGTTCGATCAGTGTTAACACCTAAACCGTTCAGATGATTTTCTCCAAAATTGATCCCGCAATCGATCGATTACAGTTTCCGGGGCATCAACAGCGAAGGTCATTAGTCCCGTTAGTTTAGCGCATGTCTCTCTATTGTCGGAGGTGGCGGTGATCTCCGAATGGGTGGCGAGATCCGGCGCCGACCTACACGTCAGGTTGTGGTTTTCCCCCGACCAGTTATCTTTCCCTAGCGGGACACAGCCCCAGCCGTGACACGCTCTAAGCTCTCGACGGGTCTCCCAACATGTTAGGTAGCGCAGTGTATGTAAATGTAAGTTCGTTTTCAAACGTAATTAAAAACATTATTCTAACAAAGGAGATTGGTAATGTTCTAAGACAACAGTAAGAGGAAGAGATTTGTGTAACTTTCAGTATATAACACATTTTCGAATATTCCAGCAGACTGTATTTACGAACATGTTTATTCACGGTATCACCCTTTCTAGTCGACCGTGAAATTCTCGCTGCTGGAGCTAGTTGTGCGCTGATGCTATCTTTATACAGTACATTTTGAAGGCACACTGCGAGTCGATAAGGACTGTGTGCCTTATAAGCATTAAGCCACCATTTATCAATACCCCGTTCTAAGAATTATCGACCTTAGGAAAGGTGAGATAAGGAATAGGAAAACGAAAACAAATTGAAGAAAAACTTTGTGAATTATGAAGTGAATGACATTCAAATGATTATTATTTCCCTTACTCACCTACAATACAAACATTGCCATCCTTTAAAATCAAGCTCGTTGAATCATTCTTCCGCAAAATCAGCTTTTTGAGGTCCATTCGGAGGGCACTTGAGAAAATACTTCACAGAGATAACTGAAGAGCAGCGATAAGCTCCTTCGCAGAAGCGCCAGGAAAAATTGGAGCATGTGAGATTGATTCACAGGAGGTAATTTCCGGTGACTAAGTGGACAATGTGTCTCGCACTGCAGGAGGCTGATCGTCTGTACGCAAGCGGGTGAGAAGTGACTCGATGCTTTGGAATTTGGTTGTGAAGACGGACGAGAAAAATCTGTCATTTCGTAACAATTTGCATCGCAGTTAGAGGCAATTTCCGTTAAACTGCACTAAACTGGATGGGCAGAAAAAATTCAACAAGGCAAGCAATAATTTCACAAACTGACATGAAACTAGTGGTGTTATAGATAGGCACAGACTGCCTCGAACTAGTTAATTTCCTGATTTCTTTAATTGGATTAATTTTTGGGGTTTGTCGCGATCTTTTTTCAGCTGCCATTTATAGGCACTTAAAGGACATTTGTTCACATTTTGTCAATTTTTCGGTCCCCCTAATGGTACAATTGAAATATAACTTAAAGAACATTAGAAGAGTAAAACCTAGTCCTATATTAAATTTTCATTAAAAAAAAAAGTGTTTTTGAGAAAATGTCGTTCGAGCATTTCTGAAAATTAGCATTTTTAAGCTCATTTTTCACCCAAAACATTGAGTTTTGGAGAAATTTTATAAGAAATTATACACCACACATATATGCAGGTTGTTCGGGGAAGAAACGTCGAAAATTCGAAAATGAACTCTTAAGACAATATTTTAAGGATATTTTGTCTAATAAAGTACTTGGATTTTCTGAAAGGCTGAGCCGCAATAAGCACTTAAAAGTTTCTTTGAGAACACGCTTTCTACACAAAACTTTGCATTGATGAAGCATAGAAATACTCCAGAAACATGTCAATTGTTTATTATTTACAAAAAAAAAAAAAAAAAAAAATATATATATACTTGTTCAGAAAGAAAAAATATCCCAGAAATAAACTAGAGGTACTACAGAAGGCACAGACTTTCTCGTAGTAAAAAGTTTTCTAATTTCCCTTTTGTGGACTGATATTGTACAGTCTTGCTGTAAATGCGAAATTTGAAGCTCCTTTTCGGTTTTAAAGAACCCAAATATTAAGTTGAAAATATTAAAGAATGCTAAAACATCATCGTAAATAGCTATTTTCTTTGAAAAATTTGGAGCCATTGTTAAGAAAATGGCGTAAATAGTTACTGTAAATGCGAAATTTGAAGTTCTTTTTCACAAGAATCTATTGAGTTTTCGAAAAACTTCGTTTGAAGTCTTTTGAAGCACTGCTACTCATAAATGCAATAATGTATACAAATCCATTGCAATGTGCGATTACGGCGTGAGAGATATTTAATAATTTTTTTTTTTTAAAAAACAAAAGAATACACCAACACGAACTTTACGTCATATTAAACAGTGCAAATAGCAGTATCCGTAAGAAAAATTTGGAGCCAGTTTTGAGAAAATGGAGTTTTCGCGTTTCTGAAAATGCGAAATTCTGGGCTCATTTTTACAGAAAACAGTTTAGTTTTGGAGAAACTTTATTTGACATTATTTAAAGCATATGTACTCATTAATTTAATAATGGAACGAAATCGCCTCTAATATAAATATTACCGTCGTAATAGACAAGTCCAAAAATACATTTTTGTAAATATAGAACAAACAAAAGAATATATCAATATGGCGTTTATGTCATCGGATAGGATGCATTTGAAACTAACTCTACCAAAAACTTAAAGAACACAATTGAAGCAGTTTTTGAGAAAATCTTGTTTTTGTAACTTTTTAAAATTGCAAATATTTCACGCTCTTTTGCACGAAAACTACTTAAGTTTTCAAAAACATCTACATGACCTTAATGAAAGAACTATTTATGGACTACAAGTTTCATTTGAAGCAAAAATCTTGTCTTAAATTTTTTACTTGTAGGAAGACGCCGAACAAAACTGACAATTTCGGAATTTTCGAAAATTCGGAGTTAAGCGTGAAAATCGGACCAATGCCACCTTTATAACTGTATTTTACTCTATTCTTACAAGAAATTTAAAGAAAAAAATTGGAGCCGTTTTTGAGAAAATTATGAAAATGTCCGGGGGGCTTCATATAAAGTACCCACGAAAATACACACAGACGTTTTGAAAAGAACCACTTTTTCGGTGTCAGGGGACCATAAAACGTTTATTTCCTTCGAAATCGCAGCATTACCTACCTTTCTCTACACTTCGTATATTACTCCGTATAAACGTATGAATACGAGAAAGTAAAAAAAAACACCCAATTTACACAATTCGAGTGCTTTTTTATTTCTGAGTTAATTTTTCTCCATGCGCTTGCCTTTCACGAAGGAAATTCGAGTTTCATTCCCTGACAATCTCATGTGTAATTCGTTCCAACAAAATGAGTTTGTCTACTTTACAGGGGCTAGTCCCACCCCTGTGAAGCGTCTTAAACCCTCCTTCTATCCTACTTCCTTCCCAATTCTCGCCGCTGCATGTGATGCAGGAGTGCATGGTGTAGAGCTTTTGACACAATTTAATGGAATAATACGTCATCAGTAGAAAGTAATTCCTCTCGGGTGGCAGCTTAGCTTCCAGTACGTATTTGGGTGTCACATTTACACTCGCAATTCGAGAATGAACATTCCGCAGTCTTTCCTTACCCTTTCAAAAAGAGATCAGATCACAGCATGAGGTCATCTTTTAACGTTTATGCATTCGTGTTCTGGACATCGGCCATTCCCAGAAATTAAGATATCGATTTAACTTCGACGATGTGTCTGAATAATTTATTACGAGCGAAGGTAGGCGACATCTCTGAACATCACCGTCAATGCCCAAAGAATTACCTCCCTTCAATGGTAAAACGTCAGGCATTAGGGACGATAGTCTCGAGAGTTCATCCTTCATCATAAACATTGTTCAAAACGCGGATCTGAATAATGCAGAGGTGGATTAATACACAAGTAGGTCAATTAGGCTGTTAGAGTCTACGCTGAATATGAGTCGCCTGTAAGTTTTGAATAACATTTGATTAGTTAATAAATATAGAAAAATAGTAAATACGTTAAATTAATTTCCATTATCAGTGTTCAATATTTCAAAATTATTAGGATACCCTGAAATGTTGAGTGTTTAGGAGTCCCTGAATAGTTTATAGTTAAAACGAGCTTGGCAGAGGTCTTAAAATTTAAAAAAAGTACCGTTTACTTTTTCAACAGTAATTTAAAATAAAAAATTTAAGATGGAAAGAACTGTTTAATATTATCTTGTGTGAGTGGGTCATATAGGAGGAATGATCACACCGATGACGTTCAAGACCCTCGATTTGGTGTCTCACTGAAGACCGACAGCAGAAGAGAGAGAATTCGGGAACAAGTACTAAGTTTTAGCAACAAATGGTCATAGACAAGAGAAACCGCACGCAGATACTTCTGGTTTTTGCCCCTGGGGCTGACAGCGCTTTGAAGATGGATTCCCGGTGACATGAAATAATTTGTCCGGCGCCCACGGCCGACGGGGATCATCATGCGAGTTGGGGACGTCGATCACAAATAGCATGTCATTTCAATGATTCTACTGCGAGAGGGAGGCTTCCTACACAGGAGTGTACAATACAGTGTAAACTCTTATTCCTTGGTCCTGGAGAATTTATTTATATCCATTTTTGTTCACTTCCCCTCAATTACATAGTTATGCACTTGTCCTAATCTATTTACGCTCTTGTCCAACCCTATTAACCTGAATATTCCGAATATATTTGTGACTTTTAGCCAACTCACCTTGTCCTATATAGTTTTTACCCGACAATAAGAATTAGGAAACGCAAGATTAGTTGACTCTATCCAATCGTTACTTCGAGTTCTTCTCGAGACGCTTTTCATACAAATGACCGCGGGACGGTGTAAAATTCCCGCGTGTGCGTTGCTTCTTCACCTCCCTGGGCACGCCATGGGCAACGGCCTACCCGAAGATCGTACTGGGATTCTTCCAAAACGGAAGACAATTTGGGTATGTCTATGCCGTTCAATTTGGGTACGTTGGCTTCCAATTTTTATTAAGAATAAATATTTTAATGTAATGCAAACAGACTTTGCGCTTCATTAATTGCGCGCATTTGGAAGTAGATGCAAATAAAGCAGAGCCGGTTTTCCATGTATTTCAATTTATGCATATCTTCAATTTCTGTGTTCATCCTCTTGATATTTTTAACCAGAACTCGTCGAAGCATTAGATAACTTGACTATTTTATCTTCTCCTTGAAAGTCTAGTTATCTATACAATTACAACAGAAGGAATTAACACAATTTTTGCCCACAACGTCTCCACTGGGGCGGACTGCACACGAACACAGAGCTGAAAGGGTAATCGCAGTTATCGCCCTTTCCTTTAAAGGAACCAGCTAAAAGTCGAGATAAGTAAAGTACAAAGCGATGACGGCGAAAAAATGAAGTACTGGTGAATCGGTCTAATGTGGTACTCAAATAAGTGAATGAAGAAGAAAACAAATCGAACATTTTTCAGGACAATCGTATTAAAGTAGTCCCTTGAAATGTCAGTAAAGGTCGTAACATTCAGAAGAATATCATATGGAAATGTATCGTACGTGCACTTTTACTTGAAATGATGTGCTACATCAAACGACGAACAAACGCATCAATTGAGGAGGTACTGCCACGGTTGTTTTCTCTTCAGCATTCGTTGCATTTTTTTAATATAAGCAAATTTTACTTCTTCTTGAATAGACGCAGACATCCGAAATCAAACAAGTAAGTTTTGACCTTCCTCAATGCTAAATGTCGACTTCAGTCGAGATCGCTGAAGCATTGTACGCTCCTGTATTCAACGAAGTGAGTCTGTTCAAATCTTCTAAAACCATCCTTAGCTTGTATGTATGTATATATGTATGTATGTATGTATGTATGTATATAATGTTAACAGGGGCCGGCACTAATTTTTTCTCCTGCCAAAAATTCGCCGTTTTCCGGCGCACATTTACACTAGCTTCTCTTCTTATGGAGTGAGAGCGAGAAAGTAAAATGAGTTAGAAAGAGGAAACAAACTTTGACAGCGTGGAGAAGCAGGTGATGACATTCACACGTGTCCACTTGTCAGGCGACCAACACCTGCAAGATTATCTCGAAAGCAGCACTGATCCTTATCAAGTTGTTATTTGTTCATCGCAAAGAACGGACAGCACGGCTGTTTGTCAGTAGTTGTTTACAATGGAAGAAATGTCCCGTTTTGAAGAGATACAACCTTAACGGATTGTCAGTCCACATTTTAGCAAATGCATTTCAGGACTACTTGTCAAAATCAAATCGACGTTAATTGTTGAGGTCGAATAATTAAAACACTCGAAGCTGACTTTACGATTTGTTTATCAAAGTCAAAAATAACAAATCGACATGAAAATTTAATGTTGTTACAATAGCAAGTATTTTCTCGCATCAGTAAGAGTTACGTAAAATTATATGACAATTTCTTTCCATATTAACACATCTCTGCAAACATTTCTAAAACTCATTACCTATTGTAGAGTATTATGGACGAAAAATTCATTCATTTAAACGTAGTTAATCAGCACAAATTCGACGACAATCCGTTCTACTATAGAAGTATGCGAAAAGTAAAAATAATTAACAGCTTTTCGGAATATTAGAATTAATAATAAGACTGACTGGGAGGGGGGGGAGCTGACACCACAATTTCAACAAAATATCAGCACCCAATAACAGTCTTTCAGGAAGGCCCAGCTAAGTTACTTGCGCGACCAGCCGTTCGAGCGAAATATTATTTCAACGCTTTTCCCTCTGTACAGCGTACTGCCCATTGGACCCCACGAATTCGCACGACTGTCCTCAACCGCGTTTTATTAAGCCCTCAATGACTACACCTAGATTTCCCTTTTCGAGGCACCATCAACCTCAGACAGCGTCACGAGTGGAATCAAGTCAACCGCCAACCTCAGCGGAGGGGCAGCGAACTTCCATTTGCTTTCGAAGATTTTAGGGAGCCAAATATTTTTCTAACAAGGGTCTTTCCGAATTGACCAGTGTTTCAGTAAGCAGAACGAAAAGGAGAGCGAGTGAAAGAAAATAAAAATGCATAGTTAAACTACATTTTTGAACACGCTAAAAACTAGCGAGACAACAAGATACGTTTTCTCGTTTGTTTTTTTTTGTAAAGTTACGTAATATTAAAATGATCTTTGAACCCGCAAAAATCCCGCCCGGGTTGAGATTCGAATCCACGTACACAGGTTGCACAAAAAAAGAGCAACTATCGACATTTCAAAGGTTTCAATAAAAATGAGACGTATGCCCTATTATCAAGAGAATATTTTTCTCTTCCATATAAATGAAAGGGGAAGTTTGGAGCGGTTTTTGAAAAAACAAAATCATCACACGGGAGGGGGAACTTTGCGCATGTTCCGGCTGCTGAAGTGCCCCGTTGGGAGGGCCACTCCTGGAGGGAGAAATCACGTAGGCCAACGAGTCAATCGGCGCCGGATCTCATCATCTAGAATATAATATACACTACACTTACGGGACTGTTCACCATAGCAGTGGACGCTCCCGGTAACATCGACGAATCAATAAAAATATCAGATTCATCAAACCAGATTGATGGGAGAAAGGCACTAGTGTTGTTCACAGATGGACTCCTTAGGAATAAGCTTCAGTGCCAAGAACATAAAAACGTGGATTCTGACTATACTATGTATAGTATATAGTGCTAAGTAATTTTCAATATATAAAAGGAAGAAAAATCCACTTTTTCGGTATGAGATACCCACGGCATTTTTTCACCGCAACATTACATAACATTTAACTTTTTTTAACGATAATAAAATTTAAATATATGGGCCCAGGTATAACTAATAATAGGGGGAGGAACTTTTACGCAATCTAAATTTTACACAAGAAACCTAATTTATTATAGTTGGAAAAGAGTTAGGCCCGTCAGAAGTCGGAGTCCCACGCGCTCGCGTTCGAGTCGGCATTCGCCTGAATCTCTTTAATAAGTCCGAAGATGACCTCCATTACTCGGCGGTAACCTCCGACGTACATGAGTATCATCGAAAACAATTAATTCGAATAATGGTGTCCAATAAAATCGGAACATTTCTGTGTTACAAATTTACTTAAACTGACCATTACTACAATAACAAGCACATTTTTACAATAAATTTATCGATCGGAGGCATGAGTGATAGTTAAGAATTCTCGCGGAGTACAAAGAGGGCGACTCTTTTCCATTTCTTCGCGCATACGACGCGCTTAATGGTTTCATGAACTCTCCTGGGTAGGCGCATCACTCGCGAAGTGACCTGTATCATCTTATCTGTTTTCCAGAGGATAAAACGTTCCACCCGTACGTACAAGAGCTTATCGCAGCTGTGTTTGGAATCACTACTCAAGCCCATGTGAGTCAACATTTCCGCACGGTATCTCTACAAGATGTGTATTCAACATTCTCTGGAAATTATTTTCCTTGGAAAATCTGTCCGAGATTACCACATTGTCGACACCTTCAAAGTAATAGTCTCATACATTTTTTGAACTCAAACCAATATTTTTTTAAAAATGTAATACAGTAAAACTTGCTCAATGCACGTGTATAATGCGGAAATCTGTCTAATGTGAACATAAATCGCGGTCCTACCAAACATATATTCTACAGTATTACGTTGCATTATACGAAAAAAATACCGGTTCTTTGAGTTTCCGCATTGGGCAAGTTTTACTGTATTTCAAAAATATTTTTGGGAGCCTAACGCACTGTCCCGTTCTGGCAAATGTTTTGGATTCGCCCCTGTACCTTAAAGCGCGAAACGAGTTATACGAACGTAACTAAAACATGGCATTTCGTACATTGACCTATGTACCAATAACACTTAATAGATTAGTTTTAACAAACGAGGCCCCTTTGAAAGAAATATGCTTTCTGAGTCTACGAGATACTAAGAGAACATATCTCAACATAAAATCACACGGGAGCATAAAATTCACGTTATCCTTTAGTTTTAAACCTCAACGTACCTAATTGATATAATTTGCAAACACATAATTACAGGCAGGCGAACGAAGACGCATAGCGGACCTTCGAACTGATCGATTTAAATCTGAAGAGTTTCACAAGGTAACATGTTATTACAAAATTCAATGTGCTATTAATAATAATGATTCATTACTAAGTTAATAACTGTGTATTAAGACATGTATGTATGTATGTATGTATGTGTATGTATGTATGTATGTATGTATGTATGTGTGTGTATGTATGTATGTATGTATGTATGTATGTATGTATGTGTGTAGTATGTTGTATGTTGTATGTTGTATGTGTGTGTATGTTATGTATGTATGTAAGGAGGAGGGCCAGTGATGAGAGGAAAGATCACGACGATTGTTCCGTTGTTATAATTTGCTGCATTGCCTGCTTTTGATCGGAAAAGATGAACTGATCGGTCGAGTATATATGCATCGACAGCTGAATTATGTATGCTAATGTGAGCTGTATGTGATGTAACTAGTTGTGATAGCTATTCGTATGTGTGTTTATGTGTATGTTATGTATGTATGTATGTATGTGTGTATGTATGTGTGTATATGTATGTATGTATGATGTATGTATGTATGTGTGTGTATATATGTATATATGTATGTATGTATGTATGTGTATGTATGTAGGTATGTATATGTGTATGTTGTGTATGTATATATGTATGTATGTATGTTGTGTATTATATGTTATTGTATGTATGGTATGTATGTGTGTATGTATGTATGTATGTATGTATGTATATGTATTTTTATGTGTATATGTGTATGTGTATGTATGTGTATGTATGTGTGTATGTGTGTATGTATGTTGTGTATGTGTGTATGTATTTATATTGTGTATGTATGTTGTATGTATGTTATGTATTATGTATGTATGTATGTATGTATGTATGTATGTATGTATGTATGTGTATGTATGATATGTGTGTATGTATGTATGTATGTGTGTATGTATGTATGTATGTATGTATTTTGTGTGTATGTGTATGTATGTGTATATGTGTATGTATGTATGTAGTATGAGAGAGGAAGGATAGAAGAAGATCCGATCCGTCCCCGTTTGTTATATTTGCTCGGCATTCCCTGCTTGATCGGAGAAACAGATGAACACGATCAGACGACGTAATTCTTCCCAAGGCAGCGAACCTACCTAGGTAATGTCGAAAAGACGTCGGTAGATCGGTCGCAGTGGCAACAGTTGTCGCACAGCTATCTCGTACGGTTTTAATACTGACCCAGATCTAAAATGAAGAAACGGTTGCATGAAGATATGATTATCAGTGTAAACCTTCAGGAAAAGTTAAAAATTAAATCACCAAATTATTCGAATTTTCTGAAACATACTTAACAATGGACTTCCAAAATATGTAGACTAAGCATATGAAATTTCGTTTAGTTTAAAACATTCTCTACAAGGTTTCTAGTAGATTTTGTAATTTTTTAAAATTATGTTCCTCATTGCTTTTGTTTTATTTGAGCTCAAAATATTCTGATAGTGTTTAATGATTTTAGCCTTCCTTATGATTTTTCTTAACAATGATGTGTATTTTTTAAAGTAGAGGAGGAAATCTTGAGATACGTCATGATGTTTAGAAATGAAAGAAAGAATTCGCTTGTTTTCTATGTCCTAATTCCTGTGTTATCCAAGAAATGCTTTACCGTGAAATATTTAATTTTCTTTTTTGAAGAGGAAAGCAGTATTAAAATGAAATGAAAGCGTTGAAAAAAATTATATTTATTTTTGTATCAACAGTATTATAAACCGCGTCACATGACTCCTGTATCAAGAATTTTATTTTACTTTTAATCTACTATAGTAGATATTAGTATATCTAATAATCTACTCATACGTGTATTAGTTACTGTGTCAGTGTTCGCATTTCTTATAATTGTAAGCATTTTTGCATCGTGGTTACTGTATCCTAAATCTATTGTTTCAACTTCATGTCGAGTAGCAGTTTTGTTAATTATTTTAAACCCCAATTCGCAACGTGGTCAACGCAAAGTGGCTCAGGGCGTCGCCAGAATACTTTCATTGCGTAAGCACATCCTAAGCCAAATGAGATCATTGGGATTCCATTTCGGGTTCCGAGGAGACTTATCCCGTGATCTTTTTCCTCTACTGGTGAACTAGTCTTTTCGTCATGTGATATGGCCATGCCACTGATCTCCACTCAAATTCGCGAGCAACCTTATGGCAACATGGAGGAGAGAGAGAAAACAAAAATATATCAATAATCTTTAATCAAAATGCATAGACTTTGTTTTAATTTTATCCCCTCCCCTTCCCCCGCTCTCAACACTTGATATGAAAACAAGACCCGTTAAATTCATTGAACAATAAATGAAGCATTGCCAAGTCTTTTAGTAAACAATAGTTCAATTTGTCACATTGAGAAATATGCATTGTAAAAACGGTTAAAACTTCCAGGATGAGTAGATTTTAATTAAAGATTCACAAATCTGAGTTGATCGTAGGATATTTAGCTACACACGTTGATTCGAACTTGCCATTCACACGGTGATCACAAGATATGAAAATACGAGATCGCCATAACTGATAATTGGGTCCAGAAAGGCCTTTCCCAACTTCATTAATCATCTGTGACACATGGGCCATTCAAGTTAGTTCTTTGATGCGATTGTGATACTATCAGATGGAACTGATAACTCGGGCGTGAATCAGGTGATTGAACAAGATTAAATAACATCCGGGCGCAAGTGGGATAGTAGCAATTTCTTTGACGTTTTATAAAAATTAATTATTTTTTGCTATTTTGTATATTAAATTGTTCATTTAATTCACTTTACATACCATTTGAGAAAAACTAAATCTACTTTTTTAAATTACTTTTGCAATCTAAAATTTGGAATTGTGTATTATATGAAATATATTTTTCTCTCACAGAAATAATTACATTCTTGGAACATTAATAAGTAATAGTCTCGAGATCTGTAAATTATTTTGGCGGTCCTGATCGAAATTCCTATGAACTTTAAAAAATATAAAATTAATTCCTTTTTCAAAAAATAAGCTTCCTTTGAGCGTTGAGCGCTATCTCTATAGTAATCCTCCATTACTAATGGGAAATAATTGCTACTATATCTTAGTCAACTCTCGTAACGTCGCAGTCAGGCAGTGCCTTTTATCATTATTACGTAGGCTTCCGCGGCCGGAGTATGTCTCTTGGCTGTCCGGGACAAGCCGCGTCGATCTGTTCATAGCTGACGTTTCGGCCAACATATTGTGGCCTTCCTCAGAGCGTACTGCTACAGCTATTCTAGAATTCTTATATAATTTATTACCGAGCAGAGAGGTACACTCGTATAATTCAATCGCATAGAATATCAAGTAATTAGTTTAATTTCACATTCAGTTCCAGATTCTGCACGTCTCTGAGCAGGTGGGGTAATATCGAGAAGCGGTGGACCAGCAAAAATGTAATAGAATATTTAAGAAGATCTCATCTTGTAGATTACGGTGTGAGGAACGTTTCTTTGGAGACTTCGGCTTCAAAAATTTAGTTTTCAAGGCCGTAGAACGCTTTCTTTAGGAGTTATTTAACGAAATAGATTAAAAATGCTGCAGTATTGCGGGTTGCATATGACATGAATATTTGGATGCATTTTTTAAACAAATCTTCTTATATTTAAAGTCAAAATGCCGTAAACGGTATCTATACTACTGAAATAATATATGAGACGATTGCCTGTTTTCAGAAACGCTCAAACAAACTTTTCTCAAAAACGGTTCCAAATTTTTCAACTTAATTATGTCAATGTAATATTAATGTCAACTTAATTTTTCAACAGGGCCATGTTTTAATCTTCTACAATATTCCTAAAGTCATATTTCAACTCTGATAGAGGGCCCCAAAATTGAGAGAATGTGAAAAAAAAGTATTTTAGGTGCCGGTAAGTAGCAGCTGTTAAGAAGGCTGTAGAAAACCTAGCCCAGACGAATGAAATTAGCAAATTAACAAGTACAAGAGAGTTTGTGCCATTCTGTAGCTCCACTATTTACTTTCTCGTGTAAGTACATGGATAAGAAAGTAATATGTCGTATAAAGCAAGTTATGTATTGCTTCAGAAAATAGATTTTCACATTTCAACAGAAATCATTTTAGAGTTCTGTGATGCCGAAAAAGTGGTTTTATTCAAAACGCCCGACCATCGAACAACAGTTTAAACTATTCGTAGGAGTTTTGCCAAAATAAAAAAAATCTGCGATAAATCTCGACCCGAAGCCCTACGATTTTAAAAATAACTCTTCAAATTTTAACTGTACTTTACATGAAGCCTCAAAGTTTTAAAAATCTTCTCCAATTAGCACCTTTTTTTTTCCTTGAGATATCTTAATTCAAAAGACTGAAATACACTTATAAAGACATATAGGACCGACTTTGACGGTTAAATGAACATTTGAAAATTGCAGACTTATGAAATTTTCATACAATTACATTCTTGAAGATAGATATTTTTCTTCAAATGAAACTTGTGGTTCACAAATAGTTCTTTCATTAAGATACGATTCATATTTTGAAAATACCAGCAGTTTTCGCGTAATTTTGAGTGGAATATGGACAATATTAAAAACAAGATTTTATCGAAAAACAGCTGCAATTTGTTTCTTTAAACCTTCTATACGGAGAGTGCTAAACGCGCTGAATAATATAACAATTCCTATTCAACTATTGGAAACGAGAAATTGAGCAAACGTGACAAAAAGCCCCGCCCTTTTTTAAAACACTATTGCCTCAATAAAAATGTTACAAAAAGTTAACCCAACAATTCTGTTAACTGATACATGTTACAAATATTATGTTCTAGAACAGTTTTGTGTAGTTCATTTTGAAAATATCGTTTATTACCGAGTGCGATGTTAAAAATATTTCGTTGTTAAAGACACTTTGTTTGGATTGTTGCCATGAAAACGAATGTTGTTACAGTCATTCAGGTACATAGATTCAATAACACAAAGCACATTAAATGCGGCGTGAGCGTAAAAATCAAGTCACCCAATAATAATAATAATAATAATAATAATAATAATAATAATAATAATAATAATAATAATAATACGTAAGTCACACGTCTTCAAATGCTATTGTCAAGTGATTCGGCCTTGTGTGATAGGGGCTTGGGGCAGGTTAGGCCATGCATGTGGATACTAAAGCTGTAAATTCGAAATTCGCGTAAGGCATCGCCCGGGCGGCTTTCCGAGACACCTCTTGTGTTATTTCTACAATGTAATCCTTCCATTAGCTCTTGATCTGGCAGGCAACTGTGTGCGAGTTGTGTGTACGAAACTGGATCTCTACGACCATAAGAATGAAACATGTGTGGAGATGGGGCCGAATGATACCGTGGGCAAATGTAAATATACAGGACCGAGATAGATCTTCGGGCAATGTTCGGGCAGCGCATGATTTCTCTTCACCAGGGAAGCAAAAGATACCGCGAAATGCCCTGGTCGGTTTTTTAGGTACCAATATACAGTCGACGAGGGTGGAGACAAAACAGAAAAGCTACATTTGAAACTGACAAATTCCAGAATGTCTTTGGTATTCTGTAGTACCACTAGTTTCTTCCTCGCCTTACAACGTACTTACATAGAGAGGAGGAAGTATTGTAATGATATGGCAAAAATATGCGATTTTTCGAGAGACCACCCTATAGTGAGATCCAGATAAGGAAAAAGTGGATCAATCTTGTAGTAAATTATTTTCTCTAAGACGCTGTGTAGTCAAGATCGATGTTTTGTTGGTCCTTAATACCGAGAAATTGATTGATGGGAAAAAGTGTGTCCGTCCGTCTCCCATATTAGTATCACTTATTATCCCAAATTTTGTTTCTGAATCTTCAAGATAGAAGGTTGCCCCCAAACGGCAAATTTTCACGTTTCTTACAATAGCATTCGTAAGTTAAAAAAATAATCATTGTCCCCACAACAATGACTATTTATACATTAGATAAGAATGGGGGTTTACTTGCTTAATTGCAATGATCATATATCTGCATACATAGGACAGACTGGGAGGAAAAACTAGAAAGAACTAAAGAACATTTAATAGCATGGATTGATTGATTTTTTAGTGTTCCCGGGCGCGTCAACTGCTTTGGTCATTAGTCCTGTTAGTGAAATACGTGTTTTTTTCTCGGGAGATGGCAGTGAGCTTCCCCCGCTGACTGGCGAGATACGGCGCCGAGCTACCGTCGGCTAGTGGGGCATCTCCCTAACCAGGACTCTCCCACCAGCGGGGCACCGCCGCAGCCGGGTCAAGCTCTAAGCTCCCGACCGCTCTCCCGGAATATGTGGTAGTGTAGTGCATTTTAATGTAAGTGTGTGTAGGGGGAGAGAATGGGATAAGGAAGAGGATGGACATATCGCGCACGGTCCGTGGCCCGTTTGGTAGGAGCAACTCCGGCATTCGCCTGGTGTTGATCGGAGAAACCACAGAAAACTACCGATCAGAGCAGCCGGCCGCTAGAATTCTCCTTCAGACAGCGACTGAATTCGACCTAGCTGAAAAGCTAGTCAGGACTCGAACGTAGGACCTCCCGGTCAGAGGCGCTGCAGCAACAACAGTTGATGCACTGAGCTACCGCTCCCGGTTTAATAGCATGGAGATTACATTAGAATACCTCCACTTTCACCTCCCATCTTCTTGGAAATAATCAAATGTTCGACCCCCAACAAAAACTTCAAACTTTTACCTATTGAAAACGAAGGGTAAATTAAGGCAAGAGGCAGAATTTTTGTCTATTTTTTTAAATCCTAAGTTAAATATATTTAATATTAAACATATTGAAACATTTTGGAATTTAAAAATTAGAAAAAAAATCACTACCTCTTGCCTCAATAACCACACCATGTAAAACATAGCCATTTATTAAATATCCTCAAACACATCCCTCCATTCTTTCGTTGTTAGTTTCCAAAGCCGCAGAGCACAAAATGCAACCGTCAAGGGTACACGTTTTAACAGTCCTGCCTTCTCCCGCGTTCCTTGGGTGTGTTGGGTTTTATTTAACGGGATTGTTTCACTTCATTTTATCCTTATCTTAATGTATATTAATTCTTCTGTACACATTTCCTTATATTCCATACATGCCTTCTTTATTCTCCAGTATACTTTTTATAAATTTTCCTTTAAATATCGGATAAGAAAGCACTGATGATAAGGTAAAGTCCTCAAAACATGTATGCGGGAATGGAAGATCCGAACTTAATGTAAATACATTTTCATCGTGGAAGATCTCTTTTTACCTACCCTTCTGAATACATGTTGGCAATCTGAAAACTGAGAAAGGTTTCCATTTGCATATCGATGGTTCAAAAATGGTCACACTTATATCAAAAGGTGTGATACTTTAGGACAGAGAAAAAACTGTGCTAAGTTTCTATTACAAGGTAATAAAAATGTGACCAATTTCTGTTATTTTAACACTCTTCCAGTTCATTTCTGTGCTTAGTGTCGTTAGAATTCGATAGATTTAATCATTGGGATGACATCTGAAAACGGCCAGACATACTTTGTGAAATGTACACGTAAGCTTCCGCCATGACTTCTTGGCTGTCCGAGTGACGCCGCGTATTGGACTGAGCGGCCGACGTTTCGCCTGTCTGCAGGCTTTCTCAGGGCAGGGTGCCGCCGCGTAGTGGGCTGAAGGAGCCTGCGGAAGCCCTGAGGAAGCCTGCGACATGACAGACGAAACGTCGGCCGCTCAGCCCACGACGCGGCGTCACCCGGACAGCCAAGAAATAATGTTTTGTGAAAATTTAGACATCGATATTCGAAAGAAATATAAATAAAATAAAATAGAAAACCAATTAATGAAAATTTGGTCGATAATTCCAAATGGCGTTTTTGTTACCTTTTTGAAAGATTTAATTTTAGGTGTTTCTAAATCATCTGGAACTATTTCGGAGCATAAGGAAATATATGAATTTACGGGTGAGTAATGGCAAGCGCGAAGTAACAAACAATCCGGGGGGATCTTCTAAATCTCCAGAATATTTACTTTCTGTATTCTGAGAATTTCAATGGAAAGAGTTTCGGAAACAGACATTCGATTCTTATCTCTTATCGTAACGAAAGCGACAGAACTAGCTTACTTCCACGAGAACAGGGCGAACGACATCGCGCCAGCAGGAGCGCAATATGCTGTCGTATAGAGCCTCAAACTTTTTAAGGGTGCAGTGACGCTTCGCTACGCGTGTCCAACGACACGACTCGGCTCCGGCCTTCGGTCTAGGCTATAAACAGAAAATATCCGCGGCGTTGTCCTCCGCATTTTCTGCCAAAAATTCTTTTTTGTAGAAGAGGATGAAAAGGACATGTGGATCGAGTCTATTGAACACTCAGCATTAGTAATAAGTTATATTTATTTTCTTTTTTCAGGCCTTTGGTAAAATGAATTTGCTTCAGAGAACTAATTTTATTTAGAAAAAAATAAAAGGTTCAGACATCAATTTGGAAAATATACAAATTCCGGACATTGATTTGGAGGACCTGTAAAATTATATGAATATAGCAGTACTTAATGTTGTAACATTGTAAGCGGAGTCAAATTTATTTTAACGAAACATCAGAAAGAAAACGTAAAAGACTTTTAGTTAAGTATGTTAAGTGTTTCAAGAGACTCGATCCACTTACCCTTTTGATTCCTGTGCATTGATGTTTTGATCAATCAGCAGCCACATTAACTTACATCTAAAGTACTTTTTTTTGCTGATTACATTGACATTTTGACGCTTCGTTACGATTGCCGAAGCTGGGTGACTAGGATCCTCAACATGTATCATCTTTGAGCGTGTGGAACGAATTATTTCTAATGTCACTTGAGCTTAGAAAACAGAATGCCCTCTTTCCCGCCGCTTTCTTTGCTTTCGTTTCCTGATCTTCACACGATGGAGTCGACTCGTTACGATAAGAGATAAGGCACATTTTAAATTTTGTGCTGGTTTACAAAAGGACAAGTTTACAATTATTTCCACTTTTTAACACACTAGCTTTTTGACGCGAGACTGATGTACGAGTCGTGAATTTCGAGAAAACTCTTGTCTCGTCAGCCGAGCCACACAGTTCTGCAATCAGAGGCAGGTCATTCATTCGCCATATCCTGTGGTTGCGTGCAGCAACTGTAATGACAAGAGGGAGGGGCGGGCAGTGGCGCCTCATGCTTACGTTGCGCGGTGGCACAGCCCCCAGATAATCGAAAAAATCTCATAATGTTAGGAATACACTTTTCTATTTGATGACATTCTATATTCACAATACAACAATGTCTACGTGCGAAATTCTTTGTAAACCAAAGAGCGCCCCACGAGCGCTCTCTGGTTAAAAAATCCTTTTATAAATAGGGCTAGCGTACCCGTGGGAGAATTCTCTCACGTTAAACCATACCATCTTCCCCATTTTGCCCTTCCATATTAAGCCTGTAATATATATTTTTCTTCGATCGCTTCTTATCCTCCGTCACTTGTTCTAGGTATCCTTGTAATTGATAGCAATAAAATACACCCTTGTCCATTCAAATTATTCTTATTTAATGTTTTTTTTTTACCGAAAAGAGAGGTGTGATTCAATCGCGTACAATTTAAATAATTAGTTTAATTTCACATACAGTTGCGATTCTACAGGTTCTGAACACGTGTGGTAGAATCGAAAAGCGTCGAACCAGCAGAAATTTAATAGAATGTTCCAAAAGAAATCATCATGTAGGTTGTGTTATGAGTAACGTTTCACTGAGGCCTTTGGGCTCAAAATTTCAGTTTTTAAGGCTCTAAAATGCTTCATTTAGGATTTATTTAATGATCTACATTAAAAATTCAGCCGAGTGTTGCGGGTTGCTTTTGACGTGAATATTTAAATTTTTTTTTTTAAAACAAATCTTTCATATTTTTAAAGCCAAGTGCAATTCGAATGTCTCTGTGAAATTCTCTTTCTTTAGAAACTTCATTTATAAAGATTGGTGGCATGTGAAAGGCGGCGAAAGGTACGTACACTACCGAAGTAATATGAGGTAATAAATTATATTTGTAAGAAATATTTGTTAGGTAACTACATTTACATTTCTTGGAAATCACAGCACAGGCTTCTTTTAAGTTCTTAAGAGTTTCAAGTAGTGGTTTAGAATTTCCATAACTCACTCTGTGGAATGCAAGTATAATAGAGCTGAAGGATGTCAACTTGTACTTATCATTATACTCATTCTATTAATTGTCTTCAACATTTTCAATGACAAACTTGACAGTGAAAGAAAATGCCAAGATCAACATATTCATGTGTTGTTGTTTTTGTATCAGGTCATATGTTTAGTTGTTTACATTCTTATGTCTGTATAGGTCCTAATGCATGCACCATGTCTTTAATTTTTTGGTCACAGAAATAAACCCCTTAATAATTACACAGACATTGCAATCCTCATGTTTTTGTTGGCCATTGCCACCTTTCAAAAATGCATACACTGAAACTATTGTTTCACTGACATGAAAGAAACAAAGGAAAAAAAAATCAACTCAAACATCAATTTTCTTCCCACCCATCTTCTTCAAGACAAAATGATCTCTGATTATTTTTAATGTTACAGTTGTTCAAGTTTATTTATAATAATAATCTAATTTCCATCACAATGAAACATTTTTTTCTATAATAACTTTTTTTAAAGTGATAGATTGTAAATGATTTTAGTTGCTACTTGAGAATAATTGAAATGCGATTCAATGCATCCAATCCAATGTAATGGAAAAACAAAAATGTTCACATCATATCTCATAAATGCTCATAAAAAAAAGAAATGATTATGCAAGTCAGATCACACTCCTAAATAATGAAATATCTTGTTTTCTCGATACATTGACACCAAATAAAGTTTTTAAATTATCACTAAATGGCAAGATATTTCGAAAATGAATATCTAAATTTGATTTTAGGTAATCAACTTCTTCAAACTCATTAGGAATTTTACTATTTTGCATGGAGTCTTAAGAAAATAAAGAATCAAACTTATAACAATTTTCACATATTTTTGTCACATTTCCAAGAATACATGACAAGTACTTTGAATTAAGAAGATAATTTAAAGAATACCTAACACCTTTTAAGTTTCGACAAGTAGTATTGTATGCATAAAACTCTCAGGAAATCTTATCTCTAAAAAAATTATCTTATTCCATAACCAACTTATTGAAAGTAGAATAAACACTCACAATGCATTTAGCCCCAAAATTTTTGCAGAATTTCTTTGCCCCAGATTCTTATAGCTATGCATTTTCTAACTTATTGAAAGGTACTTAAATTACTTATACTGATAAATCCTCAGTTAAGGGTGGCACTTTCTATTATTTAAATACATCATGAAAATTTGCTGACAGCATGTACAAATATTATTTTCATCTACAGCTTTTCACTTTCTTGTTGTTGTTTTTTTAACATTATGATTGCATAGTACTGTGTACTATTTAAATTGTGAGTAATTATCAGAGTCCCCATGCATTACAACAGAAAAATAAATAAAAAATCTACTTACCTAACATCAAGGAGTGATTAATAACACCGCCAAAACAATATGCTACAAGAAGTAACATAGGCCACGACTGATCTTTTAATGCATACATTGTAATGAACTGGGTGAGCACCATACTAGTGACAATCCATTTGAATTTCGGGTCATAACCAAATAACTTCTTAATTTGAGGATATTTAGCTGAAAATAAGTATATAATTAATTTACGTGACACTCGAAATAAAAATGTACATAGCGAATGAACAGAATGTTACTTAAATGCATAAAAAACAAACACGAAATGCTGAAATTATTATAAACGGCGAACTTCACTGAAGTTAAGTTTGATTGCTCCAAACTAAGTGTAATGGTATTCAGGTTGACTCACAACTATGACACTCACCCAATATTTCTTTTCGGCGGCTAGCATGAGGCTCTTCCGAATAGGACCACTCGAAGTCTGTTCTAGAGACGTGAGCACCCATGGTAAATAGATTACTGAAATCACTTCCGAACGTGCAACTAGTTTAACACAATATACGACGAACCCAAATTCAACACCAAATAAGAAGGCTCCTCCCACCCGGCATTCCTTCCAGTCGCTTCAGGTCGCTGCGTTTGTTGCCCTACGCTTGCCGCTGGCCGGGCACATCCCACTCAACCACACACGCAGCTTCAGAGCCCCACTCCTATTCTTTCCTGCCTGACGACCAATGAAATTTGTTCTCGATTCATACTATCGTGATATCGATGAAATCGTATGAGAAATTCAGCGAACGTTTGACACTTGCACTTGCTAATAAATGAGCACCTCCTCCGAGACAGCGTGAGACATCCACATTTGTTTTACGTGAAATGTCATGCTTTTTTTACATATGTAATATTTTTTCTTACACGACGTTCAAACACAAAACACGGTGGAAACATTGCATTGCCTTTAACATCGCTGATGTAGTGGTACCAATGTGCCACGAGTGACGTGAGGGTGGGGTGGGGACCAGACCTGCCAGACCTTGCAAACTTCGGATTTCATGTGCATGTTACAAGGTGCGAGGTTTGTTGTTACACTCAATAATTAACCGCCGTCATGGTAGATGAAGCCACGAAGAAAACTCTTAGTGGCATACCGTTGTGCAAAACTAAAGCAGGGCCGCGAGATAAAGACCTTTGGGTTCAAAGATTAAAAGAAGAATATCAGTGCTTAATTAAGGTAACCTATTTTACTTTCCATATGGTATTATTTTCTGAGACATGATGTAACATAGGGTGTTTTTTCTGCAGTATGTACAAAATAATAAAAGTGCCGACAATGATTGGTTCAGATTGGAATCCAATAAAGAAGGTACAAGATGGTTTGGCAAGTGTTGGTACGTCCACAATCTGTTGAAGTACGAGTTTGATGTCGAATTTGACGTAAGTTGCATAACAGCGTCAATTCTCAATTTTATATACCAAACCAGTGTTGTCATAGTTTTGGGGTATTTCAGATACCGATTACATACCCTACAACCGCACCTGAAATTGCATTACCAGAACTTGATGGGAAAACTGCAAAGATGTATCGTGGTGGCAAGATTTGTTTGACAGACCATTTCAAACCCCTTTGGGCTCGTAATGTGCCCAAATTTGGCATAGGACATGCAATGGCTTTAGGAGTAAGTTCTGCATTTACATACTAGCAATAACCTTTATTTTTTATCCTACCTGAATAACTTTCTCTTTTTCTTTCCAGCTGGGACCCTGGTTAGCTGTAGAAATTCCTGATATGATTGAGAAAGGAATTGTGACTTACAAGGAAAAAGAAGGGTGATTGTTGTGCAAGTGTAAAACTGATTTTTGTGAAGTGTACAAGTGAACATTAATAAGAATATGAACAATTGTTTCTTCAAGCTGGATCTTGATATTGAAAAATTTTAATCATTGAGAACCTTTCTTAAAGATTTTTCCCAAACAAAGTTATAAAGGAATTACGTTTCTTGAGATGTTATGTTTATGACTAATAAGAATGAGGAAATACATTGAAACTTATGCATTATAGTGATATATGGCATGTCAACAAATCTTCATGATTCACTCTTCAAAACAGTGACAAAAAGATTCTTGAATGTCAGTAGTTGACTAGTTCGTGCTTTCCATTTCATTCACAACTACTCTATTGTGGAAAGATTCGTTCTCTCATTTCATTTTTTTCACATTTCCCAGAGGCTTTCTGGTATTTGGCACTACGTTCGGTTTTGCTGGGACGTGAACAGTTAAGTGATTCAAGATCATTAAAATTGGATTCAGTGCACTGAAACATGGGAGACACAAGCACTTCAGCAAGAAGATAAACTAAGAGACAAATCTTCCTATAACGATATATTAATATTGGGGAAATGTTCTCTCTATTCATGTAATAAATAGTCTATGAACTATGACTGCTGTGACTAATTATCAGCTGAAATAAACTACTAATTTTTTCTATAAGGGAGGAGAAAAAAGAGAAAAAATTTAATGTTAATAAATGTCACATTAACATTACACGATTGTTATTATGAAACATGTCAGATGGATGGTTGGAACTTTCTTTTAACAAAGCAAAGAGAAAGTTATATAATTTGCTATAATATCCAGATTTTAATGAGAGTCCTTGACACTTAAGTGCTTTCAATCAAATGATTTGAATATTGCAACATCAAAACATGTTATTAAATCAAAACCTTTGGAAATATTACACAATGACAAGTTTCATATAACCACAAATATGAACACCTTTGTCTTTAACTCTTGAGTATTCTCACTATAATATGTTAAAGCAAATTAGGACTACAGGGGTACAACATAAATAAATCGGCTCGTAAAATAAAATGAGTGTTATTAGCAATTAAACCGCAAACAACAGTATCAATTTACATCCTTGGTACTATAAATGCTCAAAAATATCCATAGAAACATACATTACTTCTTTTGATCTTCATCTTCTATTTGCATTTTCTTTGTTTCAGCTACAATTTCATCTAATCTGTATAAGTCTTTAAGGCTGACTTCTCCAGAACCTCGAGGAAGTGGTTTGGGCTGTGATGCATCAGGTTTCCATCCTAACAAATAAATTATTTGGAATGTAGCTGGAACAGATAAACCTCTTTCATCATTCTTTCCATAAAGTTCTTGATAAATAGCAGCAGCTGCTACAGTAACATCACGCCTCAAATGTAATTTTCTATTCCAAGCTGCATTATTTTCTCCCATTCCCTTTAAATCCCACATTAATTCAAACATGGTTGGATATCCAACAACAATTTCATCAGTATCAATAGTTAACATAGTAAAGCCGGCTCTTGTGAGGAGGCTTCCAATATCTCTAACTTCTGTAAATGGAGAAATATGTGGGGCAATTCCTCCTTGACGTTCAAGTTCAGCCAACTGAAGGGAGGATCGTAGTTCATAAAGTGTGTCTCCACCAAAAACAGCTCCCATGAAAACCCCATCATTCTTCAAACAGTGCAATATTTGAGAGAAAGTACCTGGTAAATCATTGACCCAATGTAAACTCAAGCTACTTACTACTAGGTCAAGAGAGTTTTGCTCAAATGGCAAAAATTCTTCATCGACTACTTTCCTCTGGACTTTTATTCCTTCTTGAGGTTGTGCGTGGTTCAGCCATGTGGGAGACATGTCGCATAATATAAGTTCTTCAACACTGTCAGCTGTTATGTGTTTACAAACATATCCACGTCCACAACCAATATCCGCCCCACATTTAAACTTCCTTTTAATGTCTCGAACACGATCTGCCAATCTGAATCCTACTTCTTCCTTCAAATAGTCAAAAAGCTCAACATCAGAGCTGATCGCAGCCCTTTCTTTCTGTAACTGTTTAGCTCTCCTGTCAAAAATATTTAATACTGATCCTTCAGGTGCCTTAATTTGAGGACAGCTTTTACAAACATGTATTCTTCGAAGCAATTTTGGCAATATGCTATTGAAGGCTTCACAACATAACCTATCAATTGCACTGACATTTGTGTTCAGACAGACACTACGGTACGCTCTGCCTGGAGAAAGAAAGTACAAAGACCTCGCAACATGGTGAAACATCAATGCCATCGTCTCTCAATTTATACAAAGCAGTAAACCGCTCTTTTCGTGCTGAATACAGGCATAGGACGCAGATACAGTGGTTCACCCACAGAGAAACCACACCAACCACACTCTCAATTGTTCTCAATGCATTGTACCAACCAATAATTTGGTACCAACATTCAAGTAAGACACCCATGAGTGAATATTATATATTATAATGATTGTATGTTGATCTATGACTGAACTTCACAAATTATATCTTGGTAAATGGGAGTAATCTTATTAAATGGGAGTTTTTGTTTTTTCTCCTTTCAAAATTTATCTTATTTATCCTTTAAAATAGATTTTATACATGGAGTTTTTGTTTTTTTTTCTCCCTTTCAAAATTTATTGCTTGTTTATCCTTGAATATAGATTTTATTACATGGGAGTTTTTGTTTTTCTCCTTTCAAAATTCAAAATTTAAGTAGTATTAGACTTAGTGTAGGGATCACAGAATTTTGAAAATGTGTACAATTCACTTTCCCATAGCCGTCATACGCAGTTTTAACTGTTTTTGACTTAAATAAAAATAAATAAATAAATTGGTACGATTTAGAGTGACTTGTGTAACAAAAGTGATGATTTTGGATAATCGAGTTCAAGTCTGCGTGTGCAATGAGAATTTGTGCACCCTCGATTGTTACAGCACTATCGATTTTCTGCGCATGCGTAGTTTAAGTTTCGCATCACTTATTTGCATCTGCGCATCCGCTAAGGCGGGCACAAACTCTCCAGAACATGTGACTTTTTTCTTGGGTTTTCGTAACGTGGCGTCTGGGGAACTTGTCTTTACGATGGAATATGGCACAGCTTTTTGCATTTTTCTCGATAGTGCCGCGACCGTATCAAGCAGTGCTGCAGATCAAGCGACCCTAGCGGTACGACCGAGAAAGACGCGAAGAGCCGTGCCATTTTCCATCTTGAAAATACTATCCTTATGGCACGTTACGAAAACCCAAATATAAAAGCCGTGAGCCATACAGCGCTACTAATAAAAGGGTGGTGTAACTTGGATATACCACGTTTATTCTAGGAGTAGTTAGTTCTAGCTTAAGCTCGGTGTAAGGACAGAATAAATTTGTACTAATAATGCGGCCTAAACCATGGAATAACTACACCTTTTCTAAAGCGAAAACAACGCTTGGCAACGTTGCTTCTTGTAGCATCTTTGGCAATTTTTCTTTATTCTCTGCTGTGGGGAAGTAGCGAGCAACAAACCCGCCGACTACAAACGATCAATTCGTTTCCGTTTTTGTGAGGTTTTTTCTCCAAAATTGTATTATCTTTTTCCATTTCAGCCTTGTGAACCAATGATTCAGTGAATTATATGTTAATTGAAAATATTGTCGCAAGTGGGTAATGGGTAACATTCAAAGGCCCAGATTTCATCTGAAGTACAGTAAAATTTGCAAGTAAACGAGAGAGGAGTAAAATTTGCAGGAGAAAGAAAAAATTAGTTATGTAGGTTATACTGAAGTAATGTTTGTTTCTGGTTTACCAATCGACATTGTACGATTTTGGTGAAGTACTTTTAAAATGTTATTTAATCATTTCTAATATTTTAATTTTTATAGGAAAGAAAATTTTTAAAAAGTAAAAATTTTAAAAAAAATTTAACCAATGAGTAAAATAATTGAATTGTTTCTAATCTTCAAAAAATTTGATCTAGATGCTATAAGAAATTCTCTGATATTTCTGATTAGTCCTGATTTAAATGTTAAGCAAAGAATAAAGTGGTATGGTACCTCTTGTATCTTTTTTCTGGGTGGGAGGGATGCACAGCTGGCCAATGATTAAAGTGGATTTTAACTTGTGACAAGTGTAAATTTCACAATTCGAAATTTTAGTGCATATATATTTATGAACCTAATTACATATTCATGTGAGAATGTGGGACAGCTGAACAACTTTAAAAGGGGAATGTTTTTAGTTGTATGGCCTTTAAAAATTGGATCCAGAAATTTCATTTTCGTAAGAACTGATTTCTCATGTCAACATGAATATCTGTGGCATTTTCCAAGGTAAGATACAAAGGGAGGCTTTTGATAACACAAGTTCATTAAAATAGAATGAATGAACAATATTAAACTTTATTATGAAGAGAAACAATGTTGTTTTTTTTTTGTGCTCAAGACAATTTTTGACTTTTAAGATTTGATCCAAGCTACCCATTGTAGAATTCACAACCGTGATATGAGGGATGTAGTTCATCGGTTTTGGTCAGAGTATAAACTATTAGTTTGTGGATGTTTCAGAATCTTTTGATTCCATCATCAGGGTTAGTGTACAAAACACACAGCTTGAAGGCATCAATTAAATACACAATGCACAAGATATAAAAACACCTTACTAAATAATCAAAAATTCCATATTTAGAAAGATGTGTACATTTCTTTTGCATATCATTATTGTGCATTTTATATTCATATTGAAGTTTTCATGCATTGTTTTTTGTAAACTAGCCCTGATGATGGAATTAAGATTCAGAAATGCAAACTAATTATCTATACACTGACCAAATCCCGTGAACAACATTCATTATCTGAATTTCTACACAAGTCCAAATAACAGAGAATCTCACTTTCTTGCAAAAGTCAATTATGCAACACAAAATAAGTCGGCTTGGAGTTCAAATCTAGTAGAAAGTTCTGTTCACATCAGCTTTTTAAATTTTTATCAATTCACTAATCCAAAATTCTGATACTTACTAAGTTGAAAAAAGTTGAATGAATAGTTAAATTGTTAGGAAGGGATTCTGAAACTCAAGAAAACGTGCACAGATAATTTTCTCCCCCATACGTCACGTACAGTTTTTACTGTTTTTTGACTAAATATCTAAATAATTGGTTATTTAGAAGATTTTTCACAGTATTTTTAACTAATAGAATTTGCCATTTCAGTAAAAACAAGAGTTTTTATGCAAGGTTAGTTCTTAATCATAATAAATTTGATTATTTAGAAGATTTTTCACAGTGGTGAGCAGGTTCACATTTTTTATTAGAAAGCTTTTAAGTGAAACATTTATATGAAATTGATGAGAAAATATAAGTCTGCAATTATATTCTGAATATCCTTTTATTTTCATATACACATTTCAAACCTAGCCACTTGGTGCAAATGTTATTAATCCACATTAGGAATTACAATTTAAAAATATGCAATATGGAATTATTTTAACATGGAAAATTTTCGTAGGTCACTCAAATACCAGATTTTCTGGGAAATATGAATATTTGAACAAGTCTGGTTTTGCTACCAGAAAGCAATTAAACAAAACCATTATTATTATTAAGCATCATCATTATCATCAGAGACCAGGTAAAACTTTATTTATATTCACTTCCCTTGCCTTTCACAAATTAAGATATAAATTTCTTTTCTAAAACTTCTCCTCTATAAAGCTGCCCGAACTGCTGCTCCTTGACCTAGAGCTTCAATTGGTTGCAATTGTAGTTCTTCAACCACTTCTTCTTTCACAGGAAATTCCTCTTCATTAAAAATTATTGCTAAATTGTGCAATATTGCAAAAGCCACAGTGCATAGTTTGATGTTTTCAAGAGAATTTCTGAAGCCTGTTTGAGGCAACAAATCTGCTTTTCAGCACACCAAAACATATTTCCACTGTGTTCCTAGTGCATACATGCTTTTCATTGTAGAGCTCTTCTTTTCTTGACCTGGGCCTCAACACTGGGGTGAATAAATACGGGGTACACATGCATACCCGGAATCTCCCAAAAGCCTACCATGAAAATGTCCACCTTCAAATTTCACTTTCAATGCAGATTCATTGAATATACGGAGTCTGTGCACTCCCGTACCATCTTGCCACAATATCCATTACCTTTAACGAAGCATCACACACAACTTGTACGTTTAATGGTGGGAAATTCTTCCTATTTTTGTAACAGTGCCCTCCATTGCCCGGTACATGTGGGATGCGGATGTGAGTGCAATCAATGCATCCGATTACACTTCTCAAGCCACATATATCAGAAAACATGTTTATTTTCTGCATCTCTTCATCTAACGTTTCAGGCATTCGAATATACGTCTGCCTTTTTTCCACAATACACAGTGCCACCCTTCGGCACACATTAGTTACGGATTGTTGACTTATCCCATGCAAGTCAGCAGAATCGTCTTGAATTTCGTTTCTTCCCCAGCAGCGAAGAGCTGTTAAAATTTGCAGATCATAAGAAAGTTTTCTTCCCCTTCCGCCATCACATTTCAACTGAGTCCCGAACAAGTCTATTAATTTTATCACTCCTTTCGAAAATCTGTATTTCCTGCGGAATTCTGTATCAGAATATATTTCCAATGGGTTCACCCGTGCTCGGTAACCCTTCCTCTTCCTCCTCGGTTGTTCACAATCAAGGATTTCCTCTATGAACACAACTTCCACATTTTCAGTATCTCGAAATCACTCTCAACAAAATCAGAAAACGGAATCACAGTTCCAATCGAAGCAGCCGAATCACCAAATATTCTGGAGAAAATATCAAAAAACGAAAGCAAATGTCGAAATTAAGTCACAGGAAATCCAAAAGAAGCCAGGTCACAAAATATCAAGGAGAAAGTACCAAAAGAACGAAAGCAAAGGTCGAAATATATGAAATGACTGAAAGGAAAGAACGAAACTCACGCACGAACAGCTGGAGATAAACTGGAGACAAATGACTATTGCAAGGCGCTTGTTTTCCTCCGCGTTATTTCCTTATTCAACGCTTAAACTATGTGTCTCCGTGGTTTAGCGGTTGCCATGGAAACTACGCCGCAGTTATTCCATGCTCAAGCTATTCCATGTTTATTGGTAAAAGTTTTGCTATTCTCATGCTATTCCAGGCGTAAGCACGGAATAAAGTTTACACCACGCTTATTAGTAGCGCTGATAGAGTACAATCATATAACTTTTTTCTTCAAAGCAAAAATCTTTTGTCGTCTTTTTCCGTGGGTGCTGTAATTTTATATTCCTGATTTTTGGGAGCAGTATGGCTTCAAGAAACTGTGTCTTCGGGCCCCCTTTGTCCCCAGTCCACTTTCGGATACAACTTGGTTATCGTGAAAATACAACTATATTTTAAAGAAAAATGAACATCTCACTGTGAAAAAGTGTACCTAAACAAAATAGAAAAGTTTTTAAACCATCAAATACAGAGGAAAACCTCCAACGAAGAATGATCACGAGGTTTTAAAAGGAAATCGACACTTATGTCGTGTTTTATTCATAAGCTCACGGCCATAAGCACCCACAGTCTATATTTGTCTATACTCTATAGCATAGACCATGGAGCTCAGATATACTGCGGTTTTTACAAAGCTAAACCTGAAGGTCACTGAAAACCACGGTGTAAGATATATCTTACACCGTGCTGAAAACTAGTCACCGCAGTAGCATTTAGGCACGGTTTTTCGCGTCTTTCTCAGTCGAGCCGCTAGAGTCGCTTCATCGGCACTACTGAAAAAGACGCGAAAAACCGTGCATAAATGCTACCGTGGTGACAGGCCTTTATTGATCTTGAGGTCTAGCTATGTAAAACCCACAGTATAATCCTTTAGTGTTATGTGGTATATACAGCTTCAGCTACATATTCATTTCTCTATGGCATAGACAAATCGCAGTGAGATGTTCATTTTTCTTTAAAATATAGTTGTATTTTCACAATAACCAAGTTATGTCCGAAAGTAAACTGGGGCAAAGGGGGCCAGAAGAGACAGAGTAAGCTTTTTAGGTGCCATACTGTTCCCAAAAATCCGGAATGTAAAATTATAGCACCCTCGGAAGAGAGGACAAAAGTCGCTTCATCTGCATATACTCTGACGCAAAACAAAAGTGATATGGATGTTTCAAGTTAATAGTAGGTTACAAATTTCGCTCATTTCGTAATTCGCGATTCACACGTCTAAACTTTTCCTGACATTTTTTACGTGAAAACGTATGTAGATTTTCTAAATTTTTGCAATAATCTATACAACCCCCCACTAAAGGACATCGCGCTCAATAAATAAGTTGTCATATACTTTAGGTTATTCGTATTGCCTGAACCTCGGCCGATTCTGGGAAGACATGCCTGAACGTGTTATACAAACACAGCATCATAAGATGATCGTCAAAAAGAAATATAATGTTTACTTTAACAAAAACAAGATATAGTATAATGAATTAGTCTACATTTGCATTATATAATTTAAAAAAAAAGACTCAATATGCTTGTAACAAATAATGTACTTCCGGGTCAATGACCCCCATCTCGATCGGGTTTTGTCGTTTCCTGATCCATTGAGCAAATGCTGAGATGGCCCCTTGATTTGCTTCTGGTCGTAAATGTAGCTTCACTATGCGCACGTTTTGTTGAACTTTCCTTTTACTTGTAGTGGTAGTAGAGCTTAGGGTGAGTTTCTATTTTGTTAACAATACAGAAAAATCAATTCTGTTTGTTCCTTTATCGTTAAAAATAAGTTTTCTATAATTTAGCAACGAAAATATCCAGTATTTGAAATGTTAATCCCTCGCTTTTTTAAATTTGTTGTTGTTGTTATTATTATTATTATTATTATTATTATTATTATTATTATTATTCATCTTTAAACTATTAATAGTTAAATTGTTGGGAAGGGATTCTCAAACTCAAGAAAGCGTGCGCAGATGATTTTCTCCCCCAAACGTCACATACAGTTTTTTACTAAATAAATAAATAAATAAATATGTATGAGCCACTAAGATTGTTGCATCTTAAAGACTGTGTAAAATCTAAGCAATTTTCTTCAAGACTGTAAAAGCAAAGCCCAAATGTTACTTATACTTGGGTTTTCATAACGTGGCGCGTGAGGAATGGAATATGGCACGGCTTTTTGAGTCTTTCTCGGTCGTGCTGCAGGTGTCGCATGTGTAATGATCTGTGGGCCGAGCCCGCAAGAAGGCATGGAACTTTTATGTGAGCAAGGAGGAATTAAAAGAAATGAAAGAAACAATAGACAACAGCGCCGCGTAACCATAATTAAAAGCGTGATACAAGAAAGCATAAGGGCGGAAATAGGCGTGATGAACGATGAACAGAACTTAAATTTAGAAACATTTTAAAGCAAAAACCACGTTATTCGAGCCACGGGTTCCGTAAATATTATAAATGGTATAAATTGCATGCATAACATGACGAAGACGGAAGACGGAACTCATTGTTGTACTCCTGGAAATATATAACAAGAAGAATTTTGTTGAATATCCAGTGAATGCCTGGGTGGATTTTGGCCAAACTTACGGGAATTATGGGGAAAAATATTTAGAGCAGGGCAAAATTAGTTACGGTGCGGGGGGAATTTATGTAAGACGCAAAATGCCCGAAAACAGCAAAAATGTAAGAGTTGTTGAACATTTATTATGGTGATGGGCATATGTTTGGAAAAAAGACAGTCACTTGGATTGTAGGGACCAACAATGTGAACTGGGTTACAGAGACAGAATGAGTTCGGATCTGAGGACGATCACACACGTTTTTATGTTGTGTTGAATTTTTGAGAAATTTCCTGGAAGTGTCGTGCAAAACGTTAATAGGCTATTTTGGTTACATAGGAACAATTGTTTAAACCGAGTGCATCGAAAATTTAGTTACATTCATTGAGAAATTCACGAAAAAAAATCTGCATAGGAAATACTTACATAAATTAGGTGTCAGGAAATAGAAGCGTCGCGAAAGATATAGAAATAACGTTCAGGGAAGACGCGATTAAGACAAAGAAAAACAATAGTCGTGGATGCATTGGCATGTCTTAAACGGAAATCGAGGATCTGGTGGCAGCTGAACGGGGAACCGCGTGCGTGAATAATGCACGTGACAACTACCAGCGACGGGCGCTGATGGAAGGTGACATCGCTGCAAAAAAGGGAAGTGGCACGAATTGTGCAAAAACTGTATTTTTGGTTTGTTTACGCTCCATTCAAAAGAAGTTCTGTCGAAGACCAAGTTATGCTATTAGACTAAGGATAATAAATAAGGTCACGACAGAATGCGCATTCTGATGGATGGATGAGATTTGTTTTTCTTTGTATTGTATTTTCAGTGTGTATGTTTATATGTCTTTCTTCCTGGGTGTTTATATATATATTTGTGTTGTTATGTTTTGTAAGTTGGAGGGGCAGATGGTGTTCACGAAAGGGATATCAGCTAAGGAAAGTCCAAAATTAAATGCATGAGCATCCCAATGGCTCATAATTGCCGTGATTCCATGTTTTTTATTTTTGTAATGGTATGAATGTTGACCCAGGCACGAACAAAGCGGACCCTTACTTCAACTCCGTATGGAGTGAGCGCGCGAACTACGACACGGTAAGGAACAGATAATAGTACGAGCTAGCAGAGGTACGGACAATTGATAATGTGCACCCAATTATAATTTAGGGCTAGGGCAGGGCAAGATAGTGGGCGTGAGATTTTATAAGAGAGTAATTAAAAGCGGGATTATATAGAAAAATTACATTGGCACCAGCGACGTGAGGCGTCGTGGTACCAGAGAGTGGATTGTAAACAGAGGATATCACATTGGCGCCGCGACGTGAGGTGTCGTGGTAGCAGCAGAGCGGGGGGGATTGTAATGAAAAAGGAGCGAGGAAGGGAGAAGGGAAGAGGAGGATATTACAGTGGGCGCCCAACGTGTGGGCAGGATTATATACAAATAGAAGAGGAGAAATATATTATACATGATAGTGACCTATCAAGCAGTGCTGCAGATCAAGTGACATCTAGCGACATGACCGAGAAAGACGCTAAAAGGCGTGCCATAATCCATCGTGAAGATAGGTTACCAAATCAACTGTTTTCTTTTGCCAGGGCTGTTAAGTTGTGCCCCAATTGTATTGCAAGAAATACCATCAAATATTAATTGCAACTTGCCAATAAAAAATATTGAAAATACGTTTCATAAAAATTTGTTAACATTAAAATCACTGAGGATAACAAGTAATATTTTAAGTGTTGTCTTAATATTGAAATTCAACCATCAAAATAGCAACATAAACAGCAACATCAACTGGAAACTTTTTTTTAGATTTGATAAAAAGTGCAAGATTTAAATAACTTTATATTTATTAAAATTATTTCATTCAAAAATTAATAGTTAAATTATATTAAATTCTGGATAACTTAGTGAAGAAAGTTGCTTCACTCCGTGAAAAACGAACATTTTGAGAGGTATTAATATACTTACTGGAATTTTTCCTAACGATTATTAAAGTTTAATGTACGTAATATTTCTCCCAATGATAATAATTAATACAATTTTCTTAAATATTTTAAAAGCCGACAGTTTATAAAAATATACGGAAGGAGTCACTTCTATCCGAATAGCACAGTGGCTCGAAATACGTTGGCACGTTTTCATAACAGATGAAAGGGCACGTGGAACAAAATGTTTCATATATTTCATTTTATTATAACGCCGCACATTATCGCTACGTTCGTGATTATTTACTTCGATGCCGTTTTCAGAAAGAAAAGGTAGCAACTTGAGGTGTGTTAATAAAATAGTGTTTTTTAGATCCAATTTGTCGACGAAATTCGCCGCCAGAACCTAAATAAACCGAAAGAAAGCCAATATAATTGTAAATAAAAAATGTGAAGAGACACACGCACCTCGGCAACCGCAAAATGCAGCCAAAAACTTAGTAATTCTCTAGGAATTATTCTCCAACCAATCTCTCTCCAACAAAACGAGTTTGGCTGCTTCACAACGGCTAGTCCAACCCTTGCGAAGTGTCCTAAACCCTACCCCTATCCTTATTCCTTCCTAATTCTGGCCGCTGGGCAGTGACACAGGAGCGCGGGTGGGAGGCGCGTACGCGGAGATGCTACTGTGACCATCCGTTTGCCGAGGTCTCGGAAAACGGAGCACATCAATATTCAAGAATAAGATGAGCTGTTTGAACGCGCGCCAACGCGCATGAATACAATCCGAAAATGAAAACTACGAACTATATCCGTAAGGGAGCGTCTCGGTAGAGTATGCGACACCGAGAGTCGGAGAAAGAAAGCTTTCTTTTCTGAAGTAACAGCTGGAGAGTGAGGACCTACCGATCACGAGAAGGCGGCCTTTCGTACTACTACGGACTTCAGGACTGCATCTACGATAAAAACTCTTCAAGACATTCGAGGAGGTAATTATCATATTACAAGGCATTAAAACAATTCATCAGGAAAAGGATGAAAGTATAAGTGATGCATTTAAAATCTTTGTAAGAGAGAGGGTGAATAGCATGAAACTAACGAGGCCATTCATTTCTTTTCTTTGCAGTTTTCTTATTTTATATTTACTCTTCTTATACGATAGACTCAGTTGTCGTATTGTAGATTCTTTTTAAAAATGGAATTCAAAGCTAGTTACATTCTATAAAAGAATACGAAAAGAGTATCAACGGAAAACGAGACGGAGGCCACATCGTGAGTTGAACAACGGTTCTGCAGAGGGCGGCTTTGCTCCGACCGAGCTGCAAGGACAAGGACACCGAGCGACTGGAAGAGTCGACGCCGTAGATTTCTACGCCGTGAAAAGACACAGTAAGGTCGTGCCAACTTGAACAATTTGTAGATATTAGAAGGAATAATTTGTTTCGGAAAGAAAGTATTAGTACAGGTTCTTTATACTGATATTCTGTGAAAAATAGAATCAATCTTTTCTTTCAAGAAAACTTAGCTAATTGTAAAGTTGCAACTAGGAATTTACGACTGGAATGATTAGTCAAAGTTTTAAGTATTCTTTGAAATTGATTTAAATGAGAGAAAAGAAATAGTGTAGTTAATTATTGAGAGTGTAAGTTGTTTTCTTTTTTCAGCAAGACAAAATTCTTGTATATGTAAAGTGTTTTATGTTCATTAACTGTAACAGCAATTTAATTAGAATATACTTAAGTAAGTGGAAAGTGATTCGACTTGAGTTTCTGTGTAAATGCATTCAATCCACAACGGCCCACACGACCCTGATCCCCGCTATTCTAATTGTATTTTTATTTTGCGCCCACCTTGAAAACCCATTCTGAGCTAGCCGGCGGAGGGTGGGTCGCACTACCTGGCGGTCCTCTTGACAACCGACTGCGACGAAACGCGACAGACATAATATTAACGGAGGATTACTCCAAAACAGCGCTGTTAGTAATGGCCGATTACTCCGAGAAGCGCAAAGCGCTCAACGCCCCCCAAGGGGCTTGGAGACGCGTTGCGTCCAAGTAGACGCAACAAATTTTTTAAAAAATCGCGAACGCGCACAGCAGAGGTTGCCACCCAACACTTCCCCGCGAAACGTTGTGACTGGCGTCATTCTGAACATCTCTACTAAAAAATACTACTACAGTCTATGAATTAGTTTCACATCTGCGCGTGCCGGCCCTGCGCACAAGAGCGCTTCGTGACGTTTAGCTCTCTTGCCTGCGCGCTTTCGGCCTACTCAGAACACTAGCTTCATTTTCTAATCGCGCACTTTTTCTTGATTCTCCACAGTGATGCGGGAAGAGGCGGGTTCTGCCTACGTCACGGCAGTGCAGGGCTGTCAACTTTATTGACAGAAAACTCGGAGTAATAACTCGTCTTGGAGTAGAGCTATGAGAAACAACGGAAGATTTTTTTAAATTCTGAAGAAATAATTAATAGTTATAGAAATAATTGAGTAAAAAGAGGAACATGGTACGCACAGGTCGATAGAAAGAGAGACCGAAAACTAGGAAGTCCGCATTGAAAAGGAAGAAGGTGGGCACCATTGCAAACTGAGCCGTGACGTTCCGAGTGGAGCTAATATTTTCTACCGGGCGGTGCTATGCCGGGCTGAGCGAAGACTAGGGAGCTCCAGGATCAAGAAAAAGTGCGAGCATAGTACTTAAGGTGATTCGTAATAGGAATAAAAATAGATGCATTGCAAAAATTCCACTGATCCTCCTATCCAACCTTCAGTTTTTCGAATAGTAGTAGAGGAAATTATGAAATGCTGCAAAAAAATCGATCTTTTGAAGAAAATGCACGTTTTGAGAGACCCTGACACCGAAAAAGTGTTTTTTTCAAAACTCCTGCTCACTTTTGAACACCAGTACCCAAGCCGAAAATGGGATTTTCATCAAAATTGATATTCCCAAACGGGGTCACGACCCCTCTAACATGAGACAGATATTAGAGCTAGGTTTGTAAATGAAGCCTCTAGGATATTTCCAAATTTTCTAAAAATAAACCCTTCAAATTTTTCATTACTGTAATTGGAGCGAAAGGGATCAAATGTGGAGAAATTTAGTACTGAAAATTGTGTAATTAAATTCCATTATGGCTTATATTAAAATTCAAACGGCAGATACATTCTGAGATAAAATTCTGCCGAAAATGATACGTGGTTGTCAAAGAGGCAACGATACTCAGCAGTACGATGACATCGCATTGTTACAGAAGCCACAGATTTAACGGTTCCGATAACTTAATATCATTTATAACTTTATATTATATTTAACTGTATTACGAAATAGATTGTCAGTTATCCGCGTGCATGCAGTGAGCTCGCACGGTGGTATGAGAGTACGGTACGGTTTGTTTTTGTTGCTATTGTTTTTCGCTAATTGCTATTTAAAATTTATACTTTTCTGACTGAAGCGCGCTCTAAAGTGAATTCTGAGGTGAATAGGATCAGGGTTAATGGGAAATGCTTCATTGCTCGTCATGCCCAGAACCAGATATACTCAGGAAGCCGTCATGAATACATCAGGAATACGTCATGCCCAGGAAGAGATATACTCTTTGCCCAGGAACTATCAACCAGATCCTCGGGCTAACGTTACATAAAGAGGACTCCAGAAGAATTGGAACGAGCCATCAACGACATCAAGAATGGTAGGAGTATCAGGGAAGCTTCCAAAGTCCGTCAGATTCCCTTTTTTTGTTCTACGTCGTCACTTCAAAACCCAAATATGAAACCGCAAGGAGGGCAAACAGCCCCCTCGATGGACGAGGAAGAAATTATTGTGTCCCGGATAGTTCTCTGTTCAGGGTGGGGTTACCCATTTGATACTCGAAGAATCATTCTGAGGTTACTTATAGTGTACTGCCGTTAGCTTGCGAGCTAAGAGCGACGTTCGTTGTCAGTATGCGACACATTGTTAGCGTGCTATTTACAGAGCAAAAGGTGTACTGCCGTCTGCCTGGGAACTAAGCGACGTAGGCGACAGCCATTGCTCTCGAAGCAATGGACGCGGAACAGAACATGACAACCGCGTCGAGTGACGCAAAATTGAGGAGCCCAACCTCAGACATCAACTCCAGCTGGCTGCTGAAAAAATGAAGAGGTCTGCCTCAGAATCTTCATCCTCCAGCACCAAGGGCCACAGAACAACAAATGGTGAGTGGCGCGGGTCCATCAGACCAATCTTCCCACTTACCGCCAAACTCTTTCTTATCACTATCTCCAACTGCTTCTACTGATCCAAAAACTGATGACGGCTTTCGCTTGCCAAAAAGACAGAATAGGAAAAATTTATACGTGCGGACACAATCAAGCCCACTCCTACTGACAACCGATTTGGATCACTGGCTCCAAACAAAATGAAAGTATGTCTATTGAGGCCAAAGCCATACATATAGACAACAAAGGACTGAAGAACCCGACAAGACTACTGGCTAGCCAACAACACATAACCAACCGTTTCTATGCAAAATGCACTCGATCAGTCCTTATTATCGAGGCCAAGACATTATATGCCCACCAAAAACTACTTAACGCCTTGGAGAAATAGAATTCGACCCCAGAATACGAACACGCTACTTTGAGACTAATTTGTACTACCACCACCAAAAGACGGCGGAAGAACGACATACGAAACTCATTATCAAAGGACATTCCCCTAACATTCCTCTGACTGACATCTCGACAACTGCACTCAATCAATTCCCCTTTAAAGCACATCACTTATTTGAAATGAAAAGAAGACTTTACAACAAAACTTTTGTCAGGACTTGGACGATACATTATTGAAATAAACAGACAAGACATAGGACAAATTAAATCATCCATCAGCTACCTACTCCAACACAAAATACTCATTGATGTCTATCAAGACTGACCGTGTTCCTAGATGTGACAAGTGCCAGATGCTCCATCACACCCGCCACTACTGCCGACAAGCGACCATCTGCGCAAAATGCAGTGACAATCACTATACCTCGACTTGTACAAACTCTCACTACAAATGTCCCAACTGCCAACTTTTCTGACTGCCCAGCCATGCTCAAAGCTAAACAAGACAGACAAAAAGTCCTTTAACAAACTAAACAGAATCAGAGCAGGCAAAACAATCCCCCAACTTTTTCCAACACTGACTTCCCATCACTGCCTTCCACCGACGCCACCAAACAGACAAAACTTCCCCCAATGACAATCCTACTCAGATACAACTGGAAACTCGACTTCATCATCTACCTCAACTTTCAGCGACATAAAAGAACTACTTTCCCTCCAAAATCATGCAATCTCAAACAAATAATCACAACCATTAAAGACATCATCACCATCTGCAAACAACCAGTTTACATGACAAAAAATTCACAACCAAAAAATTAAAGGCAACATTCCTCCTGGAACGCCAATGACGGAATGCTCGAAAGCTGATTGACATCGAAATACCTGACAGACTACTCCGTCGAATACTTTTAATGCAAGAGTCGCACTTCACCTCCACCCCTTCAACATCCCAAACTATATAACCGACCGACCCACCAAAGGCGACGGGACAGCTATTTGTATCGAAAAAGATATTCCTCACATCCAAATCCCCCCACCCCTACCAACCACATAGAGAATACACTTATTCAAATAGCCACCCTTCACGGACCCCTTACTATAGCATTAATATATAAATCCCTCACCTCCCCCTACTAGACGCCGACCTTAATTTACTGACACGCGACAAATTTCTACTTGCTGGGAGATATCAGTTTAAATCGACTACCAGGGGTTGCAGACATACCAACAATAACGGACAAGGACTTCAAACATACCTAGACGCAAACACCCACATAACCCTCTGCGCCCCGGCTGAACCTACTCACATAATCAGAAACCTACTCAGCTTACCAGAAACCTTCCACACGACATTCTTGACTTTGCCCTCCACTTCTCCAGTACTACAATCGGTACCTCCCTCGTAAACCGGAAATCACCTCAGACAACCTCGCAATCCTCTTTACCACCGACACCGCATCCTACAATATTAACACGTCTGCAGAAATATCTCTACTAACTGGTCCCAATTTAAACACCTCATATCCAAAAACGTTAAACGTCCAAACTCACTCTAAACTCCTCAGGATATTGACAAGGCCATCAAACATCTCTCCCTCCAAATCAACCGATCCCTATGCAACGCTTCCACGTACATTGACGAGAAACTCAACTCCCCGACAACTTACTTCTACGATACAAACGAAAGACAAAAAACGTTTTACAAAACACGCCAACATGAAGACAAAATGACCTTCTTATATTACAAACAAACGCTACATGACGCACTACAAGACTCCGAACAACAAAAGTGGACAAATACAATAACTGACCTTACTAAGCACCCTAGTAACATTTGGAATCTCATAAAAAAAACTTACTCACAACATCTCGCCACTAACTCAACCAGACGGGACAAAAACCTACGACCTGCATACTATGACTGAACTCTTTGCTGACAAACTCCAGACGCGATTTACCGCTCCTGATGCGCCCCTCCCGTCATCTACAATCCTGTACTTTTTTGAAAACGCCCAACCTCCCCCATCACTAACAAGCACCCTGGAAAATATCGACCGCAGATGTCTCTGACGAACTTTACAAACTCAACGCCAGCAAAGCAACAGGACCCAACAGAGTAAAAGCGATCTCGCTCAAACAACTGACAAAGAAAGAAACAGACTTTATTACCAAATTATACAATGCCTGCATCACCCACTCCTACTTCCACACCTCGTGGAAAAAGCGAAAATCAAAATGATCCCGAAACCCAACAAAATCCTGATAATTCCCGTCCAATTAGCTTCCTCCTAATCCTCGAAAAAATATTAAAAAGAATCATCTTCAGAAAATTAGCACCGATACTGGTCGATTACGACCGACACAGTTCGGCTTTTGAGCAGACCGATCGACAGGACTACAAACACAACGCCTCACTGCTGTCATCGCAACGGACTACAGGAGAGAAAACGACAACCGTACAGGAATTTTCCTAGACTTCACCACGGCTTTTGACACTGTCAACCATCGTTCACTCATCTATAAACTCACCCCTCATATCGCACGCTTTCCTCTTCCATTTCTATCTAATTACTTGACCGACCGCAGCTTCTACGTTTATCATCTCCACTCCTCTTGCTCCCTCAGACCAATCCTCGCCGGTGTACCGCAAGGAGCCATCCTCTTCTCCCTCTACGCCAATGACTTACGGACCCCGCACAGACAAACGACTACATTACGCTGACGATACGGCACTGGCAGTGACTAAACGCAGACTCCCGCACTCCGTCGACTACTACAAGCTTCGACACAATAACAAACTGGGCCAAAGACAATAACCTACGACTAAATGCACTGCCATATTTTTAATAGAACAAACGCCCCCAACTTCCACCCGACGCCACCCCCACTTACAATAGACAGCACGACCATCAACTGGATCTACGACACTCAATACTTTGGAATTACTCTTGACGGAAAACTGATCTGAAATAAACACATCAACTTCATTACCCAAAAAGCAAACAGACAACTAATTAAACGCACCTACATATGCCGACAAAGACAAAACTATACATACACAAAACTTACATTAGACATATAATGACATACAACTGTGCGACTCGGGGAAATGACAACCAATTATCACGTCATAAGATTTTCATATTTGCAGAGATTTCACTTCTATTAGGGTTATCAAACTATAAAACTCAAATAAAAACTAGTCCAGGTCAGACCCAACCTCCATGCGCCTCCCTCCCGTCATGTACTGCACGAGAATCAAGTCTGAGGCCTGAACCCAGTTAAGCAGGTTTGGAAAAAATATGCCTGTCCCGCAGCAAGCCACTACGCTGTCACCGGTGGGTCATCACTGCACTGGGCTATAGTGGCCCGGTTGCCTGACCCTGCCGGCCGTCGACCTGCGCAGTCGGACCCACCATCAACCAAAACACCGTACGGCGAGAACGCCGTCCTACCTAAATTCTTATTTGTTTTCGTTAACTATTGTCTTTCTTAATGCAAAATTAAAGCGACTGGAAAAACATTTTGTGAACATCTAACCCTGTATCCTGCAAATACAACAGAGACAACATTTTTGAAATTAGTAACTTCTAAGATACGTAATGCATGTTTAAATGTAAATGATCTTGGCTGTCCAGGTGACGCCGCGTCGAAGGCTGTGTTGCCGACGTTTCGACCATCTTATCAGGTCTTCCTCTGCACAACAGCCCTGAGGAAGACCACGATAAGATGGTCGAAACGTCGGCAACACAGCCTTCGACGCGGCGTCACCCGGACAGCCAAGATCATTCACATGACTGGCCGCGGAAGCCTACGACTGCATGTTTAAATGTTTATGCAAAATAACATAAACACTTCCAATTGAAATTCTGACCCCTGCTGTTATCTTTTCGACATTCTTTCCTTGAACATCCCTAATAACAATGTGTATGTGCGCATTGATAATTTTATTTGTGGCAGTTGTTGACCACTCTGCGAGTCACCTTTAAATCTTTCACAGCCTTCATAGAAACATTTATTCCAGCCATTTATCTTTTTTTTTTTTTCTCCTTCTTTCTTTTTCCAATGATACTGCATGATATGCTTTTGGGAGCATTCTTAATCTTTCTGAAGGACATTTTTTAATAAATAATTTATATTAGAGCATTCCTGAATAGACATTATTCCAAAAAAAAAAAAAAAAATTCATAAAAATAAATTAACATTTATTAAAAATACCAATATGAAAACATTACTACAACAAATTATTTATTTACAACTAATATCACACAATTTGTTAGCTCTTCTGCAGAGCAAATTCAGCAAATTTCTTTGCAGAAGTAACTGCAGCATTGAGTAAAGTAGACATTGCATCTTCTTTCACATATTTCTTTTTCATATTGAAAACTTCTTCACTATTTTGACCTCGGGGGGCGAAACCTTTGGCCTCAAATATAGAAAGCACTTCTTCCATCCACAATTTTGCATTGAATTTCTCAGAAATAAATTTCTGAAAATAAAGGGCAAACATACCTGCCTTATTTATGAAACATTTAAGACTAAAGATTAATAAAAGAAATTCTTAAGGAAGTGAAATTCTGAGAATTTTCTGTTTACCTTAGGAACACAACACCTTGCTTTTAAATTATTACCACTGGCAGCAATCAATAGTACAGGAAGATGTGGGCACATCTTAGTGGCTTTTTGAAGAGGAATATCATCAGCTGATGATGAACACTTTAAAAAGTGAACCACGAAAGGTTCTGATTGCAAATCTCGAAGAACTATTTGCATTTCATCTTCTAAATTCTCTCTGAAAATATATTAAACAATGAAATAACTTGTGCACTGTAGTAGAAGAAATTTTGCACCTCAGGGCTCTAGAATTATTATTTGAAGATTTATGATGTAAAAATTACAATTTTTTTAATATTAGAATGATGGAGGCAGTCATTTTGAATGTAGACAATATTGTTTCTGTGCTACCTTTATCACAAAAAAAAAAAAAAAAAAATTCCTTATTTTTTTACTCTAGTTTCTAACGTTTCACTTATTGTTACTTTTATTGATATTTTAAGTAATGTAATTTCGATCAGGAACAAATTGCAAGCAATTGTAGCAAGATACAGCAAAATTGTAATAATACCAGTAAAGGGTACCCTTGGATAAGATGGTAAAAAGTTCCCTAAAACCAAATGACATATGAGTAGTTAAAAATATTATTTTTGTGTTATTGAATTTGGTGCTGAGAAAATTTTTTATAGTATAAATTATTTTCTTATTTTTTATATTTTTTCAATTACAAGAGACTATGTTGAGTTGATGAAAAAGAATTAAAATGAAAAAGGAATATTTTGGGCTGTAGAGCGGTGGTGGTGGTGGAGGCAGTGATAGGGCGCTAAGAACAAAGTCTTTCCATCCCCAATTTACTGATACTATTTTTTACTTTCTCACCTACTACATACATACAGGTAAGTACTTACTAATAAGGAGAAAGCTGTAATGCTGCAATGCAAAGAGATGAGTTTTCGACAGAAAAACTCGTATTATCTGTCCTGTTATTAAAGAAGTGGATAAATATTGCTCCAATATGTAGTAAATTACTTCCTCTAACATATTGGGTTGTCAGAATCAAAATTTTGTGGTTCCTTCATACAAAAAAATTGGTTTACAACAAAACTGTCTTCCTGTGTCTGACCCTCTCTCCTGCCTGTTTATTTGTTCATTCGTTTGTTCCTTATGTCCATCCATTTGTCTGTATGTCCATCAGTTTGTTCATCCCACCAGATTGTTTGTTTGTTTGCCCATCCGTCTGCTTTTGTGTTCCTCTCCTACTTTACAGAAATTATTTTGTTGGACATGCTTGATTTTTAACAATAAAAGCAAAACTTGGAACAGAAAAGGATTTGCCATTATGTTGAATATAACTCGATCAATGCATAAACACTCAAATTCCACAGAGCATATAAAATGCCAGGATCATAAGAATACTTTTGAAAGAAACTGAAATACAATTTTAGATGCTCTGAAGGAAAACGCTAGACTATTTTATTCTATAGTTCAATTAAAATGTACTCTTAAACAGATTTTTCCTATATTTAGGCATTGATACAGAATTATACTTAAGTAAGCAAACATTAGCATTTTACGGTGCTCCTTAAAAAAAACAGCCTTCATAAATCATTGGAATTTTAAGGAACTGTTTATATTGTTGGTATCGAGGAGTCTTAGAGATATTTAAAACCAGTAATCTACGATAAAAAAAAATGTATGCAGTGATGAAACAAAAAGGATTCTCAATGAATTAATCAAGTGCATTTCAGGCTACATTAATGATTTTGTGCAAACGGAATGGGAACGTGATTATTTACATTCAAGTAGATGATATGACAGATTCAACAGGAATCTCAGTTTCTGAATAGTGAAGTTTATTAATGCAGATGGAGCTGTAGTGTATCATTTCTTGGATTTCCATGAAATAAGTGCTCATATATCATTAGATACCTCTTTGCTTGTCATTCTTTTGGGACCATTTGACTATAGGCAAAATTAGTATGTCAGTGTTACAATTTAAAAATTTGAAAAAAAAAATTGTTCTTTAATATTAGACCTTGAAATGTATGAATTAGTCTCTGAATTTTTGAATATTGCAAATGCAAATATTCAACTTTGTTTTTACAGCTCTCAGAAGGTTGAGTTTAACTGTGAGGTTGGTGCTGTCGGTATAACATGAATGGTCTGGCAAGTTCAAATCCCAGTATGGGGAAAAAAAAAATGTTGTCAGTTGGAAACAAAATTTTTGCAGGTCCAAGTTGTAGCATAAATAGTCGCTAAAAATAATTCAAGAAAGTATGTGCTGTTGTAGCACCTCTAGATTTCTTTTGTAATAATCCTGCATTTAAGGTAAGTCACTCAACAGCAGCACAACAATGCATATAATGTTTTTGGACCACTGTTCTCACTTAAAAGTGACATGCGTAACCAAGAATGTTGTAGTTATAGTTGATTTGGAGGAGGTGGATTTTATGGAACAATCTGGATTTTATATGTCTTTAGTTATTTCTACTTGCATTGTTTGCTTTTCTCTGTTGGTGGTAAGTTAAAAGCTGTCAGTGTCTTTGAACATAAAAATGAAAGTTAATCATATATTTAAAATTTGTACAGTAAACTCTGTCTAAGACTGAATCAATCAGGACAAAAAATAAAAAAATAAAAATAAAATTAAAAAAAATAAATTCTGGTTTAGGGAGGTTTCCGTTTTGTGCAGGGTTTCCATTTTATCACACTTGTGATATTGATATTTCCACCCTGAAAATATTAAATTACATGACTTTTAAATTATTAAAAATACATTAACATATAACATATTTCTGGAAGACATCACCAATAAGTGAATATTAAACATTCTTCATTGATAGATAAGTTTAACCTTTGCATCTAAGGTTAGTTTTATGTTTTTTTCCTACCATTGTTAAACTGTGACATAAAACTTGTGACATAAAAATACACACCACCTGAATGCCTAGTGGCTTCAGTCAGACTGCTTGCTGACTCTTTCAATGCACAACATGTCCCAGCCTAGTGTACAATGACTTTCTGATACTCTTGTGTGGCCTTGAGCAACGCACCTATGTCTGAAGGGTTACAATTTTCAGCACGAGGTAGGGAGGTGAGAGTATAGAAGCCAGGCCTGTACACCTTCCCATGCTCACAGAGATAGGATGGCCTATGCCTTTGAGATACAAGTGTCCCCAAGGCTGAATTCTGTGCTCTCAGCTAAAGCCCCTCTCCTTCACTGTGCTGCTGTCATGACTTAATCATGTGCCAAAGGGATAAATAATTTAAAACAAGCTTGCAGATGCTTTCATTTCATTAAGAATATATTGAGTCACTTGCCAATTGCATTAAATTCACAGGAATACAGTTTTGTTTAGTTTTTTTTCTCCCCTGTAGGACATGAAAAACTGTCCTGTTTTGGACTGGTTCCATTTTACGGTTCGTAAAATGACATTTAACTTCATGGACTAAAGTAATTTTCTGGTTAACGCAGAGTGCTGGCTTGTACAGGTTCTGATTTAGACAGATTTTACTGTACTTTCTGCTGTTGAAATCTCCATTTAGTATAATATTTTAAATTTTCATTTAAAGTTAAAAAAATATTGCCCCAGAATTAGACTAAAAAGGAGTTTCATTGTATTTGCATTGGCAAAAAAAGCTGTGGATTTGTCTAAAGGTACTGCTGACACAATAACTAAATCCCTTACCCTTCACCACAGTGTAAAAAATATATCTTACACCATGCCCTTCACTCAAAGTTTGTTTACTTCTATTTTACTTTAGAAAAAAACAATTGAAGTACAAGAAAGAACTTTTGTGTGTTATAAGTACCCATTTTCAGTATCAGCATGCACATGACTACATGCAATTACATAAATACACTCTGCAAAACACATTAAATTGCTAACTAAATCAATAGAGAGTATGAAGGTTAATTTTAATACATACAAACACACAGAATAAGAAACTCCTGTAATAAAAAATCTTCAGTGTTTTTACCTTGAAAATGTTCTCCCGTACTGTTTTAGCTTTTTGCTCAAGCCTAAAAGTTCATCAAGACAGGATACATGTACAGTGTGGGGCAAAGTATGTTTATCTTGCGTTATTAATTTTTGCATCATATTCTGAATATTTTGTTCAGCAGTTCTGACCTACAATCAAAATAATCATGTCAAAATGATTGCAAATGAGGGCAATTACTATGAATAAATTTCACAGAAATGTTTTGTACTCGTACATCTTACCTCTTCAAGTGATGTTGAAATATTTTCCAAAGAGAAGAAACAGACTTTTTGAACTCAGATACTTTCTCTAATACATAAATACTTTCACTTCTAGCATCTGCAGCTTTACTGCCAGTGACAGCAGTTAAAGTGCGTGTACCAGCAGACGGAGATTTAATAGTTGTGATACAGAACTCGCCAATATCAGCAGTATTTATCAAGTGGGTACCACAGCATGCCTCTCTGCACAAAATAATTTTTTTATTTTTATTTTAAATTGTCCTAGCTATTGTTAAGGTAACAATTCAAATTAACCACTTTTTCTTCACTTCTCTACTCAAATTCTCATAAGAACAGAGGCACATTTGAATTCTAATTATGTTTTTATTCCCCTTTAAAATAAAACTCCAATATGAAATGGGAAATACATAAATCCTCCATGTGTAATAGCTAGAGGGCAGATTTTGATGATCTAAAACATCGACCAAAAATGCTCTTAAAATCTTTGAAAAATGCCCTACAAACAAGGAAAAATAATGTAAAAAATTTGATCAAAACCACCTCAGATGAACAACTAAAGCTGTTGGATATGTTACTGAATAATCAAGGCTTTTTCCTTTTTGGTCAAGTGAAGACAGCTTGCAAACTTTTGGTTTGAACTGTTCTTTGCCAGGAAATCTCTGTCTTCAGATACCCTGAAATTGGCTGACCTGACAATGGTGCTGATAGGCATCAAAGAATTACGTATAATGGCTGACTGACATTACAATTTCTGAGCCATGAAGAATTTGAATAGGCTACGGAGTAATTCAATGGACAGCATTTGTTGCACCTCATAAATATTATTAGTAGCAAGTACCATTAAAATTATATTACAATGATGAAATCAGTGAAAAAATGCTTAGAAAATGATGAAAAAAGAAAAAATGACTTATTAGTTGAAATCATCGAAAAATGCCACATAAAAACGGGTCATTTGCTATTGTCATTACATAAAATGAACGACCATACTAAAAGACATTGTTCTAAAATAAAAATAAAAACATGACATTTCATTAAAATCAGCCCCCAAGTAATAGTATATCCAAATAAATAAAATGTCCACTGCTTTAATGATCCATCTGGAATATTCTAACAGGGTAGCCACTATTTTTCTGGGTCACTTCCCTGCCTTTTCCCAATTTTCCAATATTTTATTGATATTTCCCTATCAGTTTAATTCAATAAATATGAAAAGTTAGAAATGTTTTGAACATCACATGACATTTTTGTTTATTTTAGTACATTATTAGCATTATCATTATATTACTGTTACATTCTGCAAGAAGTATATCCCCACCAAGGCTGATGTTCAACTATACTCCATTGTGAATTCCATTACTCACCCTTACATCTGCTGGCACGGTACATCGCATACAAACTATGGCCTTTGACATTGCACAATTCTGTTTGTCATCTACCTTCTTCCCATTTCAGGGGAAGTTCTGTACCCAGGTGACAAGCACCGCCATAGGTTCAGCCCTGTCACCTATTGTCGACAACTTCTACATGGAGGCTTCTGAGACCAAGGTCTTGGACAACGTGGACCTTAAACCCGCGGTGTAGGTCTATGACATCAACACCACCTTTGTGGTTTGTCCCCACGGACAGGGCAACCTTCATGAATTCTAATAGTGCCCACCCCTACATAAAATTTACTATGAGATGGAAAAAGGTTGCCATTTTCCTTTTGTGAATGTCTTGGAGACGTAATGACTTCAGGCTTAGGGTATGCGGTTAACAGGAAGTCCGTTCATATCAACCGCTCCATTCACGCTGAATCGTACCACCATCCAGCGACAAAGAATGGCATACTTAACCCATTCACTGCCATAATCCCCAATTGGGTATCTCTAATCTTGTTCGTTGTTATGTGATATGTTGTACTTTAACTTGCAAATTTTATTTCTTCCATTGACGTAGACATCTTAAACAAAATATATAAGCAAAGTTTTTTCATTCCTGAATGTCTGATGTCATTTTAGCGATGACTGCTAAGGCATTGTATACTCCTGGCCAGAGTGTACAATGTGCGTTAGTTCGAGTCATCTAAAACTGTGCTTAGCTGCTATATCCCTGGGGCTAAGTCGGAGGGAGAGGCCGGTATATACCAAATGGTGGTTGGTCCACATCGAAGTTGACAGGGTACATGCAGCTAAGTTGTAACATTTTTTGTTTTTTTTAGCGTTATGCACACAAAAATAATTTGGCAGTTAACGGACTATAATTCTTGCCATCCGTAGAGGAAGAATCTGCGAACAGAGCAGCCTCCTCGCTGAATGCCAACAGCAACAATGGGACTATGATCAATAGGGCCCTAAAACTCAGAAACGTCCCACCAACAAGGGAACCCCACAACACAGTTACCGAGCCCAAGACAACAGCCACCAAACCTAACATCAAGGGCATAACTAACTGAATTGGCAAACTCCTAAGTCATTTACGAGTCAGGACGGTCTTTAGAACGGACCAGAAGCTAGCACAAACTTAGATTCGGGTCAAGGACCAACTTCCACTTCTCCAAACTGCAGGAGTTCTGTGACATGCAGCTGTGGCCGCAATTACATCGAAAAAGGCATGACAGTGGAAGAAAGAGTACGGGAGCACATCCACCATTTCAAATACAAGAATGTACAACGGTCTGATGACTACATGCATGAGATTGGATTGGGGAAGGCATGGAGATTCCCAAACATCTCCATATCAATGGCGACGTGGGGTTGCGACACCTTGATGCTTGGCAATCAGTACTGTGGAACACACACGCACTCGCGCACGCACACGCACACCCACATGCACACACACACAAAACTTTTTTTAGTTTTTATGAAAAAATGCTATTGTAATGTGCAATTTGATTTCAAATTTCTAACATTTACTGCTTATAAACAAAACTCAAAACATAAGTAAATTGTAAGAAATATTTCTCCAAATTTCAATGACAAATTAACAAAACATGAGAATCAGAAAATGATTTCCGAATTTGAGACAATTATGTTGAAACTTAATAAATATTTTAGGGAATGGAACAAATGCCTACATCAATACTAACCTCGACACCAAATTTTTATCGACTATTTCAATAAGGTGTACTTCATCTTGAGGGTACACTTCCCCTGGTACCAATGTTACTTTATTTGTGATATACAATTCTTGAAGTTTCTGACCATTCACAGTTTCCCGTTTAACAGGAACTGCTGAAGATATAACAGTCTGTACAAGTTCTTCTACCTGAAAATAATATTTTTAAAGAAACAATAACTAATCAGTAACATAAAACCTCTACTGTAATTAATTTATTAAAACTGTGAAAGATCCAGTTCTCTGAACCTCTTTCTCTTATCAAGGAGAATTCATCTATTGCAACATGATTTTCATATTTGAACTCACTTTCAACTTCAGTGAAAATAAAAATGTTCCACTAACCAGTCATAGTTTCATATTAATTTAACTTTGTTAAGTGTTACTCTTACTTTTTTGACATCCCTGGAGTCAAATTGTTCCCCGTACACAGCAAACTCAAATGTAAGGGAGGAATCAGTAACTTGACTAGATTTCTGGCATGTAACAGTTAACATTTTATGTAAAGCAGCATTCACTAGATGTGTTGCTGTATGGTTACGCATGCAGTCCAAACGCTTTCCCGAAACAACTTCCAATGTTACTTTATCACCAAGGGAAAGAGAACAATCTGTAACAAACAGTAATGAGATTCTGTATTTGAAAGATGACTAATTAACAACTCTAAAAAATGACATATTTAAAAAGAATCTCAATGACATATACACATTTATCATACCTTCAGGTATTTCGATGCTGTGGAGAAGATAGCCTTGAATATTGGTCACCTTATTAATACGAATTCGTGTTCCATTTTCCAAATTTAAAAATCCTGTATCACTTATCTGTCCTCCAGCATCATGATACAGATTTGTTTGATCAAATATTAAATCACAAGTTAGTCCTGGAATACCTTGTGAAACACAATGATTTCCACACACTATTCCCAGAATTTGACTCTCAAGAGGTGGAAACACATAGTCTTTTTGTTTGTAATACATGTACTTAAAACTGTCATTTGTGGGCAATAATTTGTTCTCTTTTGCATACTTCATCACAGTTGCACTAACATCATTTCCTGAACTGTCCACTTGGTGCATTTCCCTACTTTTTTTCCTAATGCCCTGGAGAAGATCCTGGAAACTGGAATGGTCCATTTCCAGTCCAAAGTGACTACAAAGAATTCCTATTGTTCTCATATCAAGACCATATGTATCATAGAGTTTGAAGGCCAAATCCCGAGGAATTGACTTTGTGTTACTTGCAATAACTCTTTTCAACTCTTTGAAGGCTCCAACAATACCTGGTGTCATTTCAACATTCAATTCATCTAAGTCAGTATGATTTTGAGCAAGAGATCTCCATTCAAGCAAAACTGTTTTCCGTAATGATTTTAAAATTTCCTCTTCATGGCAAATTATTAATTGAATCTATAAATAAATCAAGACAGCAATCAGAAAAAAATTCAAAATACAAATTAAGAGAAAAAAACAAAGCCTTAAACGTGCAGAAAGTCTTGCTCTAGCAATGTACATGATCTACCGTTTATTAAACAGAGAAGGCAAAACTTATTTTCTTAACTCTTATATGCAATAATTTATTATCTACTAATAAAAAAGATAGTTCTGATATTAAATTCTTAATGTAAATTGAACAAAATACCTGTTTTAATTTTGCCTCCACTTCAGGATATGTTTCAGCTAAACTGTCTGCTACATAGTTTGTTAGTTCTGGAACAAGGCCTCTATCACATTTAAAAGTATTTTCTGCAATATCCAAGGCTCTTCGCAGAACCCGACGCAACTTAAAACTAAAAGAATATGAAAAGGCAATTAGAAAATTTTGTAATCCGGTACAAGTAATTCCTGAATTTAAACTCTAATTTAACTCCTTTTTGTTGAATTTATTTAATACAGTTGATACCATAATATATTAATTAAACAAAAGTGTATTTACAAACTTCAACTCTCACACATTAACATTAATGCAGTCCCCTGTCAGACCCAATAGTTCATATTTTATGGAAAACCTCAGGGGAAAAGGAAACAACTTTGAATTACATTTTCTTATTCTGGTACCAAACACCACTTGTGTAACAAAAACAAAAGTTAAATATTACACATTACACATCAGCACTTCCCATTCTTAGGAATAAAATTCTAGTTTATCTGAATTTCTAATAAAGAGCATCAAAAACTGAACTATGAAATTTTTAATTGAAACAATTTATCAGCAGGTTTTACAAAGCAACTTACTACATGTAGTAGTTCTAAACATTAAATAATTCACATTTAATGTGTTAATTTAAAATTGTACTTCTGTAATTTACATATATTATACAGTTAAACCTGTCTAAGGCAGGAACCTGGATAAGATGGAAAAAATCCTAGAACGGACTACTTTCCAATGTAAAGCACACTGGATAAACCGAAAGCCCAGAAACTAAAAAACAAATTTTTAGTATGACTATTAAAAATGCTGGATAAGAGGGAAAACAAATATTGTTTTAAAATTAAATATTGACTTGTAAGTGTGGTCACTTCAGACCATGAGATACTCAGAGCTGCCCTTGTCAATTTCCCGGCTACCCTCATCCAAACATCGTATTTCCCATGCTACTCGTGCAAAAGTCACTGTTTAATTGTAATAGCACATTCCTTCACAAGCCTGTATGAAGGTAGGAGAGTGGCGAAGAATGATCCTTCCTCAGTTCTTGTAATGCATGCTTTCAGTTCAGTGGTTCTAAACTTTTACTGTTGTTCAGTTCGACAAGATGCAGGTGTTGTGTTAATCAAATGTTTACAATGTCAAGCAGCAAATTGAAAACGTTAACTCTTGGTGAGAAAATTAGACTAATTTAAGAACACAAACTAAACAACAGCCGATCCGGTGGCTGAGATCACTAAAGCAGTAGTGTGGTAGCAATCTCAGACTGAAGGATCGCGGTTTCGAATCCCGCCTCAGGCATGGTTGTATTTGTGTTCATCCTTTCACCCCTTATCATCACTGTATCATGTCATCTTCACAGTTGCCATAACGTTAACTCAATAGTGGTCACTAATGACCTAGATGTTGATGCGACCTTAAATAACAAAAAACTTCTGTCATGGTTTTGATAAAGATGCTTAAAGTTGGAAAAACTCACTTAAAAACAGAAGCAAACTCAAAAATGAGTTCTTTAAAAAATTATACGGGTGTTGCCACAATATTAATGAATATCTAGGAAAGTAGCCGAAGAGTAAATCAGAAGAATTCATCTGTTCCTTTAAATATTGAAGAAAAAAGTATTTCTTTTTTTATGGAGTTCTTTGTTTCATTACACTTCATGTTGCATTTCTGTATGTCATTTTCTTTGTCTGTTGCCGGATGTCTTTGTTTTTTTGAAATGTAGTGTTTAGGTGTCATAAACTACTTACACAACCTATTCTACCTTTGAATGATTGCGTTTTATGAATTGACAGTTTTTATGGTGACAATGAATAAACTGGAAACTTGTACAAGCCAGAAGAAAACGTTGGTCCCAAATGATTCCAGTTTAGACAGGTTTTACTGTAATAACAAATCCAAACTTCAATTATTGAAAATCATCACTTCAGAGAACTCACTTTTGATCTGGAAACATTCCATCAGCCAATGCAATAGTTATCATTCGGATATGATCAGCTAATATTCGATAATCTGTATCAAGTTTACTCCTTCCTCCGGTATATGTAGGTGCACCAGAAATCTACATAAAGAGGTCATTCTAATGGAATCATGTGCATATCATATAATAATATGATCTAGAAAAGGTTTTGTTTATCTAAACATTTTTTGGTAAATCAATTATTTGCATTAAATAAATAGAACTGGTTAATAATTTGAATGAAGAGTATAAAAATATAGGACAATTCACATAAAATCCTCAGTCACTCTTTTGCACAAAATACAAAATAAATAAAAACGTATCATGTTAATTCTAGATCAAAGAATTGGATAAGATTATTTTGTGTTTCTGGGCACATTAACTGCTATGGACATTAGTCCTGTAAGAGTAATGCATGTTTTATCCTGGGAGTGTCAGTGTTCTTCCACCACTGCATGGTGAGCTCCAGCACTGAACTCATTATGTCTCTCATGTCGGCTTTTGAGGTTTTCTCTAACTAGGTATTTCCCACCAGTAGGGCACAGATGGGACTAACTTGAAGCTCCCAATTGGTCTCCTGAGATATATGGTAGTTTAATGCATGTAAGTGTAAGTAAGGGGGGAGGATAGGACAAGGAAGAGGAAAGAAAGTCATGCACAGTCCATGGTTTGATTATTAAGGTACTGAAGAAAACAGTAATGTGTTTCTAAAACAAAAATAACTGAACCTAAAGAGGTCATTCAGAAAAGACATGAGTAAAAATAGCTCTTTTTGTAACCTTCTCTGTAACAACTTATAACATTCACAATTCATTTCCCCTCACATACATACACACACACGCCCTGAGATGAGCTTTCCACATTGAACCCCAACCCCTCCTTTCAGAGTTAAATCATATTAAATTGGGAAAAAATGTATATACACTAACATTATTTAATTGTTCTGACATTTATAGTTTCATGTTAACAGTATAATAAATATTTTTAAAGTTAAAGTTCAACATGTATTATAACAATTTGCCATAAAGCAATTTGTATGAAAATATGAGAATGTTCATTTTTCATCATCTCCCTCCTCCATTGTTATTTTTTGCTACAGTTGTGGGATCACCTTACGCCTTAAATGCAAATTAATTTTTTGAATGATCATACATTCATTTTGTACCTGAAATATTCCATATAATAACATAAGCAATGTATGACATTGTTTTATCAACAAAAGGTGTGGACAATAACAACAATAATAATTTAACACACCAATATATAAAGTAAAAGAAGAGGGAAGGGAGGAGAAAAAAACAAAAGCAGATTGGTTATATTAGAGAAATTTCAAAAAAAATTTTCTTCTTCTTTATTGTATTTTGATATGTTTAACCCTTCAATGCGATGTCTAGGCTGGACAAAGGAGGAATTCCAATGTCAGTAAAGTGAGAGGGGCTGTGTGTGTCAGCAAGTAGCTATCTTAGCAGACTCTCAAGGTCCCTTCATAACATCATGGTATCCCACTGCACAGAAAAGAATCTTGAACGCTTAGGTTTGGGTGTCCATGAATTGAGATGGAATGAAAATGTCATTTCACAATGGTATTTCGCATTGAAGAATTAATGGTTGTCAATGTCTGCACTTCATTACAAATAACATTTTACTTAAGTTTCATAAATCAATAAAATAAATAATAAACAGTATATATTAGTTACGGGTGCAAATAGTGAAAAAGAAATATGTTATTATACAAAAATTCACTACCTTCTGTATAGCATTGAAAAGTGGGATAAATAAATCAGTGTCATAGTTTGACTTTTTGCCTTGCAAAATTGCAACCAACCGTTCCAGGCCCATCCCAGTATCAACATGGAAACATGGAAGTTTCTTCAAACTACCATCAACACCCCTGGAAAAATAATATAAATTACAAGAAAAATATAAAATTGCCAATGAACCTTAAATTACACCATCACAATGCCAAATCAATTTGTATTGAAAGAAGATAAGAATACAAGTTCATAGCTCATATAAAGAACAATTACAATACATAGTATGTACAATTGAAAAATATTCGACAGACATTCTCCATTTAACATATGGAATATTATGGAGAAAAGACGATTTGATCTGCATAAATCTACACATTACTTAAACCAGTTAAATGAATATAATTTTAAAATATTGTTTTAAATGGAGATACTTGGTTTCAAGAAGATATATGTGAGTAAGTGTAATAAGATAAATTTAAGTAAGTATCTCATTTGAACTTCCTAGAGTTCAAGATTATGAGCAAGAAAATAATGTGCACCACAAACAATACCAGATTATGTGTGCATAATTCCAAGAAATTAAGAAAACATGAAAGGAAATTAAAACATAATTTACGAAGTAATGGTCAGAGCAGTCATAACCCATGACTGCTACAGAAATGAATTTATTAAGAAGAGTCAAAGATATATTATATCAGATAAGAAACAAAGGTATCAGATCTGACCTAAACATCTAACAAATGAAAAGTCACAGACAATAATATAAATTGTGGGAATTCTGATGTGGTGTTGTTGACATTCTTATGAGAAGAAATAAAAGAGGTCATCTTCGTCAACATATTATTTTTATTAAAATAGCCGGCTTTTGACGGCTTTGCCATCATCGTCAGTCTTGTTGCTTTCGGCAAAAGTCGGTAGACACAGTCTACCGACAGGTGTCGGTAGCACAGTTTACCACCTTTTGCCGTAAGCAGTGAGACTGACGATGACGGCAAAGTCGTCGAAAGCCGGCTATTTTAATCAAAATAATATGTTGATGAAGATGACCTCTTTTATTTCTTCTCAAGGATATAAATGATTGAGTTAACACACAGAAAGACTTGATCATAAAAGAGCATTTAACATCAATACTAATTCTTCCTAATGTTTTTCTTCTCCTTTCAGCACATTCGTTCATTTTTATATTATTAACTAATTTTGTTATTTTCTATTAGTTTTACAAAACCAAGGCATAAAAAGGAAAAATATGATCTGTGTGTCTATAAGATTATTTATATTTACATTATGGTGAGCTGCAAATAAAGGAAGGTTTAAATGATGATAAAACTTAATTCACAAAGAGGTTTCACTTACAGTAATTTTTAAAGTATAATAACGTAAGCAATGTATGACACTTAAAACTCTTTCACTGAATGAAAAGTTCAGAGTAAAGGTGAAAAGTTATGCATACCACATACCGATTATACTGAATGAAAACTAAGTTCCATATTTCCACAACATCATCGAAGTCTTGATTTACACGGTCAGAAACATTTCTTCGACCATGTTCATGATCATAATGAATTTCTGTGCAAGGACCACAAGGTCCACTAGGGCCCATCTCCCAGAAATTCTCTTTTGGTCCAAATGCTATGATTCGCTCAGAAGGTACTCTGTGAGTGTTTTCAAGTGAGAAAAGTACTTCAATTTGGAGTAGAAAAGAACCTTAACTCTAAGCAAGAATACAAAAATTTTTTTTCACAGATCTGCAAAGATTTGTATCGATATAAACAAAATGAATAAAAATCTACACTACTATCTCAAATGACACTTCTAAAATATACCATCAACAATAAAGTTCTTTAAAATATATAATTAACCAAAATATTATACCCAATGCTCTGCCAGATGTTTTTTGTCTCTATATCTGGCTCAATGCCCATATCTTGATCACCTCCAAAGTAAGTCACATACAAACGTTCTTGATTAAGCCTATAGGGACCAGTCAATAATTCCCAAGCCATCTTGCAGGCTTTTTCCTGAAAAAATTCAATACTTAAGCTGGATCTGATAATCTACGTTAGTAACAAATGAAAAAGCAATAAAGTTAAATAACACACCTTGAAATAGTCACCAAATGACCAATTACCTAACATTTCAAAGAATGTGTGATGATATCCATCACCACCAACACATTCTAAATCATTATGTTTTCCCCCGACACGAATACATTTCTGACTATTTACGACACGATTATATGGTGGCTTGTTTTGACCAAGAAATATACCCTTGAACTAAAATGTTTTGAATTAAATTCAGTTAAAAAATATTAATTTAAGTTACATTCAAAGAGAGCAAAATACAATAATCAATAATGAAATATTAAATTCTGAGCCAAGCATGCAACAGACCTGATTCATTCCCGCATTCACAAATGGAACAGATGGGTCACAGAATGGAACAACAGGACTTGATTTGAGAAAAGTATGATCATACTTTTCTGTAAAAAATTTTATAAATTCGTTCCTTATTCTATTACTATCTACACATTGACCTTTAGAGGTTACTGAGGAAGAAGCCCCAGACAGTAAAGGACCCAGCCTAGTATGTAAACGCTTCATTTCGGTTTTATAAAATTAGATAAGTGATGTAAGAGTTTACAGATTTATTTGACCAACAAACAACCACATATTTCACTCAATAATAATTGTTAACATTCGTGGGCAATATATTTAAGTCAAAACCGGTCACTTTGACGTGCTTTGACGCAAGGAGACCCTCAATTGTCATCTCGATGCTAAATTTTCTCGTAGGAGCCAAAGAGTATTCATAATTTTTACAAAGAGTATTCATAAAATATAGACTCTTCGACAGGTCTGGATCGGACCGAATCATAGAGTATATCTTATACCACGAATTAACTTTACCACTGACCGTGCTGGTTTCTTCCCCTTGCTTGGACCCAAGCCTATAACACCACGGTTTCTTTTGCACCGCGTTATAATACACCGTAACCTCTCTGGTGCTGGTATTTATGAGCACGTTTCAGTGTTCTTTATTTTCGAAATTGTATGTATGGAACCGTTTGGGTGTGTTGACAGTAGTCTGACGAAAAACTAATAAAATGTGCTTGCAATGTTAATAGTGTTGTTTTTGTAAATGTTCGGCTAAATTGACTCAAGAGCAAGAAAAAGGGAGGTGGTTTAATCTGCGATAGTCGCGAGCGAGACTATTACATTATTTGCAAAATGATGCGAATTCAATGGTTTACAAAAATATACTTTCAAATTTACGAGGAACATTAAACGGATTAGAAAGAGGGATAACTACTTCCTCTGTTCACCAACTGAAAGAAATAAAAGAAACTAAAGAAGGTAAAATTCTTGTTGTAGAAGGAGTCAATGTGTCATCACCTCGTGAACCATACTTGATTAAAGTACCACAAGGAGACGACAAACCATGCCCAGTATGCAGCCTGGATTTAAAAGTTAAACATACAGATGTATTGATTTTAAGTCAATTTGTGCGGCCAGATGGATGCATGTTGCCCCAGCGAATCACTGGATTGTGTATTGCACAACAGAGAAGAATAGGAACATTGGTGACCATGGCTCAGAAAGCAGGACTTATGCCTAATTTAGCACCAAACTTAAGCAAAAAGGATCCAAAGAAGAGGTACAAATGGAAGAAGTGCAATACATATTTTGATGAAAAAACTATTTCTGTAGCAAGACCAAATTATTTCAGAAAGAGAAAGTAGACATGTTTGCATTCTTTCTGATTTGTAATGAAATTGTCACCAAATAATTGTAAACAATAAATTTACTTTGTTGAGATAATAAGGTTGTTATCATTGTTACGCATAATATCTGCACAATTTTTTTTGAGCTTCAAAATCTCTACCTCATACAACAAAGAGTTGAAAAACTAGCAATGAGCTTTGGTATTTAAAACTAGATAACAATATTTTTGTTTCTGTCTAATACTAGGATATTTACTGCATTGGCCAGTACAATTTAATTTTCCAACTAAATGTATTGCAGTGACTGACCATGTGACTCAGCCCCTCACTAATGCAAAAAGAAAATTTGAGTAGATACCGCTTAATGTCTTCCAAAGGATTCCAGATTGGCTTATGTCAATCTCACTTCAATCAATCCAAAGTAGTTTATAGTCTTCCAAAAATTTTCTTCAACTTCTAGCCTGAATGCATCAGATTGCTTGCCTCACAATTTTTGTACTTGAATACTTAATTTATTTTCTGGGTCAATTTTCATTAAATTCAACAAAACTTCACCTGTTCTATCTCTAACAATTTTTTTACCTCAATGTGGTTCTGATTAAGAGTTTGTTCTATACTTTAATTGAATGATTGATACATTTTGTTGGATTGAGTTTACATTTTAGATGTGAATGATCATTTGAATACTTTGTAACAATTCTATAGTAAATTGTTAATTGTGTTTAATTTTTAAATCTTATTTGTTTCGTGTTTGCATTCTTTTTATAGCTTAATTTTTTAAAAATAAATCTATCACAATTTAAAATTGTCAAACACCCTGATTTGTCAATCAGTGTAGATTTTTTTTATTAATCCTAACATTGTTAATAGCAAGGTCCTGATTTGTTAAACTATTTGCTTGAAATCATTAAGAATTAAATATTCGGCTTTTTTACCAATATGAATTTGGAGTTTTATTTATGCATATGTTTGTTAAAATCTGTAAATTATTTTATAAAATAGTTAATGTTCTCCATATTTGTTTATCCGTTCTTACAACTAGAAGTGAAGTTGAAAATTACATTTACAATATCAATCTTCCACAACTTACAATCATTATGAAACAATGTTACATTAGTGATTGGTGTCAAAGTCTCCTTCCTGTAGGACTGTCCTAATGTGCTTCATAGGGTGCAGATGTATAAGCACTAAACTCATGGAAATATACATGTAAATATGATTCAAAAATGAAAACATGCACCTATTTCTGTAAATATGCAGACTAAATGTTTATTTTATACCTGTAAACCATGTTTATATATTGATGAAAAAGAATGTATTTAATTCCTAATACTATAAATTGTTTCCAAGTTTTCTTGCATAATTTTTTTAAACATTTTATGTAAGGCAAGGTTGCTTTCATACACAAGAAAATATTATTTCAACTTCGTATGAACTTAGAGGACAATGCTGAGAAGCTGCAACTATTTTTGCTCTGTAATAGTAATAGTGATACACCTTTTAAAACATCCATTATCTTAATCAGTTTTCACACCTGTCTTTCCCTCTTTGATTTTCTTAATTTTCTCTGCTAAGAATTCCCCTTGTGGTCCTGGTAAATTGTTGGAAGAGGTCAAGAATTTCATTTTGCTGAAGTGGTCTGCTTGATATATTTTTAGTGTCATAAATAGAGTTAAGTGTGTGCCAATATGATAGTTTGTGTTTGATTTCTTTTTCATAGGCAAAGAGATAAGAGTTAATAATTTTGCTGGAATGCATGATGTATTTGCTACCTTAGGCCTGTGTCACTCAAGCGTTGTATTAACACTAAGCGACACACATCATAGATTTACTGTCTTAAGTGGAACCGCCAAGAGCGCTCTTGTGCCATTTTGTGTACATTCAGTGTTAATCTGTGATGCACGTTACTTAAAACATGTGGAGTTAGACACTTAACACTTTTCCTGTTTCTTTGACTTTAATATATAATTTTGTAGATAAATCAAACAACTTCTACTGACATCTCTCGGAATAGTTTGATCCTAAGAAGCAGGAGAAGTGGTTCCAAGTAAAAAAAACAAACACACTTACACATACTTGTAACTGAAATCAGAAATGCAGTTGCTAACAAAATCTCTTTTTGCTTCAGAATTACAAAGTTATTTTTGTAGAATTATTAATTTTCCAAATTGTTAATTCAGGTTTTTAAGCTTTCAGTTGGTTTTTGTGACATTTTAAATGAACCAAAAAAATAGTTAAATTATAATCAGGATTGAGATTGCCATGTTCTCTTTGTGAATTGAAAAAAGGGCAAATGAAATTTATAGGGTGTATACTAAAATATATAAACCAAAAAGGACTGAGCTCCTTGAAAGAACATGCAGACCTTGCAGTTACAAGTATTAAAACAGCTGTATGGTGATGCCGAGAGTATCAAGTTTAAAAATTGTTGAGATCTGTGCAAATCATTAACTGCAGCAAACCCTCGTTATCATGAATTCCAAGGGATCGACAATCAGTGTTATAAAACTTTTAGTTGTGAGATTTTTATAATTTTTCTTATTAAGTTTCTTGGGGACCCACATTTTGTTAAGTTTGACATCAAAATTCCTGTTAAGCAAGTTTCTGTTAATGTGGGGATACTGTAGTTCAAATTCTGAAGAATTTACTTGAACATTTACAGCAATGAAAATAAATATAACTTGTGGTAGAAATGCTGAAATTACAGTTTATTTTATTAATGTGTGTGTTAAAGTTTTTGGTCAAAACTTTGGTGTTCCAAATGTTTATGTGAATTCATTTTATCACTTGTTTTGTTGTTTATTGATATGAATTTCAAAGCATTACTTTTGTCAAAGTTAGAGAATTGCTGAACAGTCCATGTACTACAAAATTTGTCAATTGACCATTTTCGTGAATGAGTACAGAGGGCTTATGCAAAATGGCACAGTTTTGGCCATTGCGCATAACATACTGTATTAATCTACAACATGTCGACAACATTCATGCACTTTAAATGCCAGCTTACAGGAATTACAAGCCTTAAATGAATTTGTAATGGATTTTTCTATGCAATGATCACAATTTGGGCAAATCTTGAGATGACAACTATGCAACTAAATAGCAATAAGTTTTTAGTATAACTATTAGGCATGTAATTCTTTTTACATAGGGCTGTTTCCCATTTTATGAAAAATTTGACAAAAATATATGTTGTGGTAAAAGATGAAAAGGGCAAAAGAATTTTCTGCAAATTTATTTGGGCTCAATAAGTTTTATTTAAGGAGGCTTTTTAGGGAAACAAATTTACAACTAAAATTAATACTTTTTTCATAAACTTCAAATATTCACTCGAATCAGCAATTCAAACCGAGGCCATCAGCAGCTAATGCCAGGCCGTGGGTGGAGTGAACAGGATGGGTAATTTATGTAAGTCTTTTTCTTTCTTTTGCTGGTAGATGTGGGGGCTACCAAATTTATATTCACCTTTGGTACCAGTAACACTTGCAAAGGATGTTTCATCAGTCCACATTGGATTCATGAATGGTTTATGCTACAAATGTAATAGTTTTCCAAACCTGAGAAGGTAGCCGAGAGGAAAACCTGGCAGAATTTTTTAGCACAAAATAGTTTTAAAATTTCAGGACCAACTACTTTCATTAGTAGGTTGACAAATTTTACAAAAAGCCCTTTTCTTTAAGTTTCTCTTGCATTCAGATCTTTATCTTAATTGTGACCATTTCCTCATAGAAAGATTTTTTCCTTTCGTCTGTTTTATCGTCTAACATTTCTTGGAACAAATATTGAAAAAATTAGACTGCAAATTTGAAAGAATGAGTAACAATGTTACTAATATAAATTTGCAGTCTATTAATGTTGCTTCTGTGAAAAATGGCTCAGAATGAAATTTTACAGTTTTTTCCCTTTAATATTTGATAGGAAATTGAAAAGCTGAATTGTTTTCCTAGTATTGAGCAAATTTATTGCAGTATTATTTACAAGTAAACATATATTTGGTAAAATAAATGTAAAACAAGTACATGAAAATGCTTTTACATTAATACATTTTTGAAATGACAATTTCTTAGCTTAACACTAAAATTTTGAAAACTGTACATAACATTTTTAAAATGATTATGTACTTGATTCTGGCACTAAGATCTTGCTAAAAAACTTTGGAATATATAGTAGCATTCACAAATCACTGATCGTGCCATGTGAAGACAACGTGTGCAATCAGGAGATAGATACCGGCTCCTATAATACTAATTGTTGTAACAGGAAAACCAAGTCTAGAAAAGAAAAAGGTAATTAATAATGGAGTTTCTGAAACAGAAATGGAATGAATTAAAAGTATGTTATGAAACTATAGGTTTTATTTCTCCTCAAAAATTTTATTTGGAATAAAACTTAATTTTACTAAGTGAATGCAAATAATGTTAAACCAAACTATGTCCAGGATAATATTCATGAAACATAAAGGAAAGAAAGGTCTCCATTGCTATCTTTAGGATTTCTGTTACTGAAGTCATTTTCACATTATTTTGAATTAACTACTTTGTCATTTAAATTCATATGCAGTCAAGCATTTTTACCACTTTTTTAATGGCAATAATTTTGCAATATGTACTCACTTGAAATATTGAATGAAAGTGAATTTGTAACCATGCTGTTCTGCAACTCCAGCACATACCATATTTGCCGATGACCCAATTAGAGTTCCATTTCCTGTAATAAAATTTAGCCAAGGAAGAAAATTTATATCATTTGCTGGGAGAGCTGAGAAGCTAGTAGTACATACAAAACAGATGAAATTACAATACTCTTTTTGCTTTAAATTTTTTTACTGTATAGCAATCATAGTTTCTGAAATAGTCAGAAGTAAGCCATGTTTAAGAAGCATTTTGAAATAGTGAATAAAACATTTAAAAGAAAAAATCTCAACTTATTTCAAAGCTATTTTCAGAAATTTAGAAGGGAAAAAAAACACGTCAAGCATTACCTCCAAGACAAGCTCCGAAAGCAAGAGCCCATACAAGTGGCTGCAAGGGCAGATTGATATCAGTATTTTGTGCCAGTGAAGTAACGATGCGTATCATCATGGTGGTAAGTGGAATATTATCAACAAATGATGAAGCAATTGCTGATATGACAAGAATGAAAACTATTGATCCACTCAGCCTTGCATTAACTGGCAAACTTAAAACAAATCTCTCGGTCAGTGATCCCACCAATTCTATCAAGCCCAAACGAGATAATGCCTGTTTTTTTGAGAGGAGAAATATTAAAATTAAAAAAAACAAATATATCAGATAAGTTGTCTTTTATATTAAAAAAAAGAAAAGAGAAAACCAGGTTTACCTCCATTAATACAAAAAGAGCAGCAAAGAACAGTAGAGTACCCCATTCTATACGGTTAAGTACACTTTCCATTATTTCATTATCTGCAGTTAAGAGCAGCAGCAGAATTGCTCCTAAGAGAGCTGTCCATCCAAGTGACAGTTTTAGTTGAGGTATAGAATGCAGAAAGAAAAGGAGAATGACAAAAAATAATGCCAGTCCTGATTTTATTAGAAGAACTTTGTCTCTAATGGGATACTAAAACAAAGAAGAAAATTAGATTTTCTATGAGACCACCAAATCTTTTCAAAATAATTTATATTGCACCTGTAACTTAATGAAGTTAAAATGTTTCACCTTTGCTTTAAGTTCTTCGAGAGTAGCTTTGTAAGTATCTATTGCAACACTGAAAAAATAAACATCATTGGTAAATCTCTGCTTTTGCAACATTAAACAAAATTTTGATGCAATATTCTCACCTGCCACTATTCAATTTGCGTTTCAAATCTGTTGTTAATCTTCTCACTCTCAGCAGAAGTGTTCGACGAACAATATCTTCATCTTTTGAGTACGTAGACAAAGAAGCTGCAGCTCTCTTCCAAATTGCAATTTCATGTCTTAGTTCTGGAAGAGACCATGTAACAAATTATGCATATGAGAAAATTACAAAATCTTGTTGCTTTTGTATTAATTTGTGTACCTTGAATATCTTGAGGCTCTGTGAATCTTAAATCACTTATGTTTTTGAATTTTAATCTCAAGAAGACATTAATTGATATTAGGGCCAAGAAAACTCCAACTCCCATATGAAGGGTGAAAACACCAAAGTCTATTCCCTGAAATCAGAAATACGATTCTCTCTCATTTATGAGAACTTTTACAAACACACTGTTAATCTTCACTACTTACAGCAGCTATGATGTCAGGATGTGATGCAATAATTGCATTAGGAGGATCCCCAACAGGTGTTAATGCTCCTCCAATGTTTGAAAACATTGTCATCGACATAAGTATAGGGACTGGGTTCAATTCAGTTACTTCACATAGTCTGAAAAAATTTACAAAATCTTAAGACAGAGGTATGAATTTCACAATAAAATTTAAATCCAAAACTAAATCCAAGATGAATTGTTATTCCTCTTCAAAAATATTAACCTTTAAACAGTTTTGAACAAGAAATTCATCTGTGCTAAAATCACCCATGTTCACTAACCAGATGGCATGGTATGTTCAAAACCTTTTTTCATTGAGATCATGTAATCCAGTCAACCCATGCCATCTGGCAGGCTTTGGTAGCACAGAAATTTCTTCCTGAAAATTAACTGATTTCTACCACTTTTGTACAATCCAAATCTCAAAGCATTTCAGTTGTATCTTAAATGGATCTTCCACTTGGCTTAAACAAGCACAAGTCTAAGTTATTAATGGTCATAAAATTATAACCTATTGAATTACACCGTTGTCCAAAATAAATTCTTTAGCAAAGATGTTTGTTCTTCAAACAACAAACTTATCACTACACTACTTCCTACATACATTACTGCACAATAAATTAAAATTTGAATTTTTAACAAGTCGAAACCAATTAGGTGTGAAGTTTCCACATTAAGAAAATAAAATTATTAGTTCCTAGTCAGATTTACCTTATTGTCACAGGTGTCATAAGCAGCACAGTTGTTACATTATCCAAAAATGAAGAAAGAGCTGCAGTGAAAAGGCATAGCGTGTTCACCAAAGGCCATACTCTCCCATTTGTAATCTAAATAGATGAAATATTAGAACATTTTCTGTAACAATTTCTAGGAAAACTTATAACAAAGTAAAGTATTTACCTGATATGCATATACTGCCAAGGAATCAAAAATACCAGTTTCAGCTAGAATTGCCACCAGAACCATCATGGAAAATAGCAGGAGGAGAGTTTCAATATCTATCCAAGAGACTAATTCATGCATTGTTGGTCTCTAGCAAAAAAACAGACATTTTAGTTGAAAGGGATGAAGAAAATATGTATATCTCCCCCTCATCAAGACAACAAATACAGGTTATAATTGAAGTTTATTTCTCATCCATAGGCCTTTACAGCCTAAAAATAAGAGGGCAACTACATTTATGGACCCTCCTTGATTTATTGATTGATGTTTTTGAGTATGTCCACCACTAACAATTCCTTTCCCCACTGGATGGTGAGATCCAGCACCAACCTACATGTCTGCTTGCAGAGCATTCCATCTCTAGGTTTCTCCTCCAGTGGGGCACCGCCTGAGCCCGGACAAACTAGCTCCTGTCATGTGTGATAGTGAAGTGCATGTATGTGGGAGTAAGACTAGGAAAGAATGCATGTGGCATGTGGTCCATTTGTTGTGGTTCTGCTCCAGAATTTGCCTCATACTGATTGGAGAAACCACAGGGAAACTACCAATAAGAGCAGCTGTTAGCTATAATTTGTCTAGACAGTGACTGAACTCTACCAAGCTCTTTAGCTAGTATCAAAAATCTACTACCATTGGGATTATTAACCTTAGGAGATCTGGCAGTCACTGGAGAGACAGGCAGCATTGGATCTGAACAAAATTCAGCCAGTGGGCCCTCTTTTTTTCCATTGAACTTTTTAATATTTAAAAATGGCATTTTTAATAAAATTAAGTAAATAAAATATAACCTAGATGGAATTAAATTTTACTTCAATGACTACTGTTAATAAATACAAATGGTTTATATTGAATATTTATAAGTTGCCAGATAACTGAGAACTTCGACCCCAAATGTCATAACAAATTTCATAAAATACTGGTTTAACAAACCAACTTAAATTTATGCAATTTATTATTAAGCTACCTTAATTATGATTTTAAGAATTTTGTTACTTGCATAGAAACATGATAGTGGTTGCTAAAGCCAGGGCCATTTCTAAAGAGACCTTCATGAAATAAAATTTTTAAAAAAGACCTGTAGGTCAGGTTATAAAGTGGAAATCAGGGATTGAAAATATTAAAAAATAAAGTGTTTTATCATTCACCTATAGGGCCTCTGAAAATGTTCAAGGGATCATAGCTCCTCCCACTTTGCATGCACAGATCATAAATCTCATCTTTTTATTGTTTCAGAATCTAAAAGAACAAGACCTTATTAGGGATATTCTAAACTTTAAAATCCACATACAGGGTTGAATCATGTGAGATGAATATTCCATTTTGAACTCCTGCCCCCACTCTTCCTTCTTATTATTGTATTTGTTGATCTTGCAAGAAGTTTTTAATTTTGTAGAAATCTGTTGTACAGGTCACTGATTGAAACAAAAATTTACTATTATTGCCTATAGAATTATTTTTTTTAAAAAGCTTCCCCTAGTTTTAATTTTTGTTCTTTAAAAGAAGGGTTCATCAAATTTTAACCATTTTTGTGTTTCAAACAAGTTTTTCTAGTGTAAGGAAACTCGCCAACAAAACTATATGCCATGCCATTTTATTCCATCTCAGGGTGTGCGCAAATTCCACTGAGATTTTTCTAATTATTAATTAAAATGTTTACTTTCAGATACTTACTTCATTCATTGCTGCTAAAATAGCTACTGACATGGTAGATGCAACAATTGCTGCTAATGCTCTGTGGACAGTCTACAACAAAATTTATAATTTTGTTTAGGTTATCAGGACAAAATTTATTCAATTACAAGTGCTTTACATAAATGTGATGCTCTAATTCTGATAATGCACAAGTATAACAGCCGTATACAATACAGCATGTACAAAGTGGTGAAAAAATTTTTACTTACTTCAGTTATTATCAATCCATATAGCCCAAACAAAACAACACCTCCATAAATCTGTCCTTTGTAAGTGTCAATAGGTGTAAGATCATAAGAAAGAGCTACAGGAAAACTTGCTTCCATATTAGTACTCATTTGAATTCGAGCTACCAAGACCTCAGAATCTTTACGTCTGTAAAATGGTTCAAATAAATTATCATAATGAAAAATACCCATTAACAATAATAGGTTTATCAAGGAAAAGGAAAAAACTATGTGCCTTAAGGGGAGAAGAAGAATTTGTGGATCTTGAGCTCCCAAGTCCCCAGCCCATTCTTACTATATAATGTTGAATTATGAGGAACACTATTAGCAATATTTGGAAACTAGATACTTTTGTTTCCGAGTAATTGACAACGCCTTTGCATTGCCAAGTGAACTTCTGATTAGATTTCAGAATATTGCTAATGTAAGACCTCAAAAAAACAAATCAATATTTGCTGAAAGGAACAAGGAAATTCGGACAAAAAAATAATCAAACTGGGTCATTGATCCAGAAGCGTATGTAAAATGCTCGTTATGGGAATATATAGTGCTTTTAGAATTATACAGAACAAATTGTAATTAATGCTGTGAGGTCATTGAAATAAATCCCCTCTACATTAAATGGTATTCAATTTTCTACAAAGCATACTTATCTTTTAATCATGTCTAAAATTATCTTTTTAATTGTATTCAGAGTAAAAAGTAAAACAGAACTTCACTCAAAAAAATGTTTTCAACAATAATAATAAAACAAAACAAACTTACGTAAAATTTATTCCTTTGAAAAGGAATATCTTTGTGGTTGTTACTTCTGGCACAAAGTCAATCAAATCTTTGTTTGAAACTAGTGGAATAATCCAAGCATCGCTCACATTCTGCAAAATCAAATCTTGATCATTCACTGCATTCAAGAATATATAATTTTATACAATTCCATGTTAACCTACCTCTGTGAAGTAAAGGGATTTGTCATAAACAGATGAATTCGAAAGGACAAATCCCTCATTCTCTGTTTGTTCTAATACTTGAACCCAAACACTGAGGGATTTAGAAGACATGTTGCTGTAGTAAGCAGGAAGAAGAGCACCTTGAATGGTGATACTTAATTGATCACTCAGAGGTTGATCCAATATCCAATAGGCTGTGAGAATATTAAGGGCCAGAGAAAATTCATTTTCACAAAATTTTGTAGGCAGCCATATTTGGAAAGTATGGTAATATTTTCAAAGTATCAAATTATTACAATCATCGATGTATTACAATTTTCAAAGTAATATTTTAATTACTCTGATTTTTTTATGTGCTAGGGAAGGTTTCAGTTACCGAATGTGTGCGTTTAGAATTTTTATTTTAATGGTTTGATTATCATTAATAATTTATGACTTCATAGACTTAAGTTTGCCATCAGCTAATTAGTCAATTGTTGCAAATGGCTTCAAGTCTCGTATTAAAAACCTAACCACTGTCAGGTGTTTAATTAGTAAAAAAATTGAAGGATTTGAAAAGATTTAGATTTGTGATTTCTAGATCAAATTCATATTAAGTGATTTGCAAGTGATCTTCAGAATGTAGTATACAAGGGTACCAAACAGGATGATTTTTAAATACTGGTAAAATAGCAAGACTAAGTTTTTTGTTGTTGATTAGACTTTGAGAAAACCTGACAGGGTGAACAGAAACAAAATGTGGGAAATACTGGAAGATGAGATATTTACAAACAATGAAAGGAATGAGAGTCTGTATACAGACACTCAAGATTAAAGTAAGAAGAATGAATGAATGAATGATGGAAGCAATACATAAACTTTTGGAACAACCAGAGGACAGACAGGGTTGTGGGCTATTATTACCATGCCTGTTGAACATGTATACTGACCACATGATCAAAAAGTGAAAACCGGTATCAATTTAAACAGACAAATTGTCCAAATCGTGCAGACAACATGATCCTAACAGTGGAATCAGAAGATGACTTACAGAGGGCAGCAAATTAACTTCATAAAATAGCCCTAACATATAATATGAAAATCTCCACAATAAGACTGGATATGGCACTAAGGCAAAGAAATGAGAAGGATTAAAATTGTGTTGATGGAAAAATAATCAACAAGTAGCATAATTTATGTATCTAGGAAACAACATTGGACGAATTCAGAAGATCATGAAAGAAAAATTCAAAAATATAATGGAGTTAATAGGATAACCCAGAAAAAATTGGGAAGAGGACAGCAGAGACAAAACTAAAAATACACAACATAACATCTAAGCCACTGTTAAATGCCTGGATCAGAAATATGGACCTTAAAAAAAGAGATTAGAAGCCACACAAATGAGATTTTTCCACCATCTGGTAAGAATTAAATGTTTAGATCAACAAAGAGACACTGAAATCAGAAAAAAAAACTCTAACAAAAATGTAGTGGATGACGTTAAAGAGAAGCAGAGGAGACGGCTTTTACAGGTGCAAAGAATGCAAGCAGAAAGATTTCCTAAAGCAGTTTTAAAGTATAAACGCATAGAGCAAAGAAATACAAGAAGACCTAACAAAAGATGGATTGCTTAGGAACTTCTGGATGAGTAATCACCAGATCTACTGTTAACAGGAACAGATACCAGACCTACTATCCTGCTGTTTATGATTATGACAACATTTTGTTTCTGGGGGTTAAAATCTTACAAAAGGTTTGACAAAACAAATGTACATTCAAGCTAACAATATCTAACGTACAGTTTAATTTATAATCAGGAATGTGTAGATATGCAATTTTTTTTTCCAACTTGCCGTAATACATTATACAGGTCATCTCAATTTCATTCATTATAACAAGAGAACAAAGAAAATATACAAACGGTTAGAACACTTGGAAGACTAATCGCTACCAAGAATACTGTGGTAAGCCAATGAAAATGGGCTGTAAAATTGATTTCTGGTGATCAAATACAAAATAGAAGCACACTTAACAAAACTTCACAAAAATAACAGTCACAATATCCTCCATGGTCTGCAACTCCATTCACTACTGACTTGTCTCTAAACAACATGGAACTACAACCCAAAGACAGATTACTGCACTGAATAAAACCAATGATGATCAAAGAAGAATGAAACAAAGCATTTTGTGAAATGACCCTCAAATATAAAATTTATTACACAATACAAACTAAGTTTCAAAAATGATTAAGGACTGGAAATTGTGTGAACTTCAGACAACTATCAAATTCCTTCTATATCAATGCATAGGCTCTGGAAAAACAATATTTTGCTTATTCTCTGCTTTATTACCGCTTTGTTTCCTGGGGATACCTTTAATTTAATTGACTTTTGTGGTATTTGTGAAATAGTGAACAGTAGTTCACAACTGCAGATGACACCTTTTTTATTCGTAAAACCTGTTTTGCATAATATTTTACTGATTTTAAGCATTTTAGTAAAAGATTTCTTTATTGTCAGACTTGAGTATGCTGTTTTCCTTCTAGCCCATATGATAGATAATCAAAAGGCTTTTGTCATGAATATCTTTGTAACAATTCCTGTAAACATTTTTTTAAATTTCAACACTTCATTTTAGGTTTAACAATCTAGGAGATCTCAAAAATAAATGCTTATTTAATATTTTATCAGAAAATAATGCCACAAGAGAAAATATTACTGCAAAAAATTCATTTTCGCAGAGGAATATTGTACAAAAACTTTAATATTTGAAAGAAATTTTAGTAACTGGACATCTAAATGTGAACTATTATCAAATAAGTGTCATATCCATTTGAACGTTTCTATTTTGCTGAATTTCAACTGGCAAGATCGCAAGTTCACAAATACTAATTTACAGAATATTATTAAGGATGTTAGCCTTCTAGTCTTACTGTTAGAAATCACTTATTTTTTTGTTTAACCAATTATAAAGGATACTCCTTGTTGCATTTTCTGGAATAGAGATCTGATGCATTGTGATTTCTTTTTCACTGGTTATCATAAGAGTGACCTGGAATACAAATACTATGTGATTGATGTGAATTACAAAAATATTACAACTTATTTGAATCCATTGGAATCTTGAATCCAATCCTTAAATATTGAGGAAATAATATACAAGCAACCAAAACCAGCTTATTCCTTTATCTCGCAAAATTATCTTCTTTGTATTTTTATTAAGTTTAAAGAGTTCTTTTTTACTTTGAAGTTATTAATTCAATCCAGATTAATTCTACCTAAAATGTGTTGAGAATACAAACCGTGCATAACAAACTGCCTTTGGAGGCAAGAAGAATTTTTGGAGGTGAGAAGAACTCTTAAAATTTTCACAAGTGGAATGAAATTGTTTTGATCACAAACACAGCATTTAAAAAAACTTTCCTCTAGTTAGTTCTGTGCAACATTTTAGTCCAAATGAAGAAATCATTGTTATTGATTATTAAATTTTATGTACATATTGTAATACTGGTGTAACAAATGATTGAACTACAAAACCTTGTATTATTTACTTTGTGGCAAGTGGCATTAGATTGAAACTTTCATCATCTTATTTCTCAGAATTAACTCCATGTGGCATAGAACTATCTAGCACCAAACTTATGTACATGTTCTTGTTTTTTATCCACACTATTTCAATCTTAACCCATTCCATATTTGAATCTTTTGTGAATGTGCTTTGTCCTCTTTCTTTTCCAAAAGGAAAGTGCAGAAAATTATTCTCATTTCAGCCTTGAAATTTTATCTTTTATTACATTTTGGAGAATTCTAATATTATCACCATTTTGGGATGATTGATTTATTTTTATTGAAATTAAAAACATTCACACAAATGTTAAATTGCCAGAGAATTTACAATACCTATAATTAAATATTATTTAAAAGGCAAACTTACAGTAAAAATTGCCCACACAATTGTCAGGAGTGTAATTTTTAAATATTGTTTCCAGCCACTTCTTTTTCTAGTGCCTTCTCCTGTGTCTGCATTATCTCCTAAAGGAAGGTCTTCAGGAACAGGGGAAAGTGGAGCATTTCTTGAAGAGGCCGCCACTCTGCCCAGAAAGGAAAGTCAAAAGGAAATTAGCTTAATCAGAAGGATTCTACATCAAATTGTTATAAAGTATTACAGCATAAGCAGATTTGTGTTAGGAAACTGAAAACTGAAAAGCAAAATTAGAAATTGACTTATTATCCAATACTTCCAAATGTACTTAAACATTTTGGCCTGAGTTATGATTAAAATGAATACCAATAATTGTCAATTCAAAGATTTAGTTGCAATTTTGAGAAGATTTTTTCCAAACTTCCTTCAAAGAAAGGAAAAAAAGTAAGTATGTTTGCATGAATGATTGATCTTCATAATGAGGGGCTGGTACATAACTGCCCACCCATGGTGTCCAGGGTTCCAAGCAAGGACCCCTGCCAACACCAACAAAGACAGGGTTCCTTTGCACAGATTCTGAAGGTATCCCATCCAGTAACAAAGCATATTTCAATCCAATGGTTAATTTTGGTTATTTCTTATTATTGCTGCAATATAAATATTACCATCTGTGAGCGTCCAAACTCTCCATTTATCAAAAAAAAAATTAAGTAACATACGGCAATATTTTTATGAATTCGTCGCTTCACGATATTTGACGTAGTGTAAACATCTTTAGCTTCCTTTTAAGAAAATGTAAGTCTTGTCGACATCTCTCTAAGAAAGTCCACTGAATATTTTACCGTTACCTTTGTGCCCAGGGTCGGATTTATCTACAAGTATAGTCAGTAGTGGCTTGGGTACTTCTATCTAGGGGGGGGGGGGGCGCAAAAATCTTAAAACTGTCGAAATAAGTAATACGTAAAATAAATGTTAATCAAATAGTCTGAACACTTAAACGTTTTTGTAATTAACTTTATTTGTTTAGTACATATGGAGAAGTATTTTTCGGAGGGAGGGCTACAACAAGATTTTGTGCTTGGGTACTATCCAGTATCTAAATCCGGTCCGCTGGGCCGATTGGCTGGCGAACGAGGAGCATGGAATCGCACGAAATTTGACGTGTATACATGCATATACAAGGCGATCGAATTTTAGTTTCGTTTTATGTGCTCTACTGTAACTAAACTGAAGATTTAGATTTTTTTCGTATTTCTGAAATTAACTATTTTTTTTCGCAAGTATTATCTAAATTAAATGAACTGAATTTTCCGCCACACATTTAACTGGAGAGGCAAAATCCTCCACCACACGTTAACCGGGAGAGGTGGCTCAGAGCAACAGATGTCTATAGTGCCCCTGATTGCAAGTTCGTAGGTTTGAGTCCCGACGGTAGCTCTCACTAGCTCGTCAGCTAAGTCGAAGTCTGTCGCTGTATGGAGAAGTCTAACGGCCTGCTGCTTTGATCGGTAGTTTTCAGTGTTTTTTCTTTTTTTTTTTTTTTTTCGAACAAAAGGCGAATGCCGAAGCAGTACCCTACAAAACGGGCTACGGACCGCGCACGATCTTTCCTTTCTCTTCCTTGCTCTATACTCGCCTATTACTTACACACAAACACACACGCACATACATACATGCACTCCAGTACACATGCCGGGAGACTAGTTGGGAGCTTGGAGCTTGTCCCAGCTGTAGCGGTTTCCCCGCTGGTGGGAGATCTGGTTGGGGAAAACCCCGCTAGCCAACGGTAGGTCAACGTCTGATCTCCCCATCCAGCGGGAGAACACCACTGCCACCTCTCAACGAGAAAACGTGCACTACAGTTGCCGGACTCACTTTAGCAGTTGACGCCCGGAATCACTTCTCAACCAGTCCGCCACATTGTATTCAGATTAATTTAAAGTTTGTTTTAGATGTTAGAGAATCTGTTAATGTATTTTTCATTTAATGGATATATTTCTTTATTTTAATTTCACAAATAATATTTGAGAAGACTTTGATTCTGTTCTTTTCGCATAATATTGATCATGTTATACTGTTATACCAATATAACTATTTATTTTAATATCCAACTATGTAACCTCAAAGATATAAAAGCAGCACCTATTGGATTTTTTTAGATTTTTATTAAAGCTTTTAGAACTAGATATTTATTAAAGCTTTTGTTGTCATTGACCGTAACATTTCTCCCAAAATTCGAATTCGTGGTTTAGTCCCAGTTAGGATAACATCGTACCTTAAACATAGCTCTCCGAATAGAAATATCGTACTGGCACGAAATATTTACTTATCTTTCCAATTCTTTGCCAATTGAGCATAGGGAGGTGCCCAGGTTCCCCCTGGACAGAAAAGAGGTTCTGCAAACCATTAAGGATCCTTTCACACTTTCTTCTCGATCGTCAAACACATCTAACTTCGACAATTAAAATAAAAAGACAGTTCTGGTCTTCTGAAGTACAATATGTTATTCTGGGAAACAACACAGAACGTCAAATTACTTGACTGATTTAAAGAAGGTAAAACCATTTAATGAATCTCTGATTCAGTAAACTTCAAATACCCTTATATCAACTTCAAATTAAAGACTAAAATTAAGTCTCATTTAGATTATGCATTGAGAATTATTCAAATCCACCACGTATTCATGTAGCTCTTCCATTATTTCAAATTTACATTCCTGTCTGAATTTACGAATAATGTTTGAAAAATGGTGCTTGCAGAACTGTTTTAGAAAAATTTCTACGATGTCTATATTACAATAATAACTCAATGGAAATATATTTGATAGGTGATAGTATAAAGCCATTACAAAAATTCACACACAATACATGTACAATATTTTACAACACTTTGCCAGATGACATTAAACGTTTAAAATTTGAACTGCATAAATGTGTATAAACAACCTGTAACAAGTATTGTATTGCAGCCTCCCGGTCAATGACTCCCATCTCGATCAGGTTTTTCGTCCAGTTTCCCTGATCCATTGAGCAAATGCTGAGATGGCCCCTTATTTTGTTTCTGGACATAAATGTAACTATTTTCTGTGCACGTCTTCTAGAATTCAGTGGGAAATACAATCATTCAAATTATGGTTTCCATGTTGTCGCCGCAGGAAGTATTATTCCGAAGGACAACATGGATAAGAGCCAAACTTTATTGCATTTTTATCCCTGAAAATAGATTTTATTACATGGGAGCTTTTTTTTTCTCTCTTTCTTCCGATTTTAAGTAGTATATGACAGTGTAGGGATCACAATTTTGAAAATGTGCACACAATTCACTTTTGCCCATAGCACGTCATGCGCAGTTTTTAACTGCTTTTTTTACGTAAAAATAAACAAATAAAAAATAAAGAAAGACATTCTACGAATAGTGAGTAATACCATTTGCAGCATAATTTTAACTTAAAATGGATTAATGGTGTTATTCTGTGATATAAATCTATAAGAATTAAGAGAATTATAGAGAATTTGAAAGTTCCTATGCTAAAACATACCGTTAAGTCTCCAGATAATACACAACGTCCCCCTGCCCTGACGCCACTGGTTGTCGTTCACCGTATTTGCGTGGATGTGAGCAGATTTCATCACGTTCTTTACGATTAGGTATAATATGTTAATAAAGAAAATTTATCATTCCTATGTTTCATATTTTTTTGCGCCAAATAGGTTCTATGGGAGCAAGCAGAGCCCCAAGGTGTGAACAAGTGAACACGCGCTCAGCTTACCAAATCTGCACTAGAATTCCCGGACACTGTATGCATCTCTCATGTACAAAATATTTAGTGAAAACCGTCTCATTATCTGCACTAGTTCACGAGATATTTGAGGGGAACATCTTAGGTGAACCACCCAGTATACTAGTAGTGTTAATGCACGTAATATAAAATGAAAGTATTTATCTTCAAATCAATAAATGTTCTTAATGAAAAAATACAAATACTAAGTCCATCTTTGAACCTCACAACCTGATCCTGAATAAAGCTCATGAGAGATCTCTCATCGTAAGTCTCTCTCCTCGTAGTCATGAGAACTTTCAGCCGGCCCAGTCGTGAGCCTCCTCGTTAGTGTTTCTATCTCAGATCATGAGGTCGTCATGGCAATGATCAGCCAAATACCAAAAAATTGATTTTTTGAATAAATTTAACAGTTTCTACAACCCATGCAATGACTAATTAACACCAAAAATAAGATTTAAAAAATAACTAAAGGAGTACAACTTACCGTTGATTGCCGCGTTCTGTTGAAGTTTGTAGATCTGAGAACTTTGTGCATGATGATGACATGAATGACATGGAAAGGCTCATATCTTCATTGGACGTGGGATCTTGCCTAAAAGAGATGGATACAAACATATTGTTAATTTATTGCATCACTTTTAAGGGAAATTTATCAACAGGAAGATAATGCAGTGAAATTTATGAAATATATTGGTATATACTATTTGAATGTCCTATTCTCAGTGAAAACCGAAAAATTACTTAAATACTTCAGCTGGTACATAAATATTTGACGGATTGTATCAGTACTTTAAACAAAAAATAACTATCGCCCCGTGCGATGACTCGCGTGCCCCACTCCACCACTTTTTACTTCCGTAATTAACAAACCGAGTACAACTTACACCATTGCAGTTACAAAGCATAGCATGTCAGAGTTTCATTTTTCATAAAATTGATATGCTGCAAGTCCGTTCACTCTTACCGAGGAGAAACCCAAAATAGGCGAAGCCTTAAAAGGTGTGAAAGATACCCAAAATATTCCATTCATTGATTGAGTCGTGAGAATCATTCACAAGGTCGCATTGCATTGCATTCCCATAGTCCCTTACAAAAGTCCTACAATGGACAGTAGTAAATCTTGTTTACTTGCAATACTACACAATTTTATTAATAATTAACTCCGAACTAAAGCTGTTTGAATAAAAAAACAAATAGAAAGTTCGTAAAAATAAAATTGGTACAATCCTATTTCCAGATTTCATTAAATAGAAGAAATTAACCGCCAACTTCCTAAATCAGGAAGTTGGGGTTGATTGAAAATTAACCGTGGTGAAATTAATGCACTGATACGAAGGGATGTAAAAATTTTTTCCTCTTGTGAAAACTACACTAATTACAATTATTTTTCGAAGCCACAATTTCTCCAGCGAAGACGTTTGTGTGTTTTATTTAGGTTGATCTTATTAAACAAACCTAACATTGGCACATAAGTTAGTAAGCTTTCTTCTTTTTTATAGTGGCCGCATATGCCATTTGTTTTTAGCTTGTTTGTCTCTTGATTCACGTGAATATAAATCGTGTAATCTATTCTCTTTCGGTTAAGAACTTCACTGGCGCGACATTTTAAAACCTACTCTTATTTATTGAACAAACCGAATACAAAACCCCCGTTTGGGTGGCTCAGGGCATGCAATGTCACCATAGATCCTTTGACCTGGAGGTCCTAGGTTCGAGTCCCGACGGTTGCACATTTTCCACACTAACCAGACAGTTTCGAAAACTATTACATTCCAAGATGAACGGAAATCTTTCCTATAATTAGGAAGGTATATGACAATGTACAAAATGTTGAACTATAAAATAATTTAAATGATTTTAACTATAAAATAGTTTTTGACATAGCAAATAGTAACTAATTAAAAGGTATCCTTCTGTTTCTGTCTTATTTTTGTCAAATTGGAAAAGAGAATATTAGCATTTTCTCTGAATTACATGCTATTTTTAACGACTATCTGATCTGTACTAACCCGGAAATTATACTTTAAATCTGAAGTCTCGAGCAAACCTAAGAGATGGTAACTGCACGTAAGGGTTACCAAAACATTTCCAAAAGCAGAATATGTATGCGTGTGAATAGATCAAACTGATGTCTACGACACTGTCAGTATTACTGTCACTAACAGTGAACATGAAATTTCAAAGACCCCACTGTTTACCTTCACTTAATTAAACTCGCAATGAACTATATTTAATCACAATTCTGCATGTATATATTTCTGAAAAGTTTCAAAGTACGTTTCCAGCATTATATTAGCTATATAGGTAAATTCATTGATTATACATTTTCGCGTTGGCTAAATGAAAGTAAAGGGGAATAAATGCCGGAGCCTGATAGCCAAGGTCGCTAGGAGCCTGTTAGCCAAGCTTGATAGCGAAGGCCGCTAAGGATGAAGGGCCATAGCTGCCTCGGCTCGAAGTGTCGCGGGTTCGAATCCCGCTTCGGTCGTAGATGTTTGTGGGTCAGTGTTGTCCTTACGTATTCTTCCTACAGTTAAAACTATCGCAGTGGTAGCTATATGACCAAGTTGTTAAAAAAGCGACCTTAAAATATGAAATAAAAAAGCAGGCGAAGAAAAAGTTAAAGTTTGTGTAAGGAACGCGAATCATTACATGTTACTCACCGACCTGGCTCCTATCCCGCAATTCAGGTTATCAACCGGCTTAGGTAGCCCAGGGTAACATTTGATGTCACTGCAGCAGCTGAATTACAGCGACCGGCTACTCTTATCGAAAGTTTTCGGTGGTTTCTCCGAACAGGCGATTGCCGGAGCAGTACCCTATCAGTGCCCACGAATACCCTAACAAACGGGTCACGACCCGCACGCGATCTTCCGTTCCCTTCCTTTCGATCTTCACCTCTTATTACACACACTTGCATGCACTACACTATCACACATGTCGGGAGAGAGCTAAAATCTTGTCCCAGCTGGGGCGGTGCACCTGTTGGAAGATACTCGGTTGGGGAAAACCTCGCAAGCCGACTGATTGCGTCGGATCTCCTGCGAAGGGAAGATCACCGCCACTTCCCGCAATAAAACATGCACTACAATGAGGAGGACTCATGACCTAAGTAATCAAATCAACAGTCAGTGCCAACAAAGAGTAAAGAAACTCTCACATGCGCTATCAGGTAATGCTTACGTGGCGGGGGGCGGGGCGGGCGCGTGGTCGGGGTCGGGGGCGCTGGAGGGCCCGGGCGTCGCCGCCGCGCCCATGTGCCGCTCGTAGCCCCTGCGGAAGGGCGACAGGTAGGGGTCGTCGCGCACGCTCTGCGGCAGGTCGTGCCACGCGGCCAGCGCCGCCAGCGGGAGGTCGCTGCAACAAATCTCCCGCCTCAGCACAGGACGGAGACTAGAAAGGCCGCGAAAAATAATTTAAATTTTGAACTCCCGCTTGCGAGTTGACAGGAATCGTGATTGGCACAAGTGGAGGGGAGGAGTGGGGAGACGCCTTTGGATTGGCACACACCTGGAGGAGTGGGGAGAAGCCTTTCTAGTCTACGGTGCCTCGCCTTGGCGGAAAACTGCATTCGTTTACTCGTCCGCCCTTTTAACATGGTAGTGATCGCTGTGTGGGTGCTCTGTGGTACAGGAGAGCTTGTGTGCTACGGGGCTCTGTCATGGGCAATTGAGCTTGGGGCAGGAACAGGATAAGCCCCAACAACCACAGGAGGCCTCCCGTTAATGATAAATATGAATTTTGATTGATCTCGGTTGCAATGCAGTTTGCGATACGGTTCGTTCACGCGCGAGTATACATGGAGGGAAAAAATCGTGGAAGAAACAAGGTAATGGAGGTTTTGCGGGAAATCATTAAGAAAATATACACGCCAAATTATTTTTAAGGAGTATTCGCATAAAATGCGTTTGTAATTACGCTTGGACAGACTATGCTCTTTTGTGTTAAAGCGATGGCTGAAGGCCTCAGCCTCGCCAGCTTGGAACAGTTGAAAAACGTCACTTTCCGCGGGAAAGTGTCTGCCGCGATCACTGGCCACGCTGCCAAGGACTCGAATTCGACGCGCGCGTTAAGAATCACAAACTGCATTTCTACCAAGATATCATCTTGTTACTGTACCAAGCTCGACATAAATAGAAGACAAATAATCCTACAAGACAAGATAATCCTCACCAAAATTGAAATATTAACTTTTACGATAACGGTAACCTTGTTTGAGCTGGTGTAGATTATCTGGTTATTGCCCCTAGCCCTTTAAGTTTAATACATTTGAAATTCCTCTACATTTCAACTTCCTGAATGATACGAGGAATCTATCATTTATCATCCATTTCTTCCAAAACATCTCGATCGAACACTATCCGAGCAGTGTTTATTGCATCAAATGGATATTTAGTTGAAACATCTTTCAGTGACCAGGATCATTCTTGAATGAGCTCGACGATGTGAAGGTGTGACGGGGGCGGGCACGATTTTGCCATCTCGTGACCGTCTTCCCCTGCCCCTATCAAGAAATTGTTTTCATATCAACATTCGTTGATTGGCGAAATGATCATATACGGAGTGTCACAGCCGCAACCCAAGTTCGTGAAATACATGCCAATCATGTCTATTATGCCTCCTAAAAATATTGCATCAAAAGTATGAAAATAAAATAGTCATATTCAATTTAAAATATTAATATTAGGTCCAAAATTTTCACATCTATTCATGAAATACTTTAAAACCCTCCTTTTAACACTTTGTTTAATAAAATTGTTGGGTTCTTTATCCATCGAGATTCCTAAACCAGTGTTTAGCCTCTTTATACATTAATCCTCTAGATAACTATTTCGTCAAAATATCTAATCATAAAACTACATGAAACACCGCATACTGTTCAATTTGCAATACTTCACTCTGCATATGCAAAATCGAAATTTTTGCTGCAAGCATCTTGGTTTATGTTAACAAAGCGTAATCTACGCATACGTCTGAATAATTTGTAGCGAGTTAAAGAATGCGGACGAGTTCTATCGAATAGAGAATGAAAAAGTACACTCAAAGTCATTACAGGGAAATTGGAAGTTTTCTGTTCTCTAGAAATCTTACAACCTCACTGTACGTATTGGTTAATTATTTCTTTACACTTTTGACTTTAAAAGGTTGCATATCGTAACGCACAAATGCCATGCGTCAAATATTTACTGGTGAAGTTTTTAATTTGCTGAGGTCAGTTCATTAAATACTCTTATTTCTGCGTTTCCGCTGAAAGTAATTAAATAGATCATTGCCGTTTTCCGCAGGGGCGTCGTCGTGCGCAATTTTGGAGGCTGTTCTGTACAGATCAGCGAATTAAAAACTCTAAACAAACACTTCATTGGATGAGATGAATTTAGCTAACAATGGAGGTTTCTTTTCACAAGGTAATCAATAATAGTGTTTCAGTGGGTAATTTAAAATATTTTCGTATTTCAATATTTAAAAATTTCAGAGGAAAATCTTTGGTTGCTTAAGAACTAAAAAGTTTAACTAATAAATTATTTTTTCCACGAGAAACTGTCAAAACAAAACCAAAAAGCCCGATTTTCCAGTTTCAAGTAATCATGAAATATTGTCCAGGTATTTCAATATTGTAATTTACAATCTGTCCAATACAAAATTCGAATAAATATAGTACGTACTCTTAACTTTACACTCCCAAAAGCCACGATCATGGAATAAAAAAATCTTTATGAACATTGAACATTGACGAAAATAACAATCATATAAATAACAGTGTCACGTAATGTTTGACACTGTGTCATGTCTTTTCCAAAGAGTGATTTTCTGAAGGCGAACAGTCGCCCGTGCGCAGGCCTCTAACCTCGGGCTGGAGATCTTGACGACGCCGTTGGGCGACTGGCCGTCGCTGCCCTCTGTTTGAAAGTGCGCCCTGCGGCCGCCGCCAGCGCCACCAGCGCCCGCGCCATCGCCCTCCGGAGGCCCTGGAGAGTCGGCCATCGACAGGCGCTGCAACGGAAAAGTATCGGGCTCGCTGCTCTGCAGAGATTGTGATTCCATTCCTTCAGACTCGGGATACTATTCCGCGACCCTAAAGAGGAATTAAAGGAGGAGCAACAAATCAAAACTTATTAACTCCAAGACAAAATTCGGTCTTATTCCTTATTGCAACGAGTCTCCGACGTCGCGAGATGTGAACGAAAACCGAGAACGAGTGGTGGGAACGAGAAAAGTTTCCTAAGTCAAATGAGAACGGGAGTTTTAATTAAAGGAAGTAATTAAGGATAAATGTCAGCTTCAGATTGTTTTATGTAGGCCGAAGACCAGCACGCGTAGCAAAGCGTCAATGCCAAGTTAAACGTGTTCGGCCGAAAGTACTACGGAATACATTTTGTCGGAAATTGCGCATTGGACAGACTCAAGGATGTTTTATGTTAATCGCATAAGGCGTAGGGCGAAGGCCGAAGTGAAACGCCACGTCATGAAATTCAACACTTAGCGAAGTGTCACTGCGCCTTAAAGTTTGAAGCTATAATATGACGCCATTCCGCCCGCAGATTGTTGTTCACCGTGTTCCCTTACTCTCGCTGTGCTCTCGTTCGTTACGATAAGGGAGAAGAGCTCAAAACTCCACGAGTTTTTAAGTGTTCAAATAACAGGATTTAACATTTCTTAACGAGAATTATATTTTATCCATCATTGAAATTAACCTAATTTTCTTTTATCACACGAGTCTTTGGTGTACGTCCGGAAAGTTAAAAATATATTAAAATGCGCCTCAAATGAATTATCAGGTTTATACATTTTTATCTGCTGCTCCACAAAGATGCGTGAAATATTTAAGTAGTGGAAGGTTGAACATTTCTCTGCCTCGCGAAGGCACAGAAAATAATTGTTTTTTTTTTTAGAGTTTGGTGTGAAGTGCCCTTACTCGCATTCTTTTCCGCAGTTCTTGGATGTCAAATATAGGAACGGGCTGAAATGCATTACGTCTAAATATATGCTTTTTGAAATTTATCAAAAGAGGTAATAAGCATTACCATTCACCTTTCGAAAGCGTTCATCCATTGCTAGCGCGTACGACCTTCAATCAAAAAATTTATTAATAAGCCATACTCAAAAAATTCAACCTAGGAACATGAAAAAAAAAGCGTAAGGTCACTGGTGCATTAACATCTGAGCAGCAAAATGCCAATTGTTTTCAGGGTTTGTGCTAAGTTCAGGCCGGGGCCTACTGAAGTCTTTCCTACATCTGCTGGATATCTAATCTACGAAGCGTATGCATTGAATCTGAATCTACGACATCGAAAGTAAAACTATAGTTTAGAAACAGAAACTTAAAGACCTTCGTTACATTTTACAAGGATCTTTAATTTTAAACTATTACCAGCAAGAAGCCGAAACCAATTATTCTCGTTAGTGGCGTAGATCTAGTGCCATTCTTTAAAATGTTAACCAATTTTTCTTCTGCTTTTTTCGACAATTTTCGGCCAGCCTCTCGGTTTATTGCGCAAAGCATCTTATATTCATGGTCTTCAGTAGCGCGTAAATATTTAAGTTCCATCCAACACATTTCTGAACTAACAAAATTTAGATAACGGTCGACTCAGCTTATAGAGACGGTCAAGATTACTCGTTTATATAAATTTCGATTTAAAATTATAACACGAAACCGATTCTCATAGTGTACCACGCAAAAAGAATTAGGTTTCGATGAATTCACCGCTAACTTTTCTTTACTAGCATAAATATTTTGAAGGGAAATATTTTTACACAATTAAATTATTCGTACGATTTTAAAATAAAAATGCAAGTGAAGCTGTATGTCCACAGTACATACCCTGTAGTGGATGTATTCGCTGGACGACCAAGCGATTTCTCACGGATCGGCACTCACTGCCACGAACTTCTTCGGCCGACCTCGTGGATGTATCTGGCAGCTCTCGACTTCGACACTAAGGGGCGACGGCGCATAACTATTCCCTGGAGCTGTTCTCCAAAGAGTGTTTATGAAATGTATTTTTCGATATTCTTTGTAGAAAAAAGTAGCGCCTTTTGTAAGGGAGATCGTTGAATGTATTATAATAAAACGATTCTGTCTGTAAAGGATGTTAAATAGTAAAAGGCTAATATTATTAATTACTATCAGAATTACTTTCACATGTGACTTAGAAAAGAAAGTTAGATTTTTTTAATTCTCGTGTCTCAGGAACAGAATTATACTATTTTGGAAGTCAATGTAATGAACTATTTTTATTAATTGCAAAGATTAAAATTATCCTATAGAAAGTGTCGAAATAATATATTAGAGATTAAAAAATCTGATACAATTGTAATTTAGAAACAAACTTCTAGGTTAGTCTCATTCTATGTTATTAGTATGATGGTTAAAGAAAAAAAGGATATTAGTCATTGTCCGACACCATCATCCTGCTTTACATTATATAATTTCCTTTCATATTATTATTAAAATAGCAGAATAAAAATAGGCCACTCACTACCATTGTGTTTTAGGGACGAAACATAAGGAATCGTGACACCCAAAATTACCTGGGAGTATTATTACTCCCACACATCACTTTTATTTTCACGATCGTGTGTACCAAATGTAAAATTCTTGATTGAGATTAAAGAGAACAGCAGGTAAACAGCCTGATCTCCAGTAGATCGCCAGATACTCTTTAGAAAGAATATTTACTTAATGTGCACCGATCTTGGCCGATGACGCTAGAAAAACTCCCATTAAGAGGAAACTAGAAAAGTCACAGAGAACCTCTCTTTAGGTGATAACTGAAGGCTATCGCATTACGTTATTCTACAAGTCATTACAGGGCAGAAGTCGGTGACTTGTGTATACAAAACAAAGCGGGTCGGTATCATATCAGGAAAGTGCAATTTGTAACAAGATTGTATCAGACACTACTCACATCACAACTCAAATAGAAGCAATGCCTAGATTAATTAATCAAGGCAGCTGGTAATGCACGTGAGAAAACAACGATAAGATTGTATTCACATTATTTCCTATTGTATGTTACAAAGCTTAAAGACTAAATATTTTTGAGAAAGCCAAAATTCTTACAAGATTAAAAACATAAAATTGTTTTTATTATCTATGTCTTCAAATACATATAATCCCAAGAAATTTGAAATTCAAAGAGACAATCTCAGAAAATTAATAAATATAGAAATGCAGTTAGAATCATGATCAGATTTTGATTGTGGTATTCATTACACAAATGAAATTTATTTTACATATTAATGCAAATAATTGGTTTTGATTATCAACTACTAGATTTTCTGAAGCAGCAAAATAATATTCATACTTTGTCAATGAACAATTAATTATTAATTTAATTTTTTCTACTAGGTCTATACTCCTTCTAGATTTAAAAGTGTAGAGAGTATTGCCAGCAATTTCACTTTCTTCCAGTTAGGGGTTGAAGGGGTTAGGGAAATTGAAGAAACACCTGTCCACCTGGCGCTAGTTGAAGATTTGAAATTTTGAAAAACATTCTTTAAAATTTGGGATTACTTTACATGAAGTCCATCGGACATTTTCAAAATCTCAAAAAACGGCACCAATTTTTTCTTTGAGTTTCTTGTAAGAATAGAATAAAATACACTTGTAAAGGTGACATAGGTCCGATTTTCAGGGTTAACTCAAAATTTCTATTTAGAACGTGGTTTTACTCTTTTTTAATATCCTTGAAGTAATATTTCGATTCTACTATTAGGAAACCAAAAAGTTGAGAAGATGTCAAAAAAATGTACTTTGGGCGACGATAGATGGCAGCTGGCAAGAAGATGGGGCAAGACCATAAAGCCAGTCCACACCAAGGAAATTAGAAAACTTTACTATGGGAAAGTCTGTGCCATTCTGTAGCACCACCAGTTACTTTCTCGTATACTTACGTATATACGGAGTAATATATGTAGTGTAGAGAATTATGTAAATACTGCGGAAAATCGATTTCGAGATTTCAACGGAAATACACGTTTTGAGGTTCCCTGACACAGAAAAAGTATTTTTCAAAACGTCTGTTCGTCCGTCTGCCGTTCTGTGAACTTCACTAGCGCCTAAACCATTCGTACGATCTTTTCCAAATTGAATAAACCCCTGTCTATCTAGCTTTAGCTGAAGCTTTGAAATTTTGAAAACATTCTTTAAAATTTGGGGGTGATTTACATGAAGCCCCCGTACATTTTCAAAATTTTCTCAAAAACGGCTCTAACTTTTTCTTTAAATTTCTTATAAGAATAAAGCAAAATACATTTATAGAGGTGGGATATGTCCAATTTTCGCAGTTATCTCTGAATTTCTGAAAATTGCAAAAGTTTGATTTTTTCGGCGTCTTCCTACAACTATAAAATTGAAGACAGAGATATTTCCTTCAAATGAAATTTGTTGTCCATAAATAGTTCTTTCATTGAGATCGTGGAGAGTTTTTTGAACATTTTTGTAGTTTTCATGCAATAGTGCGTGCAAGATTTGCAATTTTAAGAAATAACAGAAACAAGCTTTTCTCAAAAACGGCTCCAAATTTTTTCTTTAAATGTTTGGTAAGGGTAGTGCCAAGTACATCCTAATGACATAAACACCATATTTTTCTATACTTTTGTTTTGTAAAAATTACAAAATGTATTTTTTAAATTAATAAGCAGGAATCAATCGGGGTACAAAAAATTCCGTTTTAGGAAGGTTTCCATTTTATGTAAGGTTGTCCATTTCATGACACTTGTGATATTTACGTTTCTCCCCTTAAAGTAGTAAATTACATGACTTTATTATAATTATTAGAATACATTAACGTATAACGTATTTATGGAAGAAATCGCATTTGATGAATATTAAACACTCTTAATTGAGAGATTCTGAGTTGAAAAATACAATACAATACACCTTACTGGCACCTTACTTACTGCTTGCTGACTTTCATTGCGCAATGCGTCACAATCCAGTACTATGGCTTTCTGATACCCTCTCATGGTCTTGGGCAACGCGTTTCTGATCGAGGAGTTATGATTAGACATGGGATGTTTAGGCACCAAAATCGTCTTTTAGGCGCCTAAAAAGGCACTGAAAAAGTCAAGAATAAGGGAAAAAGGCGCTGTCATAAGTTACATACACAATAAAATGGAAAAATTGTAATTTTTGTCTATATTATTTTGTAAACTTAAATGCACAAAACCAGTTTGTATATTTTAATGTAAAACTAGATTTACATATTTAAAACTCTTGTACATTTTATTATTAAAAGTTTCCATTAACCAGTAATATTTTCATATTACCAGTAACTTTTCTAGGATCACAATTTCAAATTTGCGACGACTGGGAGACAAAATCAGTTTGAATGCGGAACGATATCTGAACGATGTGACTGGCATATACTTTAGCAGTCCAACACTAGCAACACTGAAACCTGGGAATTTATATTTATTTCCACTTAAAATTTCGGTTTCCTCGGTGTATTGTCAATCAACCATGTTCTCAGATCATGGCTGGTATTTATGAAATAGGGAAATGGAGAAAAATCAGTTGGTATACTTTCAGGAATACTCAGGTAATTTTAAGTTTCAAGACGTGAATTGAAGGTTTCATAATGAATGGTCCATCGCCGATTTTCCGATGTCTTAGCATTGTATGTAAATATAATATATAAAAGGGAAAAAAGTCCTAAAAAGGTATTTATTCAAAAAATAGGCATTTATGCTAAAATAAGCAAAAATAATCATTATAAACTTCGTCATATGTCATCATTTGTCATGATTCGTGGACATATATTATCAGCCTTTAAATAACTTCTCTAAAAAAAAATTGGCATTTCCCTAAAATCCGATGTCTGGTTATGATTTTCAACGCCGGGCAGGGAGACGTGTGAATAGAAGCCATGCCTGTACCTTCCCACGCCCAGTGAGTCGGGAGAGAAAGAACGGCCTACGCCTTGAGGGACAAGCGGCCCGAAGATCGATTTCTACACTGTCAGCTGCAGCCCGTCTTCAATGTCCGGCTCCCGCGACTGAAACGCATGACACAGGGATAGAGAATTTAAAACAAGTTTGCAGATGCATTCTGTTCATTAAGAAGATCTCGTGTCTTTCTGAAAATTGCATTAAGTTCATAGGAATTCCGTTTCGAAATTACTGACCAAATCTTTTAACATATATCAATTCAGCTTGTTTGCATGATTTACATAGTGAATTTATTGATTAATTTGTGTTTCCTGGAGCGTTAACTGCTATTGCCATTAGTCCAATACATGTTGTTCGTTTTATATTCCGGAAGGTGGCGGTGTTCATCCCGGTGAACGAGAGATCTGGCGTCAAACATCGGCTTGCAGGGTTTCCACCTTTAGGTATCTCCTCCAGTGACCGGGAGCGGTAGCTCAGTGCATTAACTGATGTCACTGCAGCGCCTCTGACCGGGAGGTCCTAGGTTCGAGTCCTGACGGCGGCAGGATTTTCGACACTAGCTTTTCAGCTAGGTCGAATTCAGTCGCTGTCTGGAGGAGAATTCTTGCGGCCGGCTGCTCTGATCAGTAGTTTTCCGTGGTTTCTCCGATCAACACCAGGCGAATGCCGGAGCAGTACCCTACCAAACGGGCCACGGACCTCGCGCGATCTGTCCTTCCTCTTCCTTGTCCTATCCTCTCCCCTTACACACACACTTATACTAACATGCACTACACTACCACATATTCCGGGAAATCGGTCGGGAGCTTAGAGCTTGTCCCGGCTGGGGCGACGCCCCGCAGGTGGGCGAGTCCTTGTTAGCGGGAAACCCCACTAGCCGACAGTGAGTCGGTGCCGGATCTCGCCATCCAGCGGGAGAAGATCACCGCCATCTCACGAGAAAAACATGCACTACACTAACGGAACTAATGACCAAAGCAGTTGACGTGTTCGGAAACACGAAAAAATTAGTCAATCAAAAAATCTTCCAGCAGGGCACCTTTAAGCTCCCAACTGGTTTACCGACAAGTAGTGAAATTCATGTAAATGTGTGTGTGTGTGTGTGTGTGCAAGAGGAGAGGAATCAGCAAGAATAAGGAAGGAAAGATCGCGCGCGCAGATAGCAGAAATCGGCCTAATTATCTAGCTAGTGTCGAAAAGGCGCCTCCCCCAGGAATATAACCTGAGGATCTTCCGATCAGAGATGAAACAATAGGAACAGATGTTGCTGTGAACCATCTCAGCCGCAACACTGACTGAAATGACTTACCACAACCACATTCAAGTGTTACAAAGAAATTGGGGAACGCATCATTGAGTTGAATTAATTTCTAATATTCTACCTCTTCAATTTTATCTAACCTACTTTATTTTACTATTCCTTTCCGAAACATTTGACACAAAAGAAAAGCAACGAAATTAAGGGAGTGTCTCCTGGCCAGTAAGCGGACAGAACTCTCTGTACGAAGTATTAAGAAGCTTTCCTGAACTCGCTTCGGTTGGACAAAGATACTTCGAGGCGCAGGCGCGACACTTCGAGGCCCCAAACATTTCGTGCGAAAACACAATGTAACATTGTCACGATTTGTCTCGCCTCTTGTGTTTGGGGCACGGGATGATCGCCCGATTGGATAACACCGCCGCCACTGCCGCCGCGTCGCGTGCGGCAAAAGCCCCGACCGAAGATGCGGTGACCGATTGCGGTGGAGATCGAATGGGTGTTTATCTCACCATTTATTTGTCACAGCATGCATCATTTAGATAGTTTCGCAAGGCAAGGGGTTGGGAGGGGGAAAAGAGGTGTGAGGGGAGGAGGTGGGAGAGGGGCGCTCGCTTAACATCAGAGGACGGGGCCAGTGTTTATGAAACGCCGTTGGCTGTTGGTCGTCGGATGAGTGCTTGTGAATTCCCAAAGTGATAAAATTGCGTTGAAAGATGTGCGATTAGAATTGCGGTGCTAATTGTAATATAATTGTGCGTAATGATTGACTTGATGTATTATTTGGAATAATTTCGAACATTTAGAGGTGATTACTTTTATCAGTGTCAAGTACTACTTACATTGTACTTGACAGGTAGAAGTACTTTCAAGTGCAAATTGATCCAATTATCTCTGGGTATAATTATTTTCTCGATTGCATTTATTTCTATACCAATGGACGATGAGATAAATATAGAATACGAAAAATTATTTTATTTAAGGCATCCTTTTATTAAAATAAGAAATGTGATGGTGAAATTTAAAATAAAAATAAAAGCCTGAATTGCTATAGCTAATTATCACCAGAATATCATTTTGTATGAAATCTACTCGCGTATCTAAATAAATCGTTTTTTATCTTTTACGGAATAAAATTTGAAAAGTAAATTTAAGCAGAGAATAAAATTGAAAACTAGAAACCCGAATGAAGTATATGCAGTGCAAAAAGAGAATTCAAAATTTGTATCATTGAACTCGCCATTAATTTTGCATTCCAATGCAATGAAGGAATAAGAAAGAATGCTATTGAAATGCTGAATTCCTCTCCTTCATGTGAAATGACTTCCACTGAACTCATGTTATGATGCCAATAAGATGTATAATAGTTGAGTGTTGAATAAGGATTTATGTTCATTGGTGACAACTGACTAAAATATCTCTTTCAATGTGCACATTTTACACTTAATAAACAATATTTGGTACTGTAATCGTTCTTAGGGTATCGATGGTATCGTTTTTGTTTTTAATAGAAACTTTGAAATGTAAAATTGAATAAAAAATCATTACAAAATTATTTGAATATTTTTTTGGCAATAGTAAATGTTTGTTCTATGTAGTATGTGTAGAAAAGGTTAGGGGTTGTTGTGATTTGTAGCTGTAGACGTATTGTTTCACCCCGTACGTATTTCTCGTAGACCTATTCAAGGTACAGTGGATTTAACGAATCATGTCATTTAATTTGAATTCGAATAATTTAATTTTCGAATTTTTGTCAGACACTTCTGGAGACAAAAGTCTTGCGAATGGGACTGGATGCCAGAAATTGTCATTGTAAATCATGAAACATATAACAGATTTTAGATCATATGTTAAATATATTTATTTTATTACGAGTATATGTAATATATTCAAATCAAATTATTAAAATATATTTTTATACAGAGACAAATTGTCAGACATTTGCTTCACTCGTAGTTCTTTTTTTCTCTGAATCTAGTAAGTAATGAAAATAAGAAAATGCACCAGCCTCCGGAACCCAAAAAGTTATAAAAATGACCGGTAGTTTGTTTGAGGGAACTTCTCGCCCTCTGGAAATGAAACACCTTCACCAATTTCGCACTCTTTCTGACCAGTGCTTTCAATACATCTATTTTCTTCCAGATACAAATACAAATGGACACAGTACGTGGAAACTCTGACGTTAAGGAAAGACAATTAATGTAGTCGTAGCCAATTAGCTTGGGATGAAGTATGAGGCAATCGTGGACAGTTGCAGCGGAAGATGCTAAAATTGTAAGCAACCCTTCTGGCAGGTAAGTATGCTGGTATACTATCATCTGGGGAAATCGCAAATCAATTAGTAATTAATTGACATCTTTCAAAACAATCATCTTTGTTAAGAATTCACGTTAAGAGAAATATAACGTGGCACCAAGAATACATCGATGCCATTATATGAATTCTTATTTTTAGACAGCCACTAGTAAATGCGGTTTTTCATAACATTCGTAGCGTGCTAAAAGTTCAATTTTTAGCCTTAGGGCTTAAAGTGAGACGATGCTCAAGTGTTCAGATGAAACTGTGAATTCATCAAAGAAAACCAATTAATTTCATGACCGCGTCGGTACACTGATCTTAATATACCATTGAGTGATTTGTGTACTTGAATAAAAATAAATTAAAAACCACCAAGGCTGTCTAAAAATAGTGTATGACACACGTGATAAAAGTGGATTTTATTTTGCTTGTAGGATTACACCACTCGACCTATCGGTCTCGGGTCATGACTTATCCTAATCGAAAAAAAATGTAACGTTTACCACTCGTATCAGAAATATTATTACCTCTCACAATAGTCATCAACTTCGGATCTCTCTTTCTTTATGGAGAAATACTTGCATGTGCCTACCCTACCTTACAGTTATTGACGTGAAGTGAGTTTTTCTACAAAGTGTATATTACTAATTACTTTCTGATACGATTCGAGGAGTTGGTGACCCCACGGCAATAGCCAGTTGAACCCGGGCGCGCCCGGGATCAGATATCGCCCGGCCGGTCCCTG